>JAUPFN010000005.1:45022280-46242280 GCA_036924255.1 Apodemia mormo | reverse complement strand
TAAGTAAGTAAGTAAGTAAGTAAGTAAGTAAGTAAGTAAGTAAGTAAATAAATAAATAAATAAATAAATAAATAAATAAATAAATAAATAAATAAATAAATAAATAAATAAATAAATAAATAAATAAATAAATAAATAAATAAATAAATAAATAAATAAATAAATAAATAAATAAATAAATAAATAAATAAATAAATAAATAAATAAATAAATAAATAAATAAATAAATAAATAAATAAATAAATAAATAAATAAATAAATAAATAAATAAATAAATAAATAAATAAATAAATAAATAAATAAATAAATAAATAAATAAATAAATAAATAAATAAATAAATAAATAAATAAATAAATAAATAAATAAATAAATAAATAAATAAATAAATAAATAAATAAATAAATAAATAAATAAATAAATAAATAAATAAATAAATAAATAAATAAATAAATAAATAAATAAATAAATAAATAAATAAATAAATAAATAAATAAATAAATAAATAAATAAATAAATAAATAAATAAATAAATAAATAAATAAATAAATAAATAAATAAATAAATAAATAAATAAATAAATAAATAAATAAATAAATAAATAAATAAATAAATAAATAAATAAATAAATAAATAAATAAATAAATAAATAAATAAATAAATAAATAAATAAATAAATAAATAAATAAATAAATAAATAAATAAATAAATAAATAAATAAATAAATAAATAAATAAATAAATAAATAAATAAATAAATAAATAAATAAATAAATAAATAAATAAATAAATAAATAAATAAATAAATAAATAAATAAATAAATAAATAAATAAATAAATAAATAAATAAATAAATAAATAAATAAATAAATAAATAAATAAATAAATAAATAAATAAATAAATAAATAAATAAATAAATAAATAAATAAATAAATAAATAAATAAATAAATAAATAAATAAATAAATAAATAAATAAATAAATAAATAAATAAATAAATAAATAAATAAATAAATAAATAAATAAATAAATAAATAAATAAATAAATAAATAAATAAATAAATAAATAAATAAATAAATAAATAAATAAATAAATAAATAAATAAATAAATAAATAAATAAATAAATAAATAAATAAATAAATAAATAAATAAATAAATAAATAAATAAATAAATAAATAAATAAATAAATAAATAAATAAATAAATAAATAAATAAATAAATAAATAAATAAATAAATAAATAAATAAATAAATAAATAAATAAATAAATAAATAAATAAATAAATAAATAAATAAATAAATAAATAAATAAATAAATAAATAAATAAATAAATAAATAAATAAATAAATAAATAAATAAATAAATAAATAAATAAATAAATAAATAAATAAATAAATAAATAAATAAATAAATAAATAAATAAATAAATAAATAAATAAATAAATAAATAAATAAATAAATAAATAAATAAATAAATAAATAGCAGTTACAGAGAAGGCTTTTATATTTAACGTGTAACGGTGTCCGTGCTAAGGTTTCCGAACTCCTCGAGACATATTGTGTGACAGCGTCAATCTAAATTACTGCTGGATTCTCGTGTAATGTGATGCGAGTTAGACAACAGCTCATGAGATAACAATTATTCACACAATTTTGACAGATTTACTTCTCACACCTAATGTCATAAAAGGCTAGCTGCTGCTCGCAGCTGTTCGCAGAATTTACTGTCTTAGGGGTCCAAATATCTTATTTATTTAATTATTTATTAAACACTTTATTGTACACAAAAATACATAACATAAAATAACAAACGAAAACTAAACAGTACAAAAGGCAAGCTTATTCCTAATAAGAGATATCTTACGGATAACAACAGGTAGGCAGTGTACAATATTAATTGAAACACAAAAAACTTAAAACTAAAATTATCAAATACTTTGATTCTATGCATAAATTTCGCATTAAGCTTAAGCTTATTAAATCGCTTTTTTTTTAAATTGAAATTAGTTGCGCGCTAAGCTAATAGATAAGTCGGTCTATCGGTCGTCGATCAGATAGATAAGTTTACTTCGCATAGATACGAGTACCTTGGTACCTTTTAAATAGATCGACTGAATTGCTGCCAGGCATCTCGTCAAAGGCGAGATCACTAACACAGGCGACGTGAATACTGACTAGGTGGTAGAGTTCTGCAAAATCTCAACCACGTTAGTCGCTGTTGAACTTTGGTTTGTGGGGTAAAGTAACAGGTAAATTTGTGCATGTGGCATTTTCATCTATAAATGATGTTAGTATGTTACAAACACTTATAATATTTAAGTTATTAATTAACATCAACTGGTTTCGCGTTTTAACATATCTTTCGGGGAATAAGTCAATACTGTTTATTAAAATTGACAATTTATGGAATATATCTACATACTGAAGGTGGCAAGAAAATTTTAAATTTCAAAATACGTTTAACAACATACTTTAATACAAATTAACATGGAGTTTACCAAGTGCCGACGATATTTAGCATTCGAAGTAATTTTTATCTCTTTCCAAGAAAACCATTTTGCTATCTTGTAAACATACAACCAAATAAGCTGTTAATGAAAAAGAAAAGATACGTTCAAAACAAAGTTATTAGTAACTTCCACCGCTTAATTAGGTTGTGACAGCTGGCCTCCCTCGTTAACCACTTTGGCAGTTACAGATGTTACATAATGTTCGAACAATTTAAATGCCATTACTGATAAAACAATGATTTGTGTTAGATAATTCCTCCGTGTTGGCTTGAATCTCTTACGGATATATAATTATGCAGCAAAACTGCAAAAACTTCCAATTTCTTGTATGTTTGAAACTCTATGTCACATCTTCGCCAAATTTAAAAGGGGTTAAACGTGTAGTTTTTTATATCACAGGACAGCAAACAAGCAGGTCCCCATCTGCATGTTTGCAATCTAATGATGTATAAAGATGACTTCTCCTGGTGGAAAGAGAAACACTTGTAACACCCGCCCGGCGATCTATCAACCGGACGTGTTACTCCACCAATCGTACCGCCTTTTTCTAGGGGGTTTTCCTTTGACTCGCTTTGCTGCTCGAGGATCCGAAGATCGACAGGATTTTTCAGGATTTTTAATAATAAACTCTCATAATATATCTTCGTTTATTTCTCGGGGATCTGACTGTTCCCCACCGAATCAAAAAGAACACTCTTATTCTAATACATTTTTTCTTCTTAACAAAACATTTCTACATTTGAAAGCAGACAAAGCTGCCAGTTTATATGTAACACCATAAAGGTATTACACCATCACCTATAGTCACAAAAGCTAATGGGGCACTATAGGCGATGGTTGGAATAGCAAATGCGTAAGTTTACCGGCTACCTTACATTCCAAACCGGACCTCGGTAGTGACACTCAGGGACGCAATTGCGGCACAATGCGGTAGTATCGAAACAGGCGAGATGTTGCGGAACTCTATTCTTTTTCTCTATTCTTATTTAACTCCTATAAATATAGAGGTTTATATTCAAAGTTTAACTACATTCTGTGATAGTATTATTGCAATAGTAAGCTAAACTTTGTAATATATTTTATTTTAGTTTTCTCCATCAGAACAATCTGCATGTTTGCTATCCTATCATATAAAAAACATTGGCCGCCCCGTTGGTCGTGTAGTTAGCAAACCCATCTACGAATCGACGGGGCTTGGGTTCGATTCCCGGCAGGAAAAACATTTATGTGATGAACATGGATGTTTGTATTTCTGGATTTGGGTGTTTATTATGTATGTAACAGTATTTATGTATGTTTTTCTATGTATTAGTATCGTTGACTAACACCCATAACACAAGCAAATAATAATTATTGCTTACTTTGGGGTTTGATTGATTTATGTAATTTGTTCAGTGATTACTTATTACGTCCTTTCTTCTTCCTTAAGTCCTTCATCTTGTCGTATAAGTATTAAAGTTAGCACTTGCAGCGAAAAGCCGAGCTCGTAAAGCGGTTTTGAATTTAGCCCACAATGCCTAAGGCCATTATGCATTCCTTTGTGCGCTGAGCTGCGCGCTTTTGTATCATTCCGACCGTGCTTCTCTTGTTCTGATTTGATGAAATTATAATTTTAATATTGAAACAAGCTTGCTATTTTAATCCTACATTCAGAGCAGTGTTTCTAGTTAATTAAAACTACGGATTACAAATGCACCAGCTGAAAATTACATCACACGAATGGAATTCATTTTATTTATAACTTGTATTTGCTTTCGGCTACACGCGTGTTACATTTTCAATTTTACAAAGACCGTGCATTTTTCAAGGTAGAAAAATTGTTTAAATCTCTCATCAAGATCGATGAAAACAATCACATCTATCCGACATTTTGTAGTAAAATGACATCCTTTAAATTTTTATTTATCTTCTTGACTTTGTAGTAAATGATAACAATTGTAATTAAATGGACATTTTAAACCTTAATCTTTATAAATAAAATTTACTAACTATAAGCATGTTTAATGTGACTTTGTAAATGTTATTTTGATTAAATTACTAATGAAGTTTAATGAAAAAGCATTGCATGCCATGGATTTGGTGAAATAGGAGGAATTGAAGAAATAATGTATATTGGAATAAATGATATTATTATTAATAATAATAATAATAAGAAAGGTTTCTTCTACTTTTATCCTTCTACGTTGAACGTTTTTGATTTGTATTCATGTATGATTCTAGTTTCTCGTATAATAACTAAGCGGAATACCCATACCGTTAGCATCATCTTAAATGTTACAAAGCGTATCAAAAAGCAATTACAAACATACATTTAATACATTCGTTTAAATGTAATTTGAAATGTCGATTAGTTCACGAATCTATTCATCCACTGCATCTATCAAGCACCGGTTTTTTTTTTAAATTTTAGTACAGGTATGTAAAAAAAGTAAGTGATAGTCCCAAAACTATTACCGTCATTTATTGTAAAGCTGTTGATCTAATTAGTAATAATATGATAACGCCAAAGATTTTGAAGTCTATGGCTTGTAGACTGTATTGCCAACCTCGAATGCCGAAGATGCTCTTGCGAACACGATGTTGAGCATGTAACTAATAATTGTGTATTTTTGTGGACTATAAAAAAAGTCTTTAATAGAGTATAACTGTTATTTTATTAACACGGGGAAAAAGTATTCCTAATACTAATCTTTTCATACAAAGCCAGTCCATGTAATTGTAGTAGAACTTCACTGTAAGTTTGTGTAATAATTAATTAATAAATTAAGATTTAGTAAAACAATAATAGATATTTATTTTTAACAATAATAGATATATTGATAATGAAGCTTTCGTATTAAACTATCTGGCCTTTTCTATACATTGAAACAAATGCCTATCAAAAATTGTAACACGAGTCAGGCGCCACAGCAAATCATGAACGAGACGTCAATAGTAGCATTCGTAGCCGACACAAAATCTAGTTCCCTACCATTACTCACTATTTTTCCGTCCCAGGGATTCGCCCCGCCTGAGTCGTAAATGACAAATTGAAAACTACATTTTACGTAGACGACCGCGTTTTTTTATCGCCTTGGGTTGAAGGATTTGTTGATGCGGAATCATCTGTAACTACAAATCGCAAGCGTTTGCAGCCTTAATGTGCTACTTGCTTTTGTTCGTGACTTCGTTTTGAATCATAATATATTTAAGAAGATCAACTAATGCTGCTCTCTGGTCTGACCAGTTCAATCAAGTTTGCGAGGACATCACAGTTAACTCATCAGACCCTGAATAAAATGCTTCTCATGCACTCGTTGCAGCCTCTTTCCGCAGACAATCTTCTTTCTCCGTACTTTGAGCTTTATTTATTCCGTGATCTGACAAAAAGTCCAAAAGTTTCTTTCGCACGACACTATCGAATGCTTTCTTTCAATCTACATAATTTAAATGTAGTAAAAATGACTTCCAATCTTCTCCATTTCTGGAATTCTGAATTAAATCTTCTCCCAATTTATAAATCGTACCAAATACGAAGTATACCGTCCTAAACAAAAAATTTGTAAGCGGTTGACCCTGCAGGCTATCCCTGAAACTTCCGGTATTTTAAGCTCGAAAGAGTAAAAACTATTATATCAGTATGGATTTTTCAGTTCAAAGATCTACTTTGTTAAAAATGGAAGTGTATTGATTTTTGAAAAGCTGTTTATTTTTGAAACGATATTCGATTTTGAATTTTCTCTTTTGAGATCTAAAATATTGCTTAAGCTAAATAAGCGATAGATCGAAGCAATGTCAAAGAACGTTTTTTCAAAAAATTTTGACAGTGACAAATCCCAAACAAATTGACCGATTTTGATCCAATTGATAGGATTTGATGCAGTTTTTGAAGAAAAAAAGCTGATAAGATTTTTAGGTCAATCGGTATATTATCCGGAAAATTATTTCAATAATATTAAGTAAGTTTGCTAAAAACAACGTAACTTTAATATTTGAAAATTTAATGTTTTAATATTTTATTTCTGAATCGGCATTCGACATAGTTTTTTCGTACTAAAATTTCGTAGAATACCAAAAAAATGATATTTTTTATATCATAAGATAGCAAACAGGCAGATGGGTCTCCCGATGGTAAGTGTCAACCACCGCCTATAGACACCAAAGATGTTAATGATGCTCTGCCATCTAGTGGCGAGGTCTAATGCCACATGCATAAGTTTACCGGTTACATTATTTATTATTATTATACAGTGAAAGCACTGACGCTATTGCGACAGGAAAAGGTAAGGCGGTGGTACCAGACCCGGGCGTGACAATGCAGAACTCTACCACCTAGTAGCCACGATGGTAGTAACTCGAATAGCCAATCGGTCGCCTTTTGCGACCTGCCCGGCAGAACGGCAGTTAGCCTATTCTTCAAAGGAGCCCGAGACCAACACGGGGAAAATGTGTTGAAAATATTCGAAGTTATGTCGAAAAAACACTTTTTTCAATTTTTTTTGTCAACGATTACTCCCAAACGGATAAACTGATTTTGATGTAGTTTATGCATTAGACGCAGTTGAGAAATAGAGCTAATTCGTTTTTGTACTCAATCGGTACATAAATTTGGAAGTTATATTAAAAAAATATTGTTTCACCAAAATTTTTTTGGGGTTTTTTCAAAATTTCTTAAAATCTCTCGGATCGGAAATTTTCAAGAAATCTAATTTGAACGAAATCCAATCGAATGCCATCAACCGCATTTCGATCGGTCTAGTCGGTCAAAAGTTATAAGATGTTTACAAACACACATACACCCACATTCTCTTATATATGCACACTAGCTGTTGCTCGCGACTTCGTTCGCGCGGACTTCGTTTACTCCGCACAGCTCCTCCCCCGTAGATGATAGCGTGATAATATGTAGCCTATATGTTGACCCGATCTGTTAGTAATATTCATGCAAAATTCGAAGTAAATCACTGCTGCTGCTGAAGTAAATGACAAGCACTGACGCTATTGCGGCAAGAATAGGTAAAGCGGTGGTACCAGACCCGGTAGTCCAGACCTAGTAGCCACGATGGTAGCGACTCGATAGCCAATCAGTCGCCTTTTACGACCTGCCTGGCAGAACGGCAGTCGGCCTATTCTTCAAAGGAGGCCGGGACCAACACGGTGTAAAGCTGCATAGATCAGCTAGTAAAATACATATATACAGACAAATTGAGAACCTCTTCTTTTTTAGGAAGTCGGTAAAAACAAGCAACAATCTTTTAGACCAACGAAGCGCTGCACTAAACTAATCCAAAATGTATTTGCGGTATTTATATCACACATACTCTCGTATATGTGAAGTGAAGCAACAATTTGTAATATATTTTCCAAATAAAATCTTTATTTCAATATCAAGTATTTTCGTCTAGCAGAATATAACTTTTATCTCAGAGATTAAATCGTTTCACCACGCTCAGTTTAGTGCCGTTTGATCAGAGGCGATTGCGATGCGACTGGCTGCTAGACTGATCAATTATTACCGTCGCTATTACAGATGCAAACTATACTTAACTATAAAAAGATAATCTTTGTATAACATCGTAAATACTTAGCGTAAATAAAAGTGAATTGGCCACAAAATATACTGTTAGTTTTTATTTATTTTAAATTATCATTTTTGCCTTTGGTCGAAATATGACGGTGCTTGCTACAGTGAAAGTGGTAGACGAGGGGGGATAACTATGCCGCTGGGGACTTCTGATAAAACCCCAAAAACATTTTTTGGGAAACATTTTTTTTTTAAAACCCTAAAAACATTTTTGACGAAACAGTATTTTTTATATAACTTCCAAATTTATGGACTGATTGAGTACAAAAACTAATCAGTTCTATTCTTTAAAAAAATTATATCTAATGCATAAATTTCATCAGAATCGGTTTATCTGTTTGGGAGTAATCGTCGATGAAAGATTTTGAAAAAAGTGTTTTTTCGTTATAACTTCGAAATTTTTCGGTACACTACGATATTTAAGTACAAAAAAACTATGTCGAATACCGTTTCAAAAATCAAAATCGAATCTAATTTTCAAAAGTTACAGCTTATCAAACATTTTTACCTTATCTTTAGCAAACTTACTTAATATTTTTGAAATAACTTTCACGCTAATACACCGATTGACTTAAAAATCTTATCAGGTTTTCTCTTTTATAAAGTCCGTCAAATACAGTTTTAATTATATCAAAATTTGTTTGGAATTTATCAATAACGAAAATTTTTGAAAAAAGTTTTTGCTTGACATTGACAAAAACATGACTTCGAAATATTTCAACCTATCGGTTATTTAATTAAAGCAATATTTTAGATAGAAAATTAGGTTGAAATCGTTTCCAAAATATACAGCTTTTCAAAAATCAATATATACCATTTTTAACAAAATAGATGTTTGATCTGAAGAAATTTATGCTCATAGTTTTTACTCTTTTTAGCTTAAAATACCTTAATTTAGCGGGAAGTTTCAGGAATGGCCTACAGAGTCAACCTTTTTTTACATCATAAGATAGTAAACAAGCAGATTGGTCTCGTGATGGAAAGAGTCAACCATCGCCTATAGACACAAAATGAGTTAATGGTGCGTTGCTATCTTGTAACGAGGTCTAATGCCGCATGCATAAGTTTACCGGCTACCTTACCCTCCAAACCGGAACACGACAGTGACAAGCACAAACACTATTGCGGCAGAAATAGGTAGGGTGGTGGTACCTGACCCGGGCGAGACAATGCAGAACTCTACCACCTAAGAGCCACGATGGTAGTGACTCATATAGCCAATCGATCGACTTTTACGATCTGCCTGGCAGAACGACAGTTGGCCTATTCTTCAAAGGAGCACGGGACCAATACGGAGAAAAAGTTACTACTAAAAGCTTTCAAATATTTTTTCGAGGTTCGGGTTCAAAAGAGCGGTTAATGCAGGATTTTATTGTTTTTATAAAAAAAATTGCTCGAACCGTATTGAAGATTAGAGCGCTTCATAAACCTAAATAAACCGATTTAAGCCGAAACCCACGAACGATACGTCTCCTTAAAGTGCGGCCGAACTTGTGAACGGCGAACATCAAAGAGAAGTAAAAAAACTCTATAAACCAACCGATTTAAACTATCTCAAACCCTTATAATTTTGCTTCACAAGGAAGCTAGTTAATTTAAGGTTACCGGAGAGAGAAACCTTTACAACACGCTCCTAAGCACGAGCACACGCTGATTTAGGTTAGGAAGCGCTGCACTAGAGTTTATTACGATCATAATATGTTTTATAGTTATTGTTCAGACGTAGTTGACTTTGAAATTAGAGGAACAATACTCGTTAGGTGATTTTTGACTCTCCATGGTTACAATAAAAATGGGCGAGTAATAAGCTACTATTTCATCACAATGGATAAATAATTAGGGCCGTGGTCCATAGCTCTAAATCCTAACTGAAATATGTAGGACGCAAGCCGGTAAAATCAAGTAATAAAAGTTTTATAGGTGTCTACACGAAGATACAATAATAAAACTATAAAATTCTTTACTTGACATTTAGCTAACGTTAATGGAGCAAAGTGTTACTACGGGTGACCTGTTTTGTTTACTTATATGTCAGGGTGTCAGCTTTATAACATTTTAGTAATGAAGGGATGAACATAAGTATCTACTCAGGGTTGTAAGCGGAACTACGGAACATCAAACTGGAACTACCTGTAGTTATCCCGACGTAATGGAATAGTTGTTTGTTTTATTTAATAATTTAAACATGGGTCATTTTAGAATAAAATTTTCCTAGAAGATTTTTTTTATCACATGATAGAAACACACAAATGGGCTCTTCTGAAGCAAAGCGACAAATGTCGTGTATAAAAAACGAAAATGTTAGTGGTGCTTTGCCATCCATGTAGCGGGGTCTTAATGCCCCATGCATAATATATTTTACACTTTTTATCGACATGCATAAGTTTATCGGCTACTTCTACCGGTGGGTAGGAGGGATGCGCCGTGCCGCGCTCCCGGCTGCATGGGTACCACGATCATGCTTGTTTCTCCCGTAAAACGGCTTTGCTGTGTTTCGGAGAGAAGGGCAAGAAAGGCAGTGTAATTACTGGCTGGATAGCCAACGCATAAATGAGTTATCTGGACTAGTTCCAGGTAAACTAGTTTATGTTCATTGGCGACGTCGACCACTTACCATGAGGTGGCACGTCTGCCAGTTTGCCTGTCCCAGTAACATAAAAAAACTTTACCCTCCAAACCGAAACACGGCACTCGACAGTAATTATACTTTTCTTATTAAATATCTTTTATATCAAAGATAACACACAAGCAGATGGCTCTGCCATATGCACAAGTTTATTCACTCACCTTATGAAAAGGAATACAACAATTATAAGTATTGAGGCTATTGCAGCATCTATACTTATAATAAAATCGTAGGAAAGTCACGTATGTCCGGGGTAAACTCAAAAAGTACTGCATGGATTTACTTCAAATTTTGCATGAATATTACTAACAAGTCGGGTCAACATATAGGCTACATATTATCACGCTAGCACCTACGGGGGAGGAGCAGTGCGGAGTAAACGAAGTCCGCGCGGACTAAGCCGCGGGCAACAGCTAGTGAATAGATAAATCGGTAACTACCAAATACCTGGGCGAGGCGTTGCTGAACTCTATTGCCTAGTTGTCGCAATAGGAGTGACACGTTTGACCAGTAGTTCTCCTTTTAGGAACTGTCTGTCTGAACGGCAGACTATGGTGCTCTAGAAATTCTTTTGTATTGTAACCTATTTTCATGCAAATATTCTATTCTATTCCGTTCAGGTAAGGCGTTAATTATAATGAGTCAATACGGGTCAGCTATTAGATATTAGATCATTTTGGTGGCTGACGTTCTTATCAGTAGAACAATGGTCTTGCTTCTGCCCTTTGTCATAAAACAAAACATGGGATCTGAATCATGAGACGGTTTCACCGAGGCAATGAATATAATATCTAACTCAACTTTCGTGAAACCTTAAATGTTCATTCACGGTTTGTTCCCCTTCCCCCAACAAGCTTTCTTTCTACAAATGTAAAGAAATGCTTGAGACTTTTTTTTTTTTTTTTTTATTCTTTTTTTTTTATTAGGGACTTGTGTCGCTATGGCGATTATGTCAGTCCCATCGGATTAAGCAAATCTTAGGTTAAAGAGATAGTGGGAGGCAGCGCTGTTCTAGGCTTCTTTTAACGAACTTATACACATCAAGTGCTGATTCCGATGTCGGTCTACTGAGAATGCTTTGTATAGAACCTACGTCAAAAATATTAATTTGTCTTCTTGAAATTATTGCCTCACGCTCTCTCTTGTTCTTGGCACATTCCATTAAAAGGTGATGTATGTCCTCTACTTTGCCACATACATCACAATTAGGTGAATTATTCTTCCTCATTAGGTAAGAGAAACTGTTTAATGGAATGTGCCCAGACCTTATCCTTAAAGCTAATACAATTATTTGACGGCCAAAATTACATTGATCGAACCAAGGGATTCGAGGAGGCTCACTCAGCATCGTCCTGTACCATATTCCTTTTTGCTGTGATCTTTCATCGAAGTATTGCTTCCACATATTGTTTAAATGTCTTTTCACCTTGGGTAAGACCTCTACGTAGTCAGGGACAACGTTAAATTCTGTACCGTCTGTTATGGCTAATTTTGCAACGCGATCTGCCTCCTCGTTTCCTCGAAGCCCAACATGTGACGGAACCCATTGCAATCTAAGATCCCTATTACTGTTCCTTATGTTGTTTATTTCCCGGAGAATAGCATAAGCTGTCGATATTCCTCTGAATCCAGAGGTGCATCGAGCTATATGCTGTAATGCACTTTTGCTGTCCGAAAAAATAACAATCCGAGGATAGTTTAAGGTTTTAGCATATTTGAGAGCCTCTAAGATTGCAATGAGCTCAACAGTCATAATCGATACACAAGCTTTAATTTTTAAATATATTCTGTGATTTCTAACTGAATCGTACACTCCTGCGCCTAGCCCATTTAAACATTTGGATCCGTCAGTATAGATATGGTGCCAACTCTTGTATGCTTGAGACTTTAAATCAAGTTTTCTATTTTTTTAAATATCTACCGATATAATTAGACAATTTACATAAATTGATTTCCAAATTAAGAAAATCAATCGCTTGTGATATGGGTATTAGTCAACGATATCAAAAAACCGTCGGAATCGAACCAGGTCCTCAATTATCGTGTAGTCATGGTCCATAACCACTCAACCAACGCGGCGGGTATATATTTGTGGGAGTATGTCGTACTTACATACTTAATAATCTAGAAAAGTGAAGAGTTAGAACGCTAAAAAAAATCTAGAAATAAAAGAAAGAGATAGGCTACTTCTACAGATAAACAATAGCCGCCGTTGCCCAAGCAGTTATGCCATCATGGATCTTCTGTTACAGTGCATAAGGGTGAAAATACCGCGTACTAGGACTACTAGTACTTGTTTACATTGAGATTTATTGTTTACGCGATGTTTTCGGAACATTCGAGAACATGGTCGAACTTTACCTATGGTAAAAATAGAGATGTATTGGCAAATAGAGTTCAGTTTTATAGAGCGATTCGAAAGCGATAGTTGGGGCGAACAGTATGAAGTTATATAGGATAGTGGAAAGTGTTACAGAAAGTGCTTTAGTTTAGTGATTCAGTGTAGTCGGTTAATTAATGTAGCGAGTGTTAATATAGCGAGTGTTATTAGTGTTTATCAGTGTATTTACGTATCGCATTATGGTGTATTGTATATTTGTGTTGTAAATACACGTAATCAGCCAAAAAAATCTTTAAAAAGCCATATCAAAATACAAGGAACGTATACCGTTTGAAAGGATTTTTAAATAGCAGTCTAATGAAATGACTGAATCACTGCTGGCCTAAAGGGCATTCACAGCTTCACCAGCCGTGGAGGGGAGCAGAGTGCTCAGCCAGAGCTTAAAGATGTGGGGTTGTACGCACTCCGCCCTAAGTGTATCTCGATCTAAGTGTTTATCGAGATCTTTATGACAACGTTGCGCATATACCAGGGTGCATCCGTGACAATACCCAAGTATTTGTTCTGTACTTCTTGCAACGGATGCAAATTTGTACGCGGAAGATGAGCAAACGCTACGTAGGCGTATCATGAAATATGTCTTACGCACATCTTGTAAAGTGTCACCTTGTGTCTAAGGGTTGTACAACCAACTTACAACGAATTTATCCTCAGCTTTCACTCTTCGTATGTGTGGTTCAAATGACATTTTACTGCCCAACGTTACCTCGAGGTACTTTACTCCGCATCCGAACAGGGTTGGTTCCGGGCTCCTTTGCCGTCTACCAGGCAGGTCGTAAAAGGCGACCGGTTGGCTATACGAGTCACTACTATCGTGGCTACTAGGTGGTAGAGTTCTGCATTGTCTCGCCCGGGTCTGGTACCACCGCCTTACCTATTCCTGCCGCAATAGCGTTAGTGCTTGTCGGTGTCGTGTTCCACTTTGGAGGGTAAGGTAGCCGGTAAACTTATGCATGTGGCATTAGACCTCGCCACAAGATAGCAACGCACCATTAACACCTTTGATGTCTATAGGCGATGGTTGACTCTTTCCATCAGGAGACCCATCTGCTTTTTTGCTATCTTATAACATAAAAAAAGGTTAATATTGCCTAACTTTCGCAGACTTTGTAGTCGCGCCTTTGTTGTCACGGTTGTTGGCCGCGGCGAAAATACCACTCACTCGTCCGGAAACGCGCAACTGGCTAGGAGTGCATTGAAGATGCAAAACAGTACGTATATAAGACAGGGAGGAAGATATTTAACTACCTTGTTTGGGATTTTATCGGGCCCGGGGCCTTTTTGTTGCGCTGCTTTTTGATTATTTTACCTACTTCTTCGGTAGCGGTGGAAAATAAAGGGTCACCTCTGGTGGTAGCGCCGCCCTACGCTCTACTTGGTTATCGACAAGATGGACTTGGTCTAGGTGGTAGGCTAGTTTGATGGGGAACATTGTGATTGGAACGACGAAAAAAATGTTACAATCGCAAGGTATTTCCCGTGACGTAGACGTATTCACGTAAAAGATACACGGCCGTGTCCATGACACATCCATTTTTTTTACCTCATTTTTCTAAAAAGAACTATACCAGCTAAAGAGTCCTTTGCTTGTTCGTAAAAATAACATAACAATGATCTTTAATAATGATTTTTTGTAATCGATATTTTGTAACAGTTACTGCCTGTTATTCGTGTCCCATCCGTTACACCGATGTAACATTGTACAAACGTCTATTATTTTCAGTGTTCCTATTTAAATACTTTGAAGCAATAAAAAGTCTTAAAATTTTCGAAAAACGCTTGAATCTTTAGGGACTTTTGTGTTACCTATGTGTATTTTTTAAATATTTTTACAATTTTTAAAATAATTAAATTAAGAAAATAATTTATGTTCGTCTTTGCAAAGTTATGCCGATAGGAAAAATGTACATTTGTCAAAAAGATCAAGCTAACATAGACAGGGTATGTCCTATAATCTTATAGCTAATAATCCCCTCTATATCGCCTATATACTATGGAAGGAACTTATGTACTATGGAATTGTTACAAAACAATATTTGAAAAATAAAAATGTACTTTATTTCATAACAAATAAAGTTGACATTTCTTTCTTACTTAACAGAGAGGAAAAAACGTTCTGAGCAAGACAAGACGACAAGAGTGGATGTTTTATTCACACTGGCAATTGCAAGAAAGGGTCTTGCAATTGCCAGTGTGAATAAAACTATCTAGATGGTAGATTTTTACATATTCGGTAATCGTTAAGTCCTTCTCATTCATACACGTCGATAAATAAATTGGCATAAAATTTATTGTAATTAACACAGTGAGTTCTAAAATGTGCTTATTTTAATTATTAATTACTTAAGCAATGCAAAAACGGTTTCTCAAATTAGTAGAATTACTTTAAGTAGTAATTTGCAAACTACGCATGGCCGCACTTATATATGGCAAATGGCGCTTTATTTAGTAGAAAGAGACACACTCCACCCATGTCGTGGTACTCTTCGGAACGATTTTGAGGCGCTTTTGAACATTCCGCTTGCCTATAGCCCAACAAAAATATTAATTTTTTCGTAAATTGTGTACAGCGCCATCTCATTATACTTAGGATTAAATATTTGAACGTTAACTAGCATTACGTAAAAAATTAGAACAACAGATAACATAGTTTGTTACATATGCAACAGATGTCGCTTACCATTTTATAAAAAATGTATGTGACATCAATATTTAAATATATATTTTTTAAATAATGTGTACATATGTACATAAAGCATTCAATTATTCTTCAACGTTGCAAAATATATTTTTCAATTAAGTAAACAATTTGTTTGATTTAGTAATATTGCCATTAATATTTCATCCAGCAACACACTATACCTTTGTCTATGATTTCCAGATAATAAAAAAAACAGTGATTGTCTGTGGTTTTATATTTGTGTCGAATAGAAATACGTCGAGATACGCCGGTGAACAATTTATTTCAATTATTATGAGTAATCTCGCTAGACACGCAGCGTTTTATCGACTTGTGTAAAGTTAAATATTGGAACATCATTTTGTAAAACCTTAAAACATTCTATCTAGTGTTGTGTAATAAATAATGGTTTGGGATGAAACGTTAGTGACATCTAGTCTTGCAACCTTGGTTGTGGTTATAAGAAAAAGTGTATTTTGAAAATATTTCCGATTGTTTTCTTCGGGAAAACATCTGTGAGATATCAGTTGACTGTGCGGTGATCCCGTTTATTGTTTTTGTGTATTGAATCAGTGTTATGTCGGGGGGCAGAAGTATCGATAAGGAGCGCAAGTCGCCCAGGGAAAGTGGCGAGGATTCCGAAGATGAAAGTGAGATCCTCGAGGAGAGTCCCTGCGGCCGTTGGCTTAAACGACGCGAAGAGGTAAGTGCATTGTGTGCTATTGCGAGTAAATTTGCGCTATCTGAGTATTCTAAATGTAGGCCAGAACAAAGATGTCATCAGCTGATTCACAAGGTTATTACATTAAAGTTAAAATAAGACGCAGTTTCGTTATTTTATCATGTTTTTGTGCTCTTTATTCTGTATTAATCCTTGGAAATATAATTTACATTTGAAATATTATTTATGTCAGATTTCCTGAATGGGTTATTCATGTTGGTCCAATATTTTCCTCAGTGATTGGTAAAATCAGACTAAAACGTGACTTATTGAATGTATTTAGTAAAAAAGCAGTACCTATTAGTTTCTGAATAAACTCAATATTGTTCAACACGCCTGTCACTGGCTGCAGAATTGACAATTGTGAAAAGGCAGTTTTCAATCATTTGTTTTAGTATGGATAACTAAAACCAATTGTGTTCTTTTTGTTGTTTGATATAATTGGATAGACGATTTTCCTGATGCAATGATATTCATTACTTATAGACAATAAGTGTCTGTAACATCACCTGCGTTACTTTACTGGCTACTTTATCTACCAAACTGGAATACAAAAGTAGCAACTGATCATTTGGGGATATAAATTACTAAATAAGTTGTAGAACTCTAAGTACTACTGGCACTACCGGCTACTTACATAAAATATCTGCCATATTTGTATGTAAAGAAGCAAGTTTTGCTTTCCATTGAATTATTTATTAGTATTTTTATGTAAAAATAATAATATATAATATTTCCAAGCTGACAATAATGTTTTATGAGCCAAATTTGCAAAATTGCACTTTGTTCTTTGCATATTATTTAAATACTTTTGAACGAAATAGTTTGGATAATCTTGATGTCAAACGCCTTAATAAAAAGACCCGCTCCAAACCCGCCTATTGTTATACTTATAATAGCACAGGTCAATTGCACTGTCATCATTGCAATAGGTCGTTTAAAACCAAACTGGGGTTCTCAAGTCACCTTCACTCACAACACATTAGCCAGGTTTGCCATTGACGGACACGTCAAGGAGGATATCATCATCATCATCATCATTTATTTATTCAAAATATAATTGATTAATATATGATTTGAAACATTTAACATTGACACTTATAATTGTTGGTAAACTTTAAGTTGACTCTGATTCAAAAAAATGTTATGTTGTTTAGAACAAGATGTAAAAATTAGCCGAGTTTTTTAAGGTAAAGTCAGAGTCCGAATTTAAACTTTTAAGGGTATTTTACTACTAGTTCTTACAAGTATTATGTAAAAGCTTTGTATTTTCTGTTTAAATAAGTAAGACAGTGATGGACCATCATCTATTACCATCAAAAATATTAAAAATTCCTTGCTATCCTTGTAGCTGGTTGTTGAACCTATTATTTTAGTTATCTTGCTACCACCAAGTTCATAGGCGACGCGTTTAGCTTTAAGATTGGGAAGTCTGTTTAGCTATGGTTAAAAATTCCTACATAAAATAACAATTGTTATACAAATTATCTCAATGTAGGTAATCACTATCATATAAGCACTGAACTTAGTCCTGCTTTAACCCTGTTTGTGTACGGAGAATATACCACGGAGAGTAAGTTTGTGCTGCTGTCGTCTTCTATATGACACACAAAGTAGCTGACAAATATAAAGCTCATAACATGCAGTTTAATATCCTGGATGTTCATTAAATAATACATAAATATGTTAGCAAATAGGCTTTTTAGCGACTTATGCAGTTAAAGGAATGAGAGTGTTAACTGAAGTTGACACTGCAAAAATTGTATATACTCATTACTTCCACAGCATTGTGTAATATGGAATGCTATTTTGGTGGATCGAGTTGACTCGAGTCAGTTTATACGGTATTCGAATAATGACTCAATTTCCTGATTCAAGACCAGTACTTGAATTCTATGTTTGGTATTCGAATAGAATAATAAATCAGAATCACTTTGAGCGGGGGTCGGGGGGTTGTCAATTTGAGTCGAGTAAATAATAGGATGTTTTTATTTTATTTTAGGTGCTTTCGAAATCTTTAAATACGGAGTCATGGTTCTTGCACTTTATTTTACCACCGTCCACATTCTCAAAACACTTCCATACACCTGAGGTATTTTTCGGCGCCATTCTGTAATAAATTTAATTACAATCAAATCACTTCACTTCCAGTATTAATAAACAATTATATAAATTCACTCAGTAAAACTCATAACTCATAATAACTGCTGACACAAAAGTTATTTGTATTATTAGACCCGTGCCAACTTATTGCTTAAGTAAACAGTTTACAAGTACGAGCAAGTTAACCAAACTCAAATACAAGACTCAAGCCAGTTGGACTCGCATAAATAGTATCGAGTTAGCGAGTACAAATAGATTCTTCCTGACTCGAGTACCGGAATCAAATCCACCGTACCCAAATCAAATTAAATTGATATTCGAGTAGGAGAGTTCCAAGACAGGAATCGTGTCTGACTCGAGTCAAACCGTACTCGGCACATTGCTATAATTTACTATCTTAGCCAGAGAGAAAAACAATGTAGTTGTGCATCCTGTATATCTATAGCATAAGTAACTCTACTATGGGACAATGTATATGCTTTTATAATAAATTTTACAATGTTATAAGCGAGCTACCTGTGTAGAGTGACCTCAGAATAAGGCCACACACTGAGAAGATGTCGGGTAGCAATTCTAAAAATGTAAACTCATAACAGTGCCTGTAAAGGTTTACTTAAATAAAACTATACAGAGTGTAAGGGATGGTCTACCGAAAGCTGAAACATTACAAAACACACGGGTGATTTTGGAGTCATAGGTATTTTGGATACCTTCCATATTGAGGGATAAAGTTTTAAAACTGCATTAAAAAGCTGCATTATATGTACAATAACTTTTCTCCGTGGTGTGGCGTTATTTTATAGTGCCGAATGTGAATCTAAATAGCGAGCTATAATTTAACGCTATCTGTTAACTATTAACCACCATTAATGTACTGTATCTTCTTTACCTGAGTTGTTTGAGTGAGGTTCTATGTTGTCGAAGAATGTCGACAAGGGTATTTTGTCTGGGCCAAAACGGGCATTAATAATTTCACCTCTCGCAGTGTTTCCCGATTACTCTATTGCTTCTTTTATTGCTTCGTGATGTGTTAGGATGTTTTTAATTACAATGCAATAAGAGTTCTATTGTACAGCTGTTCAATCTTAAATGTTTGTGAGAGATAATTTTTATTGTAAAGCCATCTTCATTAAGTTCAGATTTTATGAGGTTGGTGAGTTTATTTATATCTCCTACTCCGTAAAACATTATTGGTGGTAGTTTGTTTGCAAGGGTTTTTGTTGAGGTGCTTGACGTTTCAACATCAAGGTTCAAACTTCTATCTTTATTGTTAGTCAAGTTGCTGTTATTTAGTGATGGTGTGTTTGATATTCGCCTGTGTCTGTGTTGTAAAGTAGTTTTCCAGTCTACAGTAGGTTTAGAGCTATACTGCTGTTTTTCACAATTATGGTATTCATCATTAGTTGAATTGGTTGTTTTATCAGTTCCTTTAGGTTCACTCACAATGGATTGTTTTGATTTGTTATAAAACATACTTCTATGGAATGTTTGTTGTGTTGAACTAGTTTAATATTTTGTGAGCTTGTTGTGTCTTTAGTGGTGACTTTATCTTGACCAGTAGCATTTACTAACAAAGAGGCCTGGGTATCTTAGATATAGGAACTTATAAAAACCCTGTCCAATTGTCAAAGGCAATGTTTGATTTTTTTATTATTTAAATTGTAATTATTTTATCAATATCCATATTGATGGATAATTTATATATTTTTACTTAATTTAATGGAAAGATAGGTAATTTTGGTACAAACTGGAGCATACTAAAATATGGTAATTGTTTTTACTTTTATAAAATAAAAAATATTTTCGTTTTTGCATTGAAAATTATAAAAGATGTCAAAAGTTTTCCCAACTGGTGTTTTTGAGAGTAATGAATATGGAGGATCTTGACCGATTGGCTGGACCGATTTCGCTAATTCTTTTTTGTTGTCTTTGTAATTGTCAGGAGAAGGTCCTCATAAAAGAAAATATTAAGAAAATTGTGGGAAAGATTAGAAAATTTTAGAATACTTAATCACCATATAAAGTTCAATGCCCTTTCGGTTTTCTGGAAGGCCTATCCCATAAACTTATATAAATTAGGTGTCACATTGTTTGCCCACTATGGATTCTTAATATGGGTGGCAAAACAACAACCGGGTCAGCTAGATAATATATATGTAAAATAATATAAATTATCCCTGTGATGATCTGAGCCTCTTTTTGAGAATAGATACTAGCTTACTGCTAGGCATTTTGTAAAAAAATGAGAGAATGCTAACATGTGTCACTAACATTGTAACAACTAACCACCTATTCCTGTCAAATAATGTTGGTGCTATTTGCTGTGGTATTCCAGTTTGGAAGGCAAGGTAGCCGGTAAAGTTATGCATTCCAACCCTGCCACTTCAATAGCAACGCACTATGAATGATATATACAAAAATGATATTCTTTTGTGTCTATAAAGATAATATTCTTTGGTAAAGATGATGATAATCTTTGGTGTCTATAAAGATGATAATCTTCGGTTTCTATAAAGAAGATATTCTTTGGTGTCCATAAAGATGATAATCTTTGGTGTCTAAAGATGATTTTCAGTGGTGTCTATATTTATATAGAGGAGAAAGATTTGCTTTCCCTTTCAAAACGGCATACGACAGTGACAAGCACCAACCTTATCGCTAGTACCATACCCAGTCGAGACGTAGCAAAACTCTCTACCACCTAGTTAGTACCCAATGTATGTTACCGACATGTTAGCCTTTACTTGTCATTTACGAGATGTATGGTGGTAAGGCAGTTGATTCTTTAAAAGGTGTGCATTGTGCACAATATTTTTATCCTGAAAAACTTAAAAACAAAAAACAAAAATTTCGACATACAACCTGCGATCTTCCCTCTAGCCTGGACGCTCTAACCAACATAGCCAGTATCGACTAGTTCAAATTGGCGAAATTCTTTGCTTTGCGAACGATTCCGTTGATTGTACTGATCGATTGACTAATTTTTAGCCTGGCAAAATTTTCCGCATGTAGATTTGGTCTAGGGAAATATTGTGAGGCTTATCTGAAACGTTTAAGTATTTGCACTGATGCTCACTGGCCGCGGTTGGTGTGCAAGTTAATTACCCGTTCATTTGTTTGTGGCGCGACTTTCCCCGCGGACGGTCACTGACCACCGCGATTCGGCACTGGATCTTACGCAACCGAGACACCTATCACTTTCTAACTTAGGTCACAATTTGGACGGCAGACGTACTGCTAAGTGTGTGGACAGTTCGCCCATTTGTCATATCGAGCGTCGCTGATTGAAGAGGGAATGGAAATATGATTCGCACCAAACCATTTAAATACTTTTTAAACCTATTTTAAGTATCTTCACGCCCACCCGGTATGTGGCCGCGTTTCCGATCCGGTAGTAGTTTTAAAAAAATATGTTGACGTGTCAAAATAACTTGTAAAAAGTTATTGAATAAAGTATTTCTGATTTCATATCCCCGAAGGGGTAGGCAGAGGTACAACAAGTGCACCAACGATTAGCCGAAGATACTTGGTCCTACAAATGTGTTAGGTGGCAAGCCTATCGCCAACCGGGCACATTCCAATCCCGGGCAATTTTGTGTTTCTCAGTACTCAGTACTGAAAAAACACTTTTTTTATGTGCCCGACCCGGGAATCGAACCCGGGACCTCATGTGGTCAACGCCAACGCTGGACCACTAGGCCACAGAGGCGATTACTAACCTATTTTACCATAGTAAAAGTCATTGCCCGGGAGCCCGACCAACACGGGGAAAATAGTTTATGTAAATAGTATTCAAGTCCTTGTTGTATAAGAAATTAATCATCAGAACAATTCGCAATGGATAATTGTAGACTTTTAAATTAGGCGTTTAGCTTTCTATGCTATGACGACTAAACGAATCAATTGGAATTCTTGAGAAGTCATTTGGAGCCGCGCCAAAAATGTTGGCGACATGCAGGTGTGTTTGACAACCCGTATTTGACAATCGATTGGTACGTCCCATGAAGCTATATTATATCTGGAGGCAACACTTCTAATACCTACTTGAAAGACAACTTTAATACTGCTGTCATCTTCTGAGGTCTAACCCTCTCTTTCTAACACAACTGTATAAAAAGAGATTGAGAGACCTCAGAGACAGAGATAGTTATAACGTAAATATTTGTTTCAATTGATTATTATGATTAGCTCCACCTAATACTTCATGGTACGCCCCAGCCACTTTGATCCTTTTTGACAGTCCCGGGTAGGGTTACCACCTGCTACTTCTGAATTTTTTGTATATCATAAGATAGCAAACAACCAGATGGCTCTTCTGATAGGAAGAGATAGGAAGAGACAACCGTCGCCTGTGGACACCAAAGATGTTAATGGTGCGTTGCTATCCTCTTGGCGGAGTCTTAATGCAACATGCATAAATTTACCGGCTACCTTACACTCTAATCCGCACAGGAACAATTTCAATCACTGACGCTATTGGAGCAGGAATAGGTAAGGCGGTGGCAGCAGACCCGGGCGAGACAATGCAGAACTCTACCACCTAGTAGCCACGATGTGACTCACATAACCAATCGCTCGCCTCTTGCTAACCGCTTGGCAGAACGGCAGCACAGATTTAAGGAATACCAGCTTTAAAAATACGGGTTTAATTTTATTAATATCTTCTTTTTTTTTAATAAAAATTTTTAATTTTTCGGGTTCCGAACCTAAAAAGTAAAACGGGACACTATAACTAAACCTCCGCAGTCTATCTGTTCGTCTGTCTGTCACCAGGAGTATCTCATAAATAGTGATAGCTAGAAATGTGAAATTTTTACAAATTATGTATTTCCGTTGCCGCTATAACAACAAATACTAAAAATAAAAAAATGAAAATATTTAAGGAGGGTCACCATACAATACCGTGATTTTTTTGCTCAGTGTAGACGTAGACGCTTAAAATTTTCATATAATATTTAGTTGTATATTTATTACCTTTCAAAATAAACAATTAAATAAAAATAAAGTAAATATTAAAGGGGGGCCTTTAATATTTACTTTTTATTATCTTTATCCCATACAAAAAACATTTTCTTTTATAGATAATAGTACGTAACCCTTCGTGCGCGTGTCCGACTCACATTTGGCCGGTTTTTTTAATTTATTTTTTCCTCGTATTGGTCCGGGCTCCTTTGAACAATAGACGATCTGCCGTTCTGCCAGATAGGTCGTAAAAGGCGACTGCTTGAATGAATATACGTATCACACACCCATACTCCACATACTAATACGTATAATATAAAACGCGTGTGATGTCGTGGGACACCAGATAGGAACGAAGTTCCTTATTATAAAAAGTCCTACGCTTTTTTTACGGACGGTCCTACGCCCTACGGACGTTTTCTGCCGGCTAGGGTACCCCTCCTCAACGCCCCGTAAAAAACCTCGTTCCAATAAATGCACATATATACACCCGAACCCAGGAATACAAACATCTGTGCTCATCACACAACTGTTTGTCGCCCGGGTGAGGTTAGGCTTGGAAGATATTTTGGCATGTTTTTTTTATGTTACTAGGATAGGCACTGGCAGACGTGCCACCTGAGGGTGAGTGGTCGCCAATGAACATAAATGGAATACCTGAGCTGGAACTAGCCCAGGTATTCCATTCGTGCGTTGCCTACTCTGAGACATAGGATGTTAAGTCTCGGTGCCAGTAATTACACTGCCTTCACGGGAGAAATAAGCAAGATGGTGGTACCCATGCAGCCGGGAGCGCGGCACAGCGCATCCCTCCCACCGATAAATAATATATAAATATGTCCCTGTCCACTAATAGCAATTCACTATAACCAACATCTTTGATGTCTATAGGCGATGGTTGTGTCTTTTATGGTGAACTCTGTTGAAAGCTGTAAAGTTGCATTATTATTTGCTAGAATATTTGGTATCTAATTCTACAAGATTTTATAAAATACTACTTAATGGGATCAAAATCTACGATTATTGCAAATTAGCTGCATCTTGAAGCCCGCTGCATTATAAAAGGCGAGTGAGTTTTTCCACTCGGGAAAAACATATTTTTCTGGATAAAAATATCCTATGGCCTATTGCAGGTAATCATCACCTTAGTGCCAACTGCCAGGCAAACCGGCACAGCCATTTATGCGTGATTGAGTAACAAACATACAAACTTTCACATCCATATTTCCATGCTAACATAATAAAAGCAGGTCTGTCTGTCTGTACGCTTTCGCGGCCAAAACGTTTAACCAATCTTGAAGAAATTTGGCATTGCATAGTTAACGATTCGAGGACAAACCTAAGCTAATTTTTTTCAAAAATCAACCCCAAATGGAACGAAAATTTGTATGAAAACTATATTGCCAAAGTTTAAAACAAAGTTTTTTAACATTGTTTTTTATAGTTCAAAGATTAAAACAATTTTAAAAATTGTATGTGTTTTGCGATTACGATACCTACGACGAAAACTAGAATGTATGCCACGAGTGACCTTTATCCACGGTCAATATGTTAATGACTATACCTACTTTAAGGAAAGCGCTCGATATACATTTGAAGTTTATAATATATTTGGTGAATATTCATGTTATGTTACATGTGGCGGCTACATTTTCATATAAATGAGAGATAATTTAAATTGTCGTCGTGTTTAAAATGTACTACTGTGTTAATCGAGTTTATAAAATACACAAAACACGTGTATTAACTCGAGGTCGTATCACAAAAAAATGATAGTCACGTCGGTTTCCTTGCGGGATAGGCAGAGTAAACTGACCATTATACTTTCCGGTTCTTCAAGATTCACCGGTTTGTTGGTTGGCGAGATGAGGAATGAACTCTATCGCCGCATTTAACTGACCAGATATCGGTTATTATCCGCTTTTCCTAGCGATAACCGGAACTGACAGCTATAGACGCTTTTGTTCGAGGGGTTTTACTTTTAACACACCACCCGTCAGATTTGTAATAATAATAGCTGTTAGCCAACAAGGGTAACGTCGACGCTATATGGAAAATAACTGGCGAAGTGAAACATCAGCTTAGTGCCACGTTCTGACTACTGTCGGAAGTACGCCTACGGACGTTTTAACGTACCCTTGTGATTTTTAACTTGAGATAGTTAATTTTTTTGTGTGAGAAGTGAGAAAATTTAATTAAATAAAACTTTACGGGCACTTTCAAAGAGTTAACATGGTTGATAATAATTATTATGTAATATGAGGGTTGATTGAAAAGTACTCGGCCTAACACAGATCCATTCAATACTAAAAATCAAATCTACCCGCATTATTTAGTTTCAGTTCAGGACGTCTGTAAAACTAGAATGGTCGAATGGGCAGAATCACTCATTTCTTAGGTCAAAATTAAGTGCTCATTTAGTGCTAATTTAGTGCTGCAAAATCAAATTTTACGCCCAAATAGAATGCTCAAAAATTAGAAAACTGCTAGCTTATATGTAAGCTAGCATTGTACTTCCGGTTATAACGCTTCTGGTGTTTAGCAGAATTTCGCGTTAGCATTAATAATTTAGCGCTCATTGAGTGCTGACAATATATATAAAAGAATTGCAAAAAAAAAATCCCATTTTAGGAAATATTTTAGAATACTGCTAGCTTATAATTAAGCTAGCATTAAACTCCCGGTTATGACGCTTCTAGTGTTAAGCAGAATTTCGCGTTAGCAATAATAATTTAGCGCTCATTGAGTGCTGACAATATATATAAAAGAATTGCAAAAAAAAAATATTCCGATTTTAGGAAATATTTTAGAATACTGCTAGCTTATAATTAAGCTAGCATTGTACTGCCAGTTATAACGCTCATAGAGCTAAGTAGGACTAAATGCCAGCAGTAATATTTTAGTGCTCATTGAGTGCTTCACATATATGTGAGAGAAATAAAGAGAAAATTTTTTTTCGATTTTGAAATCGATTATAGAAAACTGCTAGCTTACAATTAAGCTAGCATTGCTCTGCCGGTTATAGGACTTATAGTGCTAAGTGGAACCAAGTGTTAGCAGTACTGATTGAGTGCTGATTAAGTGCTTCAAATATATGCAAGGGAGACCTTCAGATGGAAATAAAATTTTTAAACGAGCTTGAATTTTAGGCCGCTAGACCACCGGGTCCTATTAATTTAACACTAGCCAATTTTTATTATCGATTTTAAAATCAAGAAAAAAATTTATCTTTATTTCTTTTGCATATATTTGAAGCACTCAATGAGCACTTAATTATTACACTTGTTTCCACTAAGCACTCTGAGCGTTATCACCAGTAGACTAATGCTAGCTTAATTGTAAGCTAGCAGTTTTCTATAATCAAAAAAAAAATTTTTTTGATCGTTTTGATTTTCATTTTCGTGTAGCTATTAAGTAACAGAGTAAGTGTAATAAAAATTTAAAAGTATTAGTCATTACCTTCAGATGGAAATAAAATTTTTAAACCAGCTTAAATTTTAGGCCGCTAGACCAAGGAGTCCCCTTAATTTTAGACTAGCAGATTTTTATCATCGATTCCAAAATCAAAAAAAAATATTTTTTCTTTCTTTCTTTTGCATGTATTTGAAGTATTTAATGAGCACTTAATTATTACTGCTAACACTTGGTTCCACTTAGCACTGTGAGCGGAATTTTTTTTTTTGTAATTCTTTTATATATATTGTCAGCACTCAATGAGCGCTAAATTATTATTGCTAACGCGAAATTCTGTTTAACACTAGAAGCGTCATAACCGGAAGTTTAATGCTAGCTTAATTATAAGCTAGCAGTATTCTAAAATATTTCCTAAAATGGGAATATTTTTTTTTTTTGCAATCATTTTATATATATTGTCAGCACTCAATGAGCGCTAAATTATTAATGCTAACGCGAAATTCTGCTAAACACCAGAAGCGTTATAACCGGGAGTACAATGCTAGCTTACATATAAGCTAGCAGTTTTCTAATTTTTGATCATCCTATTTGGGCGTAAAATTTGATTTTGCAGCACTAAATTAGCACTAAATGAGCACTTAATTTTGACCTAATAAACGAGCGATTCTGCCCATTCGACCATTCTAGCTTTACAGACGTCAGTTCAGGGTAGTTAATTGTGTGAAGTTCGGAACGAGTGCAATAATTTGTTGTTTTTATTAGAGATGGGCCGAATATGGTTTCAACCGAATTCGAACCTCGGCCGAACATTCAGTGAAAATAAAAAAATCGGCCGAACTTCGATTCAGTTTTACCGCACTTTCTTGAGAGCGACACGTCATGACTTGTTTACGTATTTTCTTAAATTATTTTATACTAGCTGTTGTTCGCGACTTCGTCCGCGCACACTTCGTTTACTCCGCACAGCTCCTCCCCCGTAGGTGATAGCGTGATAATATGTAGCCTATATGTTGACCCGACTTGTTAGTAATATGGGATACGTTTAAAACGCATAATTTCTTTTTCCTAATTTACTTTGTCATAATGAATATAGCATAATATGTAGTGTCATTATATAATTTAAGCATAATCTTTTTTTTGCGAAATGTGTTTTAAGCATAACACTCTATTGTACTACATTTAATTCGACTATTGATGATACGCATAATAGTCTTTAGACATTTTTTATTTTTCCAGTTTTTATAAAAACACATGGCATAAGCCCCCCGCCACAAAGAAACAAAGCTATCCAACCCCACTTGTTACGGGAATAGTATGCTGCTACAATACAGTCTGCTATTTGGTCTTGCTATTTATGCAATGCTGCTACAGTCTGCTATCCACCTATTTCTTGCATTTTAATTAGGACTTAAGTGTATGCCGTTGATCATTATGTTTATGTATTGTTATGCTTTCCTCAATGTGTGCCTTTAAACATTATGCTATGTTATCTTTATGCTAGGGTTATGCTAGTAAAAATTATGCGAAAACAGTTATGCGTTTAGTTGTTATGGTAAATTATCATTAGTTGTAAAAACGTGATGCCTACTTAAAATAGTACAAAAATTGTTATGCTACTAAATATAGACCCTAGTAATAGTTATTCATGCAAAATTTGAATTAAATCCATGCAGTACTTTTTAAGTTTACCCCGGACATACATTGACTTTCCTACGATTTTATTATATGTATATAGATATATAGATGTATATGGATTATCTATCTTCTATATTAATTTAATTAATTTAGTTTAATTAATATTATATATGCGAATGTTTGGATGGATGTTTGTTATTCAGTCGCGCAAAAAGGGCTGAACGGGCGGGCTGAATCCAAACCGGATGAAATTTGGCACACATGTAGATGATAACCTGGAATAACACATAGATAATAATAATTAATAATTATGTGCTTATCTCAACGCTATTGTATGGAAGTGAGAGTTGGGTATGTCAGGAAGGGCATGAAAGTAGTCGCGGTCAACGCGGTCGAGATGAGGTCGCTAAGAAAAATATATGGTGTGACACTCGCGGACCGGGTTCGTAATGTCGAAGTGAGAGAGAGGTTAGGTTTGAAAGAAAGTGTCGGTGTAAAGATGAGAAAGGGCATGCTCCGTTGGTTCAGACATGTAGAAAGAATGGTAGGTGAAAGGTTAACAAAACAGATATACAACGCGAATGTGGAAGGATGTAGGTACCAGGGAAGACCAAGACTGACATACCACGATCAGATTGATCGAGTACTGTCCGAAGGTGGTGTCAAGAGTCTTCGCAACCGGCGTGTGTGTATGAAGAGAGTGATGAATGTGGAGGAAGCGAGACAAGCCTGCAAGGATCGTGATGTATGGCACTCGGTTCACACACAGATTACTTTTTATCCCCAAAGAATTAGGTGATCCCGCGGGATCCACCAAAAACTTTTGTAATGCTGCGGGCTGCACGCTGCAGCTAGTAATCTATATTAATATAATAAAGCGAAAGTTTGGATGTTTGGATGGATGGATGTTTGTTACTAAATCACAAAAAAAAATACCGAACGGATTTGAATGAAATTTGGCACACAGCTAGATGATGACCTGGAATAACACATAGGGTACTTTTTATCCCGGAGTAATAAGGTGATCCCGCGGGATTCGCTAAAAACTTTTATTATGCAGCCGGCTGCACGCTGCAGCTAGTAATCTATACATATAATAAAATCGTAGGAAAGTCAAAACTGCACATTGAATATTTTTTTAAAAGAATACTTGGGGCGTGATCTACAATCGATATCGAAGCCAAAAATATAGTTTTTAGACTTTTTGTTTGTTTGTCTGTATGTATGTCCGGGGTAAATTCAAAAATTACTGCATGGTTTTACTTCAAATTTTGCATGAATATTACTAACAGATCGGGTCAACATATAGGCTACATATTATCACGCTATCACCTACGGGGGAGGAGCAGTGCGGAGTAAACGAATTCCGCGCGGACGAAGTTGCGAGCAACAGCTAGTTAATATTACAAATGCGAAAGTTTGGATGTTCAATCACGCCAAAACCACTGAACGGATATGGATGAAATTTGGCACACGGGTAGATAATGACCTGGAATAGCACATGGGCTACATTTTATCCCGTAATAATAATGAATCTTTCACGAAGGGTTCACCAAAAACTTTTATAATGCAGCGGTTTGCCCCATGTAGCAATATATTATAGAAAACTAGCTGTTGCCTGCGACTTCGTCCGCGCGGATTTCGTTAACTCCGCACTGCTCCTCCCCTGTAGGTGATAGCGTGATAATATGTAGCCTATATGTTGACCCGACCTGTCCGTAATATTCATGCAAAATTTGAAGTAACTAAATCCATGCGGTACTTTTTAACTTTACCCCGGATATACATACTGACAAACAGACAAAAATTCTAAAAACTATATTTTTGGCTTCGATATCGATTGTAGATCATGCCCCAAGTATTCTTTTAAAAAAATATTCAATGTACAGTTTTGACTTTCCTACGATTTTATTATGTGTATAGATAATAAGTTTAAAGTTTACATTAAGATATTACAAGGTATTTGCTAATATATTCTAGTGCCAGTGACGATAAGGCCAGCGGTGAGTGCGCTAATCACGACTACGTGTTAATTGATTTATTAGACCGAATGTGGCAACTTGGTTAGGAACCTCTGTTATCTGTGTACTCTATGTTTTACCTATCAGCCTAATGAAAAACCAATTTAATTAATATACTTCGAAATAATATCTGTATTATACGGTCTGCCGTTACTATCACCAGCACCTATTCTTGCGTGTGATAGCCAGGACTCCGTTTGAAGAAAATACAAACTGCCATTTGGCTAGAAAGTGCGTAAAAGGCGATCGATTGGCGATATGTGTCAGTAAATGAATGTACCATTGTGACTAATTAGTGGTAGAGTTCCGTAGTCTCGCCTGCTCCTTTCTTGCGCCGCATAGCATCAATGATGGTCAATGTTGTGTTCCGGTTTGAAGGGTAAGGTAGCCGGGATGCATGTGGCATTTCCATTCCGCCACACGGATAGCAACGCTCTATTAACATCTTTGGTGGACCTATAGGCGTTGGTTTCTCTTCAATCTGGAGAGCCGTCTGCTGGTTATCTAACGTTATAAAAAAAAACTTGTTTATATTTTGTAGGTTCAGGACTCAGGTGCTATTTTGCGGAAAACCATAATTAAAATAATACATAAATTTACTTAGCAATCTTTGACGTCTGGAAAATAAAAGGACCCTAGCGGCATTCACCTTATTTTTTACATATATTTTTTGTCGTCTTATCTATGGCTCCCCTGATTGCTATCCGTGTGGTCAAAGTCAAATTATTGCATTCAAAATAGGATTCACAGTAATCACCGGCTACATTACCCTCCAAACCGGAACACGACAGTGACAAGCACTAACGCTATTGCGGCAGGAATACGTAAGACGGTGCGGGCGAGATATATTCTATACTTTTCATCATCGGCACTTGGTGAAATTTCTTTATTATTATACGATTAAATTATCACTTGTACATTAATTTCACTTTATCTTTATTTTTAACATATCACTCAACCGGTTTCATTTGTTTAAGCATCTTCAGGATGTTAATATACTTAATTGATTTTTTTTATATCGTAAGATAGCAAACAGGCAAGACACCAAACCAAGACACCAAAGGTATTAATGGTGCGTTGGTATCTTGTGGCGAGGTCTAATGCCACATGCATAAGTTTACCAGCTACCTTACCCTCCAAACCGAAACACGACAGTGACTAGCACTGACGCTATTACGGCAGGAATAAGTAAGGCAGTGGTACCAGACCCGGGCGAGACGATGCAGAACTCTACGACCTGGTAGCCACGATGTTAGTGACTTGCATAGCCAATCGTCCGCTTTATACGACATGCCTGGCAGAACGGCAGTTGGTATATTCTTGAAAGGAGCCCGGAATCAACACGGGGAATAAGTTATAAGTTACTTAAGTTTAAGTAACTTAAGTTATACCCCGTTAAGTTACTTATAACTTAGTTTACACCTTACAACAATCAATAATTAATTAATAATTAAGTATATTAACATCCTGAAGATGCTTAAAAAAGTGAAACCGGTTGAGTGATATAAAAATCTATATCTATACATATAATAAAATCGTAGGAAATTCAAAACTGTACAATGAATATTTTTTTAAAAGAATACTTGGGGCGTGATCTACAATCGATATCGAAGCCAAAAATATAGTTTTTAGAATTTTTGTCTGTTTGTCTGTATGTATGTCCGGGGTAAACTCAAAAAGTACTGGATGGATTTACTTCTTTTGTATGAACATTACTAATAGGTCGGGTCAACATATAGGCTATATATTATCACACTATCACCTACAGGGAAGGAGCAGTGTGGAGTAAACGAACTCCGCGCGGACGAAGTCGCTGGCAACAGCTAATAAAGTAATAAAGTGAAATTAATGTACAAGCGATAATCGTATAATAACTCGGGCGAGACGTAGCAGAACTCTACCACCTACTAACGACACAAATAGCCCATCGTTCGCAGTTTACGGACCAGCTCTAGGGAAAACTATACCTTTGACACTACACAAAACGTTTCAGAAAACTAATTTCACCGTAGTCTAGATTATAGGGCCTATTTCCCGGCCAGACGGCCTTAATAACTTTAATCTAATTAGCGATAATGACACTTGCCATTACAGGCTTGTATAATTATGTCTCCTTGGGAAGCGGATGGTAATATTTCCACTTTCGGTAAACTTTTTAATGAGTGATTTAACTTTTTTATTTTTATTTCTCGCAAGTAACTAAATATACGGAGATAAAGCTCATTTGTTTCAAGAATCAATAATTTAAAAATTCACGGGACTATTAACTAATTACACTTACTGATCTAACCCCAAAGTAAACAAATATTTTTCTTGTGTTATGGGTGTTAGTCAACGATACTATTACATAGAAATATATATATATATATATATATATATATATATATATATATATATATATATATATATATATATATATATATATATATATATATATATATATATATATATATGCATCCATATTCTTGTGCCTGTGATGAAATTGTAAAATGTTCTGCGGCCAAAATACTCATGACGTCAGTAATCCGAATGCATCGTTAAGATAAAAGATAATCGAGTGACGTGGGATGTTTGTTCGTGTCAAAAATGATGGAATAGATATTTTTATCTTATCTTTATTTATAATCCTTCATTCGTGTTGCGCAATTTCGGAAAAATTAAACAATTATTACGCTGTTAACTACAGAGGAAACGTGGGCAGACTTAAGCGAACGTTAATTATTCCCTCAAAATTTTGCTTCGTTTTGGTTTGGCTTTGTAGAGCGCCTGCCGTTGTGCCCGACAATTCGTACGAGGCGAATGATTGGTTAACAAGGCACTAACATCGTGGCTACTAGGTGATAGAGTTCTACATTGTCTTACCCGGGTCTGGTACTACTGCCTTACATATTTCTTACCATAGTGTCAGTGTTTTCTCACTGTCGTGTTCCGGTTTGGAAGGTAAGGTAGCCGATAAATTTATGTATGTGGCATTAAGACCCCGCCACAATGATAGCAACGCACAATTAACATCTTTGGTGTCTATAGGCGATGGTTGGCTCTTTCCATCAGGCGAACCATCTGCTTGTAAGCTATCTTATGATATAAAAAACATCTCACATCAAAGTTCACTGACAACTTTATCCCCAAACTTAAAACAACAATGCCAGGAAGAGGCAAGGTGATATATACCACCAGAAGAAACATCTGTTTGTTTATTATCCTATAGAATGAAATAAATACATTTGGCCCACTACGGAGATGATAGGAACCAGATAGAAATAACTTACACCCATTAAGCTGACAATTTGATGTGCGATTGTTGGTGTTAACTGGGTGATATGTCGAAATCTTAGGTCTTCCAAGACAGCCAAACAGAGCTTTACAAGTAATGACTATAATGCTATCAATTAGCCCGGAAGAATGGCAACGCACCATTAACATCTTTGGAGTCATCTGCTTCTTTCTTATATTATGTTTTAAAAAATAATAACAGCCGTTATTTTTGAGCACGATTAATGTAGATTGACGAGATGTGTGTTGGTTTCCATCGCCACATTTTGCTGTAGGTACTGAAAATCAAATCAAAAAAAGTAGTATCATCGCGCTCGGTTCCCTTGCAGGTAGGCAGAGTAAATCGAACGTCTATAGAATTTCCAGTTCACCACGATTCACCGGTTTGTCAGTTGGCGAGATGAGAGGTGATTCCCATCACCGTATTATACCGACCTGATAACCATCGAGAGTCGGGACCAACGGCTTTACGTGCTCATCCGAAGCACCGGAGTAACTATATAGTATACTAGGGAGTAATACACCACCCGCCTGACTCCAAGTTCAGTATGTACAGAGTTTTTTTTAGCTATTTTAAATTAACCAATAATCAGCATTTGTTTTAAAACTAATTGAATGTAAAGGATTAATGAATCTAATGATTTTTTTTACAAGTTTGTTAATATCAACGCCCCCCAATTGTTTCAGAGCCCTTACCTACTTTACCACTACCTACTACCCTTACCAGGTATCCAGCGCCCACAAGGGAGCGTTATCGCCCACTTTGGGAAAGAATGCTCTAGAGATTACACCCTACATTAAAGTTTACCTCATTATAATATTCTTGCAGTTTAAATTGCGTTCTTTTACTAACTTCAAGGCGACACAACCGAAAGTACAGGAAGAAACATAAAACTATCAATTCATAATTTTCGTAAATGGATTTCGCGGTAAAAAGGATCCGAGGGTAAATCTCTTTTATGATAGTTTTTATTCCAAGCTCAATTTTTCTGTAATTTCCTTGAAACGTTTTTGTTTTTCGTGCTTAAATTAATGCTTTGCCTTACCAACGTCTGCGACACTTTCAGCCTTCTGGTGGTTTATACAATAGTTATTTCTTTTCTTAACAATACAGCTTTAAGTGTACCGATTCTCTTAAAATATTTGAAGGATTCTTTTAATTTCTACCACCAGCGCTTGTTTTGTTTTCGCTGAATGTCATCGGAATTTCATACGAAGTTTAAAAAAATACGTTTGATTATCTCGGCTCATCTCATATCACTGTCTTTCAATTGCAGAATGAATTATGGCTGCAATTATGTATATTATTGTATTAAGAAATGTACATATGTACGTAAATAACAGTAAAATTGTCAGTGTTTGGGGTATGGACATAAGGTGAAGCATTATGTAGCAACTGCCACTACATCCCCGCCACATTGATGACAACGCACCATTAACATACTCTCTGCCTGTATGCGATGGTAATCTCTTTATGATCAATAAATATCTTATTATCCACATTCCACAATATGTATAATATTATGATTAATTACTTCTGATTCAAATCGACTAAACATTGTGTAATATGAAACAATACTTGTAAAATTGTTATTCATTACAACTCTCTGTGGTCTGTGGGTTCGATTCTCGAGTCGGGAAATTCGAAATGTTTTTTTTTAGTTTTCTGCTAAAAACAACTTTGACCGGGATTGAATAATTACCCGGTTGGCGTTAGGCTTACTACTTTCACCTATCACATTCTAAGTATCTTCGGCTAATCGTAGGTGCGCTTTTTGTACCTCTGCTTACATCCTCGGGGATACGAACGCGAAGATCCTTTTTTTATAATTTCTAAAAATAAAAATAATAATAGTAATTTAAAAATTAAACCGACTTCAAATATCAAAGTATACTCTTAATCCAAAAACTTTCATCAAAATCGATTCAATCTAATCGATTTCAATGAAAGTTTTCCCCAATTTCAAATATACCTGATTTAAATAAAAAAGAATAATCTCAATATGGCTTTTAATTCCCGAGAAATTCGTGATCGGACATATAAACATATAAAACTTACATATATTCACAAAGTTTAGTACACGTGCTTGGGCTCTTAAATAGATCATCATGCTCATATATCATCCAATTCAAAAAATATTACATACAAAGTCAAAATCAAAATATTTTTATCCAAATTATCCTTTACAGGCACTTTTGATGCGACGATTTTTTTTGAGCTCACACCGGATCGGAAACGCAACCTGAAACAACTATGCTTGAAACTGAAATATGTTCCTACACAAATATGACGAAATAATAAAATAAAAAATCATTTATTTCAGGAAATTGAGGACCATACTGTTAGTAACATGTTTTCCTATAATCTATGTTAGTAAATAGTATTTTTAAAAAATCACGTAAATTATAACTTTATATATGTCGCAGTGAACTTTTCAATAGTCGTTAGATCATAATCTGCCTAGGGATTTTATAATTTGGTTAGGTTAGGTTAGCAGTTAAATTATAATATCACTTAGGTAGATTATAATCTAACGGTATTGACAATTTCACTACGACATATATAACATGAGCAGGCACCCCTCACATGCAGACGCATAAACCTGCGCATAAACGATGAGTCAATTCTACTGTTCATCTTTAGAATTCTGTTGTTACTCTGCCGCAAATGTGAGATGGCAGTTGCAGTTTTCTTCCGCATTATTGCATAGAAATGGGCACACATGGGCATTTGCAGACATGCCAGAGACACTACAATACCGCGGCAGCCACAATAGAACCCTATAAAATATATGTTATTGTACTGGACTCGAAGGGCATTGTAAGCGATTTGGGTGAACCTGATGATGACAAAACAGAATTTAAAAACCTGATCAAGCTAAAATTAATGTCATTCAGACGCATATTTTCAACAGAAAAACATCTTAACTATATTACGACTGACATGACTAACTACTTGTGAATTACAAATACAAATTCTTTTACCGAGTAAAAATCCCATCAGATCAATTTGTTATAACCAGCACTAATTAGGTACGAGTTTGTTTGTTTGATAGTTTCAGAAGGCGTAGCTTACAAGTCTATTACGTTTTCATTACAGCATGAGGCGAAAATTAAAAAATCATAAATATGATCCTAGCCATTTTGAACGTTCAAGTTTTTTTTGTTTGGCTTCACACACGCCCGTTCACCATGAATCATTACATTTTTTTGTGGTAGAATTTCGTTAGACGCCAACTGGAAACTTATCATACGTAGCTCTTACCGCGCTGAGACAAAGTCACTTTTCTTTCAACAGATCAAAAATATATTTGTAGAAGACATCAATGGGTCAGTGGTACAGTTATATTTAGCTCGGGTTATTATGAATGAAAGTGAAATACGCGCCGTAGCTTGTTGGTATTTTATTAAGAAAGTAACGAGGCATATACGGAACTTTTTTGCTGTTCAGTTAAAGTTGCGGTGAAAGCTCCGTAGATTGGTCCGGTTGATTCGCTAAATGAGTTATGTGCCGAGCTTATTCAAAAGTTTTTATGAGAAGGAAATTCGTTCTATGAGGTGGACTCTCATAATGTTTAGGTTATTTAACCTGTTCGGTCATCGACTCCAAACGTTACAGATTCAGATTTTTGAACCGGTTCATGACTCCAAACGTTAGATTCAGATTTTTGAACCGGTTCATCGACTCCAAACCTTGCAGATTCAGATTTTTGAACTGGTTCATCGATTCCAAACGTTACAGATTCAGATTTTTGAACCGGTTCTTGAATTGCCAAAGTTTAACCAGTTATATATTTAATATGCATGCTATAATATGTAGGAATAAAGTTATTCTTGTCTTGACAAGTATACATATGGCATATAAAAACATTACTAATATTATAAATTGTGACATCTGTCTGTTAGGCATAGGTGGAATTAATTGAATTTGCTATAAATAAAGAAGAGGCGGCATAAAAATTATACACTTACATCCATCTTTCCATCGTGGCTACTAGACGGTAAAGTTCCCACGCAACTTCGCTAGCGAGTCAAGTAACGCTAAATCAGTAGTCAGCTAGTGTGCATGTTGTGTGTATGTATGTATATATATATATATATATATATATATATATATATATACGTGTGTGTGTGTGTGTAAACGACATCAACGTGTCTTTAAATAAGTACTATTTTTAGTTTTGGTTGTAAATGAAAGTGATAAGCGCCATTCAGTCCTGGTGTAAGCTTCTTTTGTTGGGTCTGATTATTTCCGTAAATGGATGTTGTTGTATTCTATGCTATAGCATAGAATACCGAGTAGTAATACCGCCAATGGTGTGATTTTCAGGCAATTTGTTCTATGAGTATGATTTAGAAAATGGTTTGGCCATTGTCACAAAATGTTCAAAAACTGATTGATAAATTGCTACCAGTAATGACAAATTATTAAAATAATTTTGGTTTTCCATACAAGTTTACTAAACTCCTAGTTCGACTTCATGATAGTACACTCAGTTTGTGAGTTTGGTAGGACAATGACAAAAATATTTGTGTGCGGTTTACAAGTGCCTGGCTAGCAGCCAGAACAAATTACTGAATAACAATTTAGATAAACATTTTAATGAACGTTATTTAATACTCAGTTTTAATTTGACAAGCTGTCCAACATAATACTTATGCTAAATAATAAAGAAATTATTTCGTCGTCTCCTTTTATTATTTAGCTTAGGACTTGTAAAACTTGTCTTCTAGTATTACTTCTCCCACAAACAGTATTGTGTGCTATGTTTTCACAAAAATAAAAAGTAAAGGGTTGTTTAATCTTCGCATCTGACTGAGGAAACGGCTCCTATCTATCACCTAGCAGATATGTTAATATACTCACTGATTCTACGTCATTGTCCTATCGTTTAGTTTAACCAAACGCATGTGAAATTGGTGTAGACGTTGGATAGATAATACTGAAATTCTTGGCAATAAATTATGAAAGAGTTCTTAAAGTAAAAATCTTTTTTTTTCTCTCCATATAATTTCCGTGATTTGACAGTTGCTTAACAATGTTAAGAGGCTTAGATTCGAACCTACAGACCTACGAGAATTCCTGGCTGGGAAAAATATTTACCGAGTTCGTATTTTCGGCCAAAAAATTGAATTAGAATATCAAAATTCAACATAAGTTTTCACATATGAATAAATTTTAGAAATCTAGTGCATTTCGGCAAACAAAATACAATTTCAGCTGACTCACAGATTAATCGGTAGCTCTAACAACGCATAGTTTATCCTAAGACCCCGATGTCCGATGGTGGAAATCAGCGGATGGTATTAAGCCGAACAACTCCTCGGAACATCCCATGGTAGTAGCGATAGAAGATGCAGAGAGAACCAATATCTCTTCACAACGCCAAGTACGCCTGTATAGTCGCAAACTGTCGGCTGGTGTGAAGTACTGTTTCGCCCTGTCCAGAACACCAATTTTCTTGGATGCCAGCTTTGCTTTACCTTCCAAATGATCACGAAACTGGAAGTTATTCGATATGTCGATACCACGAATTCCAATGCTGGCTGAGGCAGACAAAGGAGTATTCTTTTTTTTTTGCTTAATACTAAGCACCTACATTAAACACTCGCACATACAATAATCGAAGTGTAATCGGGGCTTAAAGTGTAGCATACAGATTATGACGTAATTATCTTCTTTCTTCATAAAGGGTAAAAGCAAAGTTCCTGAAGCAAAGTAACGGGAGATGAAGAATTAATAACATGTTTAATTTATATTTGATTAACAGCCGAAACACAGATGTGAAAGCATTTTGTAAATTAATTAAACCAATTTGTTTTATTTATAATACTTGTTTATAATTAATAGATTGTACTAAACATGTACTAAGTAACGTAGAAGTTAAAGCGTGTCTAAGCCTCTTACAAACTTTCACTTTGACGTTATCAATTAATCTTAGCAATGTACGACGTATCAGACATATCGTTAGGCGTCTAGCTAAGTTAGTGCGAGGTGCGGTATAAGAAATATAACCTCATAATATGTTGTTTACAAATATTAAGAAAAAAATATCTGGATAATGTACCACATTGCAAATAGGTTACCTAGATAAATTGTGTGCTAATTATATTAAATAATTAAGTACAAGATCAGTATAGTTATAAATTATTGTTTTTTTTAAATCTTTTTCCAGCATTAGATGTTTACAAAAATCGTGCAGTTATGAGAAGTTTAGAGAACATTACCAACAGATTAGAAAAAGTAAAGGTTCCCTACGTTCTCTACTTCCTTGTCTGCGCAACTGTAATGTAACCAGAAACAAAGATAACTATGAGTGGGTGTTGTGAAAATGCTCTCGTCAGTCATTTAATCGCATAATATTATCAAATGAAAGCTTACTTTATTCTCAATCCAACCGTATTAGGTTGCATTATTAAAAAGTTGATCGAATCCATAGTTGCTTAGATTTTATAACTAACATTATTAATTAAACATAACTTCACCTTGCAGCATTTATTTACTTCGAAATAATAACTTTAAAAAACAAATCTTTTAAGTTATATTATTAAAATCAATTATAAATTCCCCTAAACCACATAAAAGCACTTAATTCTTTATTTTCAAATAGAAGTAAATTTTTATCAAGATCGATATTTTCATGAGAAATTCATTTTTATTCATAAGGGGCCATCCATAAATTACGTTATACGTTAAGGGGAAGGGAGGGGGTCGAAGAAGTGTGACATTGTGTGACAAGGGGTAGGGAAGGGTCCCAAATTTTGTGACATCACATTTTTTTAAATATAATACCTGTATAGATAAAAAATAATCGAAGGAGATCATTTTTCCAATGTAAAATTGTGAAATATGTGACATCACACTAGATAGGGGGGGTCTCACAAATGTGATCAGCTGTGACAAGGACGGGGGAGGGGTCAAAAAAATCATGAAATTCGTGTGACGTAATTTATGGATGGCCCCTAAGAAACATGAATTCTTCCATACACTTGTACTGTTTCACAAAACACTGTTTAATCAATTTACTTAAATCGCTAACCGATTTCGCTTTTTACGGCATCTTCAGGGCTACGAGACTTTTGAAACAACATTTTAAAACTTTTATGTTTAAATTGATAAAAAGTTTTTTGTGAAACAGTACATGTAAAGTACATAATTACAAATGGAGTATCATCAAGTGCCGACGACAAAAAGTATCTATACATATCTATACATATAATAAAATCGTAGGAAAGTCAAAACTGTACATTGAATATTTTTTTTAAATAATACTTGGGGCGTGATCTACAATCGATATCGAAGCCAAAAATATAGTTTTTAGAATTTTTGTCTGTTTGTCTGTATGTATGTCCGGGGTAATCTCAAAAAGTACTGGATGGATTTACTTAAAATTTTGCATGAATATTACTAACAGGTCGGGTCAACATATAGGCTACATATTATCACGCTATCACCTACGGGGGAGGAGCAGTGCGAAGTAAACGAAGTCGCTGGCAACAGCTATTAAAATATAAAGATGGATTCGATCAACTTTTTTACAATGCAACCTAATACTGTTGAATTGATAATAACGTAAGTTTTCATTTGATATAATATGCCATTAAATAACTAATTAATCAACGACCCCTGTTTATTTCTGGCAACACTATGATTACGCAGGCAGGGAAGTAAGGAACCTTTACTTTTTCAGTTCCGTTGGGTATGTTCACTCAACTAGTGTGCGAGTTTTTGTAAACAATGTCATTTAAATACCAAATGAGGGTAAACATATATTTCTTATATCGAATTTTAGATTTCGGCATAATTTTATAATTTAAGTAAGATATTGTCTAGTTATAAGTAAACCAGCATTATATAAAACGTATATTAACTTATAATTTAATTAAAATGTAAAATGTTTAAGACTATTTATATTGTAAAAGAAACAGATTTTCTGCGTGACTAGACGATTAGGTGATAGAGTTCTACATCGTCTCGCTTTAGGTTCAAGATATATGTAACCTATTTCTGTTACAATGCGTCGATGTTTGTCACTGTCGTGTTTGGGTTTGGAAGTTAGGGTAGCCGGTAAACTTGTACATGTGGTATTTCAACCCGCAACACGAATAGCAGCATATCGTTAACATTTTGAGTGACTATGAGCGATGCTCGTCTCTTTCCACCTGGGAAGCTACGTACTTGCTTGCTGTCCTATAATATTAAACATTATTTCAAATTTTGACATCCCTTGGTGAAACTCTGTGTGTTCAATGCCATTTCATTCACTCTGCCTACCCTGCTCGGGATCGGCTCGGCGTGATAAAAATATTTATTATTTTCTCCACAATAGTCAAAAACACTATCCAGTAATGATTGATTTGACGTAGATATATATTTTGGAATTGTATAGGAAGATTGATACTCTCCCTAATACAATGTTTGTTTACTGGCACCATAATCATTATAAGGCGTAATGCAACATCATCGTCGAGGCAACAACCGGCTTCACTTCCCCGAATCTTCGAAAATGCACATCCAAGTTTGTCATTAAAAAACAGATTTTTCAAATTTGTCAAGAATTCACGAAAACATCTGTAAACGTCTGTATTAAAATAATTAAGATCCCGAGCAAATGAGAACTTCCTGTTTTATGAAGTCGATAGAGTAAAAAGAATCCCTTTTCAAAGCTTTTTTATAAAGTTCATTGATATTACGTATCTAAAAACCATTACGCTCCATAAAAGTTATCATAGCCCTAATTATGAGAAAAATCCGCACACTGACGAAGTTCTTCTGACGTTACGTCTATATACGTATGAACCTGTTAACCTGGCGTTACCATCACGCACACAACCTAATAATATACAATTTATTATGATGTAATTATAAAGTTATAGTGCCTATTCATGATATGACGTAGATCTAATTCGATTTATACGAATATAAAGATACTAGATGAAGACCCAACTTCGCTCGGAAGTCTCATAATACGCAATCTTATATTGGTACTAACTCAAATAGTAGAAATTAAAAAGTAGCAACACTGTAGTGACGTCTTCTTTCAACTATTATGTTGGTTTATTTAATAAAGACAACACTATAGTGTTGCTATTTTTTAATTTCTACTCTTTTATGAACGAAGAGAAAATAAGTTTCACGATAATCTGCCCCCCAAGACAAGTGGCATCAACGCTAGGAGAATAGAAAACAAAATGTATGGATTTGACATAAGCTGTTGATACGAGCGTAAACGAATTTGTAATTGGTAGCCAAGTGTCATTCGTGAAACGAAACGTTATATTGCATCGATCATTTTTGATCATTTTCATACAAAACCTTAGCCAAGTGGCACTTTTGACAAGCAAATTGCCATAGTTTAAGAGTCCTAACCTAACTAGGGGGATTTCAATACATTTTCTTTTTTTTAAGTCGCAGACGCCTTTGTAATGGATTTCGGTTTTCATCCCCTAACTCCACGGGGAATTAACTCAGAGCAAAGTGACCTTGACAAAAGTTGGTGTCCCTTACCCCCTCCACGCAATGGTGCAACAAAAAAGGGGTGTTATATAGGGTTGAAATTGTCCATCAAAATTTTTCTAAGTCCTGCGCACGCTCTGACCGCCAACCGAGCTCTCTGTTCATTCTAATATAACGCATTGGCGTCATTTCGACCAAATTGGTAGCCAAGTGGATCATGGCTTGTTTAACGTTCATTCTATTGAGGTCTATCGAATATTGTCTGTGAATTGACGGCGATGTCAGTTTGAAGTGTTATTTTCACAACGTGAATCAATCTCGGATAAATAATATACATGGATGGAATATATAAATAATATAAAAAAATAAGAACAGAGTCGCTATATCTGATTCAATTTTGATTGTATGTACTGCGTAAGTGCGAATAAAATAAAATATACTATCTTTTCTTCTTAATTACTGTCATGCCGTAAGTTTCTATGTAGCTAACATGTCAATTGAACTCTGTCAGTACTACCAATTTAAAGAGTTATAAAATTAAATACTGTCACCAAGATTTATGTATTTATCTTCCTTGCTACCAAATTTGATTGTGTTAACATATTTTAAGTAAATCCTCTTTACATTACAAGTGAACGTAGAATTGTGCAAAATGTTATCGATAGCCACATTTTAAAACTTATGTTTCAGATTTATGAAAGCTGATGATAAATTTATTATTAAAAATAAACAAAAATATGCAAAATTGAACATATAAAACTTCTTTTTTACGTATTTTTTGGCATACATATTTACAGAAATGTAAAATTGATCGAAATCTATTGCTACACTGAAAAATAAACTATCTTTCTTTGTTTCATTAAATTTACAAAATACAAGGGTTGTAACAAGAATATAGTGTTTATAACTTGAATTTATAGTGTCTGTAAAATATTTAAAGAGGAAATATTATATTTATCATCATTAAGACATTGTCAGCATTTTGCAAACCTACACTACTTACAATGTGTCTAGGCAGTTTCGTTAGAAGCGAACAATTGGGTAAACGAGTCACTAGTATTGTGGCTTCTAGATGGTAGGATTCTGCATTGTCTCGCCCGGGTTTAATACCTCTGGCCCACCTATTTCTGCAGCAATAGCAACAGTGCTTGTTACCGTCGTGTTCCGGTTTGGAGGGTAAGGTAGCCGGCAAATGTATGCATGTGACATTAATAACCATAACCCCCCTTCCCCCCGCGCCACAAGAATATCAAAGCACCATCAATAATATGCCACCAAAAGCCTTAATTTGCGTTAATTTTACTTTAAAATTATCAAAAATTCTCACAGATGATATCCACGCTTTAGAACAGCTGATTGAATAATAGTGATCAACCGCCATTTTAAGCGTAATCTGCAAGGTTCTAGCGTTCGCTGATTATCGGATAATTCGCTACTATTTTGCGTGTCAAAAGTGCCACTTGGCTACAGTTTTGTACGAAAATTGTCAAAAATGATCGATGCAATATAACGTTTCGTTTCACGAATGACATTTGGCTACCAATTACAAATTCGTTTACGCTCGTGTCAACAGCTTATGACAAATCCATAAATTTCTCTTTCTATTGTACTAGCGTTGATGCCACATCTTGGGGGCCAAGTCTTTTTTGCTTTTAATGCACTTTTCATATAAATAAAACATATAACCTCGGTGAAAATAATACTTCAAAGTGACGTTTACCGTCAATTCAGAGACAATATTCGATATACTTCGTAAAGTTCGTATGGAACGAACGTTGAACAAGCCATGATCCACTTGGCTACAAATTTTTCCTAAATATCGCCATAGCGTAATATTTGAATAGTTACTGAGCGTTTGCCATTTGTCTAGGGGGGCTGCGCTCCGTTCTACGATACTTTAATAAATACTCACGCCATCTACACCACATATTTGTAACCTTTAAAGAAACATGACCGATTTGTGGTCAGCATGGTTAGAATTTTCAATCATTTTTTTAACAAAATACTCGACAATCCGAATTTTGCGGATATATGTTACTGACTCAAAATTATTATTTTTTTACGCTATATAATTTAGGTAAAGATCCGATTAAGTTTACCGTAACCCTTAACGAAATTATTAATATAGATTATACAAAGATTTTCACATATCGCTTTTGAAGTTATTACTATAGACTGTCAACCTATAGGTACGTATTTATAGATTGACGTTCTGTAAATACTCTTTTTCGTAAAACGTTCTTGATTGATTTGATCGGCTGCCATACACGCACGCATTATATTAAGAGAGCTCAAAATTCCGCTATATAATGTTAATCAGTTGCACACAAGTAGTTAATAACATTACTAAACATGGAAATCATTATATGGAAAGAGATAGCAACGCCTACTGACAAAATGCTACAGAGACCGCACACATGTTACTTTTACATCAATTTTTTTTCGTCCGAGTTTTCTCGGAGGCTAAAATTAAAGAAGCACATAATATATACCATTATATGTCTTTAAACTATGTTCTATTGTTATTCGTATCCAGGCAAAAGTTTTCATTCGGTGCTAAATATACCTCTTGCTATATTAGACGAGTAAACATGCTTGTAACTAAAATGAGTTACGTAAATCGGTGTGGCCGCGTTTCCGATCCGGTAGTACCTATAAAATTGTTGACCCGTCACAAGTCCCTGTAAAGGTTAATTTCAATTGAAAACATTGATTTGATTAAAAGACTCGCCTGATGACGAGTTTCTACTGACGTCGCGTCATGTCTGAGTACACGACCAATTAAACTGTGTTGCCAAGGAGCCGTCGAGTGCCGACACCACGCACACAGTTAAGCGAAAGTTATGTACATAATTACGTATACATTAAAATTTTTTTACTTATAAGAAGCGTTAAATAATGTGCCGTAGAAATACGTCACACAACGACAACATATTACATACAGAAGACGCACTCATTTAGTATTAAAGAACGCTGACATTGTCAATTTTAAATTCAAAATATCCGTAGTTAACACCATGCATTCAAGCTTAATTAGACCTTAATGCAATGCATTAGTGTACATTTTCTGACATCCCGAGGCTCGATGTGAGCTATAGGGTTGTCACGAATGAATTAACCATCAATCTTTGCAATACATGTATTAATTCAACAATTACATATTTTTTTTAATATCATGAGATAGCAAACAAGCAGATGGGTCTCCTGATGGAAAGATTCAACCGTCGCCTATAGACACCAAAGATGTTAGTGGTGCGTTGCTATCTTGTGGCGAAGTCTAATGCCACATGCATAAGTTTACCGGCTACCTTACCCTCTAAACCGAAACATGACAACAACAATCACTGACGCTATTGCGGCAGGAATAGGTAAGACGGTGGTACAAGACCCGGGCGAGACAATGCATAATTCTACCACGTAGTAGCCACGATGGTAGTGACTCGCATAGCCAATCGGTCGCCTTTTACAACATGCCTGTCAAAACGGCAGTTGGTCTATCCTTCAAAGAAGCCCGGGACCAACACGGGGAGTGAGGTGTATCATAGAGTGTTATCCTTGACCATTTGCACTCACTGTATGCATCATGCGGTAGGTATTTTTGCATAAGTACACGGAGTGATGGAGCCCTGCCGGAAGTCTAACTATACTTTGCTCACCTTTTATGAATAAGTTCCTTGAAAGCCCCCTGAGAAAAAATATTGTTTCACCGAAATTCTTGAGGATTTTTCGAAATTTCTCAAAATCTCCTGGGCCAAATCGGCTCAGATTTTCAATGAGTCTAAGTTTGGCGAACCCAATCATATCATTCACCACATTTCGAACTTTCAAGCCGTTATGTTGTATTGTAAAAGTTATGAGATGTTTACATGCACACATGCTCACATCCTGACTTTATCATGAAAAACTCGATTTTCGAAAATCGGGACAAAATCAGTTACTTCCTCGTCTTTACTTATGTAGCGGGAAGTTAAAAAGAAAGAAAAAAAAACAGTAGCAGTCGTGGGACTGCCGAAAGAAGCGAAAACGGAACTATTAAGTTGAGAGTAATTAAAACTATATAACTATATAAAGCGTCCAACGCGCACATAATACAGTCAGAAATAGTCGATGTATTAGTGTATACGTGTACACAAGCTACTGCGCGTGCGCTAGTCTGGCTCTCCATAGCTATAGATATACTATTATCATTAGCATGTCGGTGACGCGAACCGAGGATTTTACCCTCTACCAAAACGCTCAACGCGCCAAAAGAAGTTTTCACTTCAAAAATAAAATAAAAATCATTGGCAAACATTTATAATTTGAAAATGTATTGTAGGTACATGTAACTTATCTTTTTCGACAAAGGCTCGTAAGAGGCAGATATAAAAACTAAGTAGGAACCTAAATTCCTGCCTCCTTGACAACATAAAACAGTTTTTTTTATTTGGTATCATAATAATATCAAAGATCGTTGAACGTCTAAATTTTTCTTAATGCTGCTATTTTAGTCTTTCAATAAATTGTAAAATTTCGTAGTTACACGAAAAGGATCCAATCCACACAAAATCAGTTTAGAAATATTGAAATTTGAAGTTGCATATTTTTTAATTTTTTAACGTGCCATACATGAGGGCCAGTTCAGACGTTGAATAAAGTAGTAGAGAGCTTTTCTTGCTTAGATGTTTTTTACTGGCCAATCGTATTGATGTTTAGCATCAGTTTGGTGCGCTTAACTCATTTTTGACCATATTCTAGACTGGATCCCTTTCGTTTAACTACGTCCAATTATTGTGTGCATTTTTTCACCAAAGTTTGTCAACCTCTTTTACACTATTCATGGTGTAGCAACCGCAATGACGACGATCATAGTTTCAGGTGAATAGCATTCAGCATGATACGCCAGTGCAGATTGTGGTAAAATTCTGTGTAATTCGGTCGAATTTGTATACCGAGATCTAGTACGAATATGTATCAGTTCCTGCTACTTTTCCTATTAGTCTAGAAGATGTCCCGCATGTTTAACACTAGTAAAGACATGCGGCACTTATTTTCTAGCTTCAAAGTACTCAGTATGAGCCCGTATGTGATAGATATACTCATTCTATTTTGCAATATCACGACGTAAACTCTTTATTAGTACTGAATAAATTTTCGCCATATAGTGTTTTTGTTCAAACCTAGCATTAGTAACGTCTTTGTTTTTGATCTTGTGTTATAGTGTTTTCCTAATATTACGCAATAAAGCGTTGTTATTCAAGCTTAGCAATAATATACATATTTGATTTGGATCAGGTATTTTAATCTATTCACAATACTACGCAATCAAGCCTTTATTCGAGCATTAACTTGGTTCTGCACGTTTTTTTAACATATTACGCAACAATAATTTACCTTTTTATTCTAGCCTTGCATTAGATATAGATAGATAGAGGTAGGTATATTTGGGGTTGAAGCTGTGCTCCTCGCATTACTTTAGCGCACGTAAAATCAAAACTTGAAATAAAAAACGTTTTATTCAAATAAACATTTACAGGCACTTTTGAAGATTCGACATTTTAAAAATTACTACCGGATCGGAACGCGGCCACACACTGATAAGACCGGTGGGAAAAAACTCAGCGAGCTTGTCTTTTTTATTTATTTTTTAAGATACACACCAAACGTGACCATGTGTTCCGTTTTGAACGGGACTGTCTCGATTTTAACTACCCTGTGCTGGTGGTCTTAAGTATATTTCAGGAACATATAAATGTACAATTTTAAAAAAAATATACACAGTCACGGCACTATACGATAACATATTTGCTGGCAATCTCATCTAACTTGTTTAATATTTGCTCAAGACTAAGTCTAATACAATTTAGTCGTACTAAAATTTTTAATTTTTAGTTGGAAAACCAAGCAATAATGTTCAAAACGTTATGTACCTACATCTAAATTAAAGTTCATATTTATTTTTGGTTCCAATTATGAAAATAGGTTGTGACGTGACACAGGTTGATGTGAAGCAACAAGCTTCACATCAACCTGTGTCACGTTTTAAAATAAAAACAATATGGTCATTTTGTATAAAAGGTATGTAAGTACGGGTGTAAAGAAAACCCTGTCCGATCCGAAAGAGGTATATAGGTAGGTCAATGATATTGTCAAAAAAAAATTCTTTTTATTAGAATAAAAAAAATATCGTAGTTTAAAGTGCCTCATTTTAGTACTAAAATTGAACAACTTTCCCTTAAATCAAGCAAATATTTTGAAAATTTACATATCAATATCCATAAAATAATGTCAAATATGTTTGTATTAAGCTACCAAATAATGCCTTTGACGATCGGACAGGTTTTTTTTACATACCTACCTACCAATGTTCAATTATTACTACGTCGAAATCATATTTTCGAACGTTTTCTGTAAGCCTAGTTCTGAGCGCACTAATGTTTAGGCCGAGTAGTTAGTAATTTAGTTACTAAACGCGTCTGAGAAAAATTTAGTTGAGTCGGTAATAGAATGACAGATTTAATGCAGATCGCGCAGTCCATAACATGATAGTGCCCTTGCTATCACATTGGAAACCACCTTGACCGTTAATTCATGTAACAAGTTAAATGTTGTTAAATCGTGAGCTCCTTTACTTGGGAAACAGTTGCGTTTCGCCACCAAACTATGTCAATACTTATTGCACGCGATACAATTGAGTGTATAAGAATTGTACCCCACAGACGGGGGTATATCGGTCGATATGATCGTGATCTGGTTTCTCTGCGTATATTATGTACTAGCTGTAGCCAGCGACTTCGTCCGCGCGAATTCTTTTATTCCGCACAGCTCCTCCCCCGTAGGTGATAGCGTGATAATATGTAGCCTATATGTTGACCCGATCTGTTAGTAATATTCATGCAAAATTTGAAGTAAATCCATGCAGTACTTTTTGAGTTTACCCGGACATACATACAGACAAACAGACAAAAATTCTAAAAACTATATTTTTGGCTTCGATATCGATTGTAGATCACGACCCAAGTATTCTTTTAAAAAAATATTCAATGTACAGTTTTGACTTTCCTACGATTTTATTATATGTATAGATTATAATTTTATATATTATTCGCCTCTGTACTCTAGTGGTCCACCGTTGGCGTTGACCACATGAGGTCCCGGGTTCGATTCCCGGGTCGGGCACATAAAAAAGTGTTTTTTCAGTTTTCTGAGAAACACAAAGTTACTCGGGATTGGAAAGTGCCCGGTTGGCGATAGGCTTGCCACCTATCACATTTGTGGGACCAAGTATCTTCGGCTAATCGTGGGTGCACTTGTTGTACCTCTGCCTACCCCTTCGGGGATATGGGCGTGAAGATACTTTATATTATTCAATTTAAAACTTACCGTGATCGGAACGCGGTCACACACTAAGAAGATCCCGCAGAAGAAACTTGGCGGGCTTATCTTTTTTCTATTTTATGTACTTATTACTAATGTACAAGAATTACCTTACATCACAAAAGTAGCAAAATTACAAATCTTTAAAATACTTCGTTGTCTTCAAATATTGACTTGATTACTGCGATGGAGGTTTTTGCACTTATCATATTTGTAAATGTAAATGTAAATGTTATCGCCTCTGTGGTCTAGTGGTCCGGCGTTGGTATTGACCACATGAGGTCCCAGGTTAAGTTCCCGGGTTGGACAATTCAAAAAATATGTTTGTTTTTCTTCAGTTTTCTGATAAAAATAATGTTGCCCGGGATTGATAAATGCCCGGTTGGCGATGGGCTTGCCACCTATCACATTTGTGGGACCAAGTATGTGCGGTTAATCGTGGCTGCACTTGTACCTCTGCCTACTTACTTTTTTTATATTGAAAATATAAAAAACACATACTTTCGATATTTCGAAATAAAACAATTGAGAATCTGGCACGCCCCTTTTTTTCCATGCATGCGGATGCATGGAGATGCGGTCCAAAGATTCTCCCGTCCCAACTCCCATAGGGTTGGTCCGGTTGGTCGAGTGGTTAGCGACCCTGACTACGCAATCAACGGGGCTCGGGTTCGATCCCCGACGGGGACAAGCATTTTGTTTGATGAACTTAAACGTTTGTATTTCCGGGTTTGGGTGTTTATTAAATATATTCCAGTATTATTATATTATGTATTTCTATGTATTAGTATCGTTGACTAACACCCATAACACAAGCAAATAATTTGCTTGTGTTATTGGTGTCATTTGCTTGTAGTATGGGTTAGATGAGTAAGTGTAATTTGCCCGTGAATATTTATTTATTTATTTATAGTGATAAACAGCAACTGCAACAAACCTTAAGGTGATAATTATTTGCATTATTTAAGATCGAGGTTACCATCAGGAGAGTCGTTTTTCTGTTCGTTAAGTTTATATAAATAAATAATGCATTGGGGCTGTAAGATAGAGTCTTAAAGTGTTTGTTTTAATATTTCTGTCTTAATTCAAATTATATTCAATCATCAAGTAACGAAACTAACGATTTTGACCGCGCAATTAACATCTTGCCTCGTTATCGTCTGAAACTTTTGCTCCGAATTAATTTGTTAAAGAAACCCGTATTAAGTATTTTATCGTAAGGATATTAAATAAGCAAACGTTTAAATTTTGGAAATTTACTGCCATTGTAGGGCAGACGTTGTTACTCGAATATCACGAAAGGTATAATTGGATTTATAGAGGTTTTTAAAAATATTTCTTCGAAGTTCGTCGCTCCCAATCTTTGTCCGGACTGTGCGGTTTAGGTTTAAACAGGTTTATATAGGTTTCGAAATGTATTCATCTCAAACTCACTCGGTGGTAGAGTTCCACATTGTCTCGCCCGGGTCTGGTACCACCGCCTTACATATTCCTGCCGCAATAGCGTCAGTGTTAATCACTGTCGTGCTCCGGTGTGGAGGATAAGGTAGCCGGTAAACTTATGCATGTGGCATTAGACCTCGTCACACATGCAACGCACCATTAACATCTTTGGTGTCTATAGGCGATCGTTGACTCTTTCTATCAGGACACCTATCTGCTTGTTTGCTATCGCATGATATAAAAAAATACGCTCGGAGTGAAACCTTTTCTAAAAACCGCTAAAAATCTATTAACCGATATTTTTTAAACCAGTTTCAAGTGCTGATCACGAGATTCCTCATCATTGTGAGAGTCATATAGGCTATATTATTTTTCTCGAATTCTGGGAGTGTTATTGGAAGGTTATTAGGGAAGATTACCCCGTGTTGTTCCGCGCCCCTTTTGCAGAATAGACCATATGGCGTTACGTACGAGGTGAACTATTGGCTATGTAAGTCACAATCATCTTGGCCACGAAATAGTAGAATTCAGCATTGTACTCGCCTAGGTCTAGTACCCCAGCTTTACCTATTCCCACCGCAATAGCGTCAGTGCTTGTCATTCGTTGTGTTGGTTTGTAGGGTAAGGTAGTCGATAAGCTTATTTACATATGTGTGTCATTAAAACCCAGCTATAAGGATTGCAACGCACAGTTAACATCTTTGTTGTCTCTTGGTTTGTCTCTTTCCATCAGGAGAGCCATTTTCTTGTTTGCAATCTTATGATTCAAAAAAAATGTTTTAAAAAATGTTGCCAGCGACTTCGCCCGCGCGGGTTTCGTTTACTCCGCAATGCTCCTCCCCCGTAGGTGATAGCCCGGACGGCGCCCGGACATACATACAGACAAACAAAAATTCTAAAAACTATATTTTTGGCTTCGATATTGATTGTAGATTACGCCACAAGTATTCTTTTAAAAAAATATTCAATACAGTTTTGACTTTCCTACGATTTTATTATATTGTTACGAATAATCTAGAAGCGTGTAGAGTTGGAGCGTGCGCGCGGTAACTATCTAAAAATAAAAGAAAGAGATAGCTACTCCTATTGACAAACAAATAGTTGACCTGGGCTATGCCATAATGGACTTTGTGCGATATGACATAAGGTTGAAAGTAGCGTGTACTAGGATTTATGACTCATAACATGTTTACGATAAGAAGTGATTCATTGTTTCCCGATATATTTAGATTTTTCTGGATCCAGCTAGGACTTTCCCCTGCCTATAAATAGAGAATTGTTGACAAACACAAGGCAGTTTTTATCAAGCGATCGAGAGCGATACATCAAGTGACTATTCCGAAGTGAGAAGTGTTTTATTGTGTAGTGTTCTAAGTTCAGTGATAGTATAGCAAGTGACTAGGGTGTAAAGTGTATTTTAGTATTACGTTGTGTTGTGTAAATACACGGATTTAATATAAGTGGTGTTTTCCTACAAGTACGAACCCGAGGTACGTAACAATATGTATAGATTACACTTCAGCCTTCATATACATATTTGTATATGTAGACAGAAGTGTAATAATTTCAATGTTAAATAAAATAAATCAGTACACGTCGAATGTCATCTCGCACCTGATGCCTGGCTCAACTGCCATTAGTTACTCAGGTCTCCTTGGTCGTCGCGTGTAACTTATACTGGATATGTATACGGCTCCAGTTACTGTCGGCCGCGAAACGTGATCTCGCCGATCACGGCCTGCCTTGTAATGAGTGGAGAGTAACAAGCAATCAATTATAGCTGGCTTTAGTCTGTTAAGGTTAGAGGAGACAGTAAACAATATCCCAAGGAAATCGCTTTTACAAGGAAACCATTTCACAAAAGAAAACCCGAGGGAAAATGAAACTCACCAACATGATTGGTAGGTTGCCGTCGATGCTCAGGACTGAGATCTTTGGTACTATCGACCGTGCGAAAATTTTTCTTTGTTTAAAATATTTTTAGACTAGCTGACACACGCGGCTTCGCCCGCCAGAAAATTGACATGTGTTCAATGTCAAATTTCATTCAGTCTTACATACACTATTTCGGCTCCTAAAAGGTAATTTAAAAAAAAAAACAATGTTTGACCCCGTGTTTTCAACTAGCTTCTTGTCAAAATCATCAGAAACGGTTCTGCAGTTTAGCCGTGAAAGCGTGGATCATCAAGTAGTAGATTTTTAATCTATATACATATAATAAAATCGTAGGAAATTCAAAACTGTACATTGAATATTTTTTTTAAAAGAATACTTTGGGCGTGATCTACAATCGATACAGAAGCCAAAAATATAGTTTTTAGAATTTTTGTCTGTTTGTCTGTATGTCTGTATGTATGTCCGGGGTAAACTCAAAAACTGCTGCATGGATTTACTTTAAATTTTCCATGAATATAACTAACAGGTCGGGTCAACATATAGGCTACATATTATCACGCTATCATCTAAGGGGGAGGATCTGTACGGAGTAAACGAAGTCCGCGCGGACGAAGTCGTGGGCAACAGCTAGTATATAATAATAATATACTTTCCACCCCGTGTGTTGATCCGAGCTCTTTTGAAGAATAGTCCAACTGTCGTTCTACCAGGCAGGTCTTAAAAGACGACCGATTGGCTGGGCGAGTCACTGCACTACTACTGGTACACTACTATCGTGGCTACTAAGTAGTAGGTTCTGCATTGTCTTGCCCGCGTCTGGTACCACCGCCTAACCTATTCCTGCGACAATAGCGCTTGTGCTTGACACTGTCGTGTTCCGGTTTGGAGGGTAAGGTAGCCGGTAAACTTATGCATGTGGCATAAAAACTCGCTACAAGATAGCAACGCACCATTAACATATTTGGTGTCTATAGGCGATGGTTGACTCTACATCAGGAGACCCATCTCCTTGTTTGATGTCTTGGGATATAAAACAAGAGATATATCTGTAAGAAAAAGTAAAGTTAAAAAAAACGAGTTCTAGAGATACAGGAAATGCGAAGGGTTTTTTTTTCAGATTTGCTGCGTTTAAATTATTAAGAATACTGAGCATATGGAGGAACGTAAGATTAAGCAATAACCACAGACCACATAAATACTAATAGGCACGGCGTTTAGCATTAAACGTGTAACCGTGCATATGAGCGAACTCTCATATTACTGTCAAAAGTATGACAAATTATTGACACTAATTGTAATTGAATTTTTATTGTTGACGTACTGTTGCATATACTGACTTATTTATGTGAGTATAAAATTTAGCTACGCTTGATGTTTAAGTAATGTCTTAAGAAGGCGCCTCCCAATAACTATAGCTAAACTTTACGTAAATATGTAGAAACTAGGTAAATTAATGAATTACGGTCCAACTTCGATCAAATTCACGAGTAAATTCGGAATGAAGCATGTAAAGTGAAAACTTCACGATTTTCTACCAAGCAATGGGAAGATATTTTATACGAGTACTGGCTGAATGGTTTGATTAAATTGGCTAGTTGGGGAATTAAAGGACCTTGTGATACAATAGCTTATTGCCAATTGGGAAATCAATCCAATTTGTTAGTACGTACGTGAGACCGCACCAAAATGACCTCTATGTCAACGACAACACAGATCTCAGGAAATAACCCCACCCAAGCATGCAATAATGGCGACATTGCATTTAGAATTTAAATTGAAATTGAACTTGCGTTCAGATGTTTGGGTTTGGGTTACAAGTTAACGATTAGCTTGTAAACGATATTGTTTAAATTCACGACAAAAAACTTGTTCCGCAAACTTTGGGTCGATAAATATGGTAATGATACTGTTTTGCGACACGAGGCGGCACGGCTTCATATTCAAGCGAAGGAGGTCTGGAAATGCAAATATTTGGTTGCTGAGTTATGTTAAAGACGTTTATACTGATATTTAATTATCCCGAAGAATTAATTAATACTAGCCATCATATTTTGGTCGAAACTCGCCTGTAATTCTAATTATGTTAAGGCACAAATTTCATTACATAAATTATAAAATAAACAAGTCATGAGTTTGACTCGGTTTTACCATAGACCATTGATATATAAAAACCCAAGATACACAATCAGTGTCTCAAAAACGTCCTCTAAGAATGAGTGCACAATTTAAAATTGTGCACTCACTTCAATAGAGCCCGTCGCTCACGTCACTGCCCGCGCGTCAAAAATACAGAATTGTTCTCTAAATTGTAAAATACAACATCATGAACGTTAAAAAAATATAAGATATTGTATTTTCGGCAAGTATAACAGTTTATCGATTTATTTTTGTCGTTTATATTACTAAATATAAGGTGTAATGTATGATTTTCATTTTATTTGTCTTAAAAATGTACTCGACGCTCCAAATATAATACGACAAAATTTCAATGGTCACTTTTTCAGTAAAAGGACAGTGCATTACAACCTCCTTTTAATTTAGTCGAATAATACAAATTGAACCTGTTATTATTAGTGGAGTCGATTTTTTTTTCATTAATAATTTTGAATACCTTTAATAGTTGTTAACCAACTGCCAAAAGAGAAGAGGACATCAATTTGACGATTTTAAAATGTTTGATTATATTGATTACTTATTTTGAGGACCAAGTTAGGTGATTCTTTTTATTCTATTTGTACGAATATAAAATAATAATATATAATTGTGATTCTTACGATGAAGTTTGGAGATATATTACGAAACTTTTAATATAACAATAGGAAATCATAAGTAGCATCGAATTTTGTTCTGTTTACACGTGATATTGATAACGATTTCTTAAGTGGAAGGCACAAGTTGCATTAAGAATGTTTATTTTTACACGCTTTTTATTAGCTTCACCTGTATGTTTGTATGTTTGTTTGTAACCGACTTCTTTGGGCGCGATTTTGACCCACTTTAAATGGCCAGATTTCGTTCAAACTTTGTAGATTTATCGAGGACCGATGACAATACACTTGTTAACTTATATAATTTTCATCTATAGTCGATAAGGTAAGAAACTTAATTAATTTTTTTAATAATTTTTCTCTACAGTCGATAAGACAGGATTTGATGTTAATTTTAATTTCCAATAATTATCTTTAGCCGATTTCTCTAATATTGACAAATTTTTGAATATTTAGGAGAATTTTAATTCTACAAAACAAATAATAGTTTTAAATAAAAAATAAAAAAATCACGCTTTTATAAATAAACCAAAGTAAAAAGTAAAAAATAAATAATAGTTTAAAAAAAAACTAAAACTACTTTTTTTATAAAAAACCAAACTAAAAAAAAAATAATAAATTTGAATTAAAAATAGTGTAAAAAATTTTCATAAATAAAAATCAATAATTGTACAAATAAGAAAAAAAATGTATTTTATAAAAAAGGGTGGCTTGATTTTTTTAAGATATCATCGAAATGATAATCCTTCTACTCATATCTGTCAGTAAAATATTAATAACTATTGACAACATGAACCTCACGCTTTTTTACACGCTTTTTATTAGCTTCACCTGTATGTTTGTATGTTTGTAACCGACTTCTTTGGGCACGATTTTGACCCACTTTAAACGGCCAGATTTCGTTCAAACTTTGAAGATTTATCGAGGACCGATGACAATACACTAATTTGATAAAATTATTCCATTTTTCAATTTGCAAAATATGATTTTTGTTAATTTATATAATTTTCATCTATAGTCGATAAGGTAAGAAACTTAATTAAATTTTTTATAATTTTTCTCTACAGTCGATAAGACAGGACTTGATGTTAATTTATGAGTGGGGGCTTTTTAAGATATTATGAAAATGATAATCCTTCTACTCTGTTACGTTTTCTTGTAGCGTTGCAGTATTGATGTATTTGAGAAAGAATGCGAAATTAGGTTGCGTGAGCAAGGTAATGAAGGTAAGTGCAAGCTGGTAAGTTAGGTGCCTCGAGAATGTCGAGTTGCACTTCGTAAAAGTGGCCGATGTAGTGTGTCGCTCGATCAGTTACCGAAGCGACTTTCAGCTCCTTGGACAGTGCTGATTACCCCGGAGGGGCAACTGAAATTTCGCCGTCTTAAAGTACGCGAGTTTGGGTGTGAATGAGTAAGGTGCGTTTAGTGTGGAATTAGGTAAAATAAATGTACATAATATTTATATATATAGATATATCACCATCCATGTTAATTTTACATGGATATATATAGATATACAGTCTTGTAGTTTTCGTTTTTTATTAATTGTAATTAAACGACACTGAATTTATTAGCCATTCGCATTCGGTGACCTACAATTGTCGATTAGAATTTAAAAAAAAATTAACTCAAATAATTGATTTTTTCACAAGTTACAGTGTTTCCGGAGTTTCATACATAACAACAACAACAACAACATATCTTCACGCCAGATCCCTTATGGGGTAGGCGGAGAGAACCGAGTGCCATACATCACGATCCTTGCAGGCTTGTCTCGCTTCTTCCACATTCATCACTCTCTTCATACACACACGCCGGTTGCGAAGACTCTTGACACCACCTTCGGACAGTACTCGATCAATCTGATCGTGGTATGTCAGTCTTGGTCTTCCCCGGTACCTACATCCTTCCACATTCGCGTTGTATATCTGTTTTGTTAACCTTTCATCTACCATTCTTTCTACATGTCCGAACCAACGGAGCATGCCCTTTCTCATCTTTACACCGACACTTTCTTTCAAACCTAGCCTCTCTCTCACTTCGGCATTACGAACCCGGTCCGCGAGTGTCACACCAAATATTTTTCTTAGCGACCTCATCTCGACCGCGTTGATTCTACTTTCATGCCCTTTCTGACATACCCAACTCTCACTTCCATACAACAGCGTTGGGATAAGCACATGATAATGCAGGGCTAGACGGGCACCCTGACTTAAAATTGTGCTATTAAGTAATCTCCCTAACGCTCCATTCACTCTGTTCCCTGCACACACTCTTCTTTCAACATCAGCGGTGTACCTTCCATCCCTGCTAAAAGCACATCCAAGATATACAACCTCATCCACTTGCTCCAGCACTACATCATCGACCACAACTCTTACATCCGTTCTGGTTGTTTCTCTTTCAAATACCAAAACTTTAGTTTTCTTCGCATTCAAATGTAAGCCCATACTCTTACAATCCTCATTCATAACTGTGACCAGTGTTTGCAGCTCAGATGGAGTTGAGCCTAAAAGTACAGCGTCATCTGCATAAAGCAGGCAGTTCACCACTAGATCACTCATGCGCATTCCCACATTCAATGACCTCAATCTTTGGAGACACTTATCCAGATATAGAATAAACAGACGAGCTGACAACACACAACCCTGCTTGACGCCGATATTGACCTCGAACCAGGGCGATATGTTGCCGTCCACCCGCACACATGCTTTGCAATCCCAGTACATGGATTGCAAAGCACGCAGCAGACGCCCATCTATCCCATAACTGGGTAAAATGTCCCAAAGTTTCTTTCGCACAACTCTATCAAACGCTTTCTCCAAATCCACAAAACCGCACAAAACCTTCTGGCCGACAGCCAGATGCTTCTCTACGATGTTGCGGAGTGAGAAAACTTGATCCATACATCCTCTTCCAGATCTGAAACCCCCTTGTGCCTCCCACAACATTCCCTCGGACTTCCCTTGCATTCTCCTTTCAATGATCTTACCATACACCTTCGATGCTAAGCTGATCAAACTGATGGCCCTATAGCTATTGCAGTCTATACGTGAGCCCTTGCCTTTATACAAGGGCACGATGACCGCGCGCCGCCAGTCTTCGGGTACTCTACCGGTCCTCCAACATGTATTGCAGAGGACCCAAAAAGAGTCCCAGACGGCAGGACCACCGTATTTGATCATCTCAGCAGTCACCTTATCTATTCCCGCAGCCTTTCCGTTTTTCATACTTCTTATCGCCCATACGATCTCTTGCATAGTAATGTCCTGGCACGCTTCCACCGTCTCCGAGTCACTTACTGAGTCAGAGACGGAGGCAGCGTCCTGAACAGCATCATACATATCTCCAAAATATTCACTCCATCGTTTTAACACGCTTTCTGTGCTTGTAAGAATGTCACCATCCTTAGATTTAATCCTATACATTCTGGAGGCTGCCGAACAACTCCTAGACTTCTTCACCTCCCTCCAAAAAAGTTTGGTGTTTGCCTCGAAGTTGCTCGCCAGTCTCTCTTCCGCTTTCAAACATTCTCTTTCACGCTTTTCTTTCACTAAGGTTTTGGTGGCATTCTTACAACAACGATACAATTCTTTCTTCTTGTCTTTCATACCATCATTCGCTTGCAAACATGATACATAGTCTAGCCATGCTTTCTTCTTTCTCTCAATCGCAGCTTTCACTTCATCATCCCACCATGCATCTCCTTTCATTGACTTGCACAGATTTGCACTACCACATACTTCTTTCGCGGCTACTATCATACTATCTTTCAAAACTTTCCAACATTCGTCTACATCCAAGTCCGGTAGGTTCACTTTCGCCAACCTATCTCGAACCTGAATCTCATACATACTCCTTATACTCGGGTCTTGCAACTTTTCGCTCTTTATCCTTTCAAGCTCTCCGAATGGAACACGTTGTCGCCAATGTCTCCACTTCTTAAACAGACCCCTATATCGGCTTATTACCAAATAGTGGTCCGTTTCCAGATTGGGACCTCTGTAGGCGCGCGTATCCATTAAACAACTGCGGAGTCTACTATCAATCAAAATCAGATCTATCACACTCTTTTGGTCATTCCTTCTCCATGTATACAAATGTATGTCCTTATGAGGGAATATTGTGTTAGCCACAAGAAGATTCCTTTCCATGCATAAATCCACAATGTGCTTACCGGCGTCGTTCACTCTACTGTCACCATACGGACCAAGAACGGCATCGAAACCAGGCCGCTTAGTCCCGACCCATCCATTCAAATCACTACACAAAATGACTCTTTCATTGTCATCAACCATATCCAGAACATCCCTTACAGAATCCCAAAACTTTTCCAGGTCGCTGGGCGACGAAGAGCTTACCGGTGCATATAATGCGACCAAAAAGACTCTCGTGATTCCCAGTTTGATCCGGACCCAGAGAAGTCTCGAGCCAGCCATCCCATAATCTTTCAGACCAGAGACTAAGCGTGACGATAGAAGAATACCTACTCCGGCGCCAGCATGATCGCTCTGGGGCACACCAGACCAAAGAGCCATCATGCCACCGGGGAGATCAGTGGTTTCACTACCTTTACGTTTAGTCTCTGTTACACACAAAACATCTAGGCATCTCTCATTCATTACATCTATCAATTCATGCATCTTATCTTCCAACCCACCTCTTACATTCCACGTGCCTATTTGGCACTCTGCTCCCCTCGACTCGCCTATTCGGGCGTGATGGGTGGCGGCCCCCATCGCCGCATCCGCCGCTTTTCGTACCGACGGGGGCGGATCGGTACGCGTCGCCTCCAGGGGACGCCCTAATCCGCACTGCGGTACTTATTCGGGCCAGAATTGCAGTCCAGTGGACTGGCAGGGGTCGCGACGAGCACGCTCCTGGCCAATGACGGACATAAAATTTTTTTGACCTATTTTGATGTTTTTTTTCCGTTTCTATTGCACTAAGTCAATTTTTAGAAAGAATATAATTAATCTCCATTAAATTATCTCGATAAAAGTATGCAAAATATCTTGATTGAGGCGAAAAAAATTTTCGATCGTAAAGCACTCTCTGATGCTTCGCATCATGAGCCGTGCAATAGTTTAAAATTTAAAAAAAACAAGCTATTATAAATAAACCAAACTAAAAAGTAGAAAATAAATAATAGTTTAAAAAAACTAAAAACACGCTTTTTATAGAAATCCAAACTAAAAAATAGAAAATAAATTTTAATAAATTTAAATTAAGAATAGTGTTAAAAATTTCAATAAATATAAATTAATAATAGTGTGAATAAAAAAAAATATTTTATTTTAAAAAAAGCGTGGGGTGCATGGTGTCAATAGTTATAAATATTTTATTGACAGATATGAGTAGAGTGATTATCATTTCGATAATATCTTAAAAAGCACCCCACGCTTTTTTGTAAATAAAATATATATTTTTTTATTCACACTAATATTAATTTATATTTATTGAAATTTTTAACACTATTCTTAATTTAAATTTATTAAAATTTATTTTCTATTTTTTAGTTTGTTTTTTTTAAAGCGGGTTTTTAGTTTTTTTTAAACTATTATTTATTTGATTTAATAATTTATTTTTAATAAAATGTTTTTGATTGCGGATATCTTATACTATACATATAATAAATGTTAAAGTTTGTATGTTTGGATGTTTGATAATCAATCACGTAAAAAATGGCTGTACCAATTTGGATTTGGACTCGGATATAAGATGACCTTGAATAAAACATAGAATACTTTTATCCTAATGCAGAGATCTGCAGCTAGTCTCGTATAAATTTTAAGTTACTGTTTATATGTACGAGTTGTTTTATTTGCATACTAGCTGTTACCCGCGGCTTTGCTTGCGCATATTGACTTTAGAACTTATTTAACCTTTCTTTATTTTATTAAAAATCTCTACATTGCCGGGTGGACCGCTAGTACGTTAAAAATAATATTTACATATTCATCTTAATTATTTATATACGACATTTTTGTTATTAAAATGTAAGTAAAAAACGTAAGACTTGACCTTCCTATAACTTCTAAATTTTCTATATCTAAAATCATAACTAACTATACCTCAAACTAAAAATACCTATTAGTAACACACCTATCGAAAAAACTAACGTAATTATAAAAGTAATTTAAAGTAATTTATAATTAACAGGAAATATCTAATCTAAAATTACCTTTGGCAATAATATTATATGTACTAAACTATACTCCAAACTAAATATACGTATCTATTAGGATTTCTGTGTATGTAACACACCTATGTAACCAACTAATGTAACTATATTAAAAAAATCTGTGAGCTGGTTGACCCTACAGGCCACCTGAAACTTCCCGCTAAATTTAAGTATTTTAACCTCAAAGAAAAAACTATGCCTAAGCATAGACTATTGAATTAAAAAAGTTCAAAAATCCAAATTTTTTTTTAAAATGATACTTAGTTATTCAGTATTTGAAAAGATGTATATTTTTTCAAAATTATCAACGAGTTTGATCTTCCGAATACATCAATTTTTTAGCTCTAAATTGTTTTATTGGAATTTTTTATACGAGGGTCAATAAAATTTTCAGAAGCCGACATCGCTTTAGTAACTAACCTATTGTGTTTCAAATGTCTATGGGCAGTATTCGCTCGTACGTCTCCAGACACTATAACTAAACTAATGTTCGTTTACATAATACTGCTAAAAAACCCCTGAAAAACTGAAATCTAATTCAAAACGAGAATTCTACGAAAAGCTAAACTTATTTCTAGGAAATTAATGCGTTTCCTTACTATGTTGTCGATACATTACATATTAAGTTTGAAAAAAAATCGTGTCTGTTATCATGTAAGAATCTATGAACTTTATAACGTAGTCATAGTCACCATTGCAGTAAATTTCCTATTTCAGTATATTCTAAATCTATTAGACTATGCAAACTAAATATATCAATATCAAGCGTCAAATACTACATGGCTATAAACCCACAGTTTGCCTATATGTGTAGGTTCTGTGTAATAGAACCAATAACCTATAACGTTTGAAATATTAATAAATTATATTAATGGTCATTATTTGTTTTATTGATATATAAATGTTCTACGCAAAAACAGATTTTCGACAAGATTTTTTTTATGTAAATTTTACAAACCCTTAAAAATACTACCTCAATGCATAAAAATATTTATATTCGACTCCACATGTGCCTTGTCCTACCGGCTAACTTAAGTCAAAAATTTTATTGCTTTTTGTACATTGTTTCTTAAAAATGACTTTAAATCTTGCGTTTAAGGTTGAATATGCAAAAACACTTTTGTGCCATAACTATAAACTTTTTAGACTGAATTAACGACAGTTTTGAGTGTCAGTTTTGTTCGGAACTGTGTATCTTGGGTATTTTATATCAATGCCATAGACTATATTAAAATATTTTCTTAGTTTGACAAGTGACTGTGCGTAATGTGTTTTATTAATTTAAAGTAAGTTAGTATCAGTACGCCCTGTTTCTTTGCGGGGTAGGCAGAGTAAACCGCACGTATATATTATAGACTTTCCAGTTCACCGCGATTCTCGGTTTGTCGGTTGGCGAGATGAGTGGTGATCCCCAGCGCCGCATTTTGTAGACCTGATAACAGTTATCTACTACTTCTAGCGATAACGGAAACCCACGGCTTTATTCCCCTAGACCACGAGACATTAATATTAGCTTTCTGCTTTTCTTCTCCATATAAACCGTAATTGTCCCAAACTTCTTAACTTCTTACCCTCAGTCCGCGCTATTTTTGTAAGAGGCACAAAGTTTTCGCTTCACGTATACATACGTTATATTAAAATTTGCTACAACGATAGGGACGGTGTTCCACTTCGATAGTTCGATCTCTTAACGATAAGTGAATATAATATACCTATACTCTTCTCATTTATGGTTCGAAAACAATAGAAAATATGGCTCCTTTACGGGAAACTGAGGTGTTTTATCACATCACTTGACAGTTTATGGAGTTATAACACAAAAAAACATCTGCCACCATGGAAAATTACTTTTTGTGTAATGATGCGCGACATAAGTGAATTGATAACCAAATGAATTTCTTGATTGCGATAGTTGAATCAACTTATCTAACGTTTTTAAATTGCCAAACGTATCTTTTTGCCAATGCATGCATATATATATATATATTTTTTGGTTATACAAACTGCAGGTCTAATGACCTACAGATTGTATAATTTAGCTATTTTATAATTATATAATGACTGAACAATTCAATTTAAACACCTAAATAAAGCTATCGTAACAATTAGAAAGTGTAAGCGGCTGACTTATAAGGCACAACGCCTAGACGGTCGCCAGACGAGAGAAAGGCGATTCTCATTGGTGGAGTGCAATGATCCGAGCTCTGAACCCAAAGGGTATAGTAATCGTTTACTAATGTCGTAGGTATGTGATGTAGGTCTGAGAAACCACCGCTGGTATGTTGTATTCAGTGATTCGCAATTTAGAAGTGTAAAGTGAATAGATTTCAATAACAAACAAAACCGTAGTCGCGAGATGGTTAAAAAATGGTGAAAAATATATTGGGTTCCAAAGGTTGAGAGTAGGTTAGAAGAAATGAAATCGGATTTACTGATGCTTAACTATTTTATTTTGAAGGTAGAACAGTCCGTAAAGTTTGATAGGTAGCAGCTTGCTGTGGCCCGTCTCTGTCTTTTCTGCAACTATCAGCAAATGTATTTGATTTTATTGTGTAGAATATATTCTACTAGCTGACCCGGCAAACGTTGTTTTGCTAAATATATTTATAACACTACTTCTCTACTATATAATGGGTGTTATTAATACATATAAAACATCATCTTGATTCACTCTATCTATTAAAAAAACCGCATTCAAATCCGTTGTGTATTTTTAAAGATCTAAGCATAGTATAGGGGTTAGGGACAGACAGCGGGAAGCTTGGTACCTACTTTGTTTTATACCTACTATGTAGTGATACCTTTTGTTCTTGTTGTTATTTATTAGAAATTCTATGTAACTTTGTTAAAATATGCACATAGGGGGCGTTGATATACGCAACACAGTTATATACTTCTGCACGTGTCATCGACACTCATATTACTCATGTATACTTGTTCTGGTTCCAAATAAATTTATTTGTATTTTTACTTCGACTTTTTCTCAAATTACTTATACCTACATAATATAGGGATACAAAGTTTTTGCTTCACGTATATTAATATATGTAAATGAAAAAATTGTATCTCTTTTTACGACAATTATGCGAACGGAGAAGTCCGAAATTTGGCACAGTTAAAGTTTACATGGTGTAGGAGTGCAGAAAGTTAACATTTTTATAGAATACGCATTAGAAAAACATAAAATGTTACGCACGCTATTATTCATTTGACACACATCACAACATACATACACTATACTATTTTATTTATGGTTAAAATCTGTTGTCAAACTTGAGAGGTTTTATTGTTTCGTCTACTGTCAAATGGAGTAGCCTACTGTCAAATAGAATCATGATCGAATTTCGATCAGAGAGCAATCGCTAGTTTAGTTTGTAACGCAAAAGTTTTATGAAAAAGTACAAGTTCAATGTGTTAATATTAGTTAAAACTAGGTTATGATCACTTGTACTTTAATTTCACTACAAATATAGTGTAAAATCATTGTGTTGACTTTGTTCTCCATAGGATTACCAAAAAACTCCCAATGATGGAAAAGTGTGGAAGGATTATTAGTTTTTGTTTTAGAGCAGCAATAGTTAATTGCTAGTGGGGGTTTAATTGAGCTGTTGACTGGATATAACAGTAATTGTCGCTAGATTACAGTGAGGGCGGCAACAAGTTGTCATAATTCATTAACGAGCAAGCGAAATTCTTTGACTACTGAAACAATGGGGTAATTGCATGTATAAATGTTTGTTCGGGAATAATTAGAATGTCGTTGATCGGAATATCGTTAAATTCGCTAAGTGAATTCGTCTCATTAGACAAAAAGTAATTTTACGTTCGACTATTATCCAATTTGTTAGTTATTACGAATTTTTTAATTTGGTTCATCAGTTAAGTCAAGGGGCTGCCGAGATATAAGGGTTGCAAAATGGGCCCAAAAGTTTAGTTCTCGAGTTCACTATACAGTAATTAAGCTTATAATACATCGATTCGTTTTTTTAAGTAACAGTAGTTCTACGGATATGTCGGGAGATACATCTCGACAATATATTGTGTACGGTCGTGTGCGCTCGTGTATTGTGTACGTATCAGAATGCTAAGTGTGAGTTTTTCTTTCCGCATTCGATCGTGAGCGCGTTTGGAGTTTACTAGGAATTTGTATGTGATTTGTACAGCGCCACCTAGTGGTAAACGTGAGAAACCAGTTTACCACTAGGTGGCGCTGTACAAATCACATACAAATTCCTAGTAAACTCGAAACGCGCTCACGATCGAATGCGAAAAGAAAAACTCACACTTAGCACTCGGATAGCTGTCAGTTGTCACCGCTCGACTTTATGGTACCTGTTATTAGAGAAAATAAATAAAACGGACCTTTTTAGGGTTCCGAAATAAACCTTTATAGATTGGCTATGTCCGTCTGTCCGTCCGTCCACCCGCAGTCTAGCTCAGAGATCCTTAGTAGACACTAGATGGCTGTAATTTGACAAAAACATACATATCAAAGGCAATAAAGTGGTAACAGCTCTTCTACATGTACAGTGGGCATGTTAGTTTTTTTCTCGTTTACCCGGTAGTGTGAGGGTATCGTTGGTTAGGGGTTTAAAACATTTTTTTTTAATTAAGGGATTCGTTTCTGACATATTAAGCTTTAAAGTGCTATTTTTTTGTTAGAGCCAAGTGTCCACTCTCACATAGGAGTTAAGTCACTCTACTCTCATTAAATTTGCATAGTAATAGTCATCGAGATAAATGTACTATATATACGTACTTGTACATATTACCTCATATATAATAATATAATATCTTCGAAAATAACCACCGATACACTAAAAGACATACTACTTCACGTATTATTGAATAAAAACATGAGTGTATAAATTGAGAAACCGTGCTCTAAAATCCAGTATCCAGTTATAAACAAGTGCATTAATATAAATGACGTTGGCGATTAGTGCAGATGCAGTGGCATTGAACGCAGCCAATGAGCCGTGGTCGCGGCGCGGAACCGTTCACCGTGTCTCAACGGTTGGGCTACTCCCACCGTCCGTGTCTGGCTGATTGCTCTCGCCAGCGAGATTTTGTAACGGATATTACGAACTATCTGGCACGACAGACGTTACCCTGTCCATGTAACAATAAAATTTTATGACTCCATACATAAAGAATTTTCTTTTTTCAAAAATTTTCTAGTTCTTCACACTAATTTTCCAATTTTCTTCTAATTGAATATTACACAGCAAAACATCCCATGATGGCAACGGTGAGGAAAAATTAGATTAAATCATTAAAAAAACACAAAGTTCCATCACGATTTTCTTGCGAAGTGAACCGAACGCCTTTGAACCTATTTGTTGGTTGGCGAAATGAGTGGTGATCCCCATCACGCACTTTACCGACGTGATAACTGTTACCGACTAGTGATAAGCGAGACCGACGCGACAGCTTTACGTGCTCATCCGAGGTGGTATCATACCGCCTGCTAAACTCCGAGCTTTTGCGACGCAACTTGATTCGTACTTGGGACCTTATCTATACATATAATAAAATCGTAGGAAAATTTTCGCCGTGTTGGTCCCGGCCTCCTTTGCAGAATAGGCCAACTGCCGTTCCGCCAGGCAGGTCGTAAAAGGCGACCGATTGGCTATCGAGTCACTACCATCGTGGCTACTAGGTGGTAGAGTTCTGCATTGTCTCGCCCGGGTCTGGTACCACCGCCTTACCTATTCCTGCCGCAATAGCGTCAGTGCTTGTCGCTGTCGTGTTCCGGTTTGGAGGGTAAGGTAGCCGGTAAACTTATGCATGAGGCATTAGACCTCGCCACAAGATAGCAACGCACCATTAACATCTTTGGTGTCTATAGGCGATGGTTGACTCTTCCCATCAGGAGACCCATCTGCTTGTCTGTACATTGAATATTTTTTTAAAAGAATACTTGGGGCGTGATCTACAATCGATATCGAAGCCAAAAATATAGTTTTTAGAATTTTTGTCTGTTTGTCTGTATGTATGTTCGGGGTAAACTCAAAAAGTACTGCATGGATTTACTTCAAATTTTGCATGAATATTACTAACAGGTCGGAACAACATATAGGCTACATATTATCACGCTATCACCTAGCGGCCAAGTGCAGTGCGGAGTAAACGAAGTCCGCGCGGATGAAGTCGCTGGCACCAGCTAGTTCAATAATAAATTAATTAATGCCTAAATTAAATATCTCTTAGTCAGATATAACAACCGTTCCTTGGCATCTAAAATTCTAATGCCGCTTTTTTTCAATTGTGGCTGAGCTGTAAAGGTACATACGCAACCATCGGCTCGCTGGTGCTTCAAACTGGAATAGTGTAAGACAAGTGTTATCGATAATAATACCCAAATTTACGTGCTCCTAAGGTATAGCTTAAACCCTACCTTACTTTAAGACGAGGCATCGGGACAAACGGGAAAAAACTGCTTTGCTAAATCACGTTTTTTTGTATTGATTGTTAAATAATAATTTTATAAAAATTACATGATATACCTGAAGCTATTATCTAAGGAATGTGCTGACTTATTAAATGATAGAATTTACTTTACTCGATCATATAAAATTCCGAAAACAGGCTAAAAGAATCTCTAAAACAAATAATTTGTTAATAATATTTCTAATCTTCCACATGATTTTTATATGGTGATATTTAGTTTTAAATACAAAAAAGAATGTACCAAATTTTGGTTTTCAGCTGAAGTCCTATATTTATTTATCCGAAAATTGACACGTTTCCCAGCGGTTTCAGAACATACCGCGCCACCCATTTCCTATAGAATTGACGCGCGTCGAAATACCTCGCCTTAAGCTGATACCCAAATTTATCTTTAAATTCTTTATATTATAACAAACAAGCAAATGGTTCTGATGGAAGGAGACCACCGCCTATTGACCATCGTTACAGTTAAATTAGTAACCTATTGTATCTAGAATAAATAAATAAATAATATGATATACGAGTATAAGTAAAGCAGCAGTTTCGAAAAGAGATTGACGTCACACGCGAACTCGACACTCAACCCATGTATTAATACCGCTTAGTATGTTCATTTGGTATATTAATTATCTTATTTGCATACATAACAAGGTGGCGGTAAAATTTGATTAAATTCAATTGATTCATAAAATTTTACGAGGTAACTTATTTCTGACATTCAACTTCAGACTATTATTGGATGATTAGTGATGAGTTGATGCAGCCATCTCAGTATTAAATTAAAAAAGTAAACCGTCGTGGAACGCCTGGCAGATGTGAAACATCTAAACTATTTTTTGTGAAAAAATGCTTTATTAAAGTAAATCTATATATTAATAGGTGAAGGAAAATCTATGTATCCCATTTTAAGACAAGTGCGCGAACGGTGGAGTTATAAATTTGACACGGTTAAAGTTTACATCGTGGAGGACTGCAGAAACGCAATATTATAATTATAAAATAAAATAATATGCATTAGCAATAGGTACATAAAATTAATAAAAATATTGATTACACACACTACAGTCTCCGAAAATAACCACCGATACAATGAAATGAAATGAAAATGAAAAATACCTATTTATTTAATATACACATGTACCTATACTAGGGATGGCGCGAATACTCGCTGTTATTCGATATTCGGTATTACTCGCCATTTGTTTGTTATTCGTCGAATACCGAATAATGATGACTTTGGCGAATAGACTTTTAATAAAAAAACTATTGGCTTCAAAATATTAACTACTAGCTGAGCCCGCGACTTCGTCCGCGTGGAAAAATTTCGAAAAAAAGTAGCCTAAATTACTCCCTGTCACATCAGCTATCTGCCAGTGAAAGTCCCGTCAAAATCGTGTCAGCCGTTCCAGAGAATAGCTAGAACAAACGGACAGACTGACAGACAAAAATTTAAAAAAATGCTGTTTTGGTATATGTATCGTGTATACATCTATACGCATTTAGTAAAAGCGGTTATTTTAATATTACAAACAGACACTCCAATTTAATTTATTTGTATACATACAAATAAATTAAATTGGAGTGTCTGTTGTTGTGTATATATAATGTATAATGTATAGATTTTTCTTAAAAAAGCAAAATACACTGATTATTAATTATTGCCATCAAACATCAGTAATGTTGAAGTTAAATTAATACGTCAGACTTTTTTATTAATATTTAAAATTCAAACGGCGCAGATTTCGTTGCATCAAAACTAGTTTTTCTGCACGATTGGGATCAAGTCAGATGCGCTATTTTCATATACCTACATATCAAATCTGCCTTAGAAATCTTTCTGGATAAACAGAGCTTGCTGGTGTGATTAATTATCAACTAACGAGCTTGCTTATAATGGGGAATTCATTGTTATTGTTACTCAAAGTCCACCATTCATATGGGTTAATACTTCTGGCAGCCTTTGCTAACATGATATAGAGGGCGATTTCTACAGCAGTGCCGTTCTTAGGTTGCTCTTCAGAACGTTGAAATAAGTATAATATTATAATACAATACAATAATAGGATTACCTGCCGGCTTTTAAAATTTGAATTCAATGTAAGACTGGCTTCTTGAACTCCATTTCCTTTTCTTATGACAATAGAAAATTATATATTACAGCTGTAGGTGATAAATAAATGACTCATTTAATAATAAATGATGAAAGCGTAATATTATTTGATATATAATATATTGTTTATATTATTATATATTATTTGATATATAATATATTGTTTGATAACAAATAAATTACTTTTCATATTCCCTTTTTATGTCAAATAATATAGCGACATTCGCCTATTCGCTATAACAAATATTCGCGGCATCTCTAATGTATCACTATTTGCTTTAAGGATAAGGTCTATTATCAAAAAAGTATCTTCACGCCCATATCCCCGAAGGGGTAGGCAGAGGTACAACAAGTGCATCCACGATTAGCCGAAGATACTTGGTCCCACAAATGTGATAGGTGGCAAGCCTATCGCCAACCGGGCACTTTCCAATCCCGGGCAACTTTATGTTTCTCAGAAAACTGAAAAAACACTTTTTTTTAATGTGCCCGACCCGGGAATCGAACCCGGGACCTCATGTGGTCAACGCCAACGCTGGACCACTAGACCACAGAGGCGAAAAATCTATTATCAAATTTGTTTTATTGATAGCCGAAAGTCTACGAGGTCGACTTTCGGCTACAGGCGTTCGCTGGTAAATATAAAAAAACTATCTAGTCTTTAAACTATTGAGTTTCTTGGGTTCATTTATTTTTGTATAGCCTAAAAAAATATTCCCAAGACGTTGGTTTTTTTTCACTGGACAAAATTACACGAATTGATATGCTTGTAGTATGGGTGTCAGTCAACGATACTAATACATAGAAATACATATATAAATACTCTGATATATTTAATAAACACCCAAATCCAGAAATACAAACATCTGTGCTCATCACGGCGGTTTAATTAATTGGATACAGTTTCCGGAATTCTGTATATCAAATACAAATCCCAAACTTATCAAACCAAACTCGGAGTATTTCAATCACCACAGGGCACCGAGTACTTGAGAGACGACTTTCCAAACGCCCATGGCAACGCGGCTGCGAGTCTTACATTATCAAGTTGAAGGTGGCCATAAATTGTCGACCTCCCGCCTGCTCTGTCGCGTGGGCTGAACACCGCTACAGCTACACCTACAAAGGACTTAACATTCTCTGTATAAGAAAATTCCTATCCGGTTTAATTCGCAAGAGAATTTCTGCCACACACTACCAATCAATTTCGGTACACTACTAAGACAACAATTTTCACACGTTTTCTTGGATTGACTAGATTATGGTAACAAAACGAGGGTAACGATTCTTTTGGTACCTATTTATTTAATAGAACTCTTTACTTTTGTAATACCGCTAAAGACTTCTATTGACTGATATTGTCCCGTGTTGGTCCCGGGCTCCTTTGAATGATAAGCCAACTGGTGGATTGCCAGGCAGGTCGTAAAAGGCGACGGATTGGCTATGGGAGTCACTAACATCGTGGCTACTTGGCTCGCCTGGATCTGTTATCAGCGCCTTACCTATTACTGCCGCAATAGCGTCAGCGCTAGTCACTGTCGTGCTCCGGTTTGGAGAGTGAAGTAGTAGTTAACTTATGCATATGGCATTAGACCTCGCCACAATATAGCAACGCACTATTAACATTTTTGGTGTCTATAGGTGATGGTTGACTCTTTCCATCAGGAGACCCATCTGCTTGTTTGCTGTCTTATGAAATAAAAAAATATATATTTATCAAAACATGCAGGGCTTGAATGTTTACACCTAGAAATACAAACGGTCAAGCTCATCAGTCATCACACAGACACTTGCCCATGTCGGAATTCACACCTGAGCCCTATCGATTCCATAAGATGATGGTCTCTCAAAGGAACCGATGAAAACATACTTAATATAATAATTTGTAACAAAATAACAAGCACATCCTAGTATCTACATACAAGGAATGACCACTAATCGCTTAATTACCGTGTAACTATCAACAACAACCATAAATTATGTCAAAAATTATTAAACTGATTTTGATGAAACTTGGACTGCCCCCTGAATTGGAATATAAGTACCTAATTTAAACCAAAAAGATTTAATTTCGATATGGCTTTTAGTTCCCGGGAAATTCGTCGATAAACATGCAAACATATAAACAAACAAACACTAGCGAAATTTAATACATCTGTTTGAAAGTTTAAATAGATCACCATACTCAAATGTGGCACCGTTGGTTCGTACCGCTGAAGGGTCATAGTGATGGAACCAGCGGCCCCCAAAAAATAATTTTGGGAAACAGTATTTTTTAACATAATTTCCAGATTAATGTACCGATTGAGTACAATAACTAATCAGCTCTATTCCTCAGAAAACTACATCTAATGTATAAATTGCATCAAAATCGGTTTATCCGTTAGGGAGAAATAGTTGACGAAAAATTAAAAAAAAATGTTTTTCGACATAACTTCGAAATGTTTCAACCAATATTTTTTTGACATTCTACAATATTTTAGTACTAAAAAATACGTCAGATGGTATTTCAAGAATCAAAATCGAATCTAATTTTTGGCATATTTACTTTACATTTTTTAAATAATTTTCAGGCTAAACACCGATGGACTTAAAAATCTTACCAGCTTTTCTCCTTTAAAAACTGCGTCAAATACCGTTAATTGGATCAAAATCAGTCAATTTGTTTAAGATTTATTAATGATGAAAATATTTGAAAAAAATGTTTTTGACATTGCTACGAAATTTTTCAACTTATCGATTATTTAACTAATGGTCCAAGAGCCCGTGAGTGCCAGACCTTCGGCTTTTAATAAAAGCTGAAAATTTTTCTATGTGTGTCCCTAGTACAGGTAAGAATGATCCCCACCCATGAAGCTGAGGCAGCGGTGGCTTTGGCAGGTAACAGGTAACAAAGGTGTATAAAATTCCATCTCAAATTTATCATAAAATAAAACTGAATTTTTTTATATTTGATTCACAATAATATCAAAACTCGTGTTGCTCATTGCCAGACAGTTAGTATGGTTGCAACCCTCTGCCGGACACCCCTAAACTATCATAATTTATAATTATACTTTCGTTATATTATAAAAACTAAATTTTATATATAATTTTTTGGGGGCCTATTAATCTATGTTTACATAATAGCCGGACAGATTCGACGGTTCTATCATCTTGCCAGACGCATCCAAAGTGAGCACTAGTTCGGAGAGCAAGGAGCGTATACAGTAACTAGTGCGAGTGAGACAGAGCGCTTGGTCTATTGCGGCCCTTCACTGCGCATCCACTGTTATTAAGTTCAAATTGTGCAGTTTATTTTTTTCTTAATCAAGAAATTTCACTAAATAAATTTTTAGTTTGAATAACAAATATTTAAAACAATACTCAGTAAAATTGTTCTAATACAACTTCAATCTTTTTTTTAAGCCATTTTGTTTCCGCACTTAGCCACTTGGACCTTTGTACGTAGCTGGCTAAACCTATTCCAGACATCCTAACACCTTCCAGAAACTTAAAAGACGGCTGATGTTTTCACAAGCTTCTTTTGGAGTTTTTGGGTTTTTCAGGATGCGTGCCCGTTGTTCGGCCACGCACTCAAGGAGAACGTGAGCGGTTGTTCCTTGTTCCTCCATGCAGCCGCGGCATAAAGGGCTGTCTGTTACACCTATGTTGAATAGATGTCGGTTTAGGTGGCAGTGCCCTGTTATAGTGCCCACAACTTTTCTCAGGTCACTTCTGTTGAGTTTCATGATGCGTTGTGTCAGGTGTACGGAGAGGGCCGGCACAATTTCTTTTGTTTGCCTGCATTCATTTGTTGCCATCCACAACGCTTCATGTTGTTGGCGTGTTTTCTCTGTTAGCCATGTGGTTAGTTGGCTATAGGGAATGACGGCTATCGGTTCTGGACCTAATGGTTTTCTGTTTGCTCCATCTTTTGCCAGTTTGTCAGCTTCATCGTTGCCTTGAGAGTTGCTATGAACTTCAATCATATCGAAACTTTAATAATTTAATTTATATTATTTTTCATTTTTACGAAGTTTATTATTTTTAATGCTATTAAAATTGTAAAGCCAATGAATTAAAGTAAATCAAATTTAATTTTTGATCAATGAAAGCTGTTAATTGAACTCCAAAGAAAACAGATTCTCCTTGTTCACAATATTTTTGATAGTTAATGTTTTATTAAATTTTGCAATCGAATCTATCATGATTGAAACTTTTAAAAATCAAAATATCGAATTTTGATTAAACAAATTATGACAAGACGTACAGATATAAGAATAATCGCAGCAACAAAAACAATTTCCCTTTCTGTAACTGGTGAAAGTATACGGCATTTCTTAACATGGCAAATATTTTGGGCTCGTCTGTATTATTTTTATTAAACAGAGATTTGTAAACAACTTTATTTTTTAAAGAAACGTGAAAGGAGTATTTTCGCTATCGTAGTACAATACAAGAAATAAGAACAAATTAATGCAACCTCCGGTCAACCTTAGGCTAAGATTGTCTAACAAAAATAAGATAAACAAGTCATTTCTTGGACTTTCGTGTATACTATCACAATCAAATTCTCAAAGAAATTATACATTATAAAATTAAATGTATAAAATAATCGGTGTTTTTATTATTTTTACAGTTAACTTAATATAAGCTATCTCAATGCCAAATTTCATCTAAATCTGTTTAACCGATATTGCTTGAAGGAAAGACAAACAAATATCGGGGTATTGATATTACTAGTGACCCTTCCCGGCACAATTTTCTCTACTGTACGAATTATGAGAATATATTTTAACAATTTTTCTTTAACGTATATCATAAGCAAACTAACATATGTCTCACCTGATAGAGAAACAATAGCCTATAGACAAAAAAGATGTTAACGGCACGTTGCTACTTGTACTTATCCTTCAAACTGGAACACGATAATGACGGAATCAACGTTATTGCGGTAGGAATAGGTAAGGCGATGTTACCAAATACCTGAAGTGAGACGCTGCGGAACTCATCACCTCGTAGTGATATGTAATATAATAGACAATCGGTCAATTTTTACGACAGCCGACAGACGATATATTAAACGATCGACGTCGACATGTGGTAATCACTAATTTTAGTTCCATGGACGCACACATCGGTCTACAGCGCCAAAATAGCGATATTCAAATAGGCACTAGCACTAAAATTCTTTGACAGCAGCAAGTCCAGTGGTAATAATATACACGTCATTGTTGTATACGCTCCTTGCTCTCCGAACTACTGCTCACTTTAGATGCGTCTGGCAAGATGATAGAACCGTCGAATCTGTCCGGCTATTATGTAAACATAGATTAATAGGCCCCCAAAAAATTATATATAAAATTTAGTTTTTATAATATAACGAAAGTATAATTATAAATTATGATAGTTTAGGGGTGTCCGGCAGAGGGTTGCAACCATAGTAACTGTCTGGCAATGAGCAACACGAGTTTTGATATTATTATGAATCAAATATAAAAAAATTCAGTTTTATTTTATGATAAATTTGAGATGGAATTTTATACACCTTTGTTACCTGTTACCTGCCAAAGCCACCGCTGCCTCAGCTTCATGGGTGGGGATCATTCTTACCTGTACTAGGGACACATATAGAAACATTTTCAGCTTTTATTACAATCCGAAGGTCTGGCACTCACGGGCTCTTGCTCTATAAAGCAATATTTCAGATCTCAAAAATTGAGTTAAATGTCATTCGACAGATCAAATTCAATCAGCGCGGCGTTTCCAAAAAATACAACTTTTAAAAATCAATATACCTACTGCCGTTTTAGCAAAATAGATGTTTGAACTGAAAAAATCTATGTTCATAGTTTTTACTCTTTTGAGCTTAAAATACTTTAATTTAGCGGGAAGCGGGATGGCCTGCAGGGTCAACCGCCTACACATTTTTTATTATTTTTTCTGGTGGCGTTTATATGAACCGCTGCACTCAAATATTATGCAACTAGCTGACCCGCGCAACTTTGCCCGCGAGTATATTAATAAGTCGTCCAAATAGCTTTTAATAAAAATTTCATCCATTATTTCAGCCCGCCAGGGACTGATTTTTTTTTTAAAAAATTGAGCCTATGTTTGACCCCGGATCTTCAACTATATCCATGCCAAATTTCATGAAAATCGGTCCAACGGTTTAGCCGTGAAAGCGTAACAGACAGACAGACAGACTTTCGCATTTATAATATTAAGTATGGATTCCAACAGTATTTCATATATACATGTTAAACTGATAAACTCCTTTTCGTCGGTTGAAAAAAGTTATATTGATAGACAACTATTACATATCATATAATACACTTCACTAAATCAAACCTGAACTGCCAACGCGTCATACTGATGGAAAAATTCGTCTCAGAGGAAAAGCTTGATTTATTCAAATGTGCTATTGAGGAGTTGATTGACGGCGGTTTGATTAGGATGTCTGCTAGCATTTTATCAGTCGCAAGGTCACGGTCACAAGTTATATCACAAATTGAAGGCCGTTGCCTTATTTCGTGCTGGATAAGGTTCTTTTTCTAACAAAACGACACTATGAATGTTTAATACTATATGCATAATATTGATAGTTATTTATTTTTTTTGCACACAACCAAAACGTTTGTTGCATCACAGACTATATAACAAGATATTTAAATATATGGTTTTTAAAATTTCAATCAATTTTGATGAAATTGGACTGCTCCCTAAGTTAGATTATTCCTGATTTGAATTATTAAAAAGGATCACGTCGGTATGTCTTAGTTTCTGAGAAATTCGTGGATAAACATACACACCTAGAAACATACACTTACATAATTTAATACACGTGCTTGAAAACCTAAATAGATCATCATACTTAAATATTTTTCAATTCCAACAATATTACATGTCAAAAAATAACGGATAACCTCCTTTTTTTGAAATCTTGAAAACTTACGTTATCTCAGACTACAATAACATAGCTATTAAAACTAAATATTTGTTTTAGCACTAATACCGGGCAGGAAAACTTAAAACGTTTTTAAACAAAGAAAAACTGACAGTAACGGTCATAGCTACTGGAACTTGCTAACCGCTATAAAATATTATATTTGGAATAATATGACTATTTTTCCCGTGTTAGTACGGGCTCCTTTGAAGAATAGACCAACTGTCGTTCTGCCAGGCAGGTCGTAAAAGGCGACCGATTGGTTATGCGTGTCACTAGCATCGTGACTACTAGGTGGTAGAGTTCTGCATTGTCTCGTCCCAGGTCTGGTACCACCGTTTTACCCATTCCTGTCGTAATAGCGTCAGTGCTTGTCACTGTCGTGTTCCTATTTGGAGGGTAAAGTAGCCTGTAAACTTATACATGTGTCATTAGACCTCGCGACAAAATAGCAACGCACGATTAACATCACGAGGCCCATCTGCGTGTTTGCTATCTTACTATGAAAACCGTTTTCGAATCCTGAATCAGCCAAAATATTACTGAAGTTTTTCAAGGTTATCCTCGACTATATGTCAGTCGTAGAATGTTTTGATCTGTGATGTTTTTGCTAAATTTTATTAAAAAACCATTGAATTTGTAATAAGGTCAAATTTTTTAGGCTTCATTAGAAGCCATGCAACATAAGTAAACTTTAGTCAACCCTCTATAAGATCAAATAACACTACTTGATTAAAGTTATGTATTCCGTACTCTACTTTTGAAATTTATTTATACACTGTATCTTTTCTCCAAGTCCCGTGTGGAATAAGTAGAGAGAACAGAGTGCCAAATGTTGTGGTCCAGACAAACTTGTCTTGCTTCCTCTACACTCATGACTCTTTTTAAAGAAACATGTCACTTACGGAGACATGACATCACCTGCCGAGGACACACGACCAATTTAATCATTACGCGTCAGTCTTCATCTGGCTACTTTATGCCACATACACATTTGCATTGTATAAAGTATCTCTTTTTCTATGTTCCTCAAGCCACGATAGGTATATCGTAACATGTCACGCAGTACTCACATAAACAAATACAATCCGAAAAATAAATAGGTACAAATTTTGTCACATGTTGGTCTGAACTCCCTTTGAAGAATATATTTATTATCTGACATCAACTAACTACAGCTGCTCAAAAATGCTCGCAAATGTTTATTTGAAGACAGCAGAGTTTTTGACATTTTTCCTGACAGATTTTAAAAGGTGAGCGATTGACTTAACATGACACTATTAATAATAATTAATCATCTTGACTACTGGGCTGTGGAGTTCCGTAACGTTTTGGCAGGGTTTGATCATCGCTCTACCTATTCCTGCCGTAATCGCGACAATGCGTGTCGCTGTCGTATACCAACTTTATCTCTGACGTTACTATCCTTCGTTATGGATAACAACGCGCTATAAACATCTTTGGTGTCTATAGGTGATGCTTGTTTCTTTCTATCAGCAGAGCCATCTGGTTGTTTGCTATTCTATGATATAAGTAACGAATTAAATATGACATGTGAAAACGATTTGTGTCAATAAAATCGGTTCCAAACTCCAAAGTTGCTCTTCTGTGGATTGTGTTCTCATTCCATTAAGTTATGTCTGGACAGGTGGCGACCGGCGCGCCCACGTCGACAGCCATGCCCCTGGCTGTTCGGTGAAATTTATGGCCGAGTTCGCCCTGTTTGTTAATATTGGCATACAATATCGATTACAAACTTTTACTGTCTTGACTTTCTACATAAAAATGGAGGAAAAGACGTCTATGAAGAAACTTCTTTGCAAGTTTCAATCTGAACGTTGTTGGCTTCTCATTATGTAGTTAGTAGGCATTTTTATATAATTAAGCAAACAAGCAAGACTTTCCTGATGAAAAGAGATAATTATCGAATATAGATTTATACAATGCCTTGCCATCGATATGGAGAATTTATGCCACATGCTTAAGTTTCTGGCTACCTTACCATACGAACCGGATGAAGACAGATGCAAACACTGATGGTAACTGACATTGCATCTGTGTGACGTTATTTCATAATTTTGCTAATGGTAAGAAACACTAAAGATTAATGACTATTTGCCATCCACTTAAGAATGTAGAATTATATGCGTAAGTGTACAAGTTACCAAGTAAGTACCTTGCCCTCTATGCTAGCATAATATATAATAGTAACAAGCTCTGATGTTACGGTGACGGCAATGCAATCTGGCAATAACACACGTAGTCACGATAGTAAAAACTATCCGTTCGCCACTTACGAACTTCCTGATAAGAAAACAGATAATTTATTATTCTTCAAATAAGTTTGATATTGATTTTTAACCCTAAAAATAATAAACGGAACACTATTTAATGTACTTCCGCCTTCAGTCTGTCTTCCTGTCACAGGGCTCTATCTCTTGAACGGAAACCGTTAGACGCTAGAAATGTGTTACTGTGACCGTTATTGCAACAAGCGGTAAAAAAGTTAGATCCCAATAGGACTTATACAATTAAGCTCATTTAATATCGATCGGCGCTAGGGAACCCTACGTGTGCGGGACCGACTCGCACTAGACCGGACCTTGATCGCATATAACATCGGGACGATAGACGGAGAACGCAATTTTTTTGACCTGGAAGGGATATATGTTAATCCATGTTGGAATCGCAATCCTTGTTCCGCGCCCGCCGATTTGTAAAAAAGCTTTTCGAGCAAAAAATATTAAGCAAATTATTCCTCACGCAAAAAATAGCAAGAACATTTTTTGTTGCAAATTAATTTCTATACAACTTTGATTTTGTAGCTTTTAGTCGTACATACATACATATCTTCACGACAGGTCAGCGGGGTTATCACGTAACACGCAATGCGAAATAATCGTGATTGTATAGTTATTGCAAGGCACATAATAGCCTTGTATATTAGTGGCAGTCGTTGCCACTTGATTATTTTTGTTCGTGTGACATCGCAAAAAATGAATCCAGTGACCAGCAAACAATTGGCGACGTTTTTGATGATTTTTTCGTTACGTTTAAGAGTCATCGTTGGTCGCCGGCGGATCGCAAACGTTAGGTGATACTCCTCCGGATCCCTTAAGTCATACTAGCGATCGCATGTGGCCGAAATTCGACCATAGACTAAACAATAAAACCTTTTTAAAGTTTAACAACTGACTTAAGCCGTAAAGAAAATAGTAGACATGTGTGTGTGTAATATTATGTTTTTTGCATGAATGTAGTGTGTGTGATGTTTATTTTTATTAATTTAATGTATTTCTAAGGTTTTTATTAAATAATATTAGGTTTGTGCAGTTCTTTGCAATGTAAACTTTAACCGTGCCAAATTTTATACTCCACTGTTCGCGCACTTGTCTTAAAATGGGATACAAAGTTTTTTCTTCACGTATCAACATATAGATTATCAAAAAGAACAAAGTTATTGAGCTAAATAGTACATTTTAATAACTTTGTTATTTTTGAGTCAGTGACTAGAAGTTGCGGAACGAACGTTGTTGAAAACTCTTAGGCGCTTTGCACACGACGGGGCGGGGTGGGCCGGTCAATTTCGCCGCGAACGATAGCACAAAGGGAATCCTGTATTACCAACGCACACACAGGGCAAAACAACCGCGCCGCAGGTGCCCGGCGGGCACTGGCGGTGCGGCGTGTCCGCGGCTGCCCGCCGCAGACCATTTTATATGCAGTATAACGTAGACGGGCGGCGCGGGGCGGCAAGCTCTTAGCTCAGTCCGCGCCACGCGCTTTTTAGTGATGGATGTCATCGATCTAGATGATTAGTTGCTGAAGTGCAGAAAAGATCGCCCATATATGATACGTCGTTAAAAGAATATCACGACGTACATGAAAAAAATACATAAATTGTGTTACCAAATAAACCAAATAATTTATACTCCTGCAGTATAGGATAGTCTTGAACTGACTGCCTCCGCCCGTTGTGTGCGTTGCGCGGCGAGGGCAGCTGCAGATGCAGACATCGACGGGCAGACGCGTTCTTTATTGCTACGCGGACAAAAAGCCCGCCCCGCCCCGTCGTCTGCAAAACGCCTTAACTGTAACTCTTGACATTTAAAAAATAAAATTGTTTGCTCTGATTTTTGCACGCTAAGCTCAAAAAATGCAACATTTCAATGGAGTATCTCTACATAATGTAAAATATACACAACAGAATCGATTCCATAAATAGGTATCTTGGGACGTAGAAACAGTGTTTCCATTAATTCGTTCGTCCATTAATTCGAATTATAGCTGGCGACTAGTGCTCCCACGCTATGCTATGTTTATTGTAGTTTGTGGTTACGATTAGTTTGTAAGTTGACACACGTTTCATGTCTTGTAACCATTATTAGAAATGTAAGTACTATATTATGCAGTTATCATCGCTAGCGGTTGTAAGACTATTTCAAGTGGTTAAAATATTCTATAGAAAAATTAAATTTAAAAAACAGCAACCAAACTAAAATGTTCTTGCGAATTTTAAATTTATAAGGCCAATGTCACTGCCATCTCAAATTGTATAGCAATATGTAGCAATAGGCGCTTACCTTCGTATATCTTCGTATATTTGAGAAGGTAGAATTAACACCAGATTATCGTAACTGTTAATATACATAATTATTACATTCGTATATATTAGTATACCTATTGATATAGATAAGTATTAGTGACCGCCTCATTGGTCGAGTGGTTGGTCGAGTGGTTAGCGACCCTGACTACGCGATCGACGGGGCTCGGGTTCGATCCCCGACGGGGACAAGCATTTGTGTGATGAACATAAATGTTTGTATTTCCGGGTTTGGGTGTTTATTAAATATATTCTTGTGTTTATTTATATATGTATTTCTATGTGTTAGTATCGTTGACTAACACTCATAACACAAGCAAATAATTTACTTACTTTGGGGTTAGATCAGTAAGTGTAATTTGTCCAGTGAATATTTATTTACCTATTCGTAAATAATACCACTAAATTATACCACTCAAATTATAATATCAAATATTCATTCCAATATATAAAAATATGCCCCAATGGTCTAACGCACCGATTGTCAACCGGTTGCCGTCGTATGTTTTCAAGTGTGCCGTGAATTGTAAGCCGCATTGAAACCATGAGTAAAAAAATGTGAGCTGTAGTGCACCTGGAACACTTGGTCTTTTTTTTATATCATAAGATAGCAAACAAGCAGATGAGTCTCCTAATGGAAAGAGTCAACCATCGCCTATAGACACCAAAGGTGTTAATGGTGCGTTGCTATCTCGTGGCGAGGTCTTATGCCACATGCATAAGTTTACCGGCTACCTTACCCTCCAAACCGGAACACGACAATGACAAACACTAAAGCTATTGCGGCAGGAATAGGTAAGGCGGTGGTACGAGACAATGCAGAACTCTACCACCAATCACTTGACTCCTTTTTCACCGGTGTGCTGTGTAACTTTGATAAGATGAAAAGTGTGCCGGTGACACCTGCTTCGGCATAGACGCATGATGTCCTGGATTTCAGTTCCGAGGCGTGCAATTATTTCTCAATAACTTTTGGATAAAAAAATGAACTTTTGCAAAACTGGACATGTACTCAATTTGTCGATAGGTCAGCCACCTTTCACATAATTGGACTTCATACCGTTGCGTTGTTGGATTGTCGTGGATGCACCGGTTGCATCTTTACCTACCTCTACGGATATGAACGTTATTTAAATTAATAAAATGCCGTGATATCATGAATAACCGAGAAGAGGAACGAATGCACCCACGCTAACAGTGCTACATTTCACATACACGACCATTATCAGTTACTTTTGTTTTTCAAGAAAAATACTGCGATTTTCCGTATCTTATTTTATTCACATTTCATTTCCTTTAAAATCTCAGTAATCACCATAATCATCATATCCAAACAACCATTTTGAGCACTTCTCACAGCGTTGAAGATTCGCAACAAACTGGCCACCTTGCGCCGACATAGCAACTCAGACCACTTTCGACCGTGTTTGTTGATCAAATGTATAATGTTGCTCGATCATGTGCGTGAACGTTGCATTTTAGTGTGCGTTGACCCTGGTGTATTCAAAAATAACCAGACGTAGGTGAATACGCTTAAAATTACTCAATGTTGATTAGGACCACCTATTAATATAATTATCTATCTTCCTGTCAGATACTCTTAGAAGGTTAGCAAAATCTAAACACATCACTTACTTCGTCACTACTAAGTAGTAGAGTTCGGCGACTCGTCACCCTCTGGCCTATCCTGTCGTAATAATAGCGAACAAACAAATCAAGCTTACGTATGTGGCCTTAGATACCAACTACGTAAGATAAAAAAGCCTCTTTAGCAACTTACATTCCAAGAGGCGATAGTGATTGATTATATCTTATAATCAGGAGAAAAGTCTACTTGTTTTTCACTATAAGACTATTAACTATAGTATAAATGAAGAATGTATCTGCATAATTTTAATAATTAGTGATACTATAACACCCCAATGAATCACCAGCACTGGTTCTACCTGTTTCTCGACACTTCCAAACTGTCAATGGAAATATTTTTTGTTATTCCAACGTAGACGGTATTTTCCTCGTGTCGCGGACGTTTCGACGTCCATACGCCATTTTAATCTTTATTGTATGGTAATGAGGACGAATATGGTGTGCTGGGCTGTTAAGGTGCAGTGATTCATTGTAACGTCTCTAATGATTCATGCTCTCTTAATTCACTCGCTACATTAGGCACATGGCGCTAGAAACGCAAAAGTAACCGGAAAATTGTATGAGGCATTATGGAGAATAGAATTATAAGAATACTAACTGACCGCGCAGCTTCGTCCACGAGTAGATTAAGTTAGAAGTTGATTTTTTTTGTTAAAGAGTTGGCCTATAATTAATTGACTCCGGATCTTCAAATATCTCCATGCCAAGTTTTATCAAAATCGGTTGAGCGGTTTATGCATGAAAGAGTAACAGACAGACTTTCGCATTAATAATGTTAGCACGGAAGTACGGACAAAATAAGTTAGAAAAATGGAAAAAATACTATAAAATTTAGTCTTGGAATGAACATAGGTTATTTTTTCCATTTTTCTAACTTATTTTGTCCGTACTTTATAGTATAAAGTATCGCTATATAAAGTTTCATCACAATCGGCCCAGCGCGGCGGTTTGGCCTTGATAACGTCTCATACAGGCAGAGTTACTTTCGCGTTTATAGTATTAGTATGGATTATGGAAAATATCACACGAATTGATTTAACCGTAACGTACGCAAATTACTCGCTTGTGATATGGGTGTTAGTCGACGACATTAACACCCGTCTTCACAAACGATACTATGAGATTGCATAGTGTTAGCAAGCGCATAGGGTCGTGAAACAGATGGCTTTGTCATGTGAATTGCATAGCAAATTAGCGTTCTTCGCATAGTGTTACTACTGTACTTAGGTAATGGTTTATAAATACGGGCGAAATACACACGCACATACAATTTTAAATACTGAAATGAATATAAAAGGCACGAGGCGTCATGACACATCCGATTCATTCTTCAGCTCGCTTTAGCCCAAACTACCTAGTAAGTGTCAAGCACGCAAGCAAGCTAGTGTTTCGCAACGTATCGCTGAGTTCAATGCCAATACCTTACCTATGGCTGCTACAATTGCGTTAACGCATGGTTTTTTTTCTTAAACATCTTTGGTGTCTATAGACGATAGTGGTTTCTTTCCATCAGGGAAGCCATTTGATTCGTGCAGGGCTGGTTATCATACGTGTAAAATTGTATTAAAAACATCAACATAAAGTGTGCTAATGACTAATATTTATTATTGCTAACATTAATCAATACTATAGAAGCAAATTTTTGTAATTTATTTATATCATAAGATATTAAATCAGCAGATTGCTCTCCTGATGAAAAGAGACACACATTGCTTGTAGACCCAAGATATGAATGGCAAAATATTTATCTAAGCCTTCTTTATTTCGGGTAGTTTTTGGTCCGAATGTATCAGATTAATTTGAACCTCTAGTTATGTTTAAATAAAAATAATCTGAAATGAATATCAATATTCATAAATATTATATAATATTTCATATCGGTTGCGGTGGGACCGCGAAAGCGGAACGAATTAACAAATATATAATGGATTACGCGATGTGAGGTCCACTCGTAAAATGTACGTGTAATTTTAATGACGATTTTATTTCGACTTACATATTTTGCAGTCGCATCCGACGAGCCATTGTTACGACTTACGACGGTCTTTTTGATCATTCTTATCGTTATCTGTACATTAATTATTACGAGTTATCTCACTTTCATTTGTTAATAAGCATTATTATTATAATTTAAACGCAGTAAAGCAGATACGACCAATTTCCTGTATCGCTGGAATTTCTCATCATACTTAAATTTATTAATGTTTCAAAAACTGGCAGACAAAGCCGCGGGAAATAACTAATTGAGAAATAAAATATAATAAACAAATATTGCTGGACAAATTACAACAATTGATATAACCCCATAGTAAGCAAATTATTTGCTTGTGGGTGTTAGTTAACGATACTAATACATAGAAATACAAACATACATACATATATATATATATATATATATATATATATATATATATATATATATATATATATATATATATATATATATATATATATATATATATAAATATATATATATATGAATACTGTTACATATATAATAAACACCCAATCCCTTCGCTAGGTTCGCTAACCATAAAGCAACAAGATGTCAGCGTCCACGAACTTGCCGCTGACTTTAAGAGCACCTTACTTAAAGGTTGTAAATATTAAAAAAAATTTATATACTGGAAGTTTATAGATTACCACGTGTTGGTCCAGGCCCCCTTTGCAGAAGAGACCAACTGCCATTCTGCCAGGCAGGTCGTAAGAGGCGACCGATTATACCGGCTATATGTGTCACTACCATTGTGACTACTAGGTGGTAAAATTCCACAACATCTCGCCTGGGTCTATAGGACCACCGCCCTACATATTCTTGCCGTAATAGCGCGAATGCTCTTATTATGCTCCCCGTGTTGGTTCCGGGCTCCTTTGAAGAATAGACCAACTGCCGTTCTGCCAGGCAGGTCGTGAAAGGCGACCGATAGGCTATGCAAGTCACTGCCATCATGACTACTAGATGGTAGAGTTCTGCATTGTCTCGCCCGGGACTGGTACCACCGCCTTACCTATTCCTGCCGCAATAGCGTCAGCGCTTGTCACTGTTGTGTTCCGATTTGGAGGGTAAGATAGCCGGTAAACTTATGCATGTGGCATTAGACCTCGCCACAAGATAGCAGCGCACCATTGACATCTTTGGTGTCTATAGGCGATGGTTGACTCTTTCCATCAGGAGACCCATCTGCTTGTTTGCTATCTTATGATATAAAAAAATAAATATATTATCGAGTTTTGGTCTGAAGGGTAAGGTAGCCGGTTGACTTATCCATGTATCTAACATTAACATCTCGGCACACGGATAACAACGCAGCATTAAAGTCTTTGGTGTCTATTGGTTGTTTGCTACCTAATGATACAACAAATATATAGCAGGGGAACAAAAACTAGTATTTGGCGTAATAAGAAGACGCCATCTATCTCATTTTCTCAGAAATTTAAAACGTCTCTCTCGGGTTTGGTACTAGCAGTTAGTGTTTGCTAATGTTGTTTCCATTTGAGGGATAAGGTTTCTGGTAAACCGGTAAACAGAACTAAAGAACAGAAGGAACAATACTAGCTTTTGCCCTGATGGTGCGTTAAGACGCGAAACTGGTTGGTTTTAATAAATAAAAGTTTGTTCTTTTAATCCAATATAAATCCAAGTTAACTTGGAGTTTTACCAAGTGCCGACGATATTCAGTGTTCAAAGTAAACCGGTAACCACACCATTAATCTATAATCTTTGATATCTATAGGCAATTTTTATCTCTATAATGCCACATAGGTAAAAAATTCAAACTTCACTGCACTCTCCAAATCTTTAGTTTTTACTAATTTAGCCTGACAAAGATATACTGTCCATCGCCGTCACTTTGTGGAGTCACCTTGTAATATCGCTCATTTGGTGGAACATTGACGTATTTGCAGATTTACGTATTTTACAGTTTAATTTAAAAAAATGAGTTTATGGTCATATTATGGCAATTCTTGCTTATTTTTTGTATTTAAACAATAGTAATAGTATTTTAGTATTATTAAAACTTTTTTTTATCATAATCAATCAATCAATCAAGCATTTTTTTGCCATATTTACTTCGATTTAAAAATAAAATACATTTCCACCGATGTTCCACCAAATGAGCGATATGACTCTTAACCAAACCATTTGAATTATTCATGATGTGTATTTACACTATAATTTGTTATTAATCATGTAGCAAACGATTACATATACCAGCTTAGGTTAAACGTTTGTTTATGATCCACAAATATATTTAAACAAAAAACTTTTTTTTGACGATTTTTGGATTGCCTTGTGGTGTAGGAGTTATCCTATTCGACTCAGAACATGCGGTCCCCGGTTCGATATCCAGGTGGGACAAAAGTGCTATTGAGGTTTTTTAAGGTTTTTCTCGAAAATCCAAAATCTCAATAACAGCGTAGAGTCCGGCGGGTGGCGTGTTATCACTCCCGTTCCTATTATCGTCACGTCTGTACAATGCAGCAATGGCGATAACTACTCATCTCGCCAAGCCAATCGACAAACCTATGAATCGTGGTGAACCAGAAATTCGGTTTACTCTATCTACCTCGCAACAGAACCAGACGGGATGATACTAAAAAAACTTTGAAGATCTGCGAGTTAGATAAGAAATTTGTATTTGCCAACGACATCCCAAAAATGAGTAGGTCCTCAATTTGGCTGTTTCTCTTTTAAAATCGGTAATTGAGAACTCGTTCATTTATGTGGAAAATTCTTTTTTGTTTGGGAAGGTGTACCTGTTATACGGGAAGTATATTTGTTCCTATAGGATATTGGTGAAGATTTGTGTTTGAGGGATACTGCGTTTAAATTATTAATGTTTATATTTTTTCCAACAAAATCTCGAGTGATGTGGATTGTGATGTGTAACAAAGGCGGGTAACGTGATATTGCAAAAAGACAAATGATCTTTTTCCTTCACAGATCAGCTCTGCCACTATTGTTAGGGGTTGATTGAGATAAACGATACCGCACGGGTGTGTTGTGCATGTAGGGTGACTAGTGCCACCATATTTTTTAGACCAATTAATGTTTTTTTTATATCATAAGATAGCAAACAAGCAGATGGGTCTTCTAATGGAAAGAAACAAACATCGCCAATAGACACCAAAGACGTTATGATGTGTTGCTATGTTGTTACTAGGTCTAATGCCACATGCATAAGTTGTAACGTAGATAATGTATATTTATACATACAAATAAATAAAATAGGAGTGTCTGTTTGTAATATTAAAATAACCGATTTTTACTAAATGCATATGGATGTATACACGATACATATACCAAAATATCATTTTTTACGATATTTGTCTTCTGTCTGTCTGTTCGTCTGTCTGTCTGTTTGTTCCGGCTAATCTCTGGAACGGCTGGACCGATATTGACGGGACTTTCACTGGCAGAGAGCTGATATGAGGGAGTAACTTAAGCTACTTTTTTTAGAGTTTTTTCCACTCGAACGAAGTCGCGGGCTCAGCTAGTAATTTATATAAATAAAGTTATTCTCCGAAATGTATGCACGCGTATTATTTCGAAACAAATGCATTAAATTAGATAATTATTTTTCAACCGACTTCTCATAAGGAATTTATCAATTTGACAGTATATTTTACATTTTTTTTATGCTTTTTTCCTCAGAGCTCAATCATTTATGAACCAATTTTAGAAATTATTTTTTTTAAAAGGGTATACTCTCCGTGTAGTTGCATTATAATTTGGTGTCGATCTGATACAGGGTTCCGGAGATACAGGAAATGGGCAGTCAGTTGCTGTAGTTTTACTGCGTTAATAAATTATTTGTTACTAGCACGGATTAAACTGGAAACGATTTTCAAGGCAATTTGCTAGGTTGCATTTACTTACACCCAGAAATACAGAGTTATAATACTTACCAATGAAATAAAAGAATATTCCTTAAATCTTAGCTTTTTATTCGACACGATAAAATAGCACAATATGGCATATTTCTATTTTTTACGATATAATATTTCTAAAAGCGTTTGACGCACATACGTTATTTTCCTCATATGAGCGGCGACGTATTTTGCGTCCAACACCATGTCTATTAGTATTTGTGTGGTCTGTGGTTACTTGTGTCAATGTCATTTTAAAATTTGTATAAAAGAAAATAGTGAAAAAATCTAACAAAAATGTTTTAAAATCTCACAATTTGTTAAATGAGTGAGTCAGTGAGGCAGAAGATACTGACTGAGGAGTACTTTTATATCAAAGAGTCGAACTATTTTATTTTAACTCTATTTAATTACATTAGTATTAAAATGGATTACTTCGTCTTTTTTAGGGTTCCCTACCTCCAAAGGAAAAAAATGGAAACCTTATTGTGTCACTTTGTTATGCGTCTGTCAAGACCCTTTAATTCGTAACCACGTGGAGTTATCGGATTAAAATTAAATCCATATAGTAAGCTCTACAGCCCCTTGAAGTTGTGAAGAAAAAAACTAACTTAAAAAAAGATACGGCTGCTTATGCCGCGAATAATGTACATTTCGAGATTCTCCTATTGACTTAGATGTATGAAATTCTGCAAGTAATAGCGCCTTCTGAAAAATCTGAAAACTATTTCTTTGTAATCAAATCATAAAAAGACAGCCTTTATTTGAAACTAGCTGTTGCCTGCGACTTCGTCCGCGCGGACTTCATTTACTCCGCACTGCTCCTCCCCCGTAGGTGATAGCGTGATAATATGTAGCCTATATGTTGACCCGACCTGTTGGTAATATTCGTGCAAAATTTGAAGTAAATCCATGCAGTACTTTTTGAGTTTACCCCGGACATACATACAGACAAACAGACAAACAGACAAAAATTCTAAAAACTATATTTTATTCTGCGATATCGATTATAGATCACGCTCCAAGTATTTTTTAAAAAAAATATTCAATGTACAGTTTTGACTTTCCTACGATTTTATTATATGTATAGATACGTAATCAATCATCGAGGTTAAGCATAAAGGAGAAATTTGTACGGAACCCTCGGTGGGCGAGTTCTACTCGCACTTGCTCGATTTTTTTTTATTAGGTACACCACCCGCTATATATTTACTCTTTGCAGCTGTGGAAGTTGATTGATATACATGTATGCCTGTAATGAAATGATATTTCATTAATTCAAATTTGCCGCGCTTCGCGCGGGTCTAGGTTGTCTGTGGAAGTCAGTAGAGGGCGCACCGGTTGAAGTGACGTGATCAATGGCGGATGAGGTTCACATTATTTTGTGCAATTTATTGTTATAGAAACTTGTGATTTGTATGGAGATAAATAAAAGGATATAATTGAGGAATCGACATTAACTAGTAAACTTGAATTGTAGTTTCATTGTATTTTCAGAGAAACAAATTGTGGTTTACTTTTGAAAATCCTTAATAATAATACCTATATCTTATATGCCTATATAAAACTGATTCACTATCAGTAGGCGGGTAATTTACTTTAATTTCAGTCTTTACCACACAATAACTCTTCCACAATTGCTGGTGGGCTCTGTGGCCAGCAATTTTACAGAGGGTCCGTCTTAGACGATTTTTTGAAAACCATTCTTTTCGCCACCACAAGATAATGTTGTCTTACCACTGATCATTAAGCTTTTCCTTATATTCATATCTTAGGAAAATATTTGATTTCTTAGACAAAGTGAAACGAATGAGTTTTTAAGTTAATTTGGCAGAAATATATCTCTTACAATAACATGTAGTTTAACAGTTAGTCGCTAAAATAAAAAAAAATATTAAGGTGGGTGGGTTATTAATAAAAAAATATTAATACAGTAAACGTGTTTTTTTTCGTATTTTTGCTATGATGGTACGGAACCCTTCGTGCGCAAGTCCGACTCGCATTTGGACGGTTTTTCATTGTGTTGCATTAGCAAAAGTCACCCAGCGTTAGTTTTTATCCAATATTAAATATAGTTTATACACAGATACAGACTAGTTACAATTCTATTATATGTATAGGCTATCTCAAATACTAGTGTATAAAATATAACTGGGAATGATTGTTTTGAAATATTATAGTATTGGGCACACAAAAGGCTACGTGATGTTGCTAAAAGACAATGTTCGTACAGATCGCTCTCTTAATGTTGGTAGTGGTTGATTGTGACAAATGATTTCACGAAGGGTGCGTGTTTCATGTAGGGTGACCAGGTGAAAGATAAAAATATAACATAAAATATGTGCAAAATACTGATATTATGATTTATATATTATATTTGTTTCGTAAACCGAAAAGACAATAGACGTCCGGTTCACTCTACCTAGATTAATATAGAACTAGATTGTTATGTAATGTTATTTTTAAATAAAAATATACAAATAAGTGCCGTATTATTAAATAGAATGAGACGATATATTACATTTAATAAATACTCATATAAGCCGTAAATGCGCAGCACCTTGGTTCGTCAGATAAACTCTTTTTAACCCGAGATTCAAAGTTCAAAACTTAACCTACTCAACTTCTATAATGTTTTAAGCCATAGTCTTTTCGTGATCTCGTGATCATCAGAAACAAATAGGTGGAATGTTGACATGAAACAATAATTATGTTTATAGTATACACATAAGTATATGTACCGTTACTTTTTTATTTGTAAAAACAAACATTTGTTAATACAAACTATTGCCACTAAAAAGTATTCTAAGGTAGTCATAGAAAAATGTAACTACTATTAATGTGAATTGAGATTTAAAAAAATGTTATTCTTGGAATAGTACTATTAACCATATCAATATGTGGCTAAATGGAAGCACTACTCTTAATATTTGACGTTCACTTGCAGGTTTTAATAGTTAACATAACCAAATCTGTTATAGAGTAACAAAATTAAACGCTGTCTGCGAGTGTGGGAGGGATACCATATATTAGCTGTTGATGCATCATGCAGCCTCTGTTATAACTTATAACAATAAAGACCCGCTGCGAAGGGTGTCCTGGTACAAAATAATAAAGAAAAGAAACTATTCCCGACTTTTTTAAATGTGTTGTTACCGTTATTAGTATACGTGACTACACGCGCGTGCGCTACAATGAGCTCTATCTTTTTTTAAATATTCCAATAATTCTTAGAGCTGTCATTGCTAATACGCCTATAACTTTTGTTTAGAAAAGCATTTTGTCCCACTTATAGTGTTGCCATCCTTGTCGTCTAGTAAAAAAATGACGCTTAAAATGTAGCTATTGTACTAAGAGACGACATAAATTTCGCCCTTTATACCGGAAAAACATGAGGTAAAAATGGCCGTTTATGGCCGCATCAAGGATATTTTCTTTTTTGAAAAGTATTTTAGTTTATTTTTCGGACAATCAGGGGATTTTTTAAGTTACGCAAAAAAACTAACAGATTTATTTTCTTTATCAATTTCATCACAAAAATAGCATATTTTAAAATTAAAAACTTATTTAACTAACTGTAATTCTATGCTACCATTTTTTGAAAGAACTGTGCCAGAATTAGGTTTAATCAAAACCCGTGACACAAGTCGTCAGTGCCCTCACTAGTGTATACAAGAATATTAAAAAAAAACTTAAAATGTAACAAACAACGCCTTATATATATATACGTATATAGTGTGGGACTCAAATAAAGAATACCTTGAACACTATTAAAGATTGTTGTCTTTAAAATTGTATGTGATATGAGTAAGTGTAGTATATTACGAAAAGTGTAGAATGAGTATTGTTTTTTATATCATAAGATAGCAAACAACCTGATGGCTCTCATGATGGAAAAAGAATCCATCGCAATTAGGCACCAAAGATGGCAATGCCACATCAATAAATCGACCGGCTACCTTATTTTCCAAACCGGAACACGACAATGACAAGCATTGATGCTATTACTTGTACGTGACTTGAGTGCGTTTTGTATACATAGTCTGGCCATAACTATTGTTACAATTAAAAATAAACATAATATTAAGTTGAATTTGGAATCTGTCATTTTTATATGCTTGTTCATTTTAATTTTTCATTTTCGCGCCAACACATAGTACAATATTATGTGATATTAAAATGAAATGAGGTGATAAAGAGAACCGAATCACTGTGATGACAGCATTAAACAAAGTAGGTATGGAGCCAAATAAAAATTTTAAAACTCTCCATACGCTTAGTATTATTAGTCAAAAGTTTGTGTACCAACCACCGGGCTATTGATACATACAATGAAACCTCCTCTGTTTATGACAGAAAAAGATCTGACCAAAGCATTAAGGGAAAGAATTCGAAGTAATCCTGTCTAAAAGCAAAGATTTTATCTCTGGAGATGAAGATAGCACCTAGAACCAAGTCGTGTATTTTAAAATATGACTTGCAGCCTATAAGAGACGCACTAGTTATTTCTTAACAGATATAATTTAAAATAACAGGGTGGTAAAATCAAAATAACTATTTAAGCGGTGCGCATAGGAACATCACAGAAAAAAATTACTTACGGATGAGAGTTTTACAATTAAGCAATATTTTAACTTGATCACTTACCATCAGGTGAGCCTCTTGTCCATTTGCCCCCTTTTCTATAAAAAAAGAACACGAACGTTCGCCGTAGGTCGATATATATAGCCACGAGATTTCGTAATATATAAACATTTAAAAATTCCGGGTGTGGAATGTGACCTCAGCGATCTTTTATAACTTTGTGGAAGCAAACTTATATTCGGTTTTCCCGATAATAATTACCACCATTAATTTCTTCGGAGTCCATTAAAATGATGATTATCCCATTCAATTGGAAGAGTCATCTGCTTATATTTTGTGCTATTAAAACAAAAGTTATGCGAAAATTCACTAAGATGCTTGGGTGTATCTCACATGCTCAAGCTGCCAATAACGTCAGTACGTTCTATTAACTTGACAAAGGCAGGCGACGAATTAATGTCATTTACGCTTTACGTATTTGTTATACTGTGTTAAAGAAACAAACACTTTCTGTTGAAAAAAAATTATCACTTGAATATAATGTTAAAAAAATTACAATTGACGTCAGACAACGCGACCACTTGCGCACACAAATACTACGTAATATTTGCGTAAATCACGTTTGCTTGTTCTTTCATCTACGTGACAGTAATTGCAAATGTGTCCCATACACAATCGTTCTTAGATGCGTACTCATCATTTTACATGACTTTCCAACAATAAAGTAGGGCGTTATGGCAGATCACATAAATTTTACTTTAAAATGTCACTGAAATTTCATACTCGAATTTCTATTACATAGATGGGTGAACCGTAAATCAGAATATTGTATATGAGACATTACGGCTAGACAACTTGACCAAGATGTGAAATCGGTTTTTTAAATGTTTCATTCGGAGCGAATCTGAGATAAGCCCGCCTTATGAACCCAAATAAACCGGTTTAAGCCAAAACCGCCGATTTTTGCCACTGTGTGCGTCACTCACACTGCGGATAAAAATTGGAAGCGACAAAAAATAATTGAAAAAAGATTTTGTTAACCGATTTATTGATTCAACCCTTATAATTTTGTTTGAGGAAACCGAGATAATTGAAGTTAAGGTAGAGCCAAAACTTCACAAAACGCTCCTTATATACGCACTGATTAAGGTTAAAAAGCCCTAAACTTGACCCTTAACGGTCCGCAGTAATAGCATTCAACCAGCATGTGAAGTACAATCGTACAATAAACGCTGAACCAGACTGGAAAGTTAGTGATGAGCCCTATTGTACCGTATTTGCCAACTATAACACCATTAATTCTTACTTGTAAGTTGTCTTTTTTTTGTAAGTTGTAACGGTTTTACCCTGTGTTGATTCGAAGCCCCCTTTGAAGAATAGACTACCTGCCGTTATGCCAGGCAGTTCGTAAGAGGCGAATGACTTGCTTTACGAGTCACCACCATCGTGGCTACTAGGTGGTGGAGTTCTGCATTGTCTCGCCCGGGTCTTGTACCATCGGTACCACCGATGACTGTTGTGTTCCGGTTTGGAAGGTAAGGTAGCCGGTAAATTTATTACAATATAAATAACGTGTACAGACAAATAAAATGAATGGCTAATGTCTTAATGATAGCAACGCGCCACTTATATATTTGATATCTATTGGCGTTGGGTTTTCTCTTTCCATCTGGAGAGCCATCTGCTTGTTTGCTATACACATTATAATATCAAAATATATCGATACAAAAACCTTTACGCGCCTTTCGATACGCAGCAGTTGTAACAGCCATCTACGGATTCTAAGGCTAAAGCTATTGCGAAAGCTAGCTTTTATGATTAGTAACATCTTTCCTCTCGCTTTCTTGCAATCTATAGGAGTAGTTTCTTGAAATGCAACGGAAATATGTGACAGGGAGCCGGGGAGGCGCGCGCTTTTTGATTTAACAAATAAGCGCGCGGTCACAGAAACCAATCTCTCTGTGGCGCGGCTGTGGTAATGTTTGCCTTCAGATTGTACAGTACTCTCCAATCTTTTTGGCCGGCCTGAAGTAAGGCGCGAGCCGCTGCGCAGAATGTAAAATAAAGATATCGTCGGTACAAGGGGCGCGAGTGCACACACGCGGGTGTACCATGCTCGAGATTGCTTTTGCGCTAACATCAGGCCGGCAAAAAAGATTGAGGATTACTGTACCACATCTAAGTGGTAAAATCTAAGTCAGATGTCAGCTGGTTACACATCATGCACGGCTGCTGTAAGGCCCGCTCGTTTCTTTTACATACAAATTACCGCAATAAATATTATTATTATTTAATTATTTTTTGATTTTGATCAGGGATAATGTATCTATCAATATCCACAAAACAATAATACATATAGGAATCGCCTCTGTGATTTAGCAGTCCAGTATCGGTGTTGAACTCATGAGGTCCCGGGTTCGATTCCCAGGTTTTTTCAATTTTTTGATAAAAACAACGTTGCCCGGGATTGAATTAGTGCCCGGTTGACGCTAGGCTTACGACCTATCACATTGTGGGACATAGTACCTTCGGTTAATCGTGGGTGCACTGGTTGTACCTCTGCCGGGAATATGGCCATGAAGGCACTTTTTTTCTTTTTTATACTGTGATAGGATATTATCAAGCTATACAATAATGCCCCTGTCGGTCGGACTGGATTTAAGTTCAATACTGTATATTGACTGTCAAAGTTCTCTTGTTCAACATTGATTATTCGTATTCTCATATAGTAACACACAATAGCTTCGTAAAAGTTTCCAGAAAGTGTATCAGATGTCACAATGTCTATTTCGCAATTACTGTAGCCGCCAGTATTCTGTTCTCTCCAAATGCGGCGGCTTAGGTTATATTTACTTTGTTTTGTCTAGTTTATTTTGTAGATCTGATATTGTGTTTCACAGTACATGATTTTATTATTAGTTTCTTTCGGGGTTTTTATATATCATTCAGTCAATATGCTACTAATTACTACGTTGCTGAATTAATTAATTATCCATTTCTCTCAAAATCAACTTATGTGTGTTGCAGTTCAGTAGGATATCTTGTTTTTTATTGTCCAATTCAGGAATACTATAATAAAGAGAAAATATTTGATTTTTTTGTTTGGAAGAAATAAACACAAAATCTACTGAACTGGTCTTTGAAATTCTATTATCATTAGAAACCTACATTATCCGCGAGTGACATTGACTTATTTTTACCTGACTTAGCAAAAGAAAGTAATCATTTTGGGTCACGCGAACGAAGTCGCAAGTTACAGCTAGCATGTTATAATTTGAACGCAGTACAACTGTAAAAAGCTGACTTCTTATTTTCTGTTTCTGGAAGCTGAATCAAATCTTTACCAAAATTATGAGAACATACGGAAACTATATGCTCACTAACAAAAAAAATATATTAAAATCGGTTTATAAATGTTAGAGTTCCGAATTAATAAACATAAAATACCTCATTGAAAACCCCGGAATCTTTTTTGTAAAGTCGGTTGAGAATACTTTATTTTATAATATGTTATATACCCCTAATTTTTGGGATGTAACTTAACTTCCCAATTCAATCATACCACTGAACATATAACACCAATTAATAAGTTCTTCAATTAATAAGTAAGTCAAGCAAAAACATGCCTATTAAGTTATAAGTTATGCCTTTCGAATTAAGAGGAAATTTTTCGCTACTAACGAAAAAATATTTGTAATAGCGTGGTGGTACCAGACCCATATATATATATATATATATATATATATATATATATATATATATATATATATATATATATATATATATATATATATATATATAGAGGGCTGTCCTGATGAAAAGAGACAACCTCCGTCTATAGACATCAAAGATGTTAATAGTGCGTTGCTATCCGTGTGGCGAGTTGTTAAAGCCACGTATATATATATATATATATATATATATATATATATATATATATATATGGGTCTGGTACCACCACGCTATTACAAATATTTTTTCGTTAGTAGCGAAAAATTTCCTCTTAATTCGAAAGGCATAACTTATAACTTAATAGGCATGTTTTTGCTTGACTTACTTATTAATTGAAGAACTTATTAATTGGTGTTATATGTTCAGTGGTATGATTGAATTGGGAAGTTAAGTTACATCCCAAAAATTAGGGGTATATAACATATTATAAAATAAAGTATTCTCAACCGACTTTACAAAAAAGATTCCGGGGTTTTCAATGAGGTATTTTATGTTTATTAATTCGGAACTCTAACATTTATAAACCGATTTTAATATATATTTTTTTGTTAGTGAGCATATAGTTTCCGTATGTTCTCATAATTTTGGTATATATATATATATATATATATATATATATATATATATATATATATATATATATATATATATATATATATATATATATAAACGCACTCGTGAAAAGTTCGCTAATTTCCAGAAAATTCTACTGTCAATTTATATTTTCTCAGCGATAATAGAGCCAATATTCGGCCAGTCTCCAGACATGTTTGGCTTATTTATATTCACTTTGATATAGTTTTCTCTTCGGAGATTGTGTTCTTCTATATCGAGGCTTCTGATTTCCTCAGACGCTTCCCCCGGAGACCGCTGAAAGTATTCACAGGTCCTAACTACGTTACTGACTTACTTTATATTTTGACTAAGAGTTTATTTTTCATGTAAATTATTTATTTTATTAATGTAGTATTTGTGTCTGTTTCTGCTGCCATTATGCTAGTGCTTGTCACTTTCGTACTCTGGTTATCGTAGAGCAGTCGGTAAACTTACGCTTGTGGATTTTCGTCCCAGAGACGCTAATAGCAAAGCACCATTATCTTTAATATCTATATTAGCTTCTATCATCATGAAAATCGGCTATTTATTTCTTATGCTATAAAAATATGTATTTTTATATTTTCTTGTGTACTTTATCGTTAAATATCTGGTTTATACAGAAAACTTAGTCTTCAGAAATTGTCATATGAGTTTATAAGAATTCCAAAATTATTAAAATCAATCTATTTCTTTGCCGCAACTTCAGACATTCGGCTTTTTTACTTATTCAACTGAAGTCACAAAGTGAACATGTTCTTATACCGGGTCATTCTGTCAACTCTCCAATTAAATATTCAACAGACGTCTCATCCAACTAAAACGATTTTTCAGTTATCTTCGATAAATAGCAGAAGTCATCAGCAATAAAAATACAGCGGCAGAACTATACTTTTATATCAAGTTTATTGTGAAGGTTGATTTATATTGGCAAGCTCGTATTCAATAGACACATAAATAACAAAGTTGTTAATAAATCGTTTGAGACATTCATGTGTGTTCCAACATTGTTTGAAATATAAATAGAACTAGGGAATTGTAGTCTCGATATGGTAAGGCGCGTTGTGGTGAGCTATCAATGTCGTGTTTCACCTTGCTTGGAGCCTATGCTACGTTTAATGTCAAACTTCAAGCTTAAAGCCTCAGGCTCTAGACGTTTCAATTATTAACTAGCGTCTCGTCCTGGATGTACACGAGTGACAATCACTATAGTTACATGATTTTAGATGGACATTTATACGACTTGTATGATATATACTAAAATTCATCTTACTTATAGATGCATAAAGAAATATTGGTATAATTTAAATTAAAAGGAATAAATACTTAGTTATGTACGGATAATAGTTAGAACCTACGCTCTTTTAACGTGAGTTTAGCTGTTTTTAATTATTAGTTAACAGTGTCTCACAGAAGTTTTAATAGGTTTAATAATAATTAGACCACCTTGCATGTATGCACATTTGAGCCAAATATGACCAATAAAATTTTTTTGCTGTTTTTGATAACTAATAAACTTAAGGGCAGGCCACACTTGAGAGTTTTCGCATGCCTTATGAAAATATTGTTTTTGTATTACAACAAAAACAACAACTTATCTTTATATTATTTTTTTATGTCAAAAGTCAAAATCGTAGAATAACTTTTTGTAATCAAATTAATTTATAATTTTAAAATTTTTTATTAATATAGTGTATTGACTTCTATTGATTTAGAGGTGAAATAGGCCATATTATGTACAGTAGCACAGATTATCACAGTTTTACCGCGACAACTTTCATATGGTTGCTTCAGACTGTCCCGTTTAATGTAAGTGAAGGCTTATCGGCTATATTTAGAAATGATGACAATCCGTTTTCTCACCTCCATTGACAGATACACAGAGTTTGTGTCAGCGTATATTATTATGCAATAATAAACATAAATTCTAATCACCGGCTTACATAAACATCGTAACGTCCAAAGGTTAGCGGCGGCGCGGGCCGGGCGGGGTGAACGCCCGGTGTGGCGCTACTATTTGCAAACAAATAGAACAATGAAGAGATAGGTATTACAATTGTATGTTTATTTATACATAATATATGTTTCTTCTCATAATAGGCTTTTTATATCATAAGATACAGATTCTTCCCGCGACGAAAAGTTATACCGTTGCCTATACACACTAATGATCAGCGTTGCCAGGGTTCCCGATTTTGGTGGGACGTCCCGATTCTTATCCCAAAATTAAATGTACCGCGCGGGAAAGGTTAATCCCACTTTCAAGGATTATTCGACGCAATTGGGTGAAATGGAAGTAGATGTATTTACTATCATATTTTATTATCTACCTATTGCATAACTTAGTACCTACAAGTTACTTAATTATAATTCGTAAATAATGTGGTACTTGTAAATTTCACTCCTCTGAAGACTTGACTGCCTTACAGGCTAAGGCAGACAATTATTGTTATAAACTAGTAACATTTTTCCATTAAAAAAAAAATTATATTGCTATCTATCGCCAATGGAAACTGTATATAACTCTGAAATATATCGAAAAATAATGAAAACTAAGTATTGATTACTTACATTTTTATATAGTCACTTTTGGCGCGAAAACCCCGGTTTTTTTATTAACATGGTTGAAAAATATTTCGCTCGCATTTCCCCGAAACAAAATCTGACAACGCTCCTAATGATGTTAATGAAATGTTGCCATCCATGACGAAGATCTAATGCAATAAGTATAAGTTTACCAGCAACTACATATATCCTTAACCGACAGTGACAAGCACTAAAGCTAGAAAAAGACATGGCGGTGGTACCGAATATTCGCGGTATTAAAGAGCGGAAGATTTAAAACCCATCCCCCAAAACCAAAAAGATTATCCCATCTTTAAAACCAGAACACAGTATTTTCCTACTGCCGGGAATCAGTAAGGCGGTGGGTATTGAAGTAGGTAGAACATGTTCTATTACTGTATTCAGAACTTAGTGTGATACTAAATTACGATTCAAATAAAGCCACGACCTAAAGATATTAGCCCGTCATATAATTTATTTTATGACAATTTTTTTTGTAGAAATTGACTACAAACGAGAAAGTAGGCCATCTGATTAAAAGCTGTCACCACTACCCATGGACATCTGCAACAAAAGAGACTAGCCGCCAATGCGATGCCGACCTCTAAAAAAACTGTTAATCCTCTTTAATAACGTGAGAGTGAAATCATTTCAGAGCTTTACCATTCGTATCTACGTGAAAGGCGAATAATAATAGATAGCCAACCTTCTATATGTTGTGAATTAAATATTTCACTACGGCATGTAGTACGGTGTTGAAAAGAGTACGTAATCGAAAACCCCTTTTTTATATCATAAGATAGCAAACAAGCTGATGGGTCTCCTGGTGGAAAGAGAGAACCATCGTCTATAGACACCAAAGATGTTAATGGTGCGTTGTTGTCTTGTGGCGAGGTCAAATGCCACATGCATAAGTTTACCGGCTACCTTCACCTCCAAACCGGAACACGACAGTGACTAGCCCTGACCTAGGTGGTACCAAACCCGGGCGAGCCAATGCAGGACTCTACTCTCTCTCGCATAGCCAATCGGTCGCCTTTTACGACCTGCCTGGCAGAACGGCAGTTGGTCTATTCTTCAAAGAAGGCCGGGACCAACACGGAGGAAAAGCCTATCAAAGACGTACTACATTATATTCATAAACATCTATACATATAAATACATCTATACATATAAAAAAATTAGGTATAAGTCTGTGATTTCAAAATATCTAGGTTTTTTCAGGAACAGTATCTTACTATACTAATAGCCCATGGCACTAACGTTGGCTTAGCTTTTAGGACAATCCTAAATAGTAAGCTGTCACTTCTTGTCTTAATTAAGACAAGGTTAGTGCAATTACCCATAATACTTAAACATCCAATTTTAAAATTTGCCTCGGTTTGTCTGTCATTCTGTTTGTACGGGGTAATTTCTGGAACGACTGGCCCGATTTTGATGGAATTTTCACTGAAAGATAGAGTTTATAGGGTTGGACATAGGCTACTTTTTACCCGAGTGAGCAAAAGGGAGTAATGATTTTGGATCACGCGAACGAAGTCGCGAGCAATAGCTAGTAGATAAATAAATTAGTCGCCAATAATTAAATACCCAATTGCTTTTTGTTGCAGGTAAATACGCTGTGAAACTGCAGGTTTTTCGTCGGGCGCCCTGATCGATAGATCATATATCTATCTATAGGCTATAAGGTTTTACACCAATATAACACTCCTTGGGAATGATAATAAGTAGGTACTAATGTTTATTCACCGTCACTTGTACACATACTCGCCGTGTTAGTCCCGGCCTCCTTTGAAGAATAGGCCAACTGCTTTTCTGCCAGGCAGGTCGTAAAAGGCGACCGATTGACTATCGAGTCACTACCATCGTGGCCACTAGGTGGTAGAGTTCTGCATTGTCTCGCCCGGGTCTGGTACCACCGCCTTACCTATTCCTGCCGCAATAGCGTTAGTGCTTGTCGCTGACATGTAACAATTTGGAGGGTAAGGTAGCCGGTTAACTTATGCATGTAGTATTAGACCTCGCCACAAGATAGCAACGCACCATTAACACCTTTGGTGTCTATAGGCGATGGTTGACTCTTTCATTCAGGAGACATGGGTCTCCTGAATGAAATGCTTGTTTGCTATTTTGTGATATAAAAAAACATACATATGATACGACCGTACGCCTCGTCTTCGATTTATGGTATGGCTACTGCGAAGGTTCGCGTTGTCGCCGGCCGGCCGAATTAGAAATGAATATCTGGCTTGCTTTCTATAAGAGAGAGAGAGAGAGAAAGAAACAGACAGCCAGAGAAACATGACACGCCGCACAGCTTACAATAGCAAGAAGTGTCATGACAACTTTTCGTAAGATTTTTTCCGTCTAGCTCCCTTTCACAACGCGCGATAAGGAACTTCGTTCCAATATGATGTCACAAAACTTGGAACCCCTCCCCGCCCCTCGTCACACAATGTCACACTTAGTCAACCCCTCCCTCCCCCTTAACGTGTGACACAATTTCTGGATGGCCCCTTATAAAGAATAGATCATCCAGGCAGTTTGCAAGAAGTGGGCAAGAGGTAAATGTGTTGCTACAATCGTGATATGAATGTTGTAGTATATTGAGGACTTGCCTCGGCACTGCTTGCCGAGCACATCAGAGCAAGGTGGCCCGAAGACTTGCACATGTGGTGTTACATACCTACCACGGCTAATATAGGCGATGGTTATCTATTGCCACCAGTAGAGCTGTAATTTTTTTGCTATAAAAATATACTACAATCGAATACTATGAACAGATGCACAAAGGCTTTATTAAGTTACATTCATCCCGCATATGGCTACAATGACGCCAACCACTATCGGTCGCGAGGTTGAATACTGTGGTTAGGGTTGTAAGCTTATGTTGGAAATTCATTATCGATAACGTTTTACTCTATTTGTCTTCAGCACACGATAAAACATCCATTTTTTATTTTAGAAAGAAACTTTTTTATGTATATTTTATATAAGCCAAAGAATCATTCAGCCTGGAATTTTATATATAGATATGTAAGTACATCTATGTATATATGTAAGTATATCTATATATTTACCGTTTAATTTAGAAATAAGCATTTAAAAAACGTTACAATAACCGTATTATCACATAAAATTAGAATATTAAAAAAATGTATAGTGCATCTAACGGCAAATTATGCCTATCAGTTGCCGTAAATTGCTTTATTTTGGTACACGACACAAATTGCTTTATTTTGGTACAAGACACAAATTAGTGGCTGTCCAACTTTGTTAGGTAGCCTATAGGTCCACTTAAGGGTGGGTGTGAAAATCTGTCGATTAGGAGCTTACCTAAAATTGTGACACTGCAAATATACTTTATAGATACCTACTACATGACGTTAATATATGTATATGATCGTGCTTATTTGCCGTAAACAACACACTGCATACGCTTTAGATTGCTGTTAGGATATCTAGCGGCACTCACTTGCCTATAAGTATCGATATCGATACGACAAAGTATGTAAATTACAATCCCAAGTTGGCGCGGTTTCATATACCTACAGATTTAATACATAGGTAAGTTCAAAGGCGCCTGTTCGGTGTATGCAGCCTCGATTTATTGCCGCTTGTTTCCGATTAGAGCCGCGATAAACTGCCCTATTAAGCACCTACTTTAAACCTAGGTAGTAATTAAAATTCTCTCCGCGTTTCTTACCTCAATGGATAAAAATAAACTCGAGCCTTCAAAGATATTTTCCGGTTTTTATTGCTGTTTTCTAATAAAATGAAATGTGGTACAAGTGTAAGCAAACATTATGCATTGCGTTTTGAAGTGAAAACTTCTTTAGCCGCTGTAGCGATTTTAGGCGACTATAAGTTTTAGTTTTGACCCTTCCAGGTCAACATTTATAGTCCACGGGACGTCACACTAACTTTTAAATGATGAATAGGTCTCTATCTACCTAAAACTTTGTGGGTGGTTTCTTTTTTTTCATAAAATAACAAACAAGCAGGTAGTTGTAAAACCGCCGTTTATAGACACCAAAAATGTTAAGACGAGGTATTTTGCCGCGCGTCAATACTGTAGGAAATGGCCAGCGCGGTATGTTCTGAAACATCTGGGAAACGTGTTAATTTTCGGATAAACAAATATAGGACTTCAGCTGAAACCCAAAATTTTGCACATTCTTTTTTGTATTTAAAACTAAATATCACCATATAAAAATTATGTGGAAGATTAGAAATATTATTAACAAATTATTTGTTTTAGAGATTTTTTTAGCCTGTTTTCGGATTTTTATGTGATCGAATAAAGTACATTCTATCGTGTAATAAGTTAGCACATTACTTAAATAATATCTTCAGGTATATCGTGTAATTTTTGTAAAATTGTTATTTAACAATCAATACAAAAACAACGTGATTTAGCAAACCAGTTTTTTCCCATTTGTCCCGATGCCTCGCCTTAATAGTGCCTTGTTATCCCTGTTGAATTTTTGAAGGTTGGAAGACCAAAAGCATTACCTTACTCTCTAAACCTGAACACGACAGTGACATGCACCTACGCGTGAATAGGAAAGGCGTTGGTACAGCGGTGGTTGCAGCAGGAAAGTCTATGAGCAAATTAACCTACTACCTTGCTCTCCAAATCAAGGGATATGTGCCATCCATCGTAGGCATTGCTTAAGATGGTACGCGCTATCATTGCTTAATTAAGATTTCTTTCTTGGGAAACAGTACTAGCTTTAGTATTAGCTTGAAGGGTGCGAAGCTTTAGGGAGTACCTATTCTGCGATCGAAAGATTTTTCGCTTCCTTTTTTAACTATTTCTATTGTATTTTTCATCTGCAGACTTGTGTTAATATTTTTATTATAACCAACGAATTTTTTATACTAAAACCTAATCAATCAGCAACAAAATACTATTTTATAGTTAGTAATTGTGACACTGGATGTTTGAGACTAGCAAAATATTTAGTTGGTGTTTAAATATGAGTTCGGGCTACTTAACAGCCGCGGTAGGCGTTCTGTAAAACCGAATTTTGGCTTAGTGCAACGTTTTGACTATTTATGGAAAGAGGAGAAGTGTTATTGCACTCCACGTTGGACACAACACAAAAAAGTCTAGTCTCGACTTGAGGCCGGCAGTGACGTTGTCGTTTGTGTCGGTATTGGTAATGATATTACCGAAATGGAATCTATACTCAGCCCACTAGAATCATTATTTCTTTATTTAATTCTATTTCACCTAGACGCACATATTAGTAGTTATAAATATGGCAAAAACATATGTTTTTGGATATCCAACCTTAAGCGCAAGTTTTATAATCGTTTTTACAAAGCATTATTACAATATAATAATATGAATGGGTATACATAGATGAATATGCACCTACATGATTTATGTACATCTATGCATACACATATTATATACTCCATTGACGAAATACTGTTCTAAACATAGAAAAAAAATTCTCACCAAAGGATAGCTCTTAATTTCAATTCTAAGTACTCGCTGGATGAATTTAAAGTTTTCCCATATAATTAATACATAAAAATATTTTTTTTTTGCTTAAATTTTCTATAGCATAGCGACATTTCATGATATTCATTTTACCATGGGCGGAAGTTGTAGAGGGATCCTTCCTCTTTAAAAGCTCTTACAGCTCATTTCCAATTTATGACCTATCACGCCAGTAAAAATGTACAAAAAATAATAAAATTGACAGTGTCGCAATCGACGCGATTCTATTTGAAATGAGCGCACAATTTAAATTTGTGCGCTCATTTTTAGAGGACGGTTTTGAGACACTGTGTATCTTGGGTTTTTTTATATCAATGCCTAGACGGATATATTTAAAAAAATAAAAATACATAACGCGATCGCTTGTGAAATGAATATCGCTTCAAGATCGCGATCTTCATTAGATTTTTCCGATTAGAAAAAGCAACATCAAATATGCGATAACGTTGGGTGATAGAATATTAATGAGATAACACAGATAAGTTATCTTAAAGGTGTGACGTCATTGAGATAACAAGCTAGATAACAATCATTTGTCACTTTTTATCTGCCACTTGCTCAATATTCATTGATTTTTTTTCCAACGATTAGATCTTTCCTCACATGCGGATTGGCCCGAGAATGTCTCGCCCGCTTGATTTAATTCTTTTGGTATGTTTGGTTTAAAGAAGTTAAGTGTTTTCCGATGGCGGATTACCTTCTTGCTAATGTTAAAAAAATATAAACTATCTTGGTGTTGATGTATCCCCGTGTTGGTCCGGGCCCCCTTTAAAGAATAGACTATCTGCCATTCTGCCAGGCAGTTCGTAAAAGGTGACCGATTGACTATACGTGTCACTACCAGCGTGACTATTAGGTGGTAGATTTCCGCGCCCGTTCATATGGTACCACTGTTTTACCTATTCCTGTTGCAATAGCGATAGTGCTTGTCATTGTCGTGTTCCGGTTTAGAGGGTAAGATAGCCAATTGACTTATGCATGTGGCATTACCATCGGCCACATGGATAACAACGCACCATTAGTGTCTTTGGGCGATGATTTCTCGCTTAATGAACCATTGCTTGCTTGATATCCTATGATATAAAAAAAGAAAAGTATAATTTACTTGTGTATTATTTTAAACTTACATTAACGCATTATTGTTTCCCGACGAAAAACAAGAGATGTACTCGTATGTATGCAGTGTATAAAAAACCCTGTCCGATCCGAAAGAGGTATATAGGTAGGTCAATGACATTATAAAAAAATTGTAAACGGTTGACCCTAAGGGCCGTCCCTGAAACTTCCCACTACATTAAGGTATTTTAAGCTCAAAAGAGTAAAAAATATAACCATAGATTTTTTTAGTTTAAACATCTATTTTGTTAAAAATGGCTGTTTTAAATTCAAAAATTTAAATATTAATTTTTGAAAATGCAGCATTTTGTAAACGATGATGGTATTCAACTTAATTTTTGAGATCTAAAATATTGCTTTAGCTAAATAGTCGATAAATTGAAAAATTTCGATGCAATGTCAAAAAACATTCTATTTTTAAATTTCTTCATTGATAAATCCCAAACAAATTGACCAATTTTGATTAAATTAACGGCATTTGACGCAGTTTTTAAAGGAGAAAAAAGCTGATAAGATGTTGAAGTCAATCGGTGAAGTAACTTGAAAGTTATTTAAAAAAAATTAAGTAAGTTTGTTCAAAACAACGTAATTTTAATATTTGAAAAGCTGTAAGTTTGGAGAATTAGATTTCGAGAATTTTTGAAACGGCATTTGACGTAGCTTTTTTAGTACTTAAATATCGTATAATATCAAAAAATGATGGTTGAAAAATTTCGAAGCTATGTCGAAAAAACACTTTTTCAAAATTTTTCGTCAACGGTTACTCCCAAACGGATAAACCGATTTTGATGCAATTTATGTATTAGAAGTGCTTTTTTAAGGAATAGAGCTGATTAGTTTTTGTACTCAATCGGTACATAAATTTGGAAGTTATATTAAAAAAATACTGATTCGCCAAATTTTTTTTGATGTTTTTTCAAAATTTCTCAAAATTTCGTGGATCGAATCGGTTCGAATTTGCAGGAAGTCTTAAGTTGAGCAGAATCCAATCGAATGCCATCAACCGCGTTTCGATCGGTCCAACCGTTTAAAAGTTATTAGATGTTTACATACACACACACATACATACATACATACGTACAGACATACTGACGTCAACGTGAAAATAGGCGGAAAAGGTTCCTAGGACCTCAAAACGTGGACATCTGATGAAAACTCGATTTTCAAAAATCGGGGTAAAATAAGTAACTTCCTTATCTACATACGTAGTAGATTAAAATAAAAAAAATATATCGTATTTTAAAATTCCTCATTTTAGTACTAAAAGTGAGCAACCTCCCCTTAAATCAAGCAAATATTTTGAAATATATCTATCAATATACATAAAATATTGACACAGGTATGTTTGTTTTAAGCTACCAAATAATGCCTTTGACGATCGGTTAAGGTTTTTTTTACACACCGTGTAATAGTGATCGATTTATCGGAACGTAATTTCGGTTTCAATATACACCGACCTAAACCGCTCATGTATACACTGTCTGAAAATAGGTACCGTTCTTAAAGAAAATAATGCCTTTAAGTCGTAAATAACGCCTACAATAACCGGCGTAGTAATTACACATGACTCCCCAAAGTAAGGAGGTGGTTATCTTGCGTATGGACGTGGCAGTAAGGTTATAGGTGTTTTCTTTTTAAATAAATATTACATACAGTGTAAGCAGATTGAACCGAAGTAAATAATTTATACGCAGTAAAAGTTTTTCAATCGGTTTTTTCCATCTTTTAAAACCTGGATCACATCTTCACCAAATTTAATAAGGCACCAAGAAGTATACACTCCCAAATAAAAAATATGTTATTCAAATAGATGGATAAATAACTGAGCTCTCAGGTAACAAACATAAAAATACTGCCATATTGAAAACCTCCTTCATTTTGTAAAGTCGGTTTAAGGCGAGGTATTTCGACGCGCGTCAATTCTATAGAAAATGGGTGGCGCGGTATGTTCTGAAACGTGTTAATTTTAATAAATAGAGGACATCAGCTGAAAACTAAAATTTAGCACATTCTTTTTTATATTTACAACTAAATATCACCAAATAAAAATCATGTGGAAGATTAGTAATATTATTAACAAATTATTTGTTTGAGATTTTTTTAGCCTGTTTTCGGAATTTTATATGATCGAGTAAAGTACATTCTATCATGTAATGAGTTAGCACATTCTTTAGATAATATCTTCAGGTATATCTTGTAATTGTAAAATTGTTATTTAACAATCAATACAAAAAAATGTAATTTAACATACCAGTTTCTTCCCGTTTATCGCGATGTCTCGCCTTAAAATACACAGATTCGCAACGCAATTTGCAAAAACAGGAATTTCACTTTTTTTGCTGGCAAAATAGTTGGTTGGTATTGCCATTATTTTTTGCCTTTTAACAACTATCGCAACTTTTTGCTTAACTTACTTTTCTAAAATAAATGATACAACTAACAGAATATACTTTTATAGATAGGCAAACCTAACAACACTGGTCGATTTTGATATCGAACCCTGGATCTCAATATCTAAGCAGAATATCCTTGTTAACAACTGCACCATCGAAGCAGTCTTATTAAGTATATCTGTAGAGAAATCTTAGCAATCTTGAGGTTGATTGACACCCTTGTACCTAGAAAATCATGCAAAGCTTTTGTATGCCTTTTGGACTCTCGACTATCAGTTTTTTTACATACCCACAGAAAAAATCTCAATAACATTTTCCTTAGAACTCAAACCCTAAACCTTCGACGAACCCGTCAATCTCGTGCAATAAAATCCACATCGACGTAGAAACTAATTTAAACTATGACAGATATGTTTGTCGTCGCCCGCAAACTGCGCATTTTCGACTCCCCGACAATGTTTGTTATCGGCGCGAGGCGGATATTACGCCTCTTACATTCAACTGGCTGGCCGGTGTCGCACACGAGCAGATGTTGAAATATATTTTATACTAGCTGCAGCCTTCTGTTTTTTAAAAATTATAAAAGTTTTTTTCGAATCCCGCGGGATCTATAATTTTTCCGGGACAAAAAGTAGCCTATGTGCTATTCCAGGTCATCATCTACCTATTCCTACGTTGAGACATTGAAAATCGGCCCATCTTTTTTGATATCATAAGATAGCAAACGAGCAGATTACACTCCTGATGAAAAAAGAGATGAAAAAGCATATAGAAACTAAAAAAGTTAATAGTGCGTTGGTATCCTTGTGGCAGGGTCTTAATGTCATATGCATAAGTTTACCGGCTACCTTACCCTCGAAATGAAACTCGACAGTGATAAGCACTAACGCTATTTCGGCAGGAATAGATATGACTGATACCAGAAACGGATGTGAAAGTGTAAAAGCTTACAACCTACTAGACGCGATAGTAGTGATTCATATAGCCAATCATTCGCCTCTTACAAACTGCCTGACAGAACGGAAGTGTTCTATTCTTCAAAGGGGACCCGAACCTTCACCGGATCACGCGGGGAAAGCCCTTGGCGTTGTAGTCACCTTCGAGAATGATTCCACATAATTTTTGCATTTGAACTCGCCTCTAGTATTCAGCTGCCGACGTCGTCGCCTCACTGAACGCAAACGGTAGGACCGCGACCTAAGGCATCGTCAAGGTTGTGATACCAGACCTCCTCATGTAATTTAGTATTGGATCCCACTATGAGACGATCTTCACCGAGCTGGTTAATGGATGAAAAGTATTTTATATCCAATTAAATATATTGCAAATGGTTCAACTAAACAATTTCAGCCGAGAATATATATTTTTAAACATTTCAGTGGTTTGGTTTTTAAATGTGTCTATTAGACAAATTCCATACCAATAATATGCAAACTGTACGTTGACTACTTGGGTAGGCAGGTTACTAGTATCAATTCGACTATTTATGTCTGCCTACCAAAGACTTGTGACGGAAAGAAATAGTCAACCTAACACGTTTGCATATTCAAATAGGCTTCATACTGTTTGAACTCGAAGAATCTCTTACAAAGGTTTTTTTCCTAAAAAGTTTAAATATTTTACAAAAAAAGGTAAATTGGTCTAGCTATTTTCCGGTGATGTGTAGGTGACGAACAGCGTTACATTTACATAAATATACCTAGACGAAATCCGTTCACCGTATATAATTTGCTTTCATATGTAAATTACCCAATATTGTTGCTAATTATACTAATATGAAACACATGTCTGACTGTCTGCTATTATGTCATAGACGGCAAACTAATTTTCCGGGTTGTATATAGGCATGGAACATTTCATAAATAGCTTGCGACATATCATATGGTATGATTTTTCGCAAATCGCATGTGCGACGTCCCTTCAATTGGTTTGTGATATATCGCACTCGATGAAATCTCATCGTTCGTAAATATTCGAAGTATCATCGTACTGACATTGACTTAGATAGCGAGCGAGTAGTGACAAATCGTGCGTGTTGTGTATAATGATTACGAAGAGCGAATTGCCCTACTCGTTCGATCCCCGGGTGGGGCAAAAATGTTATTGAAGTTTTTTTAGAACCTGAAAATCATCGGTAGCGATATTTCACATGCGAAATCATTGCGACTTTTTTCTTAATTTCATCAAATGATAATGATTTAAAAATAGCAATAATTTCCATGCCTAGTTGTATATTATATTGTATTAATATTTAGAAAATTATAGATTTTTTTTCAATAATTTATATCTGTATGTTATATTATTTCCATTTTTTTATTTTCTCGATGACAATTCTAATTAGATGGTTGTAGTGTTGTGACCAAATAAATAATGATATCGATCGCCTATATTTATTATATTTTGAACAAAGACACAAACAAAAACATTCAAATATATTTTTTCGAGATGGGAACACTCAATGGCCCAGCGCCATTTTGTGTTTGTTTTAATCTGTCACTCGCAACAACATGGTCGTGCTAGTCTGTACGCTAAGTTTTTCACATTATCCATACGTTATGTTGTGTATTTTGTGTTCCTCCGTGTTGAATGCTGCCCAGCTGTCAAATATCAAAATGCCGACAGGATCTGTTCTAAAAAGGCAGGCGAGAGCACTTGTGATCAAGGTTCGTAATTACTTTGAAGCAGAGTATCAAAATGGTGGCCCGCTTTTACCACTGTCGCAAGTGCGAGAGCGTGTTGCGGCCGCATTAGGAATTAGTGGACCTACTATTTCAAAAATTACTACCGAAGCTTACGGTACAAGCGGCATGCAAGAAAATAAGCTTCGTACGCCGATGAAAAAACGCCAACCACGTCGTGAGACATCTGTTGACAACTTGGACTCTGATGCTATACACCGTCATATATATATGCTATTGCTTGTGCAAAGAAATTCGAACACCTATAAAACTTGTTGTTTCTATACGTAAATGTGGTTTGTTTCATGGCCAAAAATCGTCATTAAGTTTGGTTTTGAAAAAATTGAATTTATAAGGAATATAGTCCTGGAACCTTTAAAAGTAGAGTGAATAGGTTTCTTTTGAATGCGCGTGTACCACCTTCGTCTTCATCGACAATTTCCACCAGGTGCGATGGAATGCGATGGATTCCAATATCTTAAAATTAAAAAAAAGCCTGGCCGTCAACGATTCAAACTGCTCTACGCTGAATGCGATCAAGAGGAAGAAGTTGGTACTGGTAAGAGGTTTCCGGCGACTGGGACCGCATTAACTGGAACCGCGGTCCCAGTTGCCGGATTGATTTAATTTTAATATTTTTTTTCCGGCGACTCGGACCACGCATAAATTAATAAAAGAATCTATTATTCAAGTTCATACAGTACACTCAAACAAAAATATATTTAAAGTAATAATGAAAGAAAAACCTTTTTAATTTAAAAAAATTATTTAATATTTAATATAGATACCGAAATACAAACATCTGTGCTCATCACACAAATGTTTGTCCCTGTCAGGAATCGCACTCGAGCTCCGTCGATTCAAGGGGCGGTCAAATTATTTGGTTATTGTTAATTGTTTGAAATTGTTAAATATTTATAGCATGATTTACGTGTTTAATACAAAATAACAAAAATTGTGCTAAAATCACTTGAAGTTATATAACTTATTTATATAAATAAATGATATTTATGAATAAAAGAAGTTTTTATTTTACGTTAAACAATTTTTCGTTTGACTGTACTAGTTTTGGATTGAACAATAGATTTTTAAATTAATTTATGCGTGGTCCGAGTCGCCGAAAGAAAATTATCCAAATTAAATTAATCCGACAACTGAGACCGCGGTTCCATATAATGCGCTCCCAGTCGCCGGAAACCTCGGTACTGAGGAGCCCCGGCCCAGAGATGAAAACAGTACTCCATCTGAGGCCGAATTTGTGCATTATATAGTTGAAAGTAGGCCGGCAAGAAGTATGGTTTCGCTCTGCTGAGCACACCCGAGCTTTTTTAGCCTTACCTTCCAAATGACCGCGAAACTGAATCTAATTAGATATTATGTCGACTCCCAGAATCCCGATACTAACTGAGGCTGTCAGGAGAGCATCCCCAAATCCAGGTGACACGACAAAAGACGTCTTTTAGCGGTGAACACGCAAAACTGTCTCCTTGGAGTTAAAAGTGACCAGATTTTGACGACTCCATTCCTTGACATCGGTAAGTCGATTCTGACAAGCTTGTTTCGGCACTCTTCGCCGTGTTCCCGAGAAATACCGCTAGGGCCGGAGTATGTAGCATCACTAGTTCTGTCATCTGCATAGCAATGTATGTTGCGAATTCGCATCATGTCATTGATATGCAAAAGGAAAAGTGTCAGTGATATCACGCAGCCTTGGGGAACACCAACATTGACAGATTTAAGGTCAGAGCACGCACCGTCGACTACGACCTCGATGCTCCGATCAGCCAAAAAACTGATGTTCCATTTGCGTAATTTCTCGGGAAGCCCATTCGCTGGGTATGTGACCCCAGCGCCATCTAACGACACAACTTACGGTGGCTCTTTTGAGAAAATAAACATGGATGTCAAATAGCTATTGAAAAAATAAAATAAACTTATTACAAATAAATGTTTTTGATGATACATTGGAGGTAAAATATATATTCGCTTCACAGGCTTGATCCACCGTTTGATTCATGGATGTATTAGGTTGATCAGTTATTCGGACGGTTCTATAATATTCATCACCGGATCTATCATCTCAGCTTTTGACTTTTTTCTTATTCTCCTGTCCATGAAGCGTTTGTGTCTAAATAAATAAATTAGGGTAATATAAATAAAAATAAATAAAACAGGTATCATTAACTATATCAAATAATATGTCTTAATTTTTTAGTCGATTGTTTCTATTAATCTAAATATTTTAATCAAAACTAAATTTTATTTACTTACTCAAAACTGCGGATTCGTTGACTTTTACGTCTTCTATAAACTGAATAAAAAATAGTTGGAGCGTAATTAGGACTTGATTCAACATCTGATTTTTCACCGCCAATACTGCATTGCATATAACATCCATAGGTTTTGGAGACAGTAACGATCCATCAATACTTTACAAAAAAAAAAAATTAATTAAATTATTACTCCGTTTTCTTACACGATATACATGTATATGACATTATTCTATAGAATACGGTTGTAGGTTATAGTAATACTTACTTTTGCCTTTTAACAGCAGTTATCCATTTTTTTCGCTGATTTATTTTCCACTTGGCAACCGGAAACTTATAAAATTTACAATTACTATTTCTACTAGTATTTTTGCAATCGATTACACAACAATTTTGATGACCTATTTTATTTTATTTATTTAATTAATCTGACATCATCTCCGTATAAGGATGGAAGAGAGGGCTGTGAACAATTCTCTAAAATAGCCTTGGCGAAAGACCAGAACGCACGGGTTCCCGAAAGAAGGCGAACTAATTTCTTACCAATTCTGCCAATGTGTTCAGATTTTGCCTTGGCAATAGCTCTTTTAATGAACCTCGAGGTGGAGTTGTGTACTCCTTACGAAACGCGTTGGTTTTTTCATCGCGAAATGCCAACGCTGCAGTCCAAGCCTGGTAGTACTACTTTCGCGTGAAGCCGTTTTGCAGGAGCGGCCAAACTCAGGCTGAGACTTACCGCCAACTGGTTCAATGGAATGATAAGTTCCATGCCCTGCAGCTCCACATTGACAATAGAGCCGTAGTAAAATAAACTAATTTAAGTTATATGGCTATTTATTATTTTCACCAGAAAATGTTTGAAAACCTAGAATCAGTTAATCGAGTAATTAGTAATTAAACACGCATAAATCTTGTAATCCAATACATACAAGCTATTCATAAATACTTTTCGTGCGCTGCCGCAAAAGTAGGCACTTAATCATTGGCTTGAGGTCACTCACATGCAGTTCAAGGGAGTAAAGTTAACCGCACATTGACGCACAGTTAGCTCATTATTCTATTTAGGGATTGTAAAATAAACAAATAGAGTTATCATACATACGACCTATTTATAGCGAGTCGCATCCTCACGGAGACCATTCCACAGCGTCGCTACTCGACATTTATATTTATGGACTTCGAATAAGGTTTTATATTTAATGTACCTTCGGAGAATAAATAGGGACAAAGAAATTAATATCTCTCTAGACTTTTAGTCGTCAAAGGGATGCGCATTAACTCGTTAGAAAATTAGGGAATATCAGAAATGATACATGATATGATAATGATAATGATAATTTGAGTAAAGAATGTGCCACAGTAGATTAAATCGTAAATACGTATAAAGCTGGTAGACAAAAATTTACCGCCTTTTTTTAAACATTTATTAAACAACAATTAACTCAAACTCCTAATATTTATACTATTATATATTATATAGTACTTATCAATTTAGGAAGGTTCAATGAGAGTTAGAAGCAAGTGACAATAGTTAGGAGATAAGCGCTCCGTCGCGTCGCGTCGATCGGAAGATGTGGGCAGTTCGGACACACAATAGTTGCTCAAAGATAATGGTGATCTATTGTTTAACATTAATTCATCGTCTTAGAATCTTTCCCTTTGAAAAAAAGGTATAAATAATAATAATTAAGAATAAATTAAATATATTCTAATATTTATATATGTACTAGCGGCCCGCCCCGGCTTCGCACGGGAAAAAAATGATTAAAATCGATCCAGTAGTTTTGATTTATTCATTACTACCCGTGGCCCGCAAGCGTTAAATTTGGAGTAAAACGATTCCCCTTTCCCTATGAAGATTTCCTGGTATGTTTGGAATATCTAAATTCATATAGGTACTACATTTTAGTTTTTACATTTTTACCTATTTCTTTTATTTTTACAATTAATATATTATGGAATGTATTTATATACAATGTTCACAGCTTTCTTGCCATTCGACAATACAAATAATGTTTTCTTTAGAGGTTACTCTTGAAAGAGCGATATATAGTAGGCACCGACCACACAGCCCATAGACACCTAATAATAGGCGAATGACTTGTGTCAACACATCTGACTTATAGTTCCGATGTCAATGTCCACTACTGATTGGGTAATCAGTGTCGACCAATCAGATGCTCTGTACATTACTATCTTTCACTGTGGCCTTGAGTAAGCCAATTACGGCGTTGCAACCCCACTTCGTCTTACCTCAGCTAGTTGCCAGAATGCATTCAATACGGAAAATCAAACATTAGCCGTCTATAGGCTGTGTGGTCGGTGATAGTAGGCAATGTGAAAAGCAGTCAACGCTTAAATCTAAGCCTGCAACGTTAAAGGCTTGACCCTGCGATTTATTAAAGTGAGGCATCAGGACAAACGGGAAAAAAAATTGTAAATGGTTGACCCTACGGGCCATCCCTGAAACTTCTCATTAATAATTTAGTTTTAAGTATTTTAGGCTCAAGAATAAAAAATATAAGCATAGATTTTTCAGTTGAAACATCTATTTTGTTAAAAATAACAGTATTATTAATTTTTGAAAATCTGTATATTTGAAAACGATAATGGCATTCAACTCAATTTTTGAGATCTAAAATATTGTTTTACCTAAATAATCGATAGGTTGAAAAATTTCGATGCTATGTCAAAAAATATTTTAGTTTTAATTTTCTTCATTGATAAATCCCAAACAAATTGACCGATTTTGATAAAATAAACGGAACGAAAGCTGATAATATTTTTAAGTCAATCGGTAAATTAACTTGAAAGTTATTTAAAAAACTTAAGTAAGTTTGCTAAAAATAACGTATGAAAAGCTATAAGTTTGAGAATTAGATTCGATTTTGATTTTTGAAACGGCATTTGACGTAGTTTTTTAAGTACTAAAATATCGTAGAACACCAAAAAATGATTGGTTGAAAAATTTCGAAGCTATGTCGAAAAAACACTTTCAAAATTTTTCATCAATGATTACTCTCAAACGGATAAACCGATTTTGATGCAATTTATTTGTTAGACATAGTTTTTTGACGAATAGAGCTGATTAGTTTTTCTACACAATCGGTACATAAATCTGGAAGTTATATTAAAAAAATACTGTTTTGTCAAAATTTTTTTGGTGTTTTTTCAAAATTTCTCAAAATCTCCTGGACCGAATCGGTTCAAATTTTCAGGAAATCTAAGTTGAGTAGAATCCAACCGCGTTTCGATCGATCTAGCCGTTCAAAAGTTATGAGATGTTTACATATCCACCTACACACACACACACACACACACACACACACACACACACACACACACACACACACACATACACACACACACATACATACATACATACATACATACATACATACAGACAGACATACTGACGTCATCGTGAAAATAGTCGGAAAAGATTCCTAGGACCTATAAAACGTAGACATCTAGTAAAAACTCGATTTTCGAAAATCGGGGTAAAATCAGTAACTTCCTTATCTACATACGTAGTGGGAAGTTTTTTTTTTTCAAATAAATTAAAAGTAAGTAAGTAAAGTAGTAAAAAACTGGTTTGCTAAATCACGTTTTTTTACATTGATTGTTAAATAACAATTTTACAAAAATTATACGATATACCTGAAGATATTATCTAAGGAATGTGCTAACTTATTACATGATAGAATGTACGTTACTTGATCATATAAAATTTCGAAAACATAAAAAATTTGTTATATAAATAGTTTAAAGTTTTCCTTCGAAACGGATTGAATGATTTTTTATACGTTGGGCTATTCAGGTATATTATTATTAGTTTTTCAGGAGAACCACAACTTGCCTAAGACTGGATATGTACCCGTATTATTGAAATAAAGCCGTATTATTGAAGTATTCAACTTAACATTGGACTATCGTTTTGAGATATTTTGTCTTCAGGCGTTTATTTTGCGGTACTTAATCCGTAATTTAATTACATTAATGTAATTTATTTGCAACTTTGCAATCAATTTGTAATATTTCAAATCGATACATATATTAATACGTGAAGCAAAAACTTTGTACCCCTTTTAACTGGAATTACGTGATCGGTGGAGTACAAAATTTGGCACAATTAAAGTTTACATTGCGGAGGAATGCTAACCGAATACTTTTAAATAATACGCATTAGAAATCAAAGACCTACAAAAAAATATAGACATAGCCAAGCGCTCGTATCGTGAGTCACGAATGTGATGACGATGCGGCAATATGAAGACGGCGACTTACTAGTCGGCCGCGAGCTAGAGAGAGTGAGAAACGTTTTTTTGTGACAATATTTATTTTGAAATCATGCAATCCGGTGTGATAAACAATTGTTAAAACAATTCATGTTTTGAAAAAAAGTCTTCCGGAATCACTTTTCACAAGTAAGTATCCAAATTTCCATAAATTTAACAAAACTGAAATAATATTTGATATAATTTCTCAGAACACAAATTTGAAGTGGCATTGTGACAGTGTGGTAAGTTAACATACGAATAAATTTCCCCAAAAATTGGGGAAATGTCCTTTTTATTTAGAAAATATATTTTAATGTTAGACTTATTGTTTTAATTGGATTCACTGTACTACATATGTATATACTACATATATACATATTTATAAAACATGACTCGCCGTGTTTCATGCTGTTTCGTGATTGGTTCGCCAACTAGCGCTAGAAGATAACGTCATAAAATCATATACCATAACCAATCACGATGACGCAAACATATCAATATTATAACATAAATCCTTGTTAAAGACACCCCTGGATAACCATCAATATTAATTTTTGTAAAAAATCAAAACTTGTAAAGTTCGAATTTTTAAAGGTAACTCTTATTTTTTTCAATTTTTTTGTGTGTAATTTTTTTTAAATCATTTTTTTTGAATAATTAATAAAACTTTACTGTCTAACTATATCTATCCATTAAAACTACAAAAAATATGCATTTTCATTTTAAAGGTGGAAATCAGAGTGGACCTTATTTTGTTTTGAGTAGTTTTATATGCCTATGTAATGTGTGTTTGTGTGTGTGTGTGTATTTATGTATTTATTCCGTTTATTTTTTTGTTTATAGTAGTATTTTGTTTTCTTATAGATTTAATTTTATTGCAATCAATTCATTGTATGCCAAGTCGAAAATTATCTTTGTTTTTAATGGGGTGACAAGACTCAATTAGTTGAAATTGATGTTTTTAAGCAGTTTTTTTAGGAAAAACTGTATGTTATAGCATATCACAAAAAATATATGTTAATATTCATCATATTTCAAAGACCGTGGCCGGACTCGATACATAATTGAAAAAAATTGACTCGATAAAAAATATTTGCAAAGATTGGTCTTAAAATCGTCATTAACGGTTCTATGTCTTTATTTCTTTGACGTATGGGTCTGCAATTGAAAACATGAAGTCATCATATACCTAAACCGCTACCGAATTATATTTGACAAATAATCTACACTGTTTTTTTCAATATTTATTCATTTTAAGACCCTGGCCGCCCAGTTACACTGATAGTGTGGTCTCGTTTACTCCGATAGAAATAGACAGAGTGAGCGATTTTGGTGTTTACAGCGTCTAAATATTTCCTTGTTACGGGTTGGCTGGCAGAAATCTCTATTACTAGAGAATAGAGATAATCTCGCCCATTGTACTTGCTTTCTATTATTACTGTTATGTTAGTGTTTACTGTGTACAATAAAGAATTAAATAAATAAGCTCGTATTTTATTTTTCATTTTATTTGTTAGTTTGCCAATTATCATTCTTGTGTGTACTTTCAGTTAAGAAAAGAAGTTATATATTACTATTAAAGATGAGTATTAAGAATGTATAATAAATAGTTAGCATTATAAGTAAAAAAAAAATTAAAAACCTATTGAATTATTAGTTGAAATTATTTAGAGTAAAAATGTAAAATATGTTGAAAAAGGTTCGTAAAAATATTATTCATATTGTAATTAGTGCAAATTTACATGTGTAAATATGCATTGACATAATGTATGCCATTACATGTACAGTAGATAAAATAAATAAATTTCAAGACCTTCTAAATTTGTGTTTTAGACCTTCTGTTTGATTTTGACGTAGGAATTAGTAATACAAATAAAATACCAAATATAATTAATATAAGTAAAACGCATTATAATTTATAAAATGTAGTAAAATATTAAACCAGTAAATGGAAATTTGAAAGCCAATGCTTGCAACACTATTCTCTAGCACATGTACGTAATGTTTTACGATGCTTGCAAGTGTTGGCGTTGGCTTACGCACACATGTACAAAAGTTATCTTCACCGATTTGTTTCTAATTGTTTACAATGGCTACGTCTATATTTTTTGTAGGTCTTTGTTAGAAATACATTAAATTAATAAAAATAAATATTAGTCACATCACAAAAAAATACATATTATGTATATTATAATATACACATTAAACACATGTATACTATTTTGTTAATGGCTAAAGTCAGTTGTCAAACTTTAAAGAGATTTTACTGTTTAGTCTGTGGTCGAATTTCGACCACAGGGAGATCACTAGTTATTTTAATTTCATCTTTAACACAGTTAATCGTTACTAGTTGCTGCACTCCTGCCTACCCTTTTAGGGCGTGGACGTGGCGATATTTATTTTTAAATTCTTTATTAGATACCTTTGAGAATTGTGTCACTAAACCACTCCATTCGACATGCTCAACCATAACCGTACAATGCGTGGTGATGATTCACGTGTAGGAGTTGTAATAAAAAACTGTGACGTACTCTGTAACAGTTCATCGTCATCAGTCATTAGGTTACAAATAGTTAATGACTGTAGCTGAACAATATTAACTTCCATTATTCATTAAAGAGAGATTCGATTCGATGCGTCATACATAATTCAGGTTTTATTTGTATTTTTTTGTATTTCACAACTACTCCTGTATACTCACTGCTACTTTATTTGTTTATTATATATATATATATATATATATATATATATATATATATATATATATATATATATATATATATATATATATATATATATATATATATATATATATATATATATATATATGAATCGCTAAAGTGTTTGCACGTGATAATATCCGAAGTTTTAAGAATGCATGGATATTTTTTTTGTTATGTTCGTTCTTGACAGGACAAGGTATGTACCCAATAAAATATTTAAAAAATATATATTAAAAAAAATCGTACGACAAAGCATTTAACATCTTATAAGATAGGACGTGACTGTGTGAGTGAGATAGAACATATAAGGATAATCTATTTTCAATATATTGTAGGTTTTTTTTAAAGGGCAATTGGTCCACCTCTCGTTTCCACCACTGTAACTTCTGTAAACCAGAATCAACAGCGGCGACCGTCCTGATAATCTCTGAGTTGCGAGCTCAGGGTGCCCTGGGGAAAAGCTAAGCTGTCTTGGAACCCGCATCGAATTTAATCAGAAGAATATAGGACGAGTAGGAAAATTTTGTAGGACAAACCTACAAAATTAGTAAAAAGTAAAAAAGTTTTCGATTAAGGGACTTGTTTGTAAAATATTAACCTTTTAAGAATGCTTTTAAGTGCTATGTTTTGTTAGAGTCAAGTGTCGTCGTCGTCGTTACGCTTTTGTAGTAGGAATAGGTAAGGCGGTGGACCATATACCCTGCGAGACGTTGCGGAACTCTGCCATTTTGTAGTCACGATGGTAGTGACACGTATAGCCAAATGTTCACATTTTACGACCTGCCTAATAAAACGGCAGTTAGTCTGTTCCTCAAAGGGACTAAAGACCAACACGGTGTGCTAATATTGATAACACTCCACCACCAAGCTCGAGATTTTTTATAACAAACAAGCAGATAGCTAGCTATCCGGTGGAAATAAATAACCATTTCCCATAAACACCAAAGATGTTAATGGTACGTAGTTTTTTTTATATCATAAGATAGCAAACAAGCAGACGGGTCTCCTGATGGAAAGAGTCAACCGTCGCCTATAGACACCAAAGGTGTTAATGGTGCGTTGCTATCTTGTGGTGAGGTCTAATGCCACATGCATAAGTCTACCGGCTACCTTACCCTCCAAACCGGAACACGACAGTGACAAGCACAGACGCTATTGCGGCAGGAATAGGTAAGGCGGTATTACCAGATCCGGGCGAGACAATGCAGACTATGCAACCACCTAGTAGCCACGATGTTAGTGACTTGCATAGCCAATCAGTCGCCTTTTACGACATGCCCGGCAGAACGGTAGTTGGTCTATTCTTCAAAGGAGCCCGGAACCAACACGATGAAAAGCGATCTATGTGGCGAGATATAACGCGTGCATAAGTCTACTGGCTAAATTACCTTCCAAAAGCACTGACCCTATTGTGACAGGAATAGGTACGAGTAAATTGGGGATACTAAACTTTGGCGACACCTTGCGGAACTTTGCAATTGGTAGTGGTAATAAAATCTTTCACGAAGTGCCCGTGGTTCAAACCCAGGCTTCAGAGATCAGAGCCAGATAGGCTAAGCGATAGACCACAAGATAGTGTATTAGATTAAATATTAAATAACTTTGTATTTAAATCATAATGCTTTGACCCACCGGCCTCCCGTTAATCGAGAAGTTGACAAGCGACTTTAACTATCTACATACATATTAGTTTTTCAACAATATTATAAAACGGAGGGTTTGTTTGTTTAAACGCGCTAATCTTTGTATGAATCAGTTGAATTTGAAAAACTCCGTTTGTGTGTTTATAGCTTCATTAATGAGAAAGACTATACGCTACTTTTTTAGTCGACTGAACAAAGGGAAGTAATACTGTTGTATCACGGGAACGAAGTCGCAAGCTCTAGCTAGTATATAAGTATATAAATCGCGTAGTTTAGGGTTAGATCAATCCGTTGAATTTGTCCGTTGATGTTCATTTATGTCTAGAGATGTGATAAACGGCTTTTAATTATTAACACGTTTAAACGTTTTGCTTATACTTTTAAGCGTGCTTAAAAAAGCGCTTTTCGTTTAAACGCTTTTTTAAACAAAAGTTGTTGTTCGTTGAGAAGGTCAATTATAAAACGAAAATTTAAGTGAATTAGTAGCGACCGATAAAGCCGAGAGCTGAAAAAAGCGTTTAATGTTTTGTGGTTTTGTTAGTGTTATTACTTATTACTAGCTTATAGAAATGACGTGTTATCAAATACAATACAAATTATTATACAATACTAGCTGACCCGGCAAACGTTGTTTCGTCATATAAATTATTGAATTAAAAAATAGGGGTTGATGATAGAAGGGTGAATATGAGGGTTGTATGTATTTTTAAAGCCAAAAAAAGCCACAAAAGCCACAAAAAGTTGTTGTTCGTTGAGAAGGTCAATTATAAAACGAAAATTTAAGTGAATTAGTAGCGACCGATAAAGCCGAGAGCTGAAAAAAGCGTTTAATGTTTTGTGGTTTTGTTAGTGTTATTACTTATTACTAGCTTATAGAAATGACGTGTTATCAAATACAATACAAATTATTATACAATACTAGCTGACCCGGCAAACGTTGTTTCGTCATATAAATTATTGAATTAAAAAATAGGGGTTGATGATAGAAGGGTGAATATGAGGGTTGTATGTATTTTTAAAGCCACAATTTAAAAAAAACCTTGAGAGGTGTCAAGGGACACCAGAATGGAACGAAGTTCCTTTTATTATTATTTACAAAAAACCTGTATACACTCAACAAAAATAATCGTCGTGACACCACACTGTTCAATGCGAAATAGAATTTCGGCACCCGGTCGAATTTCGGAACCCGGTCGAATTTCGACACCCGGTCGAATTTCGACCCACGGTCGAATTTCGGCACCCGGTCTAATTTCGGAACCCGGTCGAATTTCGACCCACGGTCTAATTTCGGCACCCGGTCGAATTTCGACCCACGGTTGAATTTCGGCACCCGGTCGAATTTCGACCCACGGTCGAATTTCGGCACCCGGTCGAATTTCGACCCACGGTTGAATTTCGGCACCCGGTCGAATTTCGGCCCACGGTCGAATTTCGGCACCCGGTCGAATTTCGGCACCCGGTCGAATTTCGACCCACGGTCGAATTTCGGAAACCGGTCGAATTTCGACCCACGGTCGTATTTCGGAAATCGGTCGAATTTCGACCCGCGGTCGGATTTTGGTACCCAGTCGAAATTCGACCGGCGGTTGAAACTCGGCGACCGATCGAAATTCGACACTCGGTCGAATTTCGACACTCGTTCGAAATTCAACTTTTGGTCGAAATTCGACATTCGGCCGAAATTCTGTATAAATGTCGAACATTTGGCACTAGAAAAAAAAAGTAAACTCAATCAAATAGTAGATAGACTCTTTCACTTTCAATGCACGAGCTAAAGGGAAGTGGCTGGATATTTCTGTGCTTACAATACCTTAGCAAAAAGTGTCGTGACAACTTTTCGTAAGAATTTTTTCCGTCTAGCCCCCTTTCACAACGCGCGATAAGGAACTTCGTTCCAATAAAAATAAAAAAAATTGTCTTAAAATTAAAAAAAAAAAATAATGCTAGGGGTGGACAACCCTTATCACTTAGGGGTATAAAAAAATAAACAGTAGCCGATTTTCAGACCTACTGAATAAGCATATAAAATTTCATGAAAATCGGTAAAGCCGTTTCGGAGGAGTATGGTAAATAATATTGTAACACGAGAATTTTATATATAAGGTACTTTCTTAATCAATCAACTTCTCTTCGTACTTTTCAGACTTAGGACTGTCTGAAATGAATAGTAACACAATATATACTTTTTTATCCATCACGTAATTTCAATAATTAATATAAACAAAATTACTTTGGAAATTTGTCGCGCTAAATAAAATAAACAATTGATGAGCTCGTCGAATCGCTTCAACAACGAAAAGCGTACTGGAACTCAGAACTTGAAAAAACGTAAGTTGTCAATTCGTTGTAAAAAGTACTAACCAACCAAAAACGAAGCGTCGTCAGTCCGACACAAATATTGCGTAAACAAGTAGAAAATAATTTAGCCGCATCTTAAACAACGTTTAAACGAAAACAGCTTAAATCCGTAAGCGTGCTTATGCGCTTATTTTGAAAAGCCTAATTTTTTAAGCCTATATCGTTTAAACGCCCACGACTATTTATGTCAAATCCAAAGAATGAATAATTCAACTTCTGAAAAAAAATGGTGAACAATATAGATTATATTAACACCCTGCACAGTAACTAATTCAAAATCGTTTTTGTAATAAGACTATAACGTCTCTGCTGAACCAATTTGTAGGTTTCCTTTGTCAAACAATTCACAAAGGCACAAGCAGCGACCTTACAAATTGTATCATTAGTTCCCTCAAAAAGTGCAGCCGTGTACTTTCGCCGCGGTAAACACCCGCGACAACAAAGGCGCGGTCTGCGAAAACTAGGCAACATTACCCTGTTCGGAAACGTCATCCCGTGGGAAAAGACAGTCAAGTACCTCGGGGTAACGTTGGACAGCAAAATGTCATTCAAACCGCACATACAAAGAATGAAAGTTAAGGCTAAGTTCATTGTAGGTCGGTTATATCATCTTATCAATAAACGCAGTAAAATGTCACTTAGACACAAGGTGACACTTTACAAGTCGTGCGTACGCCCCATCCTTTCATACGCTTGCGTAGCGTTTGCCCACCTCCCCCGTACGGACTTGCATCCGTTGCAAGTGGTACAAAATAAATTCCTGCGTATTGCCACGGGAGCACCGTGGTATATGCGCAACGTAGACCTCCATAACGATCTTGAATTGCCGAGCTTAGCAAAGCATTTCAAAGACATCTCCGAAAGATACTTCGATCGTGCCATCTCGCATCCGAACCCACTGGTGGTAGCCGCGGCTGACTACATCCCAGACCCAAATCCCGATCCCAAACTACGTAGGCCCCGCCACGTTCTTACCGATCCCGATGACCCGATAACTCTGGCCAACGGTTTACACGATGACACTACACACCTACATTCGCGACACCGTCGCCGACGGCGGCGACGAGGACCCCTGTTTCGCCCTTCGGCGAACCGAGCCCAAGGGCAAGGTTCGGCGGATGGACAAAACAATGCCACTAGCCCTCTCATCGCAAATCACGACCCCACCCTAAGCCGAGGTTCGGTCTCACAGGAGACACCCTTAGGGCGGAGGGCGTACAGCCCTACACCTTTAAATTCTGGCTGAGCACTCTGCTCGCCCACGCGACCGGTGAAGCTGTAACAGCCCTTAAGGCTAACAGCAATTGTGACATTCCGAAAAAAAAAAAAAAAAAAATCATTAGTTTTCTGACTCACAACGTTCACTTTGTATTACATTGCCGAGATGAGTTCGTTCTGTCAAATAAATCGCTTCGAGTTGTTAGTTAAGTTTAATCTTGTGTAAAAGAATAATTTTTAAATTGCAGTATTTTTCTCCATATTGATCAGGGCTCCTTTGGAATAGATCAACTACATTCCTGCTAGGCATCTCGTAAAAAGCAAAAGGAGGCTAAATCGTGTCACGTCATGACTATTAACTTGGGCCTAATTCACGTAATCAAACGGCAATCGAGTCGAGGCGTTTTAGACTTACACATTTTCTTACATATTATTCGGCGTCGCGCGTCGTAGCACGTCTCGTGTGCTTATGTGTGTGAGAGCCCTAAGCGCATCGACTCGATTACATGATTTGGGGGGCTGGGTGGTCGAGTTCTGCAACGTCTCGTCGATGTTTGGCTGTCGTATTTCGGTTTTGAAGATAAGGTAATTTTATGCGTGTGACATTAAATCCCCGCCGCAAGGTAGCAAAGCACCATTAACCTGTTTAGTATCCACATAATATAAGCGTTGATGCCAAAGATGAGATACAAACATACAAATATTTGCGTCTCAAGAGCCATGTACTTTTTGCTGCCCCATGATATAAAATATTAGGAAAATTATATGTCTTATATATAGATACAACTGGTATGGAAGGTACACCTCTGATAAAGAGAAGATTGCACACAATAGACTAATTTATGGGGTATAAGTACAGTACCCGGCGATAAATATTGCACATCGAACTTTGGAAAGAGACAGTCGGATAATTTCGGCTGCGTAGAGCGTTATCTCAGTCCCACACTACCTATGTGACGTTTAGTCAGTCGTTGTTCAAGTACGATAGAGTGCGGTCGCGTCCCGATCAAAATATATATTTAGAGTTGATAACACCCACAAATTTAAATAATTTAAAGTTGTAATATGGCATCTTTCGGAAAAAGAGGGAAACCTTTACGAGGTCAGTCACGTGAAATTATCTACAATGTTTATAAATACTTTGTAACCGAAGCTGATAGATTTAAAAAAAAAAGTAGATGAAAATGTAAGTTGTTATTTTAAGAAGATTCAAGAGCGAGTTGCAAATGCCACTGGAATTTCAAGAAGAACTTTGAACAATATATTAAACGAAGTCAGTACTGAAACACATTCGACTGGAATTAAGTTCAGCATTCCAAAAAAAGGGAGACCAAAAAAGCAATTTCGTTTGGATATGGACGATTTTGATTACGATGTTGTTCGAAGAATGGTGTATGATTTTCACTTACGATTTAATGAACTGCCAACAATAAAATCATTAAAAGCTAAATTATCTGAAGCTATTAATTACAATGGGTCTGAAAAAACGTTGAGAAAAATACTTCATGACATGGGATTTCAGTTCACTAAAATGGAAGATAATCGAAAAATTCTAATGGAAAAGCACGACGTTAGTCTCAAACGAATGGAATACCTTGATAAAATACGCAAATTTCGCGAAACAGGAAAAAATATCGTCTACATGGATGAGTCATATATACATGCATCCCACACTAAAGGGAAATCTTGGAGTGACGATAAGAAAAAAGGAGTAAAAAAGCCAATTTCAAAAGGTCAACGTTTGATAATAGTTCATGCGGGAAATGAAAAAGCTTTGTACCCGGTGCTTTTTTAACGTATAAATCCACGGACACTACAGGTGACTATCACAATGAAATGAATAACGATAACTATGAGAAATGGCTGGTTAACCAATTAATCCCAAATATACCCAGTGATTCTGTTCTAGTTATCGACAACGCACCCTATCACAACAAATATATTGAGAGACCCCCCAACTCAAACACCATTAAACGGGAAATGATCAACTGGTTAAACAGACACGAAATTCCAGTTGATCCAAAATTAACAAAAACCCAGATTTACGCTATTATATGTCAGCACAAGGAGAGGTATACAGAGTTTTCTGTGGACAAAGTACTTGCCGAACATGGGCACACTGTGTTGCGATTGCCACCATATCATCCGGATTTTAATCCAATTGAAAATATATGGTCTCAACTGAAAGGCTATGTAGCCTCTAGAAATGTGGGTATGAACTTAACTACAGTAAAAACATTATTGACTGAAAAAGTAAACATGATCGGCGCTGAAGAGTGGAAAAAGGTTTGCGATCATGCAATCAAATGTGAGAATGAATATAGAAGCATTCAACACAGTTTAGACAATTACACTGATAGATTAGTGATAAATACGGCTGATAGTGGCAGTGATATTGACCTCTTTGAGAGCACAGATAGTGAAATGGAAGTAATTGAGAATTAGAATTATTATTATTTTTATTGCAATGTCTCATTTTAGCAATAGGTATAATGGTGTTTATTATGTACACTAAAGCTGTAATGTTCCAAAATAATTAAATACGTAAATATAATGTGAATATGTTTTTTTAATTTATTTTACCCCAACCTAAAGCCATCACTTATAGAAAAATTAGTGTATTTTATACAAAGAATAAAAATATTAAAGAAGCAAATCATACTTGTTTTAACAGCTCCTAATAGGTACCGGACTGTTTGTATTTTGTGCGACAGAGATAACGCTCTACGAAGCTGAAATTAGCCGATTGTCTCTTTCCAAAGGTCGATGTGCAATATTTATCGCCGGGTACTGTATAACGTAAGCTCACTATCGTCTCCAGTGTGTCCACGTTTTCCTGCATGAAGTTTTGCATATAAAAATGATATTGTACGGTAACCGAAGTTAAATACGTCGAAGATCACTATGAAAAACATAGCTGTAGTACTCGTGGTTCACGTACGTATGAATAAGAAAGGACGGTAATGGCGCGGACGGTAACGGAGGTTAGCATTGAAGAAAATTGTGTCCGTGTTAAAGGAGAGTGGGCCATCATATTATTCTGTACGGACATCTATTCTATACATATAATAAAATCGTAGGAAAGTCAAAACAGTACATTGAATATATTTTTTTAAAGAATACTTGGGACGTGATCTACAATCGATATCGAAGCCAAAAATATAGTTTTTAGAATTTTTGTCTGTTTGTCTGTATGTATGTCCGGGGTAAACTCAAAAAGTACTGCATGGATTTACTTCAAATTTTGCATGAATATTACTAACAGGTCAGGTCAACATATAGGCTACATATTATCACGCTATCACCTACGGGGGAGATGCTGTGCGGAGTAAACGAAGTCCTCGTGGACGAAGTCGCTGGCAAAAGCTAGTATTGTATAAAAAAGATGAGAAGATGAACAAAAATCGGATGTAAACGGATGCAGATACCTGGGGAGACAATGACTTACCCCTCCCCTCCCTCTTTGATTGTCTCCCCTCTGTGATTCTGCAAAATCCTTGTACATAAAAAATATTATAAGGCAATCATCAAACAAAATTAAAACTACATGGAACATTATTAACTGTGAAACCGGCAAGTCCAGGACTTTTAATGACGAATATCAGTTGGAAGTAGGTGGATTAATTGTAAAGGAAGATTTGGATGTAGCAATAGAGTTTGAGAAATTCTTTACCGATGTAGCTACTTCAACAACTCAAGCTCTTACCTCATCGGCCAGCTCTGCAGAATCACTACTGAAGCAATGTGTACCGACATGTGAAAAATCTTTTGAATTTTCTTTTGTGGATGTTAAGGATATACTTAAAGCTTTTAAAAAATTAGAAATTAAAAAACTTCCGACATATGGGGTCACTCCCTAAAAATCATTGCTTCAGTAATAAATGTAATCGCACCATACCTAGCTGAAATATTTAACAGTTGTATAACATATGGTGTTTTTCTTGATTTGATGAAACTCTGTAAAGTTATTCCCATTTTTAAATCTGGTTCTAAATCTGAACCAACCAACTATCGACCTATTTCGATTATGCCTACCCTGAGTAAAATATTTGAAAAAATCATTCTCGATCAAATGTTAAGACATTTTAATAAATTTAAAATATTTCATGATAAACAGTTTGGTTTTACAAAGGGTCGCTCAACTACAGATGCTGGTGTAGAATTATTAAAGAACATTTATGAAGCCTGGGAAGAATCACGGGATGCGTTTGGGATGTTCTGTGATTTATCTAAGGCTTTTGACTGTGTTCATCATAGCATATTAATCAGGAAATTACACCATTATGGAATTAGAAAGAAGGCTCTCGACCTTTTGATTTCTTATTTAAATGGAAGAATTCAGAAGGTTGAAGTTAACGGAATAAGATCCTATGGCGCTGCTGTCACAATGGGTGTCCCACAAGGGTCCATACTTGGTCCATTTCTGTTTCTTAGATATATAAATGACTTACCTTACTATGTGGGTGATAAACATGGAATTGTATTGTTTGCGGATGACACTTCACTTTTATTTAAAGTGAAAAGACGAATTGGTAAGTATGACGAAGTAAACAATATGATTTCAAAAGTTGTACACTGGTTCAGTTTTAATAATTTGCTTCTAAATGGCAACGAAACTAAGTGTATTAAATTTTCAACGCCTAATGTAAGACATGTAGATACCAATGTACAACTTAATGGTAAAAAAATGGATCTTGTGGACTCTACTACATTTTTAGGGGTTACTGTAGATAAAAAATTGCATTGGGGACCACATATCGAGAAATTGGCCAATAGACTAAGTTCAGCAGCATTCGCAGTAAAAAAACTGAGACGGCTTACTAATGTTTATACTGCACGCCTTGTTTACTTTAGTTACTTTCATAGTGTTATGTCATATTTTAACTGTAGTTTCTCAGTATATATTCGAAACCTTGATGTACGTTCGAAAAAATATTTGCTTATTTAAAAAGAATAGTGATATTCACTCCCTAAATACAAGGAACAAAAACAATCTTGCTGTGCATGTGTCTCGTCACCACAGAATAAGCAACTCTTTTATGGAGCAAAACATTCGCTTCTACAATAAGCTGCCTGATGCCATTAGAGATTTACCAGTTAACAAATTCAAAAAATGTGTTAAAACAAAACTGTGTAGAAAAGGTTACTATAAAATATCTGAATACCTTGATGACAGGAAAGCATGGGATTAACTGCTCCTCATATCGGCAATCCTTATTATTAATGTCACAATTAAATACTAATTAAATATTATGTAATATTTTATTTAAAAAATGTTATGAAAAAAAGACAAACCCGCTGAGTTTCTTCCGCCGGATCTTCTCAGCGTGTGGCCGCGTTTCCGATCCGGTAGTAGTTTAAAAAAATGTTGACGCGTCAAAATAACTTAGTGTAAAAAGTTTTTATTGAATAAAGTACTTCTGATTTCTGATTTCTATTTATTTATTTAACATGACCGCCAACAAAGTTACATGTGGTTTACTTTTTATCGTCTATCGTTCTACACTTTTTATCGTCGGCACTTGGTGAAACTCCATTTTAACACAATATTTGCTAGCTGGTCACACTTGTACTGTTTTACAATAAGATAATTATATTTAATTTCCGACCGGTTTCGCTTACACAAGCATCCTCAGGGTATTTACAATAAATAACAACGAAATCGAAATGTCACAAATAACAAATTTGAAGGCAAATGCAATCCTACCCTCAATAAATATTATAAGAATACCAATGTAGGGTTGTCCGCACTATGGGTACCTCCCCGCAAGTAGGGAGAAATCAGATGTGTTGGTATAAACTTATGCAATTTCATTGCAATCGAACCCGGGATGGGTTCGATTCCTGGGTCAGGCACATTAAAAAAAAAGTGTTTTTTCAGTTTTCTGAGAAACACAATTTTGCCCGGAATTGGAAAGTGTCCGGTTGGCGATAGGCTTGCTACCTATCACATTTGTGGGACCAAGTATCTTCGGTTAATCGTGGATGCACTTGTTGTACTTTTGCCTACTTCTTCGGGGATATGAGCGTGAAGATACTTTTTACTTTTTAATGTTGAATAGTGGATATTAATTGTTCTTATTACACATGGGATTAATACATAACCGTTCTTCCCACAGTTGGCTATTCTGACGTCCAATGTTAATCTTCTGGTAAACAGGTTATGTATTGTGGTCTCTCTGTTTAACTCGCAAGGGATCTGATTTAATGATTTTTATCTGATTTGATGATTTTTTAATCTGATGAAGATTTAACTTATTTTTTTTATTTTATTATTTTTTTTTTCATTTTTATATCATAAGATCGCAAACAAGCAGATGGGTCTCCTAATGGAAAGAGTCAATCATCGCCTATAGACACCAAAGGTGTTAAGGCGAGGTATTTCGCCGCGGTTCAATTCTATAGAAAATGGGTGGCGCAGTATGTTCTGAAACCGCTGGGAAACGTGTTAATTTTCGGATAAATAAATATAGGACTTCAGCTGAAAACAAAATTTAGCACATTCTTTTTCGTATTTAAAACTAAATATCACCATATAAAAACCATGTGAAAGATTAGAAATATTTTTAACAAATTATTTGTTTTAGAGATTTTTTTTAGCCTGTTTTCGGAATTTTATATGATAACTAGCTGTTGCCAGCGACTTCGTCCGCGTGGACTTCGTTTACTCCGCACAGCACCTGGCCGCTGCTAGGTGATAGCGTGATAATATGTGGCCTATATGTTGACCCGACCTGTTAGTAATATTCATGCAAAATTTGAAGTAAATCTATGCAGTACTTTTTAAGTTAACCCTGGACATACATAACAGACAAAAATTCTAAAAACTATATTTTTGGCTTCTATATCGATTGTAGATGACGCCCCACGTATTCTTTTAAAAAAATATTCAATGTACAGTTTTGACTTTCCTACGATTTTATTATATGTATAGATGAGTTAGCACATTCTTTAGATAATATCTTCAGGTATATCGTGTAATTTATGTAAAATTGTTATTTAACAATCAATACAAAAAAACGTGATTAAACAAACCAGTTTTTTCCCGTTTGTCGCGATGCCTCGCCTTAATGGTGCGTTGCTATCTTGTTGCGAGATTTAATGCCACATGCATAAGTTTACCGGCTTCCTTACCCTCCAAACCGCAACACGACAGTGACAAACACTGATGCTATTGCGGCAGGACTAGGTAAGGCAGTGGTACCAGACCCGGACGAGACAATGCAGAACTCTACCACCTAGTAGTCACGATGGTAGTGACTCGCATAGCCAATTGGTCGAATTTTACCTGAAAAGGAGGATAAAATACATGGCGCTTGGAGTGATGCCAGGGCGGTGGTGTTGCGCCGAAGTCAGGTCGTCGACACCGGACGACACGATATGAGCGCGGTTGTAATACTACATTATCATATAGCTGTCCATATATAACATTGTTTTTAATCAACTACAAGAAAGTTGAAAAGTTAATTATGTAAGGTCCTGGGTTTCATCTCCGGGTCTGGCAAAAATATTATTGAGGTTTTTCTTGAAAATCCAAATCTCAGTAGTAGCTATCAACCGAATAACAGTTTTTTCAACACCCGTCAGCCATGCCTCGGATGAGCTCGTAAAGCTGTCGGTCTCTTTCATTAATACTTTAACTGATCCGGTAGTAGTTAGAAAACAATGTTAACAGAAAGTAATATATATATATATATATATATATATATATATATATATATATATATATATATATATATATATATATATATATATATATATATATATATATATATATATATATATATATATATATATATATATATATAAAGTGGGGATGCTAATTTTTTTCCTCACGTCCCCCGTTGTGTGCGGTATCGTTGGATAGGTTTTTAAAAATATTATAGGTTTTGAGAACAAGTTTTCAATTAAGAGACTCATTTGTAAAATATTACCTTTTAAGTGCTAATTTTAATAGTCAAGTAACCATACGAGATGATTTATATACCTTCGCAAAAATGTAATGTCTTTTCGTTTACAAATATGTTTATTTTAATGTATTTATTCTATATGTTTCATATATGAGTATTCGCATTTATAATAATATTCTCGAAAATATACCATTAAGAAAGTTTCGTAGTGCATTATTTAGTTAGTCTATTAGCTGAACAAGCTTACTATTATGTATACATGATTTTTAAATGATTAACAAAAATAATTGATTTATATAAATATGTATACTTATACATTATAAATATGTATAATTAAATTAACATTGTGGTGTGATGTAAAAGTCTTTAACATTACGTTTTTTAGTATTTCATGATTTTTCTTTTAATGTGATTATTAATGTGTTTTTTGTTTTTATAAATATAAAATTCTAAATTATTAAATAAGAATTACTAATGTGATGAAACGATGTCCTTTAATAATGATTTTAATTTAAATGAGCTATTTTTTTGTTGAAATAATTTTTATTAAAAAAAAAGAAAGTAAATTAAAATATAATTAAATGTTAATTATAAAATAGAAATTAATCTATATTAATAATATTATAAATTCGAAAGTTGGATGTATGGATGGATTGATGTTTCTTACTTGGTCACGCCAAAACTAAGTAAATGAAGGCCTGGAACAAACACACTAGGCTACTTTTTTATCCCGGAAAAATGATGAGATTCAGCAAAAAAATTTAAATTGAGCTGCAGGGTGCAGCTTATAATAATATAAATAACGTGTCATTCTCTTATTATTGATATTTTATATTTCATGTGTATAATTTACATATCTTTCTTAATTAGTAAATTTATTGTATTTCCGCACACCGTCATTTCCGGTAGACCACGGTGATCTAGAAAGGAGATTGATGAGGCCCCATACAAATTCGGCCTAAAACGCAACACATGATGATGTCTGCTTACCTTAATTTTAATACATTATTAATTTCTTCTGAAATGTAAATTGTATCACGGACACTTTTTATAATACTAAAATTCACGAAACTCCTTCAAAGATTAATATTACTTGATTTTACAATTGTTACATTCCATTTTAAGCCACTTACATCGCAATATGTCGTCAACACAAATATAATTCATTTTTGTATTACTTATCATCAAAATTATTTGATTTTAACCACTTAATGTTGAAAAACGATAAAACTTTTGTTTACATAAAACGTTTATTACTTGCTCACAGCGTAAATAAATGACACTTGTTGTTTTTTTTTTTTGTTTCTTTCGGATGATACTAAGAGTACTTATTTATACGGCTTTGTATGTTGTAGATTTCGATTATAATAATAAATATTTTCATTTTTGTTGCATTTTATACAATAGTTGGTTTAAAATTTTGCGTCTTATTTATCTAACATATTTATAATTTGTTTGGTTGGTCAGAAATAAAAGAAAGTGTTAACTTTTTGGCAGAATAGAAAAATCTTTGCTTGAACTAGAAATAAGAAAAGCGTACAAGTTTGATTAGTTTCGTGACTTTCCGACTAAAATCCTTTTAAAATTAATTTTCTATTAAAAAGTGTCCGTTAAATTCTAATATTGACTTATTGTAATAAAATTCATTTAATAATTTCGGCTGACGCTATATTTTTGTAGTTCATTTAGGCCGATCTCATCACTCTCCTTTGTAACTCCTTTGTATTGTATTACATTTTTATGGAAATGAAAATATATCCTACAGATATTAGCTCCAGAGTGCAGCCCGCTGCATTATAAAAGTTTTTTTGTATTGAAATCCCGCGAGTACAACTTATTTTTCCGGTATAAAAAGTAGCCTAGGTGCTATTCCAGGTCATCATCCACCTGTGTGATAATTTCATACAAATCTGTTCAGCATTTTTTGCGTGATTGAGTAACAGGCATCCTGCCATCCAAACTTTCGCATTTATTATTTTACAACAACAACAACAACATATCTTCACGCCAGATCCCTTACGGGGTAGGCAGAGAGAACCGAGTGCCATAAATCACGATCCTTGCAGGCTTGTCTCGCTTCCTCCACATTCATCACTCTCTTCATACACACACGCCGGTTGCGAAGAATCTTGACCCCACCTTCGGACAGTACTTGATCAATCTGATCGTGGTATGCCAGTCTTGGTCTTCCTCGGTACCTACATCCTTCCACATTCGCATTGTATATCTGTTTTGTTAACCTTTCATCTACCATTCTTTCTACATGTCCGAACCAACGGAACATTAAAATTTTATAAAAAATTTATAAAAATTTATTATTTTAATATAGATTATATTATTTAGAATAACCCAATTATATTATACTTTAATCCACCCATGTCAAACATGCGACCCACGGGCCGCATGCGGCCCTCCACCCATTTTCCTGCGGCCCGATCCAAATTTTGGATTCCATACTAGAATATACGGCTATTAGCATGCAAAATAATATCAATGTTTGGAAGCACCTACAAGTGTGAGCAATTATTCTCCCAAATGAAAGGAAACAAATCGCCCGCGAGATCAAGATTGACTAACGCACACTTGGATGCAGTTCTAAAAATTATTTTAGCTGATACCTATACCTATTTTAGTGAAAAATAAATGTATCAATTGTAACTGTAAAATGGAAAGAATGTAATATTTTTATATTATTTTTGTATCTATTAACAATTAATTAAACGATTTACGACTCTATCTATTTTGCAGTTTTCTTTATGAATTAGTTTTGCGGCCCACTGATTATTCGGTCTTTATGCATTTGGCCTACCAATGCCTTTGAGTTTGACACGGATGCTTTCTTCATATTCAAAACGTGTGTTAGTCGTTCCTATAAGATACTAAATTTGACTACTTTTGTAATATAAATGTATTACATTGATACATAGTTAATAATATCTGCGTACAAACATATAATTCACTTAATGATTTATCATCATACTACTTACGTACAAGGCGAACCTATAGACTCTATATCTATATCACAAATAGATTAGATCTCATCACATGCACGCAAATGAAAATAGCCCACCATTAATCTAGCCACGTCACGCGGACGCGATCCCGTCAGCAGACGCTTTTATACATTACGGTGTTAGGGTGTACATCACAGATGTTGTGTGACGGTGGCGTGACGCAAGGGATGTAAGAATAGCTCGAGGCTGACACTGATTGGTCGGCGGGGCATGGTGGCCGGGAGAGACTACAGTGCCCCAGCCCCCGTGACCTTTGCCGAGATTGAAGTTCAATGCTGCGACCCTGATCTGAGTGCCTTTACCTTTGATTAAGTATCCGCGTTCTGATGTGTTTATTAAGCACGGTAAACAACGTTTGCACTATAATAATTAATAAGTAATTGATGGCTGTGCCTTCGCCCATGTGAAACACTAATAATAGTGACAACAAATAATAATGACCTTTTGTTAGAATAAACCCCTAAATTACAATGTCGGAATCTGATGAAGGATCACTATTGAAGTGAACATTTATTTAGCCGCATGAAGCGATTTAGGCAGGGACTCTAGCTAGGAGTTTTTTAAGGAATTCTTTGAAGGTCTTTACAGTCCTGCGGGAATAATGCTTTTCCGAACTTTTTTGGTAAATCCTTTTAGTACATAATACCAAAGTTCATCGAAGTATGTTGAGCTGTTACGTAAAAGGGTGACAAATGTAAAAAACACTCTCCCATTTATGGTGTAAATGAAAAAATAGATTTACTTCAGTAGTTTTGTAGTAAGGATGACAGTTTTTAAGTAGACATTTCAAATTATAATATTTATTATTAAATAAAATATTATATTGCCATAGTGTAGGTTTTCGTTTTGGTAGGCTCTCGGGAAAGTTTGTATTTGAAATAAATAAAAGTCGCGACTGGAAGCCGTTATAAAAGTTGACACACCCATATCAACTTCAGAGTAGTTGAAATTACCCAAAATAATCGTCGAATCTTGGGAATAATTTCTCTTTCTGTGTCTTTTGATTACTTTGCCTAACTAAATTCACTTGTTCTGTTTCATATAGCAGTTTTACTATTGATTAATTATATAACTTTGTTTTCAATATATTTAAATTTACGTTATTTTAATACATACTAATTTACTGACTCAAATTCAATCATTATAAACTAGAAATCGCCCTTTGGTCAAAATTCGACCATAGATAAAATGAAAAATCTCTTAAGTTTGACAACTGACTTTAGCCGTAAGAAAATAGTATATATGCGTGTACATTATAATCTATGTCACATAAATGTATGGTGTGTAATGCTTATTTTTAATAATTTAATGTATTTGTAATACATATTATTTAAAAACTAGCTGTTGCCCGCAACTTCGTCCGCGCGGACTTCGTTTATTCCGCACAGCTCCACCCCGTAGGTGATTGCGTAATAATATGTTACCTATATGTTGACCCGACCTGTTAGTAATATTCATGCAAAATTTGAAGTAAATCAATGCAGTACTTTTTGAGTTTACCCTGAACATACATACAGACAAACAGACAAAAATTCTAAAAACTATATTTTTGGTTTCGATGTCGGTTGTAGATCACGCCCCAAGTATTCTTTTTAAAAAATATTCAATGTACAGTTTTGACTTTCCTACGATTTTATTATCTGTATACATAAATATAGATAGATATTAGGTTTCTGCAGTTCTCCGCAATGTAAACTTTAAAACTGTACCCATATCAACCGGTCGCGTAGTTGTGTCAACAAAGGATACGAAGTATTTGCACCACGTATTATTTATATATATATATATATATATATATATATATATATATATATATATATATATATATATATAAAAGTACTTCAATTATTTTTTTGGAAATAAATTGTATAATTTTAGCCTGCAGTTCATTATCTGTACCTATAACACGTCAACATAGACATGTATTTTGTTGTAAAAAATGGGTTGTCTCTACAATCGATATTTACAAAACTAAAAATTTAACTATAAATATTCTAGTTGGCTCGTTATTGCGTTGTTGGTCTAGTTGTGGCCTGCTTCTACTTCTTAAGTCATGAGGACCCTGGTTCGATAATGTTCAGTAGCAGCCTGGAGTCTGGGAGATATGTGCTGACACCCCCTTGCCTATAAAATCACGCAAGGTTGTTCACGACTCAGGTTTATCGCAAATACCATACCTTTTTAGTTAACAAATGCGGCAGTGAGAATATCTATCCATCTTTCTTCTTCATCATCTTTACTTACTGGAAAATTGATTAACGTTGGTGAACGTGAGTGTCTATTGACGTTTAGTTAACTTTGCCTACCTCCCAAGGAACTGGCATGTTGATTTAATTGATCTGGCCCATTACATAGCTCAGTATAGTCGTAGGGCTCATGGTCATACTGCTGATCATTCACGTGAAATGAAGCTCTGGTTTTGGAGATATATTTGAAAGTGATCACCATCACAATTTCAGATCAGTGAACAGAACAAGCTAACCCCGATTGACCGGTTCGTGGGATGGTGAGATTAAAGATTAATAGTAACTTACATGGCCGTATCTTACCTACCAGATAATGATTAGCTATAACCAAGACATACAGCTTTACACATACACTTGAGGCGTAAGGGTATGTGTGGTCACAGATCTCAACCAGAAAGCTGCTACTGTAATTCTGGATTTTCGGGAGAATCCTCAAAAAAACTCAATAATACTTATACGACCCAGGGATAGAACACGGAACATCATAATCTGATTCGAATAGGTTAACCCCTAGACCAGAGGTAGAGTTGAAGATATGTGATGCTAACGAAAAAATGCCAGCTGACTGTTTAAAAACTATGTGGACTATATATTATGTGTCACAATGGGTTTATGATGTTTCATAACATGTCAGTGTGCCAAGTTTGTGAGGGCTTCAGTCGGCGCCGGTTAATCTCTGATATGGCATCAGTGCGCATCACACGTCTATTTCGAGTGCGAGCCAGCTCAAACCGCCACGTAAATCGTATTTGTCAACATAAGTCTATCGGTAATACGAAACAATACTTAAATGGATTTTTTCCTGGCTGAGAAAAAGAATTGTAATGTATGTATCTATGTATGCTATTTTTTTATAAATTCCGTCTTAACGGTTAGGTAGATCTTAAAAAATTGTGTAGTATTTTGAGAATGGTCTTGCTTCGTATTTATGGAGATGATTTATCCCTGGAATATCGGTCAACTAACTGGTCAATTTTATTGTGGTTTAATGTTTGTTGTTTAATTCCTTAGACATATTGTCAGATAAATATAATAATAATATCTGATAAAAATATTTTTTAAACATGATACTTCTTATCTATATATAAAACTCGAGTCTCGCTAAAACTCGAGAACGGCTGAACCGATTTGGCTAATTTTGGTTTTGAATTAATTGTTGAAGTCCAGGGAAGGTTCAAAAGGTGAGAAAATATAGAAAAAAATAAGAGTGGCTAAAAAGACAGCAAAACGTTTGCCGGGTCAGCTGGTAAGTAATACAATGTATTAGATATTTTCTGAGTAATTCAGAATATTAGACAGTGGTCGCCGGAACAAACTTTTTTTATTAATAACAAGCTGAATTTTTGTGGACAGCTTTATTTTGACGAGACGCCCATCTTTTCTGTCTTCTAAAATTTTCGAAAAAAAAGAAGAAAACTTTAGAGGACTAAGAATTGTTTCCTTTTACGTGTAGGACAAAATCCTTATAATAAAAAACAAGCGGTTGTGAGAAAATTAGGTTATTATTAATTGATTAATATCATTTTAAAAATTTCATAATTCCGAATCCTTAGAGTGGAGGACTTGTCAGAACAACCATCGAATGTGTAGGGCACATATGTTTCGTGTATTTTATAAAGTAATCAAGCGATTAAAGTAGAAAAATAATTATTGTTATTAAAAGTAATAATATTTGTCCTTCGCCGAATTAAAAATTTCCAAGCCCCCTAACTTTATTAGTTACCCGATTCGAGATTTTTCGAACATACAAAATATAGTTGTCTCGAAATGAAGCTGTTCACAAGAATTTAGCTTGTTATTAATTAGAAAAAGTTTGTTTCTGGGACCACGCGCTATACACTATGTACTGTTTTGTGAGACGTTGATTAAAACTATGTATGGAGATTTTGTGTAAATTTTACATGACACAAGGATTGCAAGTCTTGAAAAGTATGTACAGACCAATTACACCACTCCGGAACGTCGTAGAAAAAGCATCTACTTGCTGTTCAGAAGGTTTTCTACGGTATATATAAGATATATTTAAAATTCTCGTGTCACAATGTTAGTTACCGTACTCCTCTGAATCGACTTGACCGATTTTGATGAAATTTTGTATGCATATTCAGTAAGTCTGAGATTCGGCTACTATCTATTTTTCATACCCCTAAGTGATAAGGGTTGTCCACCCCTAAAATTTTTATTTTTATTTTATGGACAAACTTTTTTATTTTTTATTTTTTTATGATTCAGCATTGAAAAATATATACAACTCTAAATTTTTACCCTTCTATCACCAACCCTTATTTTTAATTAAATAATTTATATGGCAAAACAACGTTATCCGGGTCAGCTAGTAAAACCATAAAATTAAGAAGTATAAAAAAAGTAAATTAAGAAAAAAAGATTTTAGGAAGTTGCGTGAAAATAACTTGAGTTTGCCAGATTATGGGATAAATGGGCCCTTGCTACGTGCTTTATAGTCCATATACAAAACATCTAGAACGATAACATAAATATCATCCTGGTTTTATATTAATGGTAGATGTTGCCCACGACTTCGTTCGCGCGGACTTCGATTACTCCGCACAGCTTCTCTCCCCAGGTGATAGCGTGATAATATGTAGCCTATATGTTGACCCGACCTGTTAGTAAGTCATGCAAAATTTGAAGTAAATCCATGCAGTACTTTTTGAGTTTACCCCGGACGTAGATTGACTTTCTTACGATTTTATTATATGTATAGATTAGTGTTAAGCAGGGGTATCAGCTCGCCTCTTTGCGGTATAGACCTGAATTTTATTATATTCTGTCTGCAAAGGTTGAGATCGATGAAAAAGGTAACCAAATGGATGCTCTAATAATAAACTGTCATCTTTAATGCAGATGATGTTATGCTTTTTTTTTGCTCCATCGGAGCTACAAACACAGGCCACAGTTATGAAAGATAAATAATTGTATATAAGTGAAGGTACTTTTATTAGAAAGAAAGTAAAAGTTGTATTCGATGAACATGTGGATTAGTTTATGTATTGGATTTCCTTTCAACTGGGAGAGAATATCACTACATAGTATAAAACAAAGTCGCTTTCTCTGTCCCTATGTCCCTATGTATGCTTAAATCTTTAAAATTACGGAACGGATTTTGATGTGGGTTTTTTTAATCAATAGATGGTTTCTTGAGGAAGGTTTTAGTATATAAACCTTTCCGATATTCCCACGGGAACAAAAGCTACGCGGGTGCAACCGCGGGCAGGTCGCTAGTAGTTTATATTATATTGCTGATATTAATTTTTTATTTTTATTTTTTTGCTTAAATAAATACCTCACAAAGCAACACATGGTACATTCTGCATTACTTAAACAAAACGCATGAAAGGTTTATTGTTTGTATGAAATAATTCGTTTTATTTCACTATTGGTCCAAGAGCCCGTGAGTGCCAGACCTTCGGATTTTAATAAAAGCTGAAAATTTTTCTATGTGTGTCCCTAGTACAGGTAAGAATGATCCCCACCCATGAAGCTGAGACAGCGGTGGCTTTGGCAGGTAACAGGTAACAAAGGTGTATAAAATTCCATCTCAAATTTATCATAAAATAAAACTGAATTTTTTTATATTTGATTCATAATAATATCACAACTCGCGTTGCTCATTGCCAGACAGTTAGTATGGTTGCAACCCTCTGCCGGACACCCTTAAACTATTATAATTTATAATTATACTTACGTTATATTATAAAACCTAAATTTTATATATAATTTTTTGGGGGCCTATTAATCTATGTTTACATAATAGCCGGACAGATTCGACGGTTCTATCATGTTGCCAGATGCATTCAAAGTGAGCAGTAGTTCGGAGAGCAAGGAGCGTATACAGTTACTAGTGCGAGTGAGATAGAGCGCTTGGTCTATTGCGGCCCTTCACAACGCATCCATTGTTATTAAGTTGAAATTGTACAGTTTATTTTTTTCTTAATCAAGAAATTTCACTAAATAAATTTTTAGTTTGAATAACAAATATTTAAAACAATACTCGGTAAAATTGTTCTAATACAACTTCAATCATATCGAAACTAATAATTTAATTTATATTATTTTTCATTTTTACGAAGTTTATTATTTTCAATTCTATCAAAATTGTAAAGCCAATGAATTAAAGTAAATCAAATTTAATTGTTTATTAATCAAAGGGCATTTTTTTTTTAAATAAAAAAGTTACAGAGAAATACATTTATTTCAATTAAATATTTAAACATTTTCATTATTTTCATCGTCGTCGTCAATACATCCATATTCCTCGACACTATTATTCCATTCTGTGGATTGATCGTCTTCAATATCGCCTTCTTCATTCTTCATTCAGAAAAAAATGAATGACTACAACAATGAAAGCTGGTAATTGGACTCCAAAGAAAACAGATTCTCCTTGTTTACAATATTTTTGATAGTTAATGTTTTATCAAATATTGCAATCGAAACTATCATGATTGAATTTTTTAAGAATCATTTCGATATTTTGATTAAACAAATTATGACAAAACGTACAGATATAAGAATAATCGCAGCAACAAAAACAATTTCCCTTTCTGTAACTGGTGAAAGTATACGGCATTTCTTAACATGGCAAATATTTTGGGCCCGTCTGTATTATTTTTATTAAACAGAGATTTGAAAACAACTTTATTTTTTAAAGAAACATTAAAGGAGTATTTTCGCTATCGTAGTACAATACAAGAAATAAGAACAAATTAATGCAACCTCCGGTCAACCTTACGCTAAGATTGTCAAACAAAAATAAGATAAACGAGTCATTTCTTGGACTTTCGTGTATATTATCACAATCAAATTCTAGAAGAAATTATACATTATAAAATTAAATGTATAAAATAATCGGTGTTTTTATTATTTTTTACAATTTAATTAGTATATGCTATCTCAATGCCAAATTTCTTCTAAATCTGTTTAACCGATATTGCTTGAAGGAAAGACAAACGAATATTGGTGTTATAATATTACTAGTGACCCTTTCCTGCACAATTTTCTCTACTGTACGAATTATGAGAATATATTTTAACAATTTTTCTTTAACATATATCATAACCAAACAAGCATATTTCTCACCTGATAGAGAAACCATAGCCTATAGACAAAAAGATGTTAATGGCACGTTGCTACTTGTACTTATCCTTCAAACTGGAACACGATAATGACGGAATCGACGTTATTGCGGTAGGAATAGGTAAGGCGATGTTACCAAATACCTGAAGTGAGACGTTGCGGAACTCTAATCACCTCGTGGTAACAATGGTAGTGATATGTAATAGCCAATCGGTCAATTTTTACGACCTGTCTGGCAAGAACAGCAATAGATATATTCTTCAATGGAGTCCCGAACAACACGGGGAAATCTTCATACTTATTTAGTATATATATATATATATATATATATATATATATATATATATATATATATATATAATACAATCATTTTAGTATTTAATGGCCCACGGCCCACCTAGCTGTAAATATTAAACGATCGATAAACTTATCTCGGAGATGTCGACATGTGGAAATCACTAATTTTAGTTCCATGGACGCACGCATCGGCCTACAGCGCCAAAATGGCGATATTCAAATAGGCAAACACAAAAATTCTTTGACAGCAGCAAGTCCAGTGGTAATATTATACACGTCATTGCTGTATATGCTCCTTGCTCTTTGAATGCGTCTGGCAAGATGATAGAACCGTCGAATCTGTCCGGCTATTATGTAAACATAGATTAATAGGCCCCAAAAAAATTATATATAAAATTTAGGTTTTATAATATAACGTAAGTATAATTATAAATTATAATAGTTTAAGGGTGTCCGGCAGAGGGTTGCAACCATACTAACTGTCTGGCAATGAGCAATGCGAGTTTTAATATTATGATGAATCAAATATAAAAAAATTCAGTTTTATTTTATGATAAATTTGAGATGGAATTTTATACACCTTTGTTACCTGTTACCTGCCAAAGCCACCGCTGCCTCAGCTTCATGAGTGGGGATCATTCTTACCTGTACTAGGGACACACATAAAAAAATTTTCAGCTTTTATTAAAATCCGAAGGTCTGGCACTCACGGGCTCTTGCTCTATATGGTGTCTGCGGTGCGGTATTGGATGTGGCTACTGCCGACCACACAGATTTTGCACACAGCTTCGATGCTGATAACTTGTAGTATTGTAAACAGGCGCTATACTGAAAAGAAATTTAAAAATAAATGATATGAACAAGTAAAAGTAAATAATATTATTATATATACTTATCTTCATGGCAGTCTGACAGACTGGCCGTGCTTCCACATTCATAAGTCTTTTTAATATTATTGGGGCGTGTTCAGTACAACTTCTAATCTCGGATATCTAAGTTAGATTTACAGAGTTATGATCCAAGATTTTGCCAGGACACTATAGATATTTAGAAATATTCCAACATTGTTACCTTACTTTGTAAGTCAAGGCGCTATTATATAATACTGACCCTTCTTCTTTGGATTTTGACAGTTAAGGACAGAAAGTATTTCCCCGTGTTGGTCCCAGGCTCCTTTGAAGAATAGGCCAACTGCCTTTATGCCAAGCAGGTCGTAAAAGCGACCGATTGGCTATGCAAGTCAATAGAATCGTGGCTACAGGTGGCACATTTCTGCATTGTCTTAGTACCCGGTCTGGGTAACAGTGCCCGGGTCTGGTACCACCACCTTATTTATTTCTGCCGCAGTAGGGTCACTGCTTGTCACTGTCGTGTTCCGGTTTGGAGGCTAATGTAGCAACGCGCCATTAACATCTTTGATGTCTATAGGCGATGGTTGACTCTTCCCATCAAAAGACTCTTCCCTTCCCACCCATCTGCTTGTTTGCTATCTTATGGTATAAAAAAAGCCGAAATTGTCTGAGCTCTGATACTCAGAAACATTTTTGTTTAGTCTGACAGGTCTGACTATATTTGTTAGATATCTTATGTTGGCAGATGTTCTGAACATACACATTATAATATTATGTATGGCATGTGTACAGTATTGCTAGTAAGCTCGTTAGTTTTGCGCGCGAACATTCCTCTGAGTGGCGCTACGGTCTTGGCACATATTATATGCGTAGCGCCACTCAGTGATGTAAATTGTACATAATTTGTACTGTACAATGTACATATGTGAATATTATACATATGCACATTGTACAGTACAAATTGCGCATTTAAAAATTATTGAGGTTCATCATCTAACTGTAAAATTTATTGTTTGTATCGATTATGACTGACGTCTATTATTACTGGCAATGTTTATGACTGACGTCTAAATATCAATTACTGCTAATGACGATTATTGCAGACATCGATTATCGCTAGGAGTGTTCATCTGGCTTAACCAATATTGTCTGTGCAAATTCTTTCTCAAATATCACGTCGAAATTGATGTCATTATAGTTTGTATTGTTATCTGTGAATAGTGACCGAGCCGATTCCGGGGATTCCATTAATATATTGCTGTAGCTCGGGGTACGAAGATAAAATATTTGCTCTCAGTGAGTAAACATCAGGTGACGTTTGTTACGTTTTAAAACGTGAAACGTGGGCTTGTTCCATGAACGCAATAACGAGTCAAATTTTCACATAATATTAGATACGGGAAAAACATGAAAGTTTGTGGGTAACGTGGACATAAGTATTAAATGTTTAATTTTAAAACTCATAATTTTTATCAATCAAGAATTTTTCATTCGTTAAGTATACTGGCGTTTGACCTGTGTTCGAAATTCGACCATGGACTAAATAATAAAATTCCTTTTAAGTTTGACAACAAACATTAGCCGAATATAGCAGGTATACATGTGTGTGTATTATATATATGTCACATGTAATTAATGTGTGTAATATTTATTTTTATTAATTTATTTCTAATGAATTTTATTTAAATATCTTATCTATGTCTCGTCAGTCTTCCGAAATGTGAATTTCTTACTCAACTGTTTGCCTAAACGTCTTAAAAAGGTGTACAAAGCTTTTCCTTCATGTATTAATATATAGATAGCATTTGTATATAAGAGTTTTATTTTTATTTTATTTTATTGGATAGCTAACAAGCAGATGTCTCTCCTGATGTAAAGAGGTAACCTGCGCCTATAGACGTGCCTATAGAATGGTGTGTTGTTATCTGAGTGGTTGGGTGGACTGCCACATGCATAAGTTTATGGGTTACCTTACCCTCCAAACCCGAACACGCTAGCGACAAGTGCCGGTGCTATTACGGCATGAATAGACATGGCGGTGGTACCAAACTCGGGCGAGCCGTTACAGAATTCTGCCACCTGGTTAGCAGTAACGTTGTTAGTGACACGTATTAGTCTTGTCTTGACTTTTACGAGATGCCTAGCAGTAAGACAGTTGATGTATTCATCAAAAGACGCCTATTCCTTGCACAGCGCTCTGCAGTGTGACTCATCGTAAACTTTTAGCTGCGAAATATGTAACCACTACGTGACCATTTATCGATTAACTGTCACGATGGTGACTGGACAGTTCGGCACCGTGTAATCGAAGGGCGAATATAGCACTTCGACAATGGGCTTGGCCGGATGTTCGGTATACGGCAAAATTACTAAACTATTTGTGACATCTCTAGTTAATATTGAAAAGTTATTTATAGTAAAAAAACAACAATCTTACATTTTAATCTTTATAAATTAGGTTTATTTTTCACAGGCAAAAGAAACGAACGTACGAAGACGAAACAAAGAGGAGCAATGAATAGTAAAATGAACTATTCGAACCTTGAAACTAGAATATTGTAACAAAGACGGACTGGGGGACACGAATTTACGAGTATTCTCTTCGAGTTGAATCGAGTTTTAGCAGCTTCTACGTGTACACCCGAGCGTGTTACAGAGATGTGTCATGAATACGACTTCCACGAATCTGCTATTCAAATGAGCAATCCAATGCCTCGATATATTGGAGTTTTTGCGTACCAGTCAGTTCACGCTCCATAAAAATATCTGAATTACGATAGTCACGTATCAAGTCCTACTGACTAATGATACTTATAGCTGATAAATATTTCGAAACATTAGGGAAAAATAAAATTTTAGCAAATTAATACTTGAACTTGACTAAGACTTTAGTACCTACCTACTCGAGCTATTCGACTTATCGACAATCCCAAGTCACCAACGGTTTAGAGACCTTTAATCTTCGCAGACACTGGTTTGTTTAAATGCACATTTACAGTTTATATAATGGGGAGAGTTATGATTAACTTTTTCAAGTAATACTTGCTTTAATTTTCCAACTATCTTCGTACTACACTTCGTAGAGAAAAATTTCATCCACACCACCTCAAATCTTGGTCATCTACAACTTTTCACTTTTCACGGACATTCCTGGCTCAAACAGTTAATTCCTGGGGTCTCACCGCACATGGTGTTTCCAAGGAACTTCGACATGGCTATTTTTAAGAGGAGGATTAACAGTTTCCTTAAAGATCGACATCGCATTGCCGACTAGCTGCTTTTGTTGTTGATGTCTATAGGCAATTCTTTCCATCAGGTGGCCGATTGCTCGTATGTCGTCCTTTTTCTGTAAAAAAAACTCCGCTTTAGTGGGTTTATACAACTATTTATAGATATATAGTCTTATATTTATCAATCTACTTTCCAAAAAGGAGGAGGTTCTCAGTTGGGCTACATTTTTCGTTTTTATCTGAGAACTCAGATTACACAGATTTGGAAAATTCTATATATCTTTGAGAGGGTATGGCATACTTCCCATTATTTCCCATCCCCTTCCTATATAAATTTCGTAAAGATCCATTCCAGTGCTCCAGTGATACAAGAGTTTGGATGTTGGTTGTTGCGGTTTTACTGTATTTTATTTATTTACTTTACGACTGTATTTTATTTACTTTAAGACATACAAGTTGTTAAAAGGTTTATGTCTGCTTGCACGACGTTGTTCAAATACTTTTTAAATGACTTTTACTATTGTTAAATTGTTTTAAAAATTATTTGAATAATTTGGTGCAAGCGGACTTTAAAAATACGATACGGTATGTTACAACAAGGACGTCCAAGCTGTAAAGTACCAAGTTTACAAGCTCGGTACAGCTTGGGCGGATGCTGTCGCCTATCATCTTCTACCCTACTCACCTGAGACATGTTTTGTTCTGTCGTATCGTTATCTTTTCAACCGACGAAAAACGGAGGTTATCAGTTTCACATGGACCTATGTATTTATTATTGTTGATTTTTTGAGTATGATCATCTATATCTATACACGTCCAAGGACGTGTACTAAATTTATACGATAGTAAGTGATTCCACAAAATTGTAGTGCGTAGAAAAAAGTTCTTACAGAATCGTAAAGTAGTGAATTATCAAAAATCGAGGTGGAGACTTGGAATTTTGACACCACATACGATCATGAGTAGAAATTAGCCCAAACTACTTTTCAGAACACTACCCATGATATACGGTAGATATAGTAAGATCGTACCTATATTAAGCCAAATCACCGAATTTCCAGTCGATAATCGATAGTCTCGGCATGAAGTATATACTCTCTATATTTATAGGTGACGATTGTCTTGTCAGCCGAAACGTTGTCTGTCTGTTAAATATCCTATGTTATGAAATGGTAGGTTTATGATTATAAACCAGATTTTATTTCCAATTGTTACTAAATCAGCTGAAAATAAATTAAACTTTTAAATGCTTACATACAAGTCAACTAGCTCTATCAAAACGAGCTCTACGACCACAAAGTAATACTTATCAGTTATCAGCGCGGTTACAATATTATTGCAGTCACGTGTGCATTGTAATTGCACTTCTAAACGCGCACTGGTGAGGCAAGTGGCGTGTGAACGAACCCTGCGCGTGCGCATACTTACCATTGTACTACGAGAAAACCATATTTTTTATAATGTCAACTCTTACACAAGAACGTCATACATAATATTGTGTTACGGAAATATTTCTGTTCATTATCTATTTGTTAACCTTAGGGTTAGCCGCGAATGGGATAGCGAATTCCCTTTTAAAGGATTTACCTTCTATCTGAAAGTTCGTTAAACAGCCGTGATTACTAGGTAGTAAGTTCTTTAACATCTTCCGTCCGCGTTTGTGTATCTTGGATATTTATTTCATTGCGTCAGCAACATTAAATGCTATTAGATACTACAGCTTCAGCTATCAGGACAGAATATACTATGTCTAATTGTATAGCATGGAAGTTTTGCCCCGTGTTGTCCCGGGCTTGTTTCGACCGAACCGACCGAAGGCGACCGATTGGCTATACGTGTCACTACCATCGTGACTACAAGATGGTAGAGTTCCGCAACTCGCCCGGGTATTGGATACCACCGCCTACCTAATCCTGCCGCAATAGCGTCTATGCTTGTCATTGTAGTGTTCCGGTTTGAAGGGTAACTGCCATCCGGCCACACGCACGCACCATTAACATCTTTGGTGACTATAGGCGTGGGTTACTCCTTCGATCAGGAGAACCATGTGTTTGTTTGCTATCTAATGATAATGATGGATGTGCTGTCAATCAACAATTATATACTTCTGACTTGAACGCCGTCAGTGGGTAACAAGACAAAGAAGAATGTACGTAGGTCACACTATAAGTTTTACCTAACTTAAAAAAACAACATGTTATAACCAAAATATTATGTTTATTGCTTTTCAAAATAATCTCCTTTACATTTTAAACATTTTTTCATGCGATCGAACCATTTTTTAAAACAGGAGGACCACAGATCTGAAGGCAGGTTTCCACGTGCTGATTGAACGCTATCACTGCCTCTTCGGAGTTGGTAAATGTAAAACCTCTCATCAAATCTTTGATTTTGGGAAAAATACAGAAACCACAGGGTGCTAGGTCGGGGCTATGCGCAGGATGAGTGACGAGATGTACTTTTTCGGAAGCTATAAATGACTTTGTTCTGTTGGCCGTGTGTGAAGAAGCGTTGTCATGGTGTAGGAGAATGCGGCTTTTGGATCGTCTTTCGCACACTTTTTTAACACCCTGGGTAAACAAATGGTAGAATACCACTCGGCATTAACACTCTTTTGATCTTCAAGTGGAATTGTACAGATGGGACCCATAGCTGAGAAAAAAACCGCGATCATTTTTTTACCAACGTTTCTCGCCTGTCTCACTTTTGTTAGCCTGTTCTCTTTTTCAAACACCCATTCACAAGATTGCTGTTTTTTTCGGGTTCAAAACAATAAATCCACGTTTCGTCTCCTGTGTCAATGTCATAAACAGCATTAGAATGTCCGTGGTCGTACTTCAGTAGCATCTGTGAGCACCATTCCCCGCGAGCCCGCTTCTGCTCTGCTGTTAGTTCATGAGGGATCCAACGACAACAAAGTTTCCGAACTTTCAATTCTTCAAAATAACCTGTAAAAAGTTTTATTGACTAAAGTGTTTCTGATTTCGTATAAAATTTTCTGAATTTGGCTCATACCTATCCCCAATAATCCTTGAATTGTCTCATAGGTAATCCGGGGGTTTTCTTCAATTAACCGCTTAACAGTAGCCACATTATTTTCGTTGACGGCAGTTGAAGGCCGCCCTTCACGAAATTCGTCATGTAAAGAAACTCGACCTCTCTCAAATTCAGCAAACCATCGCCTCACGGTGCACAAACAAGGTGCTTTTCTCCCAAAAGCATTTTGAAGACGAGCGGCACAGTCTTGCGGAGACAGAGAACTTTTAAAATCATAAAAAATCATCGCTCTAAATCTTTTCGACTTAAATCCATTTTCGTTGCGTACGTAGAATAGAACTTTGATGTGCGATAAAAAACAATTGACAAATCATTTCCCGCCAATTTTTTTTATTACTAAGAAGGTTGCAACGTTTTAAAAATATAACATTCGAAATTCAAATAGTTCCGATTAGCTAAAAGTGCAAAACTTTTAGTGTGCCCCATGTATTACGACGAGCAGTCGGACTTTGTTCGGTACTTACCTCCTGTTAAAATATATGACATAACACTTTTCGTTGGCTAGTGGTAAGTGCATTAGCCCTATCAATATCTACTCTTATAGAACACATAGTAAAAAATAAATTCACAGTTATGTGTCTGTTATTTTTTTAAAGTATCTTCAGGCACGTATCCCAGAAAAAGTAGGCAGAGGTACAACATGTGCATCCACGATTAGCCGAAGATACTGGGACCCACAATGTGATAGGTGGCAAGCCCAACGCCAACCGGACACTTATCGAATCTCGGCTATTGTTTTAATCAGAAAATTGAAAAACACATTTGAAATTGCCCGACCCGGGAACCGATCCCGGGACCTTATGTGGTCAACACCGACATGGGACCGCTAAACCACAGAGTGATAATTTGTTATTTTTTCATAGACGAAAATGCTCAAAATTGTTGGTATTTCCCCGAATAAATAATCCAGTGTGTTATTGTGAAATTATGTTAATTCTTATCTATAAACTTGCATAATCTATGATGATTCCAAGAATCGTTGTGGATGCCATCGCAGTGATAAAGTTTAATAGTTGTTGACAATAGATCGAGCAATGACTTGTATTAGATACCTAGCTTTGTGTTAATATATATTTGTTACCCCCATGCGCAAAATGACTGAATAAAATTGGTCGAAATTTGGTATACACTAACTTGTATTTGCAAAAAAATGCAGTGTTCCCGTGGAATTCACTATATACCCTCACGTTTTTAGTTTGTATAAATCTTTCCTAAAAATAGTGTTGTTAATATTACACCCTGAAGATACCCTAATAATTGACGGTATCAAATATTGATACAGGGAGCACAGTTCATTTCGTCAGACAATAGTGTGGTGGTATTATCAAAGCTTCGGTATAGGAAAGCAAAAAAATTGTTTATATTTTTTGATGCTGGTAAAACATTCAACTAAATAGTTAGTCATATAAATACAGTTAGCCGTTAATGGTTACTGTCAGTTATTTGAGCTATAAATCCTGCCTCTAGTATGCGCTGCTCGCTTTTCTCAAAGTGGCTGAGGACGTTGAACTGTGCAATTAGTCCTGCAGCATGACTGCGTAATTTTCCTTTAAATAGATCTCACGTTTTTCACTTTTTAAATATTACGTTTCTATGAAAACTTTCGTGATTTACAATGGGTGTCATCACTCATCTCGCCAACCGACACACATGTAAATCGTGATGAACCAGAAAGTTTATAGGCATTCGGTTCATTCTGCCTGTCTTGTAAGGACACCAGCGTGATGATACTATATTAAAAATTATCTTCACGCCCGTAATCCCGAATAGGTAGGCAGAAGTACAACCAGTGCACCCAGACCCATTATAAGCTGAAAATATTAAGTTCCATAATATGGTAGTTGGAAAGCCTATCTATCACCCACCGGGCATGTATACAATCCCGGAAAACGTTTATTTATTTATTTATTTATTTAACTATTTATTGTACACAAAAAAACAAAAGTAAACCTAAAGACAAAATTAGCACAAAAGGCAAGCTTATCTCTAAAGAAATTTCTTCCAGCAAGCCCAAAATAAGAGAAAAAAAATAAGGTAGAAAAACACGTGTACAAAACAACAGAACAAAGAAAACGAAATACAAAAACGTTGTTTTTATCAGAAAACTGAAAAACACATTTTTTATTTGCGCAACGCGGGATTCGGACCCGCGACCTCATGTGATCAAAACTGACACTGGACCACTAGACCACAGAGGCGATACCATATTATGACATAGTCATATTCGCCTTTTCAACCGACTTCGGTTTCAGAAAAGGAGCAAGTTATCAATTAGGCTGTAATTTTTATGTTTGTTAGGTACCTCAGTGCTCGGTTATTTTTGAAATAATATAAAATAAAATTAATTTTTTTTGAAATAAAATTAATAATCTGAACTCCATCTTTTACTATAACTAAATAACACATTAAAAATCAAGCCAATATCGCCAAAATCGGCCTTATTTAATTTTCCCACTACGGGGACGATATTTTATTTGGAAGGGTATTCTTCCCGTTCTTCGTCACCTAATCAAAATGGTGGCCCCATTTTGATTAGGTGACGATCTGATGCAGGGTTACGGATATACAGGAAGTGGGAAGTTGGTTGCTCCAGTTTACTGCGTTTGAATTAGGCTGTTGTCGCACTTGCGTCTATCGTCACAAAGCTTCGCGCAATGACGCGATACATTCAGATGTGACCGGCTATTATCGGCTTTCGTCGCAAACATTCGGACTGCGTGTACCTTATTAGCGGTTGGCGGTACGTCAAAAGGGTTATACGAAACGCCAGGCAGCAAGGCATGCTGGTGTATAACTTCATAAGGAGCCCGTACACACGGGGTGTGTCGATCTGATCGCTTCCTAATATTTTTGAAAATGTTAACAGTTATACAATTTGGCCGCCCCGTAGGTATCGAGTAGTTATCGAACCTAACTACGAATCAATGGGGCTTGGGTTCGATTCCCGAACATTTGTGTGATGAAGATAGATCTTTGTATTTCTGATTTGGGTGTAATTATGAATGTAACAGTATTTTTATGCGTATTTCTATGTATTATTATCGTTGATTAACACCCATAACACAAACAAATAATTTGCTTACTTTGGGGTAAAATAATATCGTGTAATTTGTCCAGCGATATTTATTACTATTAATTTTAGGCAATCATCGCGGGTTATGAAAAATTATGTCGGCGGTGTGTATCAGAGCTGAGGCCTGTTTTCCATAACCTTTAGCTACAACCTTAACCTTTAAAACAACCCTTAGTATATTCATAGCCGTGTCGACTGTCTTGATAAGATTTATATAAACCTAAAATTTTAGTTGAAAGCAGGTTATTAGTTTATTACATGTAGTAGCTGGTTTAAATCGAAATAATATCATTTGCATATACGGATCTTAACAAAATGTGGTTTATTTTCTTATATTGATTGTAATCTCTCTCTTTCTCATACATAAATACACACACACATACACGTACATATGCACACACACACATGCCTATATAGGGATCTATATCTCTCTCTTTATATACATATACACACAGAAAAAAAGATAGGGGTACATCCCTTTACCGAGATCGAGAGGTACAGGAGGAGGAGGAGGTACAACTTCTAATCTCGGATATCTAAGTTAGATTTACAAAGTTATGATGCAAGATTTTGCCAGGACACTTTATAGATATTTAGAAATATTCCAACATTGTTACCTTATTTTGTAAGTCAAGGCGCTATTATATAATACTGACCCTTCTTCTTTGGATTTTGACAGTTAAGGAAAGAAAGTATTTCCCCGTGTTGGTCCCAGGCTCCTTTGAAGAATAGGCCAACTACCGTTCTGCCAGGCAGGTCGTAAAAGGCGACCGATTGGTTACACGAGCCACTACTATCGTGGCTACTAGATGGTAGAGTTACGCATTGTCTCGCCCGGGTCTGGTACCATCGCCTTACCTATTCCTGCGGCAATAGCGTCAGTGTTTGTAACTGTCGTGTTCCGGTTTGGGGGGTAAGGTAAATTTATGCATGTGGCATTAGACCCCGCCACAAGATAGCAACGCACCATTAACATCTTTGGTGTCTATAGGCGATGATTGAGTCTTTCCATCAGGAGTCCCATCTGCCTGTTTGCTATTTTATGATTATTTAAATTTTCATTTAAATTAATTCAATAAAACTCATCTGTAGACTGTATAACGACTCGTCGCTCCAAAATCTGGACCTGTTATTGAAAATAAAACTGATAACTGATAAAAATCTGCAAATGCAGCCCTGAGTATCACCATTTATTTCGCCATCTAATGGGATGGATGGATGTCGAAATGTCGTAATAGTAAACCGTAGTTTTCCTAAACGTCTGTTGACTAAAGGGAGTTGTTTAATTTAGGGGTATAGTCTGAAATGTACTATTTAAATAAGTATTTTTTCGCCATATTTGTCGAGTGGCTAGCGACTCTGGCTTCACAATTGATAGAACTTGGATTCGACTAAGTTTTGCCAGCTGGTCTAATATGGCAAATTCCGAGGTTTAAAATATTTAGGATTTTCATTTTAAAATCAGGGCAATAACAAAATTAATTACGAGCATCATTTATTTTTATTAATTTGAAACCTAGCATAGATAAACCACGTGAAAATATTTTTAGTAAGTAATGAAATTTGATTGAGTAAATTATACTAATTTTAATCTTTTTTTGCTTATTACGTACTTATATACAATATTTGGCAATCGATTTTACTGGTTTGTTTTTGTTACGTATGCATAAAATTCATTACGTGACAACTTGAAGTATGTCTTTCTATCCAAATTGGATTAGTAAAAAATTGGGACATACGGCGTCTAATTCAATTTATTTCACATATTACCTATATAAAAACATTATCTCTGCTCTCTGCACTTCTCTACATACACTTTAATTGTGCCAAATTTCATTTTTCTCTTACCGCGCCATTTTCGTAAATAAGGGTAAAAATTTTCATATCACGAGCAAATAATTTGCTTACTTTGGGGTAAGATTAATTCGTATTTTATCCAGACATATTTATTTATCGCCTCTGTAGTTCAGTGGTCCGGTGTCAGTGTTGACCACATGAGGTTCCGGCTTCGATTCTCGTCCAACCGTCAATTGTGTTTTTTCAGTTTTCTAAAAAAACATCGTTGCCCGTGATGTGTGTCCGGTTGGCGACAGGCTTGCCACCTATCACATTGTGGGACTACAGTCTTCAGCTTATCGTGTCTGCACTAGTTATATCTCTGCCTGCGTCGGGGATGATGATACTATTTATTTGTCTGTGTATTTTACAAAATAACTATCTGTGATATGCGAAGATTAACATTTAGCTATAACAAGATTAACATTTTCCTGTTAAGTGTAAGGTGTCTGAATAAAACAAACGTAGTTGTTGCTGGTAGAATGGCTGTATCTAATTTTATCGTAGACGTGCGTAATGTCGGTAATGAATAGTAAATAGCTGGTAAACCGCGTCACCCGAGCCGATAACCCGTTGAATACCTCACTCGATGTGTCACCAACTGTTTACTATATAGTATTGCGGCACTGTGATATTATCTGGGGATAGGTGCTACATCTGCCCTGCAGTGCGGTGATAACCCTTTCATGTAAGTTGTAACCATGTTGAGGAAATATCCCCAGGCCGGCAGTAATGGGTTTACAAGACGTGTATCATTTACTATTACCTTAATATTTAAAAGGATTTCGTCTCTCATTGTTATAATTGACCTCTCCAGATAGATTCAATAGATTAGATATTTATGAAACTGTAGCACGATAACTATAGACTATGCTTTGTCCATTTTATTAATGGTTTATCGATAGCTCGACTTTATATCTGTACCTGAGGAGCACTACATAGTATAAAACGAAGTCGTTTTCTCTGTCTGTCCCTATGTATGCTTAAATCTTTAAAACTACGCAACGGATTTTGATGCGTTTTTTTATTTAATAGATAGATTGATTCTTTAAGGTTTTAGTATACAAACCTTTCCGATATCCCCAAGGGAACAAAAGCTACGCGGGTGAAACCGCGGGCAGGTCGCTAGTAACACTATAAGTGCCAAAAACCAGTTTTTTAGGAGATCTAGTAAAAAATATATATTGAAGTTTGAGGTTTATTTTGTGTAAACAAAATACAGTTTTTTTGCAAAATTAAACGCTTTGATTGAAAGTTTAGTTACTCACTTATCACTTCAGTAATAAATTACATACTTCTATTTCGTTTTAAAGATTAATTTGGAACAAAGAAAAAAGGCGTTACATACAGTGTTATGCATTTGAGAGTTTTGATTAGTATGCTATATAAATGGTACTTACCGTAAAATTTAAGGTTACTAAAGCTTAAAAATATATTTTTAAATTAAAAAAACATTGTAACTATTTAAACCATTTTCTCTTTTGATCCTATGCATTTATAGTTTTTTAAAATTGTGAAAATTTTTTTTATTTATTTATAAAACATTTAAATTTTCGTTTACTACGGGTAAGGTAACTTAGTTTTTTTCTACTTTATTGATTTATTTATTTGATTTATAAACAATACTGAGTAGTTTCTCACCCTATTATGTTTTTTCTTTGCAACAACTTTTTTCCATCCATTTACGTTTTATAATTCTCTGTATTGACTTCTCTACTACATTATAGTTTAAGGTTCTAGAATCAGTTTCATCACTAGAAGAGCTAGAGCTTATAATATTCGACTGGGTAGGTGCCTTTTTTAAACTACAAGGCAGTCAATTAAAATATTGATTTTATCAAAATAGTTTTTGGGTAAAATCAATATTTAGTAGTGATAGCCGGTTTGGTTGCATATGCTTATTACTAGAGAATGAAATAAATTAAATCCCAAATGGTAATTGTTTTTTAAAGTATAGTCAATAACCCGCGAATTAATGATTACAGGTTGAACAGCGAGATGTCCCCGGCATCGACTGCGCGCACTTGGCGATGGACACGGAGGAAGGCGTCGAGGTGGTTTGGAACGAGGTGCAGTTCTCGGAACGGAAAAACTTCAAAGCGCAAGAGGATAAAATACAGATGGTTTTCGACAACCTCACGCGGCTGGAACACCCTAACATCGTCAAGTTCCATAGGTACTGGACGGACACGCACAACGACAAGCCCAGGGTAAGCATCATCAAGAGTTATTTGCACTACCAGCTCTTACCGACCGATTAAGATAGTCTACCGATTGTATAAAACTCTTCCAAAATACAGCTAGCTGAGGTCAACTTATTACTAGTTGGTAGAGTTCTACTACGTCTGGAACGGATTTCTCACCACTGCCTTACCTATTCCTGTCGTAATAGCGTCGGTATCAATGTGTCCCGGTTTGGAGGGTAAGGTAGCCGATACGTCTGCTTGTGGTGTTTCAGCTCCTCCACACGGATAGCAAGGCAACATTAATATTTTTGCTGCTTATAGGTGATGATTGTCTCTATCCATCAAGAGAACCATCTGCTTGCTTGATATCCTATGAAATAAAAATAGTTTACTTGCCAGATAGGAGTGAGTTGTTGTGACATGCAAAGCTATGACGAAGGACTGCGGAACGATACCATCACATAATAAACACCACTTTTTTGAAGAACTACCCATTTTTACACGTGAAACGCCTCAAGACTTTTCAGACGAGTATGTCATACATCGCAATAACCAATTGCGCGTTACTATGTGTCTGTAAATGCAACAGCCATCACCATCATTCAGCTTGTACTCGTACAATTTTGGTTCGATTCGCTCTGTAGACGCGTTTTCGGCACACTCGAGTCGATTGTCCGGACCTTTAGACAACATTATCATATTTAAACTAAAAAAATATAACTTTTAACTTTTTATAATGTTTTTATTATACTAGGATAAATGTAGATTTCTCACTTATGGCACATTTAATTAAAATTCCAGGTAATATTCATAACGGAGTACATGTCATGTGGGTCACTAAAACAGTTTCTCAAGCGCACCAAACGCAACGTCAAGAGGCTGCCACTCCAAGCGTGGAAGAGATGGTGTACACAAATACTTTCAGCTCTCAGGTAATAATTTTAACTATACGTAATTACAATATCTTATGTAAAGCTTATCCCTTTACTCATAATCGTAGGCAATCTCTTAATTTAAAACTTTTTAAACAAAGTTAATTTTTGGCATGACGGTTAGCGTTGTGATCGATTTCTTCAATTTTATTTTTGTTTTTTTGATTAGGTGCTGTTTGTAGCTCACTGGTAAGAGTGTTGCCTGTCTTTAGGCACGAAGGTCGATGGCTCAAATCCAGCCATTCAAAAATTTTTCTTTGTTTAAAAAGATTTTAATTTTTCTCTAGAACGGAGTCAGCGCTATAACACATATACAGTCTCTTACTTTTCATATAGTGCAAGTACGCTAGAACTTCATATGAATATACCTAAGTGTAATTCTATGAATTTCACAACGAAAGTGAACTTGTTCTTATTGCGGCGTTACCTTTTAAATGCAGCTGCTGGGCCAGTGTGACTCGCAGAATAATGTAAAACAAAGTGTCGAAATTTACTTCATAAGAAATATCTATTTGAAATGCTTTACAGATATCATACACTAATAATTTGTAGCTTTAAATTTATGACCCACCGTAACGTCACGTCAATATTAAGACATCAAAATGTTTATGTCAACCTTAGTTTGTATTACAATCGCGTAGGCCGCAGAGTAAAAGCAACCAAAGGTGACTTTTAGATTAGTTAAAATTGTGTTCCTCCACACTAGCTACCTCCATGGCTGTGCGCCCCCCATCGTCCACGGGAACCTCACCTGCGACACGATCTTCATTCAGCACAACGGTCTCGTGAAAATCGGCTCAGTCGCCCCGGACGCCATCCATCACCACGTCAAAACCTGCCGCGAAAACATGAAAAATATGCACCTCATCGCTCCTGAATATGGATGTGAGTTGATTGACATATACCTCAACAAAACATAGGGGTAGATCTCAAAGTTTCTCTTGCTACAATCCTAGCAAAACCTAGATATCAACTAAATTGAATTTCTAATTTATTTTTAATTAAATCTCAATATACACGTGAAAGGTCGGTTGTGCATGGATTGTGGACAGGTGGAAACTGTAGACACTTTATGTATTTATTGCAACTTTATTTTCCCCGAATCAGCATCACAAATGGTGACGCCAGCGATGGATATCTACTCGTTCGGCATGTGCGCTCTCGAGACCGCAGCACTTGAAATTCAGGGCAATGGCGACTCCGGCAGCCACGTCACAGAAGATCACATCGTACGGACAGTTGAGTCCTTGGAGGAGCCCAGGCAGAAGGACTTCATATACAGGTACATTTCATTTTCCACAGGTTCTATATCTCGGTAAGTCCGCGTTGCAAAAGGTATTAGGTTAAAAGTAAGTGTTCCTTGCCATGCGGTTGTGTACAAATCATCATTATGGTTTCCTGGTGGTTTCAGGTGTATAAATAAAGACCCCACGAAGAGGCCAACGGCCAGAGAGCTGCTCTTCCATCCGTTACTCTTCGAAGTTCACTCCCTTAAGCTGCTTGCTGCGCATACGCTCGTCAACACAAGTGGTAAGTGGCTACTATATTAGATCATATGATTTCGCTTTTCTTTTTTTGGTTATCATAAAGCAGCAAACAATATATATATTAGGTTAGGTCTCCTGGTGGAATGAGATAACCGTTGCCTATGGACACCAAAGATACTAATGGTGCGTTGCTATCCTTGTGGCGGGTCTTAATGTCACATGCATGTTATGATCTTTTGCTTCAAAACATCATATCCTGTTACATGTTAAAGTAGTAATATTCATAAATACTGTCCTAACATGAGTAGATCTTCGATTTCTTTAAAAATCTTAGGGACTAAGTCTTGTCTGGAATGATCCGGATTTGATTTAATAACTTTTGCATTTCCTTGTAATCGCCCGGGTTTGGTACCATCGACATATTTATTCCTTCAAAGCTTGTCATTGACGTGTTGCGTTGGCGTTTGGCGTTTATGTGGCATTTTAATTTACCACACGGGTAAGACACATCGATAACATCTTTGATGTTTGTGCCTTCCTATAATTTGAATGTTTGTAACTTAAGCAAAAAAATGTAAAGCTTTTAAAGAATTTGCATTGACGTAATTTCTTTGAAACATTAAGCTATCTGCCAAGCTCCTATTTTTTATTTCTTAAAAGTAATTGCAATAAAATTACTTCATAAGAAATAACTGTTACGTTAAATGTAAAATAGTGAACTCGGGAGGCGTTTTCTTTAATGTTTCTCAGTAATTTTGATCCTAACTATCAGTTGCATTAGATTGCAGCTCGTGTGGGGTAGTGGTGGTGTGTGTGTGACGCGTGTGTTGTGTGGCAGCGAACGTGTCGGAGACGATAACGGACGAGGTGGCGGGCGCGGGCGCGGTGGCGTGGTGCGTGCGCGCCGGCGAGCGCCGCGAGCTGGCGGCCCGGGACCTGCCGCACGCAGAGAAACTGGACAAGTTCGTCGAGGACGTCAGGTGAGCGCACACACTACAGCATGCCACTCACACAGTGCGGTGCGCGCCGGCCAGCGCCGCGAGCTGGCGGCCCGGGACCTGCCGCACGCAGAGAAACTGGACAAGTTCGTCGAGGACGTCAGGTGAGCGCACACACTACAGCATGCCACTCACACAGTGCGGTGCGCGCCGGCGAGCGCCGCGAGCTGGCGGCCCGGGACCTGCCGCACGCAGAGAAACTGGACAAGTTCGTCGAGGACGTCAGGTGAGCGCACACACTACAGCATGCCACTCACACAGTGCGGTGCGCGCCGGCCAGCGCCGCGAGCTGGCGGCCCGGGACCTGCCGCACGCAGAGAAACTGGACAAGTTCGTCGAGGACGTCAGGTGAGCGCACACACTACAGCATGCCACTCACACAGTGCGGTGCGCGCCGGCCAGCGCCGCGAGCTGGCGGCCCGGGACCTGCCGCACGCAGAGAAACTGGACAAGTTCGTCGAGGACGTCAGGTGAGCGCACACACTACAGCATGCCACTCACACAGTGCGGTGCGCGCCGGCCAGCGCCGCGAGCTGGCGGCCCGGGACCTGCCGCACGCAGAGAAACTGGACAAGTTCGTCGAGGACGTCAGGTGAGCGCACACACTACAGCATGCCACTCACACAGTGCGGTGCGCGCCGGCCAGCGCCGCGAGCTGGCGGCCCGGGACCTGCCGCACGCAGAGAAACTGGACAAGTTCGTCGAGGACGTCAGGTGAGCGCACACACTACAGCATGCCACTCACACAGTGCGGTGCGCGCCGGCGAGCGCCGCGAGCTGGCGGCCCGGGACCTGCCGCACGCAGAGAAACTGGACAAGTTCGTCGAGGACGTCAGGTGAGCGCACACACTACAGCATGCCACTCACACAGTGCGGTGCGCGCCGGCCAGCGCCGCGAGCTGGCGGCCCGGGACCTGCCGCACGCAGAGAAACTGGACAAGTTCGTCGAGGACGTCAGGTGAGCGCACACACTACAGCATGCCACTCACACAGTGCGGTGCGCGCCGGCCAGCGCCGCGAGCTGGCGGCCCGGGACCTGCCGCACGCAGAGAAACTGGACAAGTTCGTCGAGGACGTCAGGTGAGCGCACACACTACAGCATGCCACTCACACAGTGCGGTGCGCGCCGGCCAGCGCCGCGAGCTGGCGGCCCGGGACCTGCCGCACGCAGAGAAACTGGACAAGTTCGTCGAGGACGTCAGGTGAGCGCACACACTACAGCATGCCACTCACACAGTGCGGTGCGCGCCGGCCAGCGCCGCGAGCTGGCGGCCCGGGACCTGCCGCACGCAGAGAAACTGGACAAGTTCGTCGAGGACGTCAGGTGAGCGCACACACTACAGCATGCCACTCACACAGTGCGGTGCGCGCCGGCCAGCGCCGCGAGCTGGCGGCCCGGGACCTGCCGCACGCGGAGAAACTGGACAAGTTCGTCGAGGACGTCAGGTGAGCGCACACACTACAGCATGCCACTCACACAGTGTGGTGCGCGCCGGCCAGCGCCGCGAGCTGGCGGCCCGGGACCTGCCGCACGCGGAGAAACTGGACAAGTTCGTCGAGGACGTCAGGTGAGCGCACACACTACAGCATGCCACTCACACAGTGCGGTGCGCGCCGGCCAGCGCCGCGAGCTGGCGGCCCGGGACCTGCCGCACGCGGAGAAACTGGACAAGTTCGTCGAGGACGTCAGGTGAGCGCACACACTACAGCATGCCACTCACACAGTGCGGTGCGCGCCGGCCAGCGCCGCGAGCTGGCGGCCCGGGACCTGCCGCACGCAGAGAAACTGGACAAGTTCGTCGAGGACGTCAGGTGAGCGCACACACTACAGCATGCCACTCACACAGTGCGGTGCGCGCCGGCCAGCGCCGCGAGCTGGCGGCCCGGGACCTGCCGCACGCAGAGAAACTGGACAAGTTCGTCGAGGACGTCAGGTGAGCGCACACACTACAGCATGCCACTCACACAGTGCGGTGCGCGCCGGCCAGCGCCGCGAGCTGGCGGCCCGGGACCTGCCGCACGCAGAGAAACTGGACAAGTTCGTCGAGGACGTCAGGTGAGCGCACACACTACAGCATGCCACTCACACAGTGCGGTGCGCGCCGGCCAGCGCCGCGAGCTGGCGGCCCGGGACCTGCCGCACGCAGAGAAACTGGACAAGTTCGTCGAGGACGTCAGGTGAGCGCACACACTACAGCATGCCACTCACACAGTGCGGTGCGCGCCGGCCAGCGCCGCGAGCTGGCGGCCCGGGACCTGCCGCACGCAGAGAAACTGGACAAGTTCGTCGAGGACGTCAGGTGAGCGCACACACTACAGCATGCCACTCACACAGTGCGGTGCGCGCCGGCCAGCGCCGCGAGCTGGCGGCCCGGGACCTGCCGCACGCAGAGAAACTGGACAAGTTCGTCGAGGACGTCAGGTGAGCGCACACACTACAGCATGCCACTCACACAGTGCGGTGCGCGCCGGCCAGCGCCGCGAGCTGGCGGCCCGGGACCTGCCGCACGCAGAGAAACTGGACAAGTTCGTCGAGGACGTCAGGTGAGCGCACACACTACAGCATGCCACTCACACAGTGCGGTGCGCGCCGGCCAGCGCCGCGAGCTGGCGGCCCGGGACCTGCCGCACGCAGAGAAACTGGACAAGTTCGTCGAGGACGTCAGGTGAGCGCACACACTACAGCATGCCACTCACACAGTGCGGTGCGCGCCGGCCAGCGCCGCGAGCTGGCGGCCCGGGACCTGCCGCACGCAGAGAAACTGGACAAGTTCGTCGAGGACGTCAGGTGAGCGCACACACTACAGCATGCCACTCACACAGTGCGGTGCGCGCCGGCCAGCGCCGCGAGCTGGCGGCCCGGGACCTGCCGCACGCAGAGAAACTGGACAAGTTCGTCGAGGACGTCAGGTGAGCGCACACACTACAGCATGCCACTCACACAGTGCGGTGCGCGCCGGCCAGCGCCGCGAGCTGGCGGCCCGGGACCTGCCGCACGCAGAGAAACTGGACAAGTTCGTCGAGGACGTCAGGTGAGCGCACACACTACAGCATGCCACTCACACAGTGCGGTGCGCGCCGGCCAGCGCCGCGAGCTGGCGGCCCGGGACCTGCCGCACGCAGAGAAACTGGACAAGTTCGTCGAGGACGTCAGGTGAGCGCACACACTACAGCATGCCACTCACACAGTGCGGTGCGCGCCGGCCAGCGCCGCGAGCTGGCGGCCCGGGACCTGCCGCACGCAGAGAAACTGGACAAGTTCGTCGAGGACGTCAGGTGAGCGCACACACTACAGCATGCCACTCACACAGTGCGGTGCGCGCCGGCCAGCGCCGCGAGCTGGCGGCCCGGGACCTGCCGCACGCGGAGAAACTGGACAAGTTCGTCGAGGACGTCAGGTGAGCGCACACACTACAGCATGCCACTCACACAGTGCGGTGCGCGCCGGCCAGCGCCGCGAGCTGGCGGCCCGGGACCTGCCGCACGCAGAGAAACTGGACAAGTTCGTCGAGGACGTCAGGTGAGCGCACACACTACAGCATGCCACTCACACAGTGCGGTGCGCGCCGGCCAGCGCCGCGAGCTGGCGGCCCGGGACCTGCCGCACGCAGAGAAACTGGACAAGTTCGTCGAGGACGTCAGGTGAGCGCACACACTACAGCATGCCACTCACACAGTGCGGTGCGCGCCGGCCAGCGCCGCGAGCTGGCGGCCCGGGACCTGCCGCACGCAGAGAAACTGGACAAGTTCGTCGAGGACGTCAGGTGAGCGCACACACTACAGCATGCCACTCACACAGTGCGGTGCGCGCCGGCCAGCGCCGCGAGCTGGCGGCCCGGGACCTGCCGCACGCAGAGAAACTGGACAAGTTCGTCGAGGACGTCAGGTGAGCGCACACACTACAGCATGCCACTCACACAGTGCGGTGCGCGCCGGCCAGCGCCGCGAGCTGGCGGCCCGGGACCTGCCGCACGCGGAGAAACTGGACAAGTTCGTCGAGGACGTCAGGTGAGCGCACACACTACAGCATGCCACTCACACAGTGCGGTGCGCGCCGGCCAGCGCCGCGAGCTGGCGGCCCGGGACCTGCCGCACGCAGAGAAACTGGACAAGTTCGTCGAGGACGTCAGGTGAGCGCACACACTACAGCATGCCACTCACACAGTGCGGTGCGCGCCGGCCAGCGCCGCGAGCTGGCGGCCCGGGACCTGCCGCACGCAGAGAAACTGGACAAGTTCGTCGAGGACGTCAGGTGAGCGCACACACTACAGCATGCCACTCACACAGTGCGGTGCGCGCCGGCCAGCGCCGCGAGCTGGCGGCCCGGGACCTGCCGCACGCAGAGAAACTGGACAAGTTCGTCGAGGACGTCAGGTGAGCGCACACACTACAGCATGCCACTCACACAGTGCGGTGCGCGCCGGCCAGCGCCGCGAGCTGGCGGCCCGGGACCTGCCGCACGCAGAGAAACTGGACAAGTTCGTCGAGGACGTCAGGTGAGCGCACACACTACAGCATGCCACTCACACAGTGCGGTGCGCGCCGGCCAGCGCCGCGAGCTGGCGGCCCGGGACCTGCCGCACGCAGAGAAACTGGACAAGTTCGTCGAGGACGTCAGGTGAGCGCACACACTACAGCATGCCACTCACACAGTGCGGTGCGCGCCGGCCAGCGCCGCGAGCTGGCGGCCCGGGACCTGCCGCACGCAGAGAAACTGGACAAGTTCGTCGAGGACGTCAGGTGAGCGCACACACTACAGCATGCCACTCACACAGTGCGGTGCGCGCCGGCCAGCGCCGCGAGCTGGCGGCCCGGGACCTGCCGCACGCAGAGAAACTGGACAAGTTCGTCGAGGACGTCAGGTGAGCGCACACACTACAGCATGCCACTCACACAGTGCGGTGCGCGCCGGCCAGCGCCGCGAGCTGGCGGCCCGGGACCTGCCGCACGCAGAGAAACTGGACAAGTTCGTCGAGGACGTCAGGTGAGCGCACACACTACAGCATGCCACTCACACAGTGCGGTGCGCGCCGGCGAGCGCCGCGAGCTGGCGGCCCGGGACCTGCCGCACGCTAATACGGCAACTAAATATTGAATTGAAAGTACTTTTTAATTATTATTATAAAATTATTACAAGATGATATAAAAATATTCATCTAAAAATATCCCTCTTAAGTTCATGAATTCTATGCACTCACTCGTGTGAATGAACTCTATAATGTTAGCAGTGTGTTTTTTACATTTACTTATAATTACGATAGTAAATAAAATAAAAAAGTATCTTCACGCCCATATCCCCGAAGGGGTAGGTAGAGGTACAACAAGTGCACCCACGATTAGCCGAAGATACTTGGTCCCACAAATGTGATAGGTGGCAAGCCTATCGTCAACCGGGCCACTTTCCAATCCCGGGCAACTTTTTTTTGTTTCTCAGAAAACTGAAAAAACACTTTTTTATGTGTCCGACCCGGGAATCGAACCCCAGACCTCATGTGGTTAACGCCAACGCTGGACCACTAGACTACAGAGGCGACTATAGTAAATATTTCGTAATTAATCTGTCCCTATAAGTACATTTTCCCCGATAATTTTAAAGGCATCTTGGGGTGTTGTAAAGGTAGTTGAGGTTTCGTTTTTCAACGTTGGGGTTTTTAAGTGTTAAGAATCGCCAAACACAATAATAATATTTTTTTTTACTTACTTCCATGATTTATTTTTCGGTCGCGGTACGTTTCATTCTAACATTGATTACATTTTTAGCGCCGTCATACTAAAACCACCACACCACTTAAGATATAGCATAACCGTTATAAAACTTATTGAAGCACCATTTTGTCTAACAATAGAAACCGAAAATAAACCATTGTACGTGCAGCGCGTGCACACACCGACCCATCCGTCGGTAACTGAGGAGTGCGCGGGCGCCGGCCGCCGCGCGGTGTGTGCGGGCCGCGGGGGACACATACGAGCCGCACTACTACCGAATCAACTGAATTTTGTGTAATTGAAATTATAACAATGCGTTTTGTTTTTTGTGTCGGATTAAAATGAAATATTGAATTTTTTAAATTATTTTTTTATTACATAAATCGAACATATTATCGATTCTGAATAGCCTCCGAAAATTTGGCCGGACCTTAAAAAATAACCCCGTATATAACGGATGGTTCCGATGCATATAACTGGTGTGACACATGAATTATTTTATAACGAGTGATATAACCAGTGATGCGTGAAATGTGCCTTGCCTAGGGCATGCCACTCTCACACAGTGCGTGCACATACGAATGTCCACGGTATGCTACACGGCGACGCCGCACCGCACGCTCATCAAACCAACACGTTAGGGGCAGTGGCGTAGTGTGCCTTGGCGGGACCCCCGTATAAAAATTTGTTGAACCCTTTATGAAGGGCAGAGATTTCTCACAAAAGAAAAAAAAATGTTTGCATAAAATTAAAAGAAATATTTATTCACCATAATTATCTATCTGTCACTTTTTCCAAAATTTTTACAAACTATTCGAATTAAATATACACCTTACCTTTTTTGTGAAAAAAATTGCTTTTTTTTGACTTTTGTCATTTGGGAAGTTTTTATTAATTTGAGAGCCCCCGTGGCTCGGGGGCCCCGTCGTGTCACTAGATATACCTTAAAGAAAAATGCTATAAATAACAAATTTACGTGTTCAATCATGTTTAAAAGTTTCATTTTTGTTAAACATAGAAAATTACCTAAGATTTTTGTTCATTGATAACTTCAGTTTTCCTCGATTATAAAAATTTAAAATATTATTTACTTTAAGAGAAATGATAAAATAAAGCATTTTTAAGTAAATTTTTACTTTAAAAAATATAAAAGACTTTTATCTGAGACTAGCTGTACCCGCGATTTTGTCCGTGTGAAACATTTTTTTAAATTATAATTAAATAAATAAATAAATATAATAAAAGTAGTCTAAGTTACTCCTCATTACCGTGGTTTAAAGATAGCCAGTCCCGGCGTTTTACGTAGTGGGATTTCCGGAATAAAAACTATCGTGTGTGTGTCGGGTCTCAAACGATTGTTGTATTAAATTTGGTCCAAGTGTGTGCAGTATGTAGTATGTAGTATGTAGTATGCAGTATGTAGTAGTGTAGTGTGTTGTGCGGGCGGGGCAGGTACGGCATCTACCCGCTGACGGCGTACGGCGTGCGTGGGCGCGGTCGAGGCGCGCGGCGTGCGGGCGGCGGCGCGGCGGCGGCGGCGGCGGCGGGCGCGGCGCGCGACACGGAGTGCCGGCGCGTCGTGCACATGATGTGCAGCCTCAAGCCCGCGCCGCCGCCCGCCGAGCCCGGCGACCTGGCCATGACCGTGCTGCTGCGCATGGACGACAAGATGAACCGCCAGCTCGTCTGCCTCGTCTCGCAGGCCGACTCCGCGCACGCGCTCGCCAGGGAACTCGTGCAGCTCGGCTTCATACACGAGGTGACACACCACACACCACACACCACCGCACCACCGCCACGACGACGCTCCATCAGATTATATATATTGAGGGTGACAATTCTGTCACAAAAATGTTATATAACATTTAGGTACATACAATATTTAGGTAAAAATTGGCAAGGTGCGTGTCGGACCACTCGCAATGCACACCCATCACAAAACACGAACTAAGAAGAGGGCTTTTACCTTTTCATACTATGACCATTTAAGCTTTTCAACGTCAATGACAAATATATATCCGCGCCACAGGTTTATCACCTATAAAAACTTCTCTGAATACATTTTATAAGCTATAACCCTATTCCCCCTTTTCCCTTTTTCCCTATTTTTCCCCTTTTACTCTCCATTTCCACCCCTGCTTCCCTATCTTACTCCTCTCCTCTTTCACATTATTTCCCCCCTCCCATCCCCTTTACCTTTTCTCCCTTCTTTCCCCCTTTTCCTCTGCTTTCATTCCCTTTCCCTTCCCTATGATAGTTATCAATATTACTTTAAAAGCAAATATTTCTTATACTCATTCCATCTCCCATCAACTATCCTATACTTATTACACAAACAAAATCACGCTGTAAGGAAATTCATAAAATATTACTTTATGATAAGACCAATACGATCTTTTTTTAATTCTTTTATTTAATAAAGATTTTTTCATATAATGAAAATGTCAATCTCATCGTAACTTATTCTATGTTATCCATAACTTTGTCTTAGATCTAGATTGCTTACATAAATGTATATAGCATCCTAGCTGCGCCAGATGTTGGCTCAGCTAAGACACTATTATACAGACCCACATAATTTTTAATCTTGTACATTTCTCTGCGTTCCTGACACATTCCCCTAAAATGTGTTGAACATCGCCTATATTTCACATATTTAGGACATGTTTTTTTCATGAGAAATGCAAAGCTGTTACTTGGAATGTGTCTGGAGCGAAGCATTTATGATTATTTTTCTACTTAAACCAAATATAGAAAACCAACCAATATGATAAGATAATTATTAAATTGTAAATTAAATTAATTGGGTAAGATTGTCATTTAAATATTAACACTAACAACTTTATACTCAAAATAATGATAATCCAAAATTAAAAACGTCCCAAAAATGAACCAGGAATCAAGAGAAGATCTAACAAATATGATTCTTAATTTATCCAAAAATGACAGAAGGACATATAAAGAAGATTTAGAAATTGACAGAAGGGATATAAAGAATATATACCGAGTTAAACCAAAGAAGAATGACACCCCAAGTACACCTATAATTATTGAGACATGTTCTACTCTTCTAAAAAATGATATACTTAAAATGTGCAAATCCTTTAACATAAGAAATAAATCCAAATTGCAAGCAAAACATATAAGCATAAAAAATAAAGAGGAGGCATCCATCTTTGTTTGTGAACAACTGACTGCTAAAAATGCTGGACTTCATTTTCTTGCAAGAGAACTCTCTAAAATTATATCGTATAAATTTTGCTGGACTTCTTTTGGAAAAATATTGATTAGAAAAGACGAAAACTCTCATATAATTCATATAAAAAACGAAACTCAGATTCAGAGGTTACATCAGGCTGCATGACTAGATTGTTACTTGTTTAATTATCCTGAAATTTATTTTTTGATCTCTCAACATGTGTTATACATTCATATTGTCCGATGTAACGGGGCACGATGAAACACGCTTGTGTTCTATCGTGCCGCCGTTGTGTTTTTGTAAAGAGAACAAAAATGTCCATCTACCTTATGTACTTGCATTTTAGTTGTATTAAAATCTTTTTGTATGTAAAATATTTAAGTTTTAAAATAGTATAAAGTACAAAGTTAATGTGAAAGAAGCCCTGATGATGCTTTAATAGGCGAAACCGGTTGGCTGTAAACTTAAAAGTGATTGTGTAATAAATAAAATTTAAATTACATTTGTGAAACAGTACAAGTGTTTACATTAAAAGTTCCTGGCAAGTGATATTATCTTGAACAATAGAACCCAAAATCATAATCCTTTATTATTCTTCCCAGATCCTAACTTATCTTCATTCGTTTTACTAGATACTGATCAAATAGGAGTTGAGCAAACAATTTCAAATCTTGACACAAATAGTGCTGCCGGCTATGATAACCTCCCCACCAAATTTTTAAAACTTGTAAAAACTGAATTTGTATTTCAGCAAAGGCGATTTCTCAAATTCCTTTAAAAAGTCTTCAATTACGCCTATATGTAAGGGTTGTGACAGGGACGATATTAATAATTATCAACCAGTTTCCATCCTCCCTTCCTTATCTAAAATTTTGGAGAAATTGATCAATAACAGAATCATTTCATATTTGGAAAAATACCAAATTCTGTCGGGTAGCCAATACAAATTTCGAAAGAATTTATCCACTGAAGACGCTGTTTTAGCATCAAGCTCGAAAATTGTAGATATTCTGGACAGTGGTAGGAAATGTTTGAGTGTTTTTTTTTTTTATTAAAAAAAGCTTTTGATACCGTCTCTGTACCCACTCTTATCCAAAAATTATAAAATGTAGGCATTAGAAACATTCCACTATCGCTTTCAAAAGTTACCTGTTAGATCGTACATAGCGGGTAAAAATAAGAAAATATATTAGTGGGACGATGGATATTTTTTTTGGTGTACCACTTGGAAGTGTTCTCGGCCCCACTCTCTTTTTAATTTACATTGACGATCTTTGTAACATGAAAATGGAATCTGGGGAAATCATATCATATGCTGACGATACTGCCGTAGTATTTTATGGGGATACATGGAAGGATGTACAAGAGAGCGCAGAAAGGAGATTAGCCAAAAATTTATACATGGCTGAAAGCTAATCTCCTAACTTCAAACACCACCAAATCACATTACATCTTCTTCTCCTTATATAATTCTGCTCAACCATTTGCTGATTTGACGGTCAAGATTCACAATTGCGATAACTCCCAAAAAGTCCATAATGTTAAATATTTGGGAGTAAGAGTAGATCAAAGACTGTCTTGGCACTCTCATCTCGAGCTAGTTTGTAGTAGAGTTAGGAAGCTCATTTACATATTCAAAACATTACGCCATGTGACTACAAAAGGGTTAAGAGACAAAATCTATATTGTATTAGTTCAGTCAGTTATCATATATTGTATTCCTATATGGAGAGAGGCATCAAAGACTAAATTCATGGAATTGGAAAGAGCTCTTCTAATAACTATGTTCTTTAAACCATTTAGATACCCTACTACTGAGCTTTATAAAATAAGTAATCATTTATCCGTTCGTAAGTTATATATTTTATTTACTGTCCTAAGAATAAGAGTGCGTAAAAATTTAAAATTTAACCCCACATCGCTTTTAAAAAGAAGATTTGACATTGTTGCCCCTACTTATTCAAACCAAACTTCATTCGCGAGTAAACAATATTGTAGAAAATCTCCTGTTATCTATAATAAAATAAATAAATTGTTGCAAATTTACATTAAATTAAGATATGATTGCAAGAAAGCATTAATTTAATGGTTGAAAAATTTAACTTACGATCAATCGGAATCCTTAATCGGATTAATATTCTGAATTGACCTTAAAACAAGCACACCTACACATTCTTTTTTACACACACACACACACAAACACATATACACTTGCATACACATATATGTACACACACAAACACACACATACACATACATAATTGACATGTTCGCATGTATCTGCAAGTAGAATGAAATGTACCAATGTTAACATCTGTTAATTTAACTGTAAAGTTTTAATTAGTTATAATACCATAAAATGACCAAGTATGTTAATTAGTATTAAGTTAGTTGTATATACTTAACTTGAATAGAAATAGAAGAGCGGGGCCTCCTAGTGCAGGTATTTTTTTGAAGTGAAAACTTCTTTAGGCGCGTTGAGCGTTTTGGTAGAGGGTAAAATCCTCGGTTCGCGTCACCGACATGCTAATGATAATAGTATATCTATAGCTATGTTTTGCATATAGTTTTAATTACTCTCAACTTAATAGTTCCGTTTTCACTTCTATCGGCAGTCCCACGACTGCTACTGTTTTTTTTTTTTACTTAAAAGAAGTGTCCCAACAACTATGTAATTTAGTATAAGTTGAGTTAATGAAAATTAATGATTTATTATTATTATTATCGCAATTAAAAATTTAATTTAATACAAGCCATGAAAGTAATTAGTGAATTAAGGCATTGTTGTTGTCAGGCGGACCGCGACAAGATCTGCCGGCTGATGGAGGAGTCCCTGCGCAGCAGCTTCGGCTCCGGCCCCGCGCCCTGCCCCGTGCCCGCGCCCGCCCCCGCGCCCGCCCCCGCGCCCGCGCCCGCCCCCGCGCCGCTCCGCGCGCCGCAGCACGTCGCCAGCTAGTGACGCTCACATACCATATTTATTATACGTACACCCTGTTAATCACACGCTACATTTCGGTACTCACCAATACTCAAAAACTGTTTTATTTGTTTTAAATTGATTATTACTATTTTATGTATTCAAAAGAAGTGGTCTTAAAATGTTACCCTGTAAGAGTATATTATTTCGTAATAGAATTTCGATTTATTGTGTAACTTGTGATTTTATTCGTTAATCACCGATTAATACACAAATTCCAATCGGGACTTATCTGTGGCATTTATCTGTTTACTACGGTACCAGAAATTAACGGTATTTAGCGGTAATATCTTTAGCATCCGACGATATCCGCTTGTAATTTAAAACGTCGATTACGTTTAAATTACGGTAAAGTCGTATCCATGTAATGTGTAATTTAGACTTAACTCATATTAATTAGAAAAAAATAGATGTGATTTTATGGGAGATTTAGTAACGATACCGGTATTTTGCATACGAATGAAGTGGATTGGATGAAATGAGTAGAATTCATATTGTAAATTAAGACGAGTCTTTGTAATTCTAATTGAGCTTTATGAAAGAAGAGGTTTGGTTGTACGAAGAAAGTAAACGAAGGGATGAAATAACGTTTTTGCTGAGGGATTAAATGTATTTCCAATTGACTACACAAATAGATTTAAATACCAATTAAATATACTGCTATATGTAGAAAACGACGCATTTTACCTCCGCAAAAACTTTGTGCTAGTCGAAAATGAATCTAAATCCGAATAACCACATATAAAAAATACTTTGATACGCTTTTTAACGAAATTGTTTATATGAAGTCGCATTGTTATGTAAATTTTTAGTATTGGAAAGATTCATAGTGGTTAGTTTGGACATCGAGAATGCTTTAGTAATTTAGAATTTGTATGAATGTGTAAATGTAACAAATGATATTTAAAATATTTAATTAGACGATAAAAATAATTACTATTATATGTATAGTGAGGCTTCCTCTTAGTGTTGTATGGATATGGTTTTGTAAGTACACGGTAAATACAAAACGATTTTAAACGTCAAAGGAAAGTATTGAGCGTTGCAATCACACGATTATTTTAAGTAATAAAAAACTTCGTTGGATTTTTGCGTCGGTGTTACCGATATACAATTATATAATCTGAGTTGAAACTTTTTAATATCAAATAAAATTTCAAAAGAATTTAGAATTTGTATCGAACCGACTTAAGTCAAACATCCAGCAGGCGTTTAAAATAGAAAAGAAAGTTTGCATTTAAGATATTTGTATAAAGCACTAGCGTTACGTTAGTACCGGTGATAAAATGGCTACATACAATAGATTACTGCACCAAGTTCCTATATTTTTCATTTTTGGTGCTTCAGCTTGTTTGGTTTTATTTGATTTATTTTCAGTGTTAAAGATAGCGGTGCCAAATATTTGAGGTGCCAATGGAATGGATTCTTGTTTAGAATTTAACTCAACAATATCTTTTTCTTTTTCCAATGCTTAGAAATGCGAGGTTTATTTTCATTTCAAATATCACGTAGTTACGGTTTGGATGTATGAGCAGGAGATATATTAAAATGAAAAAATAAAATAAAAATGTCGTGTGTATGTTTAGTGTCGCGGTAATGCTTTTTCCTAATGTTTGCTTCCGCTTTGGACCATATCCATTGTCTAGCGGAGAGTTGTGACGGCCTGAGTAGCGCCGTAGTTAGTGTAGTGTAAACGAAAGACTGGCTAATGGTAACAATTTAGGTTTGATATCGTAGGCCGCTTTCGGACCATGTCAATCGCGAGTCTATCATTTCAGACTTCCGAGTGATTTACTTGTATAAACTGATCATTTTCTTTTTTCAAAAATTAGTGCTCCTAAATCTGTTACAATAAAATAAAAAGTATTTTCTGATTTTGAGTTAATCGGTTTAGTATTATGACAGTATTCTCATTGACATTCAAGTTCATATTTAATTGAAGAGACAATAAGTTTGAAAGATTCATAAAATATTAGATCTAAAAATTATAATGTTTGTTGTTTTAATTAATTTTCTATTACAAATCATGGTTCTGGATTTTCTAAAGGTTTGTTTGAAGTCAATGTAGCTTGTCCCATTATCATAGCAGTTCCGTGATAGATGTTAGCTCCATCACTGCCGTGCTGTTTGTATTGGTCCGGAGCGAGCGGGAGGCAGTGTAGCTAGTAAAGTGGCATGCCCATGTAATTTGTAAATATTAAATGCTTCTAGTATAATATTCTTATAAAATATATTATTACCGATTATTACACATTTTCCTATTAGTGGGTCCCTATGTTATGTTGCTTTAGTATTTATTGGTTTGTTTATCGTTTTTTTATTTACGTTTTTATTAATTTTTAATTTTGATGAGATATAAAAATAATTTAGCCTAACCGCAGTTCCTTACAGTATTTATTTAACATTTAGATATGCCGCTATGTCTTGACCACTGTTTATAATATAATCTGAATAAAAATAATCTATAATTATATTGTATAATTTTATATTGTCAAATAAAACACCGTTATAAAACTTTGGATAAGGCTATTCGTACATTACTTTGATCCTATAAACTCAATTGCCAATATAGAATCAGAATATTGCACAATTACCTTAAATATAATATCCGTCGTAAATTATAGCTTGTTTAATTTTATATGCGAGAAACGGTGCGATATGTTATTGTTTTTTGTGTAGCCACTGACAAGTGATCTTTATGAATATAGAAATCATAGTATTTTTTTACTGTAAGGTCTATTTACTCTTAATTTAACGCCATACATAACTGCAATTAATCAATGTACCTCTTGTTCACATAAACTCATCTGTTACTATATTAATTTGAACCATATATATTGTTAGCGAAATGAACACGATTCATTCTTGTATTATAATCTTTCTTTATATCCAAAGAGCTTTGTGTTCATTTATTTTTTCTTTTTTATTGAAATTTAACAATTATTTATTGGATCCAGTATTGCATTTACACTCGACGTCATGTCCGTTGAACAACTTGTGTTTTAAGAATTCGTCTTATTTGTGAAGGCACGATCGAGTGATGTATGCATACTATTCTAAAATGAAAAAGTCAATAAAATGGTATTTTAAAACGCTATGTTTGTTTGATTACCTCTGCTCTACCCACAGCAACAGATTTTACTCATTCGTTACCTGGGTGGTAAATCCTAAGAAACAAGAACCAGCGATGTAGATATGTTGAGTCCTCTGGACAGTATTGCCATTGACCATGATTGCTTTAATATTACTTTGGGTTTGATGCTTTTATTGCAAGAAAATAAATATTTCGAAATTACTAAAGTGGCACCTAAACTACTTACCCAGCATCAACATGATTTTTTGAAAAGCCGTTCTATTTCAACGATCTTCATATTTACGATTTATCAAAGAAGGTTGACTCCCGATGTGGTATTTACATTGACTTCAGTGAAGCTTTCGATAAGGTGCGTCATGAATTACCCCTGTCAAAATTGAGCCGTTTAGTTATAGCGGGAAATCTCTTGAACTTGTTCAAAACGTTTTAATATGATAGAGAATCCGTGGTAGCAGTGAATGGTTATATGTTGGATAATTTTCAAGGTTATTCTGGAGTGCCACAGGGAAGCCACTTAGGTCCAATTCTTAACGCATATCAATGACTTGTTACAAGTAATCTCCAACTTTTCGTCGATGTATTGCTAGAGGTCTAAATTAAAATATATAGTATGGGAGCCCACGACACTAAACCTGGTCCCATAAGACTACCGGATGGCATATACATAGTTAGATTCGTCGTTAATTGGAGAATACGAAATGGCTATGCTGCAATGCGAAAAACCGGGTGGCGCTATTAAAAAAAGAAAAAAAGAATGAAAAAAAAAACGATTTCTGGTACGATAAGACTACCGAATTTCGTTTGTTCCTCGACATAGGGGAGGGGAAGGGCTCTACGAAAATGCGGTGCTGCATGTCCCCATGACTGGCCTCATCAGTGCAGTGGCAGCAGCATTATAAGTGACGCCTTATACCTAGGTATCTAGTACCATCGGACTACCGAACGAACCAAAGCTTATCTGAAAGATCATCAATTTCTGTGTAAGAAAAACCACTGCTGCATCTTCAAAACAGTGGATGCGGTGGTTGCTGCAGCGATTGAAGGTCGCCCACTGCACAGCTTAAATCGGCGTTTATGCTCGGTTTTGAAGGCAATTACCCGGTTTCTTTCGTCTAGTACTGATGGAATACCCATGCCACGAGCAGGTACGAATAACTTTACTGGTCATTAACTGTTTAAACAAATGAAATTACATATATTATGAGAAATTGTTGGATTTTTCAATCGTTTTCACTATGATGTTTTAATTTTATGTCCTACTTAGGGATTTATAGGGTTCTGAATTCAACTGGAAACCCTTATAGTTTCATACGTCCGTCCATTCGTCTATCCGTCCGTTTGTCCGCGCCGTAGCTCAGGATTCTTAATACTAGAAAGCTGTAATTTGGCATTTGTACCTAAGTCATGCCATCAAAAACGGTAAAAAATAAATAAAACGTATATTGTTTACCCTCTACAAGTATTCTCGCAAACCCCGTAGTGTAAAGTATCGTTGTATAGAGTTCTTAAACAATATTGCGTGTTGTCACCGTGACTTCCTTAGTCAGGCAATACCTTGCTTTCATTATGCCATTTTGAAATGCGTATACTTTTTCACATTATTGATTTTACAGTAACTCTTACCTTTATCAGATATTTTAAGCCAATAAAAGCGAAATATAGCCGAAGCAGTATTTCTCGACGTGTTCCCGAGAAATACTGCTTCGGCCGGAGTATGTAGCATCACCAGTACTGTCATCCGCATAGCAATGTATGTTGCTAATTCGCATCATATCATTGATGTGCAGAAGGAACAGTGTCGGTGATAGCACGCAGCCTTGGGGAACACCAGCATTGACAGATTTAAGGTCGGAGCACGCACCGTCGACAACGACCTTGATGCTCCGGTCAGCCAAAAAACTGGTGATCCACTCGCATAATTTCTCAGGAAGCCCATAGGAAGGCAGCTTCGCGAGAAGCGCTTTGTGCCATACCCGATCAAAGGCCTTCGCTATGTCCAAACTAACTGCCAATGCCTCCCCCTTAGACTCAACTGCTTCCGCCCATCGATGAGTTAGGTATACTAGAAGGTCACCAGCTGAGCGGCCGCGACGGAAACCGTACTGACGGTCGCTAATCAGCTGGTGCTCTTCTAAATACTTGAGGAGCTGAGAGTTGATGATTGTCTCCATAATTTTGGAGAACAAGGAGGTTATGGCTATGGGCCGATAGTTAGACGGGTTAGAGCGATCTCCTTTTTTTAGGGATGGGAGGCACCAAAGCTGTCTTCCACGAATTCGGTACCACGCCGAGTGAATAGGAGAGCCGGAATAGGCGTGTTAATACTGGTGCCAACTCTGGAGCACACATTTTTAGCACAATCGGAGGGATGCCATCCGGCCCACTCGACTTGTGGATGTCCAAGGAAAGTAGTGATTTACGCATAGATGATTGCCGAAATTGTAGTTCTGGCATACAACTATCACACTGCGGGATGGTAGGCGGTGCGTTCCCTTGGTCATCCAGAGTCGAGTTGGCCGCAAAGAAGAAGCCCAGGACATCGGCCTTCTCCTTTGCGGTATGGGCCAGAGAGTCATCGTCTCCGTGCAAGGATGGAAGAGAGGACTGTGAGAAATTCCCTAAGACAGCCTTGGCGAGAGACCAGAACGCACGAGTGCCCGAAGGAAGGCGAACTAATTTCTCACCAATTCTGCCAATGTGTTCCGATTTTGCCTTGGCGATAGCTCTTTTGAAGTACCTCGAGGCGAAATTGTACTCCTTACGTAATGTGCTGGTTTTTTCATCACAAGATGCGGACGCTGCAGCCCAAGCCCGGTAGCACTCCTGCTTGCGGCGCGAAGCCGTTTTACAGGAGCGACCAAACCAAGGCTGAGACTCACCACCAATTGGTACCGCAGAAAATGGAATGAAAAGTTCCATGCCCTGCAGCACCACATCGGCAGTAGAGTCAGCGACGACATTCGGATCATCCAGCGAGAAGCACAACCGCCCCCATGGGTAGGACGCAAAAAAAGACCGCATCCCGTCCCAATCTGCTGACCTAAAGTGCCAAACGCGACAACAGCCTGCTAAAGGAGGCCGTGATAGGCGCGAAACCGGCACTTTACTCCGGATCAGGCAGTGGTCTGACGAACCAAGTGGGACGTCAACTGATACCTGATAATGGTCCGGATGAGAGGTCAGCAGAAGGTCCAACAGTGAAGGCATATGGTCATCCACATCGGGAACTCGCGTGGACGAAGTTACCAGTTGTGTAAGACCATACGCCAAGGCAAAATCGTGAACAGACCTCCCCGCATGATCGGTGGTGCGCGAACAAAGCCATTCGGCGTGGTGGGCATTAAAATCGCCCAAGATCACGATCTCTGTGGAGGGGGTCTGCTCTAACACGGAATCTACAGCCGTTTGTAAATGCTCAATGAGCCGGTCAACTTCAGTATTCCCGCCATGGGACCTGTATAGGCACGCGTAGCTGCGTGGATGGTCGTCGCAAGCTACGCGTAACCAGAGGATGGATAGGTCCTGACCTTCAAGTCTGCCGAGGCGCCGGTAACAGATATCTTCTCTGACGTATGCGCACACCCCAGCCCGCGGTACAAAGTAATGTTCCAGTTTGTACCCCGGGTAGGAGAGGTAAGAAGTATCAGCCGGAGAAGATATCTGCGTCTCGGTCAAAAAGAGCAAAGCTGGCTTCGCCGTCTCGAGATGGTAGTGGACGGCGTTCAACTTGGAATGAAGCCCCCTGACATTACAGAAATCCACAGTAAGCGTGGTAGGGGGTGCCATGGCTTTCTTGCCCTGTTTGCCCCGGACAGGATTGTCTATGAGCGCAATTTTGCCCCCCCCCCCCCCCCCCCCCAGAATACGCAGGGCAGCCTGAGCATCCATGACCTGGCTGGATCCAGAGCACGGACGCTCAGGGGGGGATTCTCCACTGCTGGTGCAAGTGGTATCCCCTGGGGTCAAGTGAGAGAGTAGTATCTCCCCGGGCGTGTCGGCCTATTCAGTTGCAAAAGCAGTATGGCACTACCACTAATTTGGTTGACTGACTGCACCGGTGTTAAATAATTTTTGTCACAAAAATTATTCCACCAGTGGGCGATGGGGTCGTCACATCCCTACGCCAGTATATCTTACTACCGTAAAATCGTATCATATCGTATCGACGACAAGCGATTCTAACAAAAGTTAGCATTTTAAAACTTAATATCTTTCTTTCAAACGGGTTCATTAATTGAAAAGTCATGGTGACAACACGCTATATTGTTTAAGAACTCTATACAACGATACTTTACACTACGGGGTTTGCGAGAATACTTGTAGAGGGTACCCTAAACAATATACGTTTTATTTATTTTTTACCGTTTTTGATGGCATGACTAAGATGTATAGGTACAATTGCCAAATTACAGCTTTCTAGTATTAAGAATCCTGAGCTAAGGCGCAGACGAACGGACGGATAGACGAATGGACGGACGTATGAAGCCATAAGGGTTTCCAGTTGACTTCAGAACCCTATAAATACCTAAGTAGGACATAAAATTAAAACATTCTAGTGAAAACGATTGAAAAATCCAACAATTTCTCATAAAATATGTAATTTCATTTGTTTAAACAGTTAATGACCAGTCAAATTATTCGTACCTGATCGCGGCATGGGTATTCCATCAGTACTAGACGAAAGAAACCGGGTAATTGCCTTCAAAACCGAGCATAAACGCCGATTTAAGCTGTGCAGTGGGCGACCTTCAATCGCTGTAGCAACCACCTCATCCACTGTTTCGAAGATGCAGCAGTGGTTTTTTTTACACAGAAATTGATGATCTTTCAGATAAGCTTTGGTTCGTTCGGTAGTCCGATGGTACTAGACACTAGTACAAGGCGTCACTTATAATGCTGCTGCCACTAATAAGGCCAGTCATGGGGACTTGCAGCACCGCATTTTCGTAGAGTCCTTCTCCTCCCCTATGTCGAGGAACAAATGAAATTCGGTAGTCTTATCGTACCAGAAATCGATATTTTTTTCATTCTTTTTTTCTTTTTTTTAATAGCGCCACCCGGTTTTTCGCATTGCAGCATAGCCATTTCGTATTCTCCAATTAACGACGAATCTAACTATGTGTATACCATCCGGTAGTCTTATGGGACTAGGTTTAGTGTCGTGGGCTCTTAAACCAATAGGCTTCAATTTACTGCCGGAAAAATCGTATTCCTACTGTTTTAAATTTAATATTGCCAGGATCACTGAAAATACCTTGATTCCTAATTCCACGTGACGAATTAGCGGGCAACAGTTAGTAGTAAATGAAATTATTGACTTGTCACGGCAATGGTTATTTAAAAAAAAACGAGCTAGCCTTGCAGTAGTCGCATGCCCCTTATATCATAAGATATCAAACAAGCAGATGGATCTCCTGATTGAAAGAGTCAACCATCGCCTATAGACACCAAATATGTTAATGTTGCGTTCGCGTTGCTTTCTTGTGGCGAGGTCTAATTCCACATACATAAGTTTCACGTGTATATGTGTGATGTGTAAAATCGAATATCTAAGTTAAACACTTAGACTAGAGTAGGTACTATCTGATGGCTACTCAGTGGTCAATTCAAATAGCGCGCTCATTGGACATCTCAAATAGCGCACGATTCTTCGGTTCCCTCTTACACGCTTCCCTTGCTTTTCACAAAATCACACCTATTGATTGCAGGAAAGATGTTACACATTAGAAAAATCTGTAAACTGGTTAACCCCGCAATCCCTGAAACATCCCGCTAAATTGAAGTACGTCAGCTCAAAGGAGTATTAAATATACCTAAGCATAGACTTTTTCGGAGTTCAAAAATCTAAACATTGTTAAAAATCTAAGTATTTTGACTTTTGAAACGATGATCGATTTTATGTTTCGATAATTGATACAGCTTTTTAAAGGGAAAAGCTGATAATATTGTTACGTACTCGGGTTCATAATTGTAGGAAAACACCACTTATAATAATAATACTAAAATACACTTTACACCCTAGTCACTCGCTGAACTATCACTGAACTTAGAACACTATACAATAAAACACTTCTCGCTTCGCACTGGTCACTTGATGTATCGCTCTCGATCGCTTGATAAAAACTGCTTTGTGTTTGTCAACACCTCTGTATTTATAGGCAGGGGAAAGTCCTAGCTGGATCCAGAAAAATCTAAATGTATCGGGAAACAATGAATCACTTCTTATCGTTAACATGTTATGAGTCATAAATCCTAGTACACGCTACTTTCAACCTTATGCCATATCCCACAAAGTCCATTATGGCATAGCCCAGGTCAACTATTTGTTTGTCAATAGGAGTAGCTATCTCTTTCTTTTATTTCTAGATAGTTACCGCGCGCGCGCTCCGACTCTACACGCTTCTAGATTATTCGTAACAATATTTTAATTTAGGATTTTAATCAATCTGTACATTAGCCTAAAAGTTGTCTTAAAAATATAAAGTAAGTTTGTTATAAACAACATAATTTTAATATTTGAAAACTTTTGAAATGGTATTAGACGCAGTTTTGAAGTTCTAACATATTATAAAGTCAAAAATTGTTCGGTTATGAAATGATGTAGAAGGTTAAGAAAATAATAATGTAAAAACGTTTTTCAAAATTTTTCGTCACTGAAAACTCCCGAACGTAAAAACCGATATTGATGCAATTTGCGGAATTGAAACGCAATTTTTTAATGAATGGAGCTGATCTAATTTTGTAATCAATTGGTACATTATTGTCTCTATTATTTAATCAATTGGATGCTATTATAAAAAAACATTGTTTTCGAAATTTTTTGAGGGTTTTTGAAAATCTCTAGAGCCGATTTTTTTCAGATTTTCAGGAAGTTTGGCTGAACCCAATCGAATGCTATCAACTATACCTATTTCTATGGGTCAAGCCGTTAAAAAATTTTGAGATGTTTACATACACTGATGTCATCGAGAAGAGTCGGAAACGATTTCAAAGGCCTCAAAACGTGGAGATCTAGTGAAAACTCGATTTTCGAAAATCAGGGCAAAATCAGTAACTTCCTTATAGCTACTAATAATGTAGCAGGAATTAAAAAAATGTTTGATTCGAACATAACTGGATTGGAACGGAAGACAATGTACCTCAATGGAACGATCCAAACTACATCAAACTGAATGGACTAGGCGTGACCGGTACAAATAACTCCAGCCTGGAATGATTGTAGTAGATGGTTGAATTAGGTCGAACGCAAATGGAACGGACAGCCCATAACTCTTCCAGTATGTACTTTTGTCTTTATACTTTACTTTTTGATTACTTTTCACTTGTAATGTAATGATAGGTCTGCAACATCTCTGCTGGGTTTGTTTTTCACTACCACCAACACATTTTCCTGCCACAATAGCATCAGTATTTCTTATTGTCATGCTCGATAGGATAGGCGATGATTATCATTGGCCATCTGGAGAGCCACCTGCTTGTTTGCTATTCTAGGACATTAAAAAAATTACTGAATTATGTGAAATTAAAGGGTTCGTAAATGGAGACGATCGCTAAAATATTCTGAGAACCGCTACCCCAACCATTACGCCTAATGCTCCGGATTGGAAAGTAAACTAGGCGGTAAACTTGTATACGTGGCATCAGATACATTCCCGCTACGTGAATGGCAACGCATCATGAACATTCTTAGTGTCTATGAGCGATGGTCGTCCCTTTCCATCAAGAGATAAATTTGCTTGTCAAATTCTACTAACTATTGGAACGTACAAAAGTGATTGCTCCTCTATTAAAGATTCGACAAATAGGGTCTGTATTTTCAATCTCCTCTGACAAATAATAAAAGTAATTATCAGTTATTAGCCAATAATAACGACTTAAAAAAATTTGAATTTTAAGTCCTATTGTCTTCTTTAAAATTCAAATCTGAAAAAAATAATTATATGGTGAATAATCTTCTGACTGCTTGGGAAAGACTTGGACATATTTTATAAAATATGAATTACAGTCAAGTTTTTGCATTGAATTCTTTCATTTTGTGATCCGCCGTAAAGATATTTTTAATTGTCAAATGCCAATGTTAAAGTTAGGTACAAGAGCTGCATATAAATTATAAGCATATTTAGAATTAACTTTTTGTAGCTATAAGTAACAAGGTGGAAAATTGACTAATCCCTCAAGGCGCTGTGGTTTCCTACACTATTTCTTCTGCAAAATAACAGCATTCATTGCTATGCAGACGACAGTACAGGAAATGCTCTATATATGTATATAAACAGACCATGTAAATCTTTCGCAGGTATAGATAGATGAGAGTCGGAATAGTCTTACGTCTGAAATTGAGACATCTCTGGACAGTGGGGCGAGCAAAACCTCGTATCATTTAACCCCGAAAAGATTCAAGCCTGCGCGTTATCCACCAAAAAGTACCCCATTTCTCAAGGCTCCTGTATTCCAGGACACCCCCTCACCATCTCTGACAGCAATAACATTTAAGGTGTCAAAGTAGCAAGTAACGTCCAGTTACGTAATCATTTGGAGGGTAAAGCTAAGTTACCTTCAAAGAAACTGGGAGTGTTGAATTTTGCTAGACGTCTGGCCATATGCTTATGCTTTATAAACGCAAGTTCAGACACACACGGAGTTTATTGTATTGTTCGCACCTTTGGACCGGAGCACTTCAACATCAAACCCTCCAATTTGATAAAATAAATCGCAGTCGACAATCCTACTGTTATCAGCGGCTTTGAATCACTAATTCTCCGGAAATTCGTTGCATCTCTATATGTGTTCTGCCGACGTCAAAATCTGCAATAGCTTAACGAGTCTCGGCACCAATTCGGAAAACACTGTTTGTAAACTTCGATATCTATGAGTTATGACCGTACATATTTTTATAAAATTAAGTCAACATTTAAGTACTAACACTTTTTACACATTTTGTGCCAGGACTGAGCACCCTCTTTTAGTATTTAACAGACTTTACAAGTTAACCTGTTTATTATTAAGTGGTCTAGCAGCTATAACAACTCAACTTTATATTGTTAATTAAAAACCTGTCTGATCTCTTGAAACGTCCTCGAGGTAGTCGATTTTAAACTATAGACCATCTACCTTCATTCGACGTTGTTTGTAAACAGCGGACAATTGACCTAAAGTGATTATAGAGCCATTGTAAATACTTTGTGGCAGAGTTCTGCAACGTGTCGCCCGGGTTTAGATCCAGTCGCGATGTCATCAGTTTATTACGTCCCTTACACTGGTGGCATTTCATCCTCGCCACACTGATGGCAACGCAGTATTACCATTATTATCTATATGCAATAGTTATCTCATCAGCTCGTTTACTATCCAGTGATATAGGTAAATATGTTTATTTAAAAAAGTGGTGATTTTAAAAATAAATAATTTATGTTATTAGAATCTTTAATAAACAGTTGAACGGATTTAAGTACCTGTGGAGACCAAGACTGAGACTGTAGAAACCACAATGAAATTGGTCGGGTGTTATCTAAGGATATCAGACTAGATCCTCCGACTCGTGTTAGTAAGAAGAGAGTTATAAGGGAAGGTAAGGGAGGGTATGTATGGCAATCAGTCCTCTCTGCCAACCGCGTAAGAGATTTAAGGTAAAGTTTTGTATAGGTATATGTTATAAAATAAAGTTTTGATCATTGTTATGTATTTCAGAAAAAAAAAACACATGTAAGTTATTGTAATACGCTTCAGAACTGCTGAATCGACTCTCGTGTTCTTCCAGCCATCTTATAGAATTAACTTCCTGACAAGCAGCTCGTGATAATATAATCTTGACTGTATTTAAAAAAATATAATATACAGTAAGAAGAATTATAACATACAGTGTTTTTTTATGAAACTGAAATACAAGGAGTATTAGTAACTAAAAACAAACTTTTTTTATGTGTCAACTATAAAAGTCTGATAAAAAATACTAGCTTATATTTTTTATAAAATAGAAGTTTTTGAATATTTTATAATGTCTATTATCAATTAACTATTCTTAATTCCAAATCTAGATATAACTCAATACCACACAACTAGGCCCTTTTTGCTTGCACACCCACATGTTGGTCTGGATTCCTTTGAAGAAAAGATTAACTGACGTTCTGTCAGGCAGCTTGTAAGAGGCGACCGATTGGCTATACGAGTCACTACCATCGTGACTACTACGTGGTAGAGTTCTGCAATGTTTCGCCCGGGTAGTTGGTACCACCGCCTTACCAATTCATGCCGCAATAGCGTCAATGCTTGTCATTCTCGTGTTTCGGTTTGGCGGGTAAGGTAGCCGGTAAACTTATGCATGTTGCATTGCTATCCCGCTACACGAATAACAACGCCCCATTAACATCTTTGGTGACTACAGGCGATGGTTTCTTTTTCCATCAGGAAAGTCATCTGCTTGATTACGTTTACAGATTTTTTATGCCATCCCTGAAACTTCCCGCTAAATTCAGGAATTTTAAGCTCAAAACAGTAAAAACTATAAACATGATTTTTTTCAGTTCAAACATCTATTTTGTTAAAAATAGATGTTTGAACTACTGCTACGAATATACTGCCAGTATATTGATTTTTGAAAAGCTGTTCCTATATGTTTTGGAAATAATGATCGATTTTGATCTTTCGAATGGCATTCAACTCAATTTCTGAAATCTAAAATATTGTTTTAGCTAAATAATCGTTTCGTTGTAAATTTTCGAAACAATGTCGAAAAATATTTTTTTTTTTTTAAATTTTCATTATTTATAAATCCCAAACAAATTGACCGATTTGCTCCAGTTAACGGTATTTGATGCAGTTTTTAAAGGAAAAAAGTTGATAAGATTTTAATTCGATCGGTGTATTAGCCTTAAAGTTATTTCAAAAATACCTATTAAGTAAGTTTGCTAAAAACAACGTTTATCAATATTTCAAAAGCTGTAACTTTTGAAAATTAAATTCGATTTTGATTTTTGAAACGGTATTAGACGTAATATTTTTAGTACCAAATATCGTAGAATACCAAAAAATAATTGGTAAAAAATTTCGAAGCTATGTCGAAAAACACTTTTTTCAAAATTTTCGTCAAGGATTACTCCCAAACGGATAAACCGATTTCGATGCAATTTATGCATAAGACGTTTTTCTTTCAAAAATAGAGCTGATTCGTTTTTTTACTCAACCGGTAAATTAATCTGGAAGTTATATTAAAAAAGTACTGTTTCGCCGAAATTTTTTTGGGGTTTATTCAACATTTCTCAAAATCTACTGGGCCGACTTGGTTCAAATTTTAAGAAAGTCTAAGTTGAGAGGAATCCAATTGAATGCTATCAACTGCGTTTCGATCGGTCTAGTGTTTCAAAAGTTATGAAATGTTTACATACACACATACATACATGTATGTAACAGACACTAACGTCATCGTGAAAATAGTCGGAAAAGGTTCCTAGGACCTTAAAACGTGGAGATCTGATGAAAAATTAATTTTCGAAAATCGGGGCAAAATCAGTAATTCCTTATCTACGTATGTAGCGGGAAGTTAACAAACATTAATGCTGTCTTTTCGACATGTTATGTAAATGAGTTAAAGTAAAATTCGGGAACTGATTCTTAAATCTATTTTATTTAATTCCAACAATCACAATGTTATATCTACATATCTCATAAATAAGCCAATTTAAAGTATACAAAAATATCATTTCAAAAAGAAATTTAATGTTTGATCCAATTTCCTAATTAACATTTGAGTGATGTTATATTTAAACGTTTTGAACGTCTACTTCATTTAGAATCAAGCTATACGCTACATCAAAGCGTCAAAATAAAAAAATACACAGTATCTTAATTCTGATTTATACAACTTTAATCACAAACTTCTATTTACATAAAAGAACATTGGCTGACGTGAGTTCACTTAAATTCAATTTAGGTTCTCCTTTCTGCACATTATGCTCTGAAAATTAAAAAATTAGAGATCCTGTCCTATACGACTATTTATTAATCTATTCCACAATCTATTCTTTGAGATCTATAAACGTATTCCAATTCTATATACAAATTCTTTAGAAATAATTGGTGTACAAAACACACGTTTATATTATGATGTTTTTGTTTCTAATTTTTGTACAGTAATACCTCGACTTGCGCTACCCCGACTTACGCGAACCGGAGTTACGCGATTTTCAAAGCTCATTGATTCATCTTTTATTGGGCTTGATGGCTCCACACTATTGTTTAGCCAAAGGTACGTATTCAGATAATTGAAAGACAAATTGTAGAAAATATGGACTCCAATGAAGAGCGTAATTCTTCTACAAAACAAAGAATAAAAAAAGTTTTTTTGTGTTTGGAAATTTTGCGGGAGAAAAAATAAAGTTAACGACTTTATTTTTTCTCCCGCAAAATTTCCAACTACTTTGTTGGATTTTACGAAGCCTTCTGTATCAAAATAACATTGGTTGGCGATTTTATATTTATATAAATCAGAAATCAGAAGTACTTTAATCAATAAAAAAATTTACAAGTTATTTTGACACAGTTTTGTGTGACACAATTTTTTGGTAATTTTATTAATAAACATTTTTTGTCTACGTGTATTTTTAAAAGCCCCAATCAAAAATATTTTATATGTATTTATATTGGAAATTATATCCCTATTTACGCGAATTCGACTTACGCGGTTGTCGCTCAGTCCCACCTATCGCGTAAGTCCGGGGTATTACTGTACCTTAAGAGGTAACCAAAAGGCTCGAGCGTTTTATGTAGAAAATAAAACAATAAAATAGGTAACCTACACATTAAAGTAAGTATGAAGTCACTAACATCTTGTTTAATGTAATGTTTAATCTTATTTACTATTTAAATACTTCAAATGGTGTTGTATGGCTATTATTAAAATTTAATGTTTTATAGTTTTTGTTTTAATACAATTTCTATAGAAGTAACCTGGTTATTATCAACATGGATATCATGATCCATTGTTTTAAAGGAATTAAAAATAAGCTTAGTGACACTTGTAAAAACATGTTTTTATAATGCAGAAAACAGTTGTATATCGCGTTTGAAATAAATATTCGGGTGGTGAATTGATTCTAAAATTCATGCTTATTTATACCATTCTATTTCTACAAAATAGCTAGGTGGGATACACAAATTACGAGAGAATTTATAAGTAATAGTACCTATTAGGTTAACACAGTGATTACACCTCGAATCTAAGTAAGTTGTTATAAATAGATATATTTACAATTACAATAATAAAAAATAACGGACATTAAAACTTTTAACCCTATATTTATTAAGAGCTGGTTATGAGTGTTGGATAGAAGAGGTCAATTTATCCATTTTTAGCTCCCAAAAAATTTAGTCTGACGAAATTATTTGTGACGGTTTTTAAAATATTTTTTCTTAACAAATTCATCAATCAGCATTAGTTAACAACTTAACAATTTCAATAATCAGCGTTTAATCTCAAATAAAAAAAAACGGTTGACCCTGACAGGCTATCATTGACACTTTCTGCTAAATTAAGGTATTTTAAGCTCTTAAGGTGTTTTAAAAATTATTGGTTGAAAAATTTTGAAGCTATGTCGAAAAAACACTTTTTCAACATTTTTCGTCAACGATTACTCCCAAACGGATAATTCGATTTTTACGACGTAGTTTTTTAGAGGAATAGAGCTGATTAGATTTGATACTCAATCGGTACATACTTTATATTAAAAAAATCTGTTTCACCAAAATTTTTTTCGAATTTTTTTTCAAAATATCTCAAATTCTGGGCTTGGTTCAAATTTTTAAGGAAGTCTAAGTTGAGCGGAATCCAGTCTAACGCCATCAACCACAATTCGATCGGTCCAGCCGTTCAAAAGTTATGAGATATTTACACACACACACACACACACACACACAACACACACACACACAGAGAGAGAGAGAGGTACCGACACATACATACGGACATACTGACGTCATCGCGAAAACAGAAAAGGTTCCTAGGACCTCAAAACATGGAGATCTGGTGAAAACTCGATTTCCGAAAATCGGGGCAAAATCAGTAACTTCGTTCTCATATACGTAGCGGGAAGTTAAAAAAATTGGTACGTCGGCATTTTTCTTCTTTTATTTAATATATTATACAATCCTCCTAAATGAAAATAACGTAACAGTAACATCTAGTTTTTTAATGATTTTTAACGTTTGTGGAAGAAATAAATTTCAACTCAACCTTCGAACTGTCAGTCGTGATTCAAACAAACTAACATTTGTATTGTCATGATGATCTTCCAACTTTTTAAAAGTTTTTTGATTTAGCTCTTCTTAACTTTTAATTTTTTTAATCGCTTCTCTAAATTACTTTTGACCTTCACCTTAAAATGACTTATGACCTTTGAAACTTCAATTGCAATAAAAAAACGAAAAGTGATGTTGCTCTTCAAATATTTTTAAAGTTCTCCAGTGTATACTCTTTCTAACGGTGTGCAATATGGCACGTAAATTTTTTGTTAATTACTTCTCTGACTTGCTTCCCTACAATAGTTCATGCATTCAGCTTATATTAGATAAGCAAGATAAAAGCTTGAATGAAAGTCGTTTAAAGCAGGTAAAACTGTTATCTCCCACTTGGAAAGTAACGTATTTATTTAGTTGCGTCCTACGAATCTTTTCTATTTCAAAGTCATTTTAGCACCTAATACCCACGACTCATTAAAAACAAATCAAAGATTTTTTTACTATAACGTCATTAAAGAACTAGAAGTTACTGCTTAGTTATTTTGATTTCAGAAAAAAACTGCAAAACATAAGATTCTAAATAAAAGAAGAAAAAATAGCAATGTACATTATGTTTTGTGTATGTAACATTATTTTATGAGTTTAAATTCCGTCTTTCAAATAAATCTATGATTAATTTCGTTGCGCCTACATTTTCTTCTAATTATTATATTTTAGTTCTGTGGCTATCCCGTTGGTTCGGCTTCGGATTCGAGCGGAGGATTCGGCTAATATCAAGTTAGTCATGGGAGAGACATTTAAAAAGAGTTGTCCGGTGCCTATATCAGTTATAAGTTGAGGGATCTAAAACAAAACAGACACAAAGATTAGTAAAGTAGGCACTACATTTTCTTTTGTAGCTAAAAAGTTAGCATTTGATAATAATTGACACCTTCTTTCCGTTAATTTTATTGGGCAACCGATGCTCCTAGCACTCTGACCATATTATTATTGTGCAGATGTTTAAATTGGTTTAAAAAATGACAAATAGCGACGTGCCATTATTAAAAAACAAACTACACAACTGTTACATAAAGCTATTTAACTTATCGATTCCTTTCTAATCTTCTATTAGGTATCTAATAAACAGTGCCTATAATTTTCCCTCTACATACAGTACTCATAAACACTACCAAAATAAATAAAATATACATATTGCGAACCGCAGTAATGGCTAAATAGTTCTAGTCTAATCTCTATAAAAATAACAGCTACACAAGTTATACAAGTACAACAATCTCACCTCGCAATCTTACCTCGACAAATATAATTTATTACCACTTACGCAAATAATTCATACAGTAACTACATAACGTAATCTCTCTTCATAATTTATAACGATAAGGTAACGTGACTGGGTTGGAATCAGCCTCTTCCTTCTCTTCTTGTTCAGGGATGTAGTAATGCAGTTCATAAGCTGGAGACAACTCTACAGTGACATTTTCACAGTTCGAATCATAAGGTGGTTTCTGATGGTAATCGTCCGTAGCTACTGGTGTCGCCACACCATATAGTCCTCTCATAAATGCTCTAGAAGATGCAACATCTCTACCATCTCCATGCACATCTTCGTGCACAATACTGCTATTGAACAAAACGGGGAAATTAGACTTAAAACGATTGCTGTTGCGATTGAAATTATCCACAAATCTATCTAAGACGTCTTTTCGAAACTGGGCTTCGTAATCGAAATCGTCATTAAATTTCGGATTTTCTTTATCAGGTTTGATTACATCATTTATCGAAACGCTGGTCAAAGGGGGACTAGTGTAATGAAGTAAATCAAGGTTTCTGTCAAATTCACTATCTTTAGCAGCTTGATGAACAAAATCTGCATAGTTTTTAACAAAGTAAGGATCTTTATTATTATTGTTTTCATCGTTGATTACTGTATATTCATTTTTATTAAATGGTGACTTATTTAAATACTGATCTTTTTCCACAACGAGAGGTTTATTTATAACAGTTTTTTGTTTTTCGCCACTATGGAGTAGATACTTAGGATTTGAATCAGTAATAACAGGAAGAGTTGTTATCGGTAAAGATATTGGCAAAACATTTTTAAGAGGTTCTTGTGTCGTTAAGGAATCTAATTTTATTTTAAAATCCGTATCATACTCATCCATGCTAACTTTTTGGGTTGTTAGTGGAGGGAAATATTGTAAAGAAGGTAATTTTTCAGGAATGTTTGTGGTTGTTTGATATGGTTTAGTCAGTGTTATGAAAAATGGTTTCATATTTTTTGTAGATACAATATTTTTGGGTTTACTTGTAATATGCTTTTTCAAATCAATTTTTGCTAAATTTAAATAATCGATATCTTCTTCGTCGATACTTTCAAAATATTCAGGAAGATTAATATGTTTTTGTGGCTTTTTTATATTTATATATTCATTTTGCTGTATTTTCGATGTTTCTGTGGTTGCAGAAACTATATCTTTTACCTTAGTTGATATTAAATTTGGTTTTTGAGTTGCCGGTAAAACGTTAGGAGCTTTGGATATTACGGGAGCTGCAGTAATTATCTCGTTAATTTCTTCAGTGATATGTGCAGCACTAGCTATAGTTGTTGGAATGGTAGAAGTAAAAGAAGTTGCAGTCGGAGAATTTTCACCTGAACTGCTATTATCTTCATACTCAAAGTAAACATTTCCTAAAGCATCAGTTTTCTTTTTTTTTATTTTGCGAATTTTCGCCATTTTTTCTAACCTTTCTCTGAGATCTGGTACATCATTTTTTATATCCCTGTCTAAGATATTATTCCATTCAGTCTCTGTCTTATTTTTTAAGACTTGAGTGAAAGGCTTTGATGAGTTTTTAGGATTAAACACAATTCCTAGAGAAATTATGCTTTCATTACGCCAACTATTATCATCAGGATCTCTAATAAATTGTTTAGGAGGTTGAACTTCTAATTTTTTCAGTGGTTTATAGTTTGGACTCACTGTATAAAGTGTAAGGTTTTTAACTTTATCAAAATTTATTGGTTTTACTTTCAATATATCATCAGTTGAGTTATTTATATTTGTTTCATTACTGCGCGTTCCGGTTGCGTTTCTTTCACTTTTTGGTTCAACATGATACTGTAAAGTTTGCTTATCAGATGTTTCTTCACGTCTCTTAGAATTTTCTGCGTTGTTGTTTATTAAAGCTTCTTTTAAAAGCTCTTCTTTTATAGCATCTTCATTCTGAAATTAAAAATATATCATTTAATGTCATTGAAATTCTTACAATAAAAATCTTAGTTGCAGTTTGTAATATGTTTGTAGTGTGTTAACATTCCCATACATTTTGGTCTTGGATACATAAGAAACATGTAATCACAATAAGTCAGTAAACTGCGATGCTATGATTCACCATCTCACCAACCGACAGTCGACGTGGACCGGAGTCTACTAATGTTTGGTTCACTCTTCTACGAGCAAAGATATTTGTATTTCTGAGTCTAGGTTTTTAATAAATATAGTGGATGTTAAATAAATTGCGTGCTTTGGCTTAGGAGCAACAGGTTCAGTACCTATCGATAAAGGAACCTACTGAACAAATAAGTACTAACTGAGTAGCGCCTCGGCACGCTGAGTGCAAGACGGAAACTTTGAACATTGTATGTATAATTTAAATAAAAATGGACCTTATCATAATGAATTAAAGTTGGCATCCACTTAATCTTTTTTCTCGATATGCTAATATTGTTTGTATGCAAACTTTATGCGAAATAAAATGAAATATAACTATACGATGTACCAGATTCGGGCGAGTCAATGGTGAACTCTTCCACCTAGTAAAAGTTTTTAAAAGGTATTTATTTTTTTATTCCTTATGGGTTCCTTTGTCGACACTGGATTCACCCTAAGCTATGGCACGCAATTTTTTCAACACTTTGTATATTTGTATTTATATATTATGCTAGTCAGTTAACGATGCCAATAAATACAAATATCGCAAACAAATAATTTCCTAACTTTGAGTTATTTCATGTAATATTTATATATTTATATTACTATCTTACCAGTTGACTTTGGGATTCCAGTGTTTTATTGGGTTTCTCTTCAGCAGCATCACTATCTGTAATTTCTGTATCGTGTTCATTGCTTTTAGCAGGTAATGTGAAATAATTTAAGTTCTTCATCATGTTAGTTTCTTTCGGAACCAGTTTTTCTGAGAAATCTAAATAGCCTGCTCGTTTTGATTCAACTGTTTCCCACTTTATAGGTTTATTTACTAATATTTCGGAAGATTGATTAAGATTTGATAAAACTGTTGCAGCAGTTACAGCTTCAGGAACGTTAGTCATTTGTTGCGTTATGCTTAGGATTTCCTTGAATAAGATCGGTTTTTGCGTAGATTTTATATTAGTTGTTGAAGAAAGCAAATCTTTTTTTAATTGTTCTAGTGACGGTATATCTGATGTTATTACGTTTTGTAATAATGATTGCACAGTCACGGTCTTAATAACATCTTCATCATTGTTACTTGTGTCTAATGATATTTGTGTTGTAGCTGGTATACGCTTCCTTTCGATAGTGGAGTATTTTTTCCATAAATCAGGCGTTGTAGATAATAAATCTTCTTGCAGATTATTAGTTATATTTTCATCAACGTTTATAGATATCTTATTTGTAGTGTCGTTAGACGAACTTATATTCATCGGGGACTCAGTAATGTCCTGTATAATATTATGATCATCATTACGTGTGATTTGTAGTGTCGTTAAATCATTAGTATCAAATAATTCGTTATTTTTTGTTGTCCTAACTGGAACGCTTTCTGTATTAGTTGTATCTTGATTTTTCAAAATAAGATTTTCACTAACAGTGTCTAACTCAATGTGAGTAGAAGGTGTTGTTTCCGGTAATGTCGGTTTGTCTGTTTCTAAATTTCCAGTTACCGATGGTATATTTATAGTTGTATCATTTACTTGCTTTACTGTAGCCGTAACAGTAATTTCTTTAAAGCTTGATTTAGGAGTTTTTTCAGTGTTTACTATAGTATTTGTTACTTGATATTTTTGTATGATATCTCCTAAATGCTTGGTATCGTTTGTGTTATCATGGTTAATAGACGTCTTTATTTTATTTGGAACCACTGAATTCCTCGGTCGTGACAAAGTATCTTTTATTTTTAATATGACGCTTTCTTCTTGTGCAAGATCTTCAAATATTTTAGTGCCTACAGTGGTACGTTTTAAAGTAAATGATGCTACTTGTTTGTTGATGGCTATCACGAGTACAAAGATAGCGTATAACCTGAAAATAAAATAAAATTACTCAATTAATTCTTAGTTGAGTAGCCATAAGCCACTGACGGAAGAAGACATAGCGTTGATATACTCAAAGGTTGATATCACCAGTTCTAATTTTGTAAAAATATGAGGAGTACAACGTAAATGCATTTGTGTCAAATTTCATATTCCACCGTTTCCGTTATTGTCGTGAAAAGGGGTACAAAGTTTTTGCTGCACGTATAAATATACACATTTATGTGTTTGTATGTACAAAATTACAAAAATATTTCTTTATTAATTTTTATTCTACAAAGCTAACAAAACACACTTGTATTTGAAAAATGTAGGAAAAATAAATGCGAGACAAAATTGCAGCTAACTTCGATATTGTTTTTCTCACAATGAAACTAAACCGTTGACTTACAGTATTTGATCGCCCTATAAATTCCCTGGTACAAGGACTATTTCCCGCGACAGGACAAATAACACAAGATAATTAAATTGGCTGTCTCAAGTCTAGCCGTTAGCCTGTTCAGCTCAGATCATGAGGCCCTAGGTTCGATCCTCGGGCTGCAAGAGTGTTATGGAAATTTTTTCGACGTTTTTCTTAAAAATTTGCACTTCCAGTAGCGGCTCTGAGACTGGCGGGTGGTGTGTTATCGTTTACCACCCCTATGCCTTGGATGAACACGTGAAGCTGTCGGTTCCGGTTATCACTATAAATAGGTGATAATCGTTATCAGGTCGGTAAAATGCGGTGATGAGGATAACTACCCACCTTGCCAACCTGCAAACATGATAAACCGGAGTCTATAGACGTTGTTTCAATCTGCACACTCCGCGAGGGTACAGCCGTGATGATACTTCTTAATAATTAAGTTTACTACATTGATGATTCAATAATCCTTGTACTAATACAAATGGTGCTATTCTCAAATATAATAAATCTAGTTGTAATTAGCTGATCCAATGTACACGCAATAATACGTAACCTCTGCTCTTTGATAGGTGGTTACCTATATGGAATTTATTTTCAGTGTATTGAAACAAGTCAATTAAACAATCGTATATTATCAAACACTGATGACTTTGTTGGCTGTTATTATACAACGATGTTGTGCCGTGCTCGACTGTTTATTGAATTAAATGAATGACTTGTTTTGACATTTAATGGCTCAAAAGTAGCTTCTTCCTTATAACTATTGTATAAAATATCTTTATCATTTGAAAATAAATTCGAGACACTGCTGTCATACCTTAGAAACCTTTATTTTTAAAAAGGAGTAAAGAAGCGAAATTTCACCACCTCCAATAGGTTAATTCTTCTCAGTTGATGGTAAGAATTTAAAGTTTTTCGACGGCAGCATGAATTAGGCCCATTTGGGCCTATTTTAAAACATAAATCAACTTTCTATCTGTCAGGCGTCTTATTAATAATGGGAGAACTATCGTAACCATACATTTATACGAGTAACATCTTTAGTTTCTATTAACGATGAATAACTCTTTCCATCATTTGTATTGTAATATAATAAAAAATCAGTGCTTAAAAGAAAAAATTCCTCGTAAACCTCTGCTTAACATATGGCGTGAAGATGCAGGCTAATGTGACATTATACGCAATGCCCAAGAATCGAGTGGATTAGCCTGGCCATAATTAATTCGTGCCGCTCTCCCTACGTCGTAGAAACTGGACCAAATTTTGTTGATGTCACTCCAAGACTTATATATATAATCTTTCGATTTTTGATTGAAGTGTGCTATAGGTAGAGTGTGCACTGTGCCCGTCTCGCTTCGTCATTTAATGCGTCCCCGTGGTGTGCGTTGAGGGACACTAATTGTTACTTTTGAAGGTAAAATTGACCCCGGTTAAAAAGAAATGCCAATTGTCTTGTGATTTGGCACACAGCTAAGTCAAGTTACTGGTTATGACTGTTATTTATTGATTCGTTTTAATTTTTTTAGTGATGAATACGTAAGTAGCTAGGTACCGCCTTTGTAATAGCGAAGAGTTTTTTTATGTCAATTTTGTTTAAAATGTTAATAAATCTTATAAAAATATTACAGTATAAGGCATTTATTTATAAAGCATGCCATTGCTATAAGAGAAAGATAAGTAATTGTTGTTATTGTAAGTGCTGTTATTTTTGTAACCTTTACTAATATTTCACAGGGCTAAATTTGTAGGTAAATGAATTTGTTTGTAGGAAGTAATCTGGAAATGTTGAACAAATTTTGAATTTTCGTTTATCAGTAGAAAGCTACATTATTCCTCAGCGGCATAGGCGGCATTTTATCCCAATTTACCTGCGGAAGCGCTACCTACGCAGGTTACACCAAGAGAAACTGCTAGTATTAAATTCGGGTCGATTAAGATCGAAGTCGATCCAGCCGTATTGAAAACAGAGCTGCATAATAGACAAAACGGTGGTGCCATCCCGAGTGAGTCATTCACCAGTCCACTTTATTCAAATGATTTATTACTTATCTATACATATAATAAAATCGTAGGAAAGTTAACGTATGTCCGGGGTAAACTCAAAAAGTACTGCATGGATTTACTTCAAATTTTGCATGAATATTACTAACAGGTCGGGTCAACATATAGACTACATATTATCACGCTATCACCTACGGGGGAGGAGCTGTGCGGAGTAAACGAAGTCCGCGCGGACGAAGTTGCGGGCAACAGCTAGTTAATACATACGTACAATATTATGTTGAGCAGTGCCACAAAAACAAAGGTTTTTTTTATTACAACTATATTATATACTAGCTGTTGCCTGCGACTTCGTCCGCGCAGACTTCGTTTACTCCACACTGCTTCTCCCCTGTAGGTGATAGCGTGATAATATGTAACCTATATGTTGACCCGACCTGTTAGTAATATTCATGCAAAATTTGAAGTAAATCCATGCAGTACTTTTTGAGTTTACCCCGGACATACATACAGATAAACAGACAAAAATTCTAAAAACTATATTTTTGGCTTCGATATCGATTGTAGATCACGCCCCAAGTATTCTTTTAAAAAAATATTCAATGTACAGTTTTGATATTTCTCCGATTTTATTATATGTATGTATAGATTTACCAAAATTATGTTATTTGTATATACCTGATTACTAAAACTCATATCGCATATTCAATTTAGAATAATTGGTTATTATGCCATCTATGGCTACGAATGTAAACCTCGTAAAAATAAATTAAAAAATCTATAAATCTTGGTGGCCTGCGGGGTGGTTGGCCCTGGAAGCCATCCCTTAAACTTCTCGCTAAATTAAAGTGTTTTAAGCATAAAGGAATAAGAAATAAGTGGCTATATCAAACTATAGATTTTTAAACTCAAATTTTGTTAAAAATTACAGACAGTGCTTTAACTTTTGAAAACCTGTATATTTTGGACACAATTATCATTTTGACCACAACGTAATTTTGTTAGTTTAGCACTCACAAAAATATTGTTATAGCTACAAAATCGATTGGTTGTAAAATGATCAAGTAATGTAGAAATAACACTTTTTCAAAAATTTTCGTCATATCTCGTAAATTAATACACTGATATTGATTCGATTCACAAACAGCATTTGGCGCAAATTTTTTCAGGAGAGCTGCAGATTAAATTTTGAATACAATCGGATATTAGTTTAAAAAGTTTTTTTAATCTAAAGTACCTAAGTTTATTAAAAAAAAAACATAATTTTAATACGCATATCAGAAGCTGCAGCTTTTAAACACTATATTTGATTTTGATTTTTGTAATGGCAATTCACACAATGTTTTAAGGACTTAAATATTTTTCGCTGATATTTTTTGAGAGTTTTCAAAAATTTTGAAAATCTCCCGGCTCGAATGAGTTCAAATTTAAAAAAATCTAAGTTAGGTTAAAACCTAATCGAATGTCATCAACGTCACATTTCGGTCGGTCAAGCCGTTCAAAAGTTAAGACATGTTACACATACACATACATACATACAGATACTAGCGCCATGTTGAAAGTAGTCGGAAAAGGTTCCTAGGATCTCAAAACGTGAAGATCTGTGATAGTTTGATATTGGAACATCGGTGTGATACCAGTGTAATTCCATTTATCTACCAGGAAGTTAATAATAGACTCTCATCAATATTAGTTACTAATATTATAAATGCGAAAGTCTGTCAGTCTGCCTGTTTAACAGTTTCGCTGTGAACTGAGTGAAGTGAACGCTTTCACGGCTAATGTTGCCAAGGAGATAGTTGAAGATCCAGAAAATCAATTCAATTATAGATTACTTTTTTTCAAAATTTAACCCAAGGTTGAAATAGGTGATGAAACATTGTACGAAAGATTATATTGATGATAAACTCTTCTTGGGCGAAGCTGCGCGGGTCAGCTAGATTATTATAAATGCGAACGTTTGGATGTTTGGGTGGATGGATGTTTGTTACTCAATCACGCAAAAACTACTGAACGGATTTGAATAAAATTTTGCACACAGGTAAATGATGACCTGGAATAGCACATAGGCTACGTTTTATCCCGGAAAAATTAGGTGATCCCGCGGGATTCACCAAAAGCTTTTATAATGCAGCGGACTGCACGTTGCAGTTAGTAATAAATAAAAAACACCTCAAAAGTTTTTATTTAGGCACTTACGAGGTTTTCACTTGTAACTGACATAATTGTAAAAATATTTACACGTATTTAAAATACATTTCTCACGTTATTGCCTGCTGCGTTATTATTCTAAGGCCGGTTATTAAGTTAATATTTCGATACAAAATGCGGTCAACATTATTTAAATACTAGCTGTTACCCGCAGCTTCGCTCGTGCATATTTACTTTAGAACTTATTTAACCTTAGTTTACACACGTTTTCATTATTTTATCATTCATGATTTTTTTGTACTCAATTCATACGAAATTTCATGCAAATATGTCAAAGGAATAAAAAGTTTCACACAAACTTTTACCCCTATTTCACTCCCTTCGGGTTGAATTTTGAAAAATCCTTCTCTAGTGGATGCTTACATCATATAAGAAATACGTGTGTGAAATTTCAAGTTTCTAGCCCTAAGGGTTTGGCCTGCGCGTTGATACATCAGTCAGTCACTTTTGCCTTTTATATATAGAATTATGAATATTTTAATTTACTTAATAAATTGCCCACATCAACAGTGCGGAAACAATTAATTATAAGTCGATAGACCAGACGATCGCATACCGGATTTTTATATTCGCTGACAGAGCTCTTATTTCGACTTTCTCTTTGAACCCATGATTGACATGACCTTAGGTAGGGAGAAAAGTGATTGTTGTCACCAACTATAACTAGCGAGACCATCGTTGTACTTCCTTAAAATATCGTTACAGTTCTTTTCTACCTCAATACGGCGTAGCAAAAGGAGGTTTATGGTTTTGGTATGTATGTACAGATGCTGACGGTAAAATATTGTACCTACATATTGAAACACTATAGTGAAATGTCATAAATTAACTATAAAAATATAACTAAAAGAAAACATTGCTTAACCGCATAGTAAACCTCAACGAAATTAGTGTAATAAAAAAATGATGTGGTGTCGCGGGACACCAGGTAGGAACGAACTTCCTTCGGCTAAACGGCACTACTCGCTTGTGTACGCGACTGTCGCGCCTGCGCACGTCTCATTTAACGCTTTTATTCCACGCATTTTTCTTACGGTTTTACTATCACTTTTTCAGTTCGGTCGCGCAGCAAAATCCCTATCCCCTCCAAGCCTGCCGTAAGGAACTTCGTTCCAATATTCAAAAAGTATGGTCACTGCACGATATAATATCAACATTCGTTAGCCGCGAGCTCGGTAAATCGCCGCTTGTAAAAACTTCTATGCGCCGGGTGTCCGTACTGAACATTTTTATTAAAAAATAAAAATTAAGTAAGTGCCTATTTTTTATGTAGTTTTGTTATCAGAATCGAGTGCTGAACACCTCCTTCGGTATGTACAATCTTATACCAGTCAGCATATACGTGTATGTATGTTCATAGCTCCCTCATAATTTCTAAATAACGTATCACAATTTGACAAATGAGGTATTGCTATAACCTTTAATTCTGGGTGGCGCTGGCAATATGGTACGTGATGTCACATTTTTTACCACCGTGTTGGTCAGGGCTCCTTTGAAGAATACTTCCATACAGACAAACAGACAAAAATTCTAAAAACTATATTTTCGATTTTTATTATTATTGTTCGGCTTCGATATCGATTGTAGATCACGCCCCAAGTATTCTTTTAAAAAAACATTCAATGTACAGTTTTGACTTTCCTACGGTTTTATTATATGTATAGATTAGGTCAGTCGGATAAAATGCAACTTGTCTATATAAAACTTTATATTTAGTTATATTCTCTATTTGGGCCAGATTTGATAGACTTTGTGTTAAAAACTATCTTTAGAAACTTTTTAGAAAATCTTCTAATTCATTTATAATGACATGCCAAAACCGATAAACGGATAAACATATCCAAATATATGACGCGAAACAACCGGAACATTATATATCATTATATAGCGAGGATATCCGCCCCTAGCGTGTTAACATTAAATTTGAAAGTCCAAAGCTGACATAAGCACGTCATTTCTTTATGCAATAAGCTAATTAAATATAATTGCCGTTTGTCCTCACTCTTTCAATTGACAGTATCTAGTTCTAATTTTTCTAATTTTGTCTCACTGTGTCCAACAATCCAAAGAGTTGATTTCGTAGACTAGCTTTATAAAGTCTCAGTATTAAACTTGTTTCATCGTGATTATGAACTAAAGTTTAGCGCCGGCCCTATAGTAGAGCGAGGGATCGGTCGCTCTAGGCACAACAACAAACAAAAGGCTAGGAACGCTAAATTATCAAATGTACGAATCCCCGTGTTGGTTCGGGCCCATTTTATAAAGAATAGATCATCTGCCATTTTGTCAGGCAGTTCGTAATAGCAAACGATTTGCTATTTGGGTCACTACCATCATGACTACTAGGTGGTAGAGTTCCGCAACGTCTCGCCCGGGTATATCGTGCCATCGTCTTACCTATTCCAGCCACAATAGCGTCAATGCTTGCATATTAAGCGGTTTTTTAACATATAAAGGAACGTACCCATACTACGTGACGCGTTTAGGGGGGGGGGAGCGGAGTCTTTAAAATACTACGGTCAGTCACAAGAGCGGGGGGGTGGCTCAGGTTTTTATCACGTAGACGATTTTAATGAGAGAAATTTAATGAATGAAAATAATTGTTGTGTTCGTAAATTAAGTTACTGTAAGTTCCATACTGTATAGCAATATGTTTTCACGAATGTTGTTCTTTTTCATAATACATAATTCACTAGTAATTTAAGTATGCATGCAGTCTTATGCAATAAAGACGAGTATGAGCCAAATTATTTTTTTTTTCAATTTTTGCTTGTGAAATGATTAAAATCATAATTATGAATTACTACGTGAAAACTAAAGGGGGGGGGGGTCTTGGCATATACTACGAGTGGTCACCGAGGGGAGGGAGGAGTCGAAAAATCTTAAAAAATAGGTCACGTAGTATGGGTATGTCCCCTAACGACGGGTCCTATGTAAGTTGTCGTAACTCAAGTAATGCGATTTTTGTTTCACTTATTAAAATGAATCCATTTTTATTAGGGATGGGCCGAAATTCGTTTTACATTCGGTATAACCGAATTTCGGCAGCTTGAACCGAACTTCGAAATTCGGCCGAAATTCGGTTTAAATGCCGAACATTCGGCACTAGAAAAAAGTATCTTCTTACACTATTTTGCTTGAAATCTACGCTAATTTTATAAAGAGGAAAGATTTGTATTCTATATTTTTATATATTGCATCATCTAAACTCAAAAACTACTAAACCGTTTTGAAAAAATCTTTCACCATTAGAAAGATATGAAATTATCCCCGAGTAACATAGCCTATACTATACTTTCGAAAATAATCCGTAAAACGGTTGACCCAGCAGGCCATCCCTGAAACATCCCGGTAAATAAAAAAAGATAAAAACAAAAATGAAAAAACTTCAGCATAGATTTTTGAGTTCGAAGAGTTCAAAAATATGTAAAACGGTTGACCCGGCAGGTCATCCCTGAAACTTCCCGCTAGATTTTTATCTATATCTTAGCATATCACAGATTTTTTCAGAGTTCAAAAATCTTAAATTTGTTACAAATATTCGTTAGTACATAGAAGTCGTTGTAAATGACAGTAATTTCAAAATTTTTGAAATGCTATATATTTTCAAAACGATGATTGATTTTGGTCTTTCGAATGGCATTCAACGCAATTTTTGACCTCTAAAATTTTTTATAGCTACGTAATCTACAGTCTCAGAAATGTCGAAGCAATACCAAAAAATTTTTTTTTCGAATTTTCAATATTACTAAATCCCAAAAAATTCGACCGATTTTGATGCAATTTGTTTATTTGACGCAATTTATAGAAAGAAAAGCAGATTAAGCAGACTTTTAAATCAATCGGTATATTAGTCTGAAAATCATTTTAAAAATGCTAAGTTTGCTGTAAACAACAAAATATTGATATTTGAAAAGCCGTAACTTTTGAAAACTTGATTTAATTTTGATCTTTGAAACTATTTGAAAAAATTTCGAATTTATGTCTAAAAAACATTTCCAAATTTTTTCGTCAACGATAACTTCCGAGCGGATTAACCGATCATGATACAATTTATGAATTAGACGCAGTTTTTTTAAAAAAAGAGCTGATAAAATTTTATACTCAATCGATACATTGATCTGGAAGTTATATTAAAAAAATATGTTTCGTCAATTTTTTTGCGATTTTTTCAAAATTTCTCAAAATATTCTAGTCCGAATTGGATAAAATTTTTGGAAGTCTAAGTTGAGCAGAATCTAATTCAATGCCATTAACCGCGTTTCGATCGGTCAAGCCGTTCAAAAGTTATGAAATGTTTACATACACACATACATACAACCATACACTCTCTCTCACACACACATTCATACATACAGACATACTGACGTCATCACGAAAATAGTCAGAAAATGTTCCATACGTAGCGGGAAGTTAAAAATCTAAAGTTTGATATAGATGAAGATGCATATATTTTAAAACATGATGATTTAGATCTTTTAAATTGCATTCAACGTAATTTTTACCTTTAAATGGTTTTATTAGCTCCAAAATCGGTAGGTTAAAAAATGTCGAAAAAAAGGGAAAAATATAGGTAAGTCAGTTGACCCTGCAGGCTATCCTTGAAACTTCCCGCTAAAATTAGGTATTTTAGGCTCAAAGGAACAAAAACTATACCTAAGCATTTTTTTTCAAGGTTCAAAGTTCTGACTTTTGACTTCTGACTTCTGACTTCTGAAAATGACAGCAATTTAATTTTTAAAAAGCTGTATATTTTGAAAACGATGATCGATTTTCATCCTTCAAATGGCATTCAACGAAATTTTTGAGCTCTAAAATGTTTTTGAGCTACATAGTCTATAGGGTAAAATATATCGAAGTAATATCAAAATTTGTTTTCAAAAATTTTCGTTATAATAAATCCTAATAAACCGATTTTGACCCAATTGACGGTATTTGACGCAATTTTTAAAGAGAAAAGTTGATTAGATTTTTTAAGTGAATCGGTGTATAAGCTTAAGAGTTTTTAAAAAAAAATTAAGTAAGTTTTCTGTAAACAGAAAAATTTTATTATTCAAAAGTTATAATTTTTGAAAACTTGATTCGATTTTGATTCTTGAAACTACATTTGACGTAATTGTTTCAAGTACCACAATATTGTAGAAGGTTTGACCTTCAAACAAGTTTTGGTCAAAAAGTCTCTTATTTTATATAAATAATACACTTTTTTCTAAATTTTCGTCAACGATAACTCCCAAACGGATAAACCGGTTTTGATACAATTTACGATATTTGACGCAGATTTTTAAAAAGAAATGCTGGTTAGATTTTTAAATCAAGCCGTGTATTATCCGGAAAGTTATCTTAAAAATATTAAGAAGTTTTCTGTAAACAACAAAACATTAATATTAAAAAAGTTGTAACTTTTGAAAACTCGATTTAAAACTAAATTTGACGTAGTTTTTTAAGCACTAAACTATTGTGGAAGGTCAAAAAAAATAGTTAGAGAAGTTACTAAGTTATGTCAAAAAACACTTTTCTAAAGTTTTTCGTCAACGAAAGCTCTTGAGCGGAAAAACCGATTTTGATGCAATTAATGCACTGAACGCAGTTTTTGTAGAAATAGAGCTGATTAGATTCTGTACCTAATCTATACATTTATGTACTTAGATTATACAGAGTTATTTATTTATGTACGTTATTTATGTACAAAGTTATGAGAAGTTTACAGATAGACATATATACAGACATGCTGACCTCATTGTGAAAATAGTCGGAACAGATTTCTAGGACCTCAAAACGTGGAGATCTGGTGAAAACTCGATTTTCAAAAATCAGGCAAAATCAGTAACTTCCTTATCTATATACCTACATAGCAGAAAGTTAAAAATAAAAATCCATGCCTAAATTGGAACAATTTAACTCAATGTATCAAAATTTTGCTGTTACGTCATTAATTCACGTGCGTTGCGAAACCCATTAACGATATCCTATATATCTATACTAATATTATAAAATTGTAGAGTTTATTTGTTTGGTTGGTTGTACGCGGTAATCTCGAAAACCGCTGAACCGATTTGAATAATTCTTTTTGCCTTGGATAGCCTGTTTATCGAGGAAGGTTATAGGCTATATAACATCTTGCTACGACTAGTAAGAGCGGAGTAAACAAAGTCCGCGCGGACGAAGTCGCGGGCAACATCTAGTCCATACTAAAATTATAAATGGGAAAGTGTATCTGTTTGTTTCTCCGTCTTTCACGGCAAAACGGAGCGACGAATTGACGTGATTTTTTAAGTGGAGATAGTTGAAGGGATGGAGAGTGTCATAGGTTACTTTTTTCTCTTACTTTATGCAAGCGAAGCCGCGGACAATATAATAGCTAGTAGTAAATAGTAAAATAGGTAAATAGCTAGTATAAAATAATTAAATTTTAAGCAAATTCGTAAAAAGTCACGACGTGTCGCTTTTAAGAAAGCTCCCCAAAATTAAACCGAAGTTCGGCCGAACTTCTTATTTTCGCCGAATGTTCGGCCGAAGTTCGAATTCGGTTCAAACCACATTCGGCCCATCACTAATTTTTATAGATCTTTTGATGACACGAAGAATAAAAATGTTCTTTCTATTTGAAGTTGGATATTTCTAACAGAAATTTCAGTTTTATCCCTCGTGTTATTAAAATATTTATAAAAGTGGAGTCATTTTCATAAATAAAACAAAAATCGCATTTTTTAAGATACGACAACTTACGTAGGGTCCGTCGATAAAGTCAATACAATGTCTTCTCGTAAGATCTGATGGTAGTCATGCATGATTTCCATTACCTCTAATCGAATAAAATTAATAAACGATGCCGATGTCGATTGACCACACGATTTAGCGCGGCTTATGTCAATACCACACAATATATTCTTTTCCAACTTCGTAATTGTTTTTATATACGTTCTTACTTGGTCTAAGACCCCTGTTATTTACTCTTTTTTGTCTCTAATCTGTCATTTTAAAAAGAGCTATATAGAAATACGTCTGGAATAGTCAATATTTCTGAATCACTGTAGCAATTTTCTACAACATGTACTGGTACTAGCCAACCATAATACCAACAGTAACGCCATGAATCGTGCTTCACTGCAAAATAATCCTGTCTTAAAATATTAACTTCAAATCAAGAAAATTCAGACGATTCCAATAATTTGAAAAACTCAAGGAAAGGGGTCAAATTGCATCTATTGCCTCCGCTTGGATCCGCGTCTGTTTCAAATCGTAGATTTCTATAAAATGACGCCGCAACAAGTACAACACACATTGTTTCATGTATATCTATTAATTTTGGTTGTTCCACGCACGGCCACATAATGATATAGGATGGCTGGTGACCATCAAACCTAATTCTATGATTTCTCATATGTCTAGCATGTCGTGTGCAGTCTTGTACTTACGCAAATTGTACACAACGCAAACGCGTTTGGCAGTTCATAATAAATGTTTAATTGAACGTTTCATGTAAGTACGTAACGGTTGAATTGTTACGGAGTGGCATTTTCCACATTCATCCACTAGTCCACTACTAATCCTATTTTGACAAAACAGGAATATTGGTGGCAGCTGCAGGCTGATATTTAAAGAATAATATATTGACAATGCAGGCACGAATATGAACTAATTCAAAGTTATTGGTTGGTCGAGTGACTAGACTCTAATAAAGCAGTCGATGGGGCTCAGAAATCAGACTTTTTTCAATAAAACTTTTTATAAGAAATTTTGACGCGTCTACGTTTTTTTTAAAACTACTACATTTTTTAAAAAAAATCACGGTAATAGTAAATATAGTGAAGTTAAAAGGAAAACTTTTATTGGTTAGAAGGCTTTTGAGTAATAGAAGTTTACAAGTTTTTGAGTAATAGTCGACCAACTTCCAGAATGTACTTGGAGAAGTTTTTATAGGCGATCAACCTGTGGTGCGGATATATTTAGGTTAGGTAGGTTACTGCTATTTATATGTACTTACATCCAAAAAAAATAATAGGTGCGCAATTGAAAACAGTAAGTATCATTTTAAGTATAAAATTTCTTACGAACTACTTGATTTTAATCATTTACATACATACATACATACATAACATACATAGAAATTGTGAGTACTCTAAAAAGATGTATGAATACACAAAAAATTGTTATTCTAGATTCAGGTATACACTTCGTCGGCATGACTCACATTTGTGCCATAATCCATGCCAAATTATAAACAACTTTCTATCGCTAAGAATCTTTAAGCTTTGCAGACGTACGGACGGACATATAACTAAAAACAAAGTAATAACTTTGAAATTTAAATTATTATCAATTATTATGAATATTTCGGAAGTACATTACTAGCGAAATTTACATAACTGTTTATATTAACTCTTGAACCTGTCTGTAAACTTTGACCTCCCGGAATGAGGACGTATTTAAACAAATCTTACATTTGCGAAGGTCGTGGTGCACGGTGAATTTTCAAACGACTTCCAAAAAGGAAGAAGGTATTCAATTCGGTATTTATAGTTTTTTTATGTAAGTATGTTCGTGCATATCGCTGTCATTCTTTTTATATCATAAGATAGTAAACAGGCACATGGTTCTCCTGATAGAAAGAGTCAACAATCACCTATAGACATCAAAGATGTTACTGGTGCGTTGCTATCCGTGGCGAGATGATATTAATGCCACATGAATACGTGTACCGGCAACCTTACTCTTCAAACTGAAACACGCCAGTGACAAGCATTGACTATTGTGGCAGAAATAGGAAAAGCGGTGATACCAAAAAAAGTTTAAGTTATACAGAATGTTAGTGTAAACACCGTTATTCGTGAAACCAGTGGTTTGGTTTCACTTATAGAACGAAAATTCAATGAAAAAATATTTTTTTAATAATGTAGTCTCCATTTTTCCTCAAAATTACTCAGGGACATGGATTACTATATTTTTACTGGAACATTGTGTAAGGTAGTTAGAACGGACGGCCAGTGCGGCAGGTTAGCGCCTTTTGCGCATAGTATCCATGAATTTACGGAAGATGTCGAACAGAAACTTTCTTATATTTTTGAAAGAAAATATCGTTTTTTATTTTTAAATTTACATAAATATATTTATAATTAAGTCAATTACCTATGGTTTTAGTGACGGCGGTGTTTATCCTAACAGCCTGTATAATTTTCGTGATAATTCAGCGCAGCAAATATTTATCTTTTGACTGCTTAAATAATAACATTGTGTAAAGAATTGCAGCTTATCTGGAAAACTGGAGGTACGCTGAGCTACAAAAATCTTTTTAGATTTTGTATTAATAATGTTTCCTAAGTTGTGTTCCACCAATCAGTATTGTATGACCAATACAGTAATGTATGACCACTGTTTGATAATTCATACTAATATTACATATGTGAGTCTCTCTGTCTATTTCGAATCGCTGAATCGATTTTGATGAAATATGGCATGGAGAAAGATGAAGGCTGGAGGTCAAAAAGGCAATTTTTTTATAAAAAAACATCAAACATCTACCTCTAGGAGCTGAAATTGGGGATGAAAATTTGAATGCAAAATTATGTCGACGACGACTAGTCGCAGACGAAACTGCGCGGGACAACTAATTAGTAAATAAAGATTATTTTAAAGTTTATTATTTGACCGCCCCGTTAGTCGAGTGTTTAGCTAACCTAGCTATGAATCGATGGAGCCCGGGTTTTGCGCTCCAGGCGGAAAGAGTTAACCGACGCTTATACATGTAGACATCAAAGATGTTTATGGTGCTTCGTCATGTTGCGAGATGTAATACATAAATTCCTTTCCTGGTACTCTCTCCGGAACAAGAATGACGATATTTAATCAGGACAAGGCCAGGCGGCTATAGTAATACCCAGACGAAACGTTGAAAGACGTAACTGCGATTAGCCACGATGGTTGTGATACATTTCTTTTGTCTTTTACGAACTGTCTGGTAGGAAGATGATTACTTCTTCAGATGGGTCCCGAACTTACCTTACTTAAAATAATTATTTAGTAATACATAATCATATAATTAATAGTTAATTAATAACAAAAGGAATTAATAGGCTAATTAGCGTGTTTGTTACGTTATATAATGTGTGGAGTAGTTTCTTAAACACAAAACAGATTCTAAACCAACTATTAGATATACAAAGTATACATTACACACAGTATGCAAAGCATTGATTGGTAAGATGCCTCTCGAGCAGCCATCAACTACTGCTCATTTCTTCAGAATGTCGGACATCCGAACCGGTGGGATACTGGGATACCTAGGTTTTGTAGCAAGTCACTTCATATGTTCAGTTAGAAACAGTTTTTCTCGTTTTTTTTAATTACTCCTACCACAAAAAAAATAAGTATACTACCTATACCTATACAAAACGCGAATTAATTTTTAGTACTTATTCAAGCGGTTTCCAGCGTGTCGGGGCTAAATCCCACGCACTTGTTTTAATTTTTAACACACAAGACAAGACTGTCCCAGTCATTATAGAAGTAAGAAAAATTCCTTATTTTTTAAGTAATTAAAAGAAGTTTTTGTCATTCCAACTCTGTTATATTTCCCGACTTTTTAAATTTCAAATCAAATAACGTTTACCTATTCAACGTAGGTACGCTTGGTTACCTTTATCGACGTCAAAAATTATAGTCCAGTAAAAAGTTTAATGAATACATGATCTGACCAGTTTTGGCGCAATGAGTAAAAATGTTATCATTAATACTTAAATAATGATATTATGAAAGAAATTTTGATTTAAATTTATAGGAAAGGGATGAAAAAAATAAAAAAAGTGTTGAAAAATGCCTTTTTTAAAAATAACTTAATAACGGTAGGAAATAGAAAAAAAAGTTTCAAGTAAAAGTTGTAGAGAAAAAAATTCTACACAAAAAAGTTCCTCTTCATTTTTTTGTCATCTGCTTTAGTTTACTTACAAAAAATAAAAATTAAATTTGCTTTGTAATTAATTATAAAAACTTACCAGAATTATTACGGCCCTGTACCATGCAGCGCGCGCATCACATAAATATGTACTAACACTACTACATATGTTTTCCCATATTTATATATTTTTACATATTTTACTACAAATTTAATTTTTATTTTTTGTAGCTAAACTAAAGTAGATAACAAAAAAATGAAGAGGAACTTTTATGTGTAGAATTTTTTTTTCTACAATTTTTACTTGAAACTTTTTTTTCTATTTCCTACCGTTATTAAGTTATTTTAAAAAAGGCATTTTTCACCCCTTTTTTTATTTTTTTCATCCTTTTCCCCTAAATTTAAATCAGAATTTCTTTCATAATATCATTATTTAAGTATTAATGAACACATTTTTACTCATTGCGCCAAAACTGGTCAGATCATGGTTTCATTAAACTTTTTACTGGACTATTAAAATGCTTTATAAGCAAACACATTTTAACACATGAACACACAATAGTTGGTATTTAACTCTGTTATATTGCACTCTAAAAGTTAAAAAAAAGTATTTGGATACACGAAATATAATTTAATTTTAATAACATATGAAATGAAACAATTAGCTGATTAAAAGGTAGTTTGTTTCTGAGAGTTCTCGTTTGAAAAAAAAAACATTTTTAATGTTGAAAAATTGTGTAGATGAAAAATTACGTTAAATACGAATATCATAAAAACTAATTAAATGGAAAAGTCTCTTACTTTAAGCTTATTTTATAAAAATTACAATCATCAAAATGCATTAAATTTGTTTGTAGACGGTTTGAATTAATTGTTTAGTGTGTGCAAAAAATCTGACAACAGTCTTGCAAAAAAAAATTAGAGAAATTTATTTTAAAGGGTGCTTCTTGTTTAAGGAATTTTTATAACTTCATTGTTTTGTTATTATCATAAGTATTGTTACATAAACTACTTTGATAAAGTTGAATGTTGCTACACAAAAATATAAAAAATCATCAAGAGAAATCTCAGATATGCCTTCTATTTATTTTACAATAATTAATCAATATAGAATCTAATTACATATACATAACAGACATTGTTAGGACAAACGCAATCCACGTAACGCACTAATTCGCCTACCTGAAAGTGGAGCCCAGTGACATCTTAGTACACAACGGTTGCGTCATAGTTCACACATCGCCGCGCGCGCGCACCGCGATCGCCGATCGTCTACTGCGATGGCCGATCGACTCCGATACCGATGTCCGATATTGACGATTAACTATTGTTCTACCAAACATCCTCCCATTCAACGGCTATCCACAAAGGACGCTTCTTTTCAGACTTGACTATGTTTGGCAACGGCCTTCGGGGGCAATTAGTTTCCATCCTATCTCCGGTTACACCGATTATAATATATTATTACAAGGAATTTTCTAATTATATTAAACGGGCACGCACGCCTATTAGCACCAAATATGTGCATTAAATCCTTATTATAGTTATTATTTGTAAATAAACAATATTATACACAAGTATTTCAATACTGGAATGAAATTCTTTTAAATAAACAGAGTAGCAAGCTTTATTTAAAACAAGATAAAATTAAAAAATTCAAGAACCCCCGACACATCCTCAGACCGCCATTCTGCTACATATGCATCATTTTAAGGGAAAAACGTGAAAGGACCTGATGATATTCAAAAGGGGATCTTGTAGCATCAGGTTAAGTTAGCACGGTTCCTTACTCAATGAGTTTAAGTTGTATTATATAAAGCTTTACTATATAACCCTGGAAGTTATTTTGATTCAGAGTTTATGTAAAAATATAACACATGAAACCACACTCAATGGGCTTATTTTGTTTAGTGTAGGAGTTCCATGGACACTTTATAGTTTCATTATCAAACCCTGCAAATCTCCTATCTAAAGGCCAACTATATCAGCCTAATCTCCGATGACCACCTTCCAGTTCCATCATTATTATATCTTAAAAAATATCCGGCACCTAAGTGTTTGCCAAGATAACCCGAATTAGCCCACATTCGATGGGTTTATCTAGATTAGCTTAGACGTTCTCATGGGCTTCTTCCGGTTTTATTATAAGACACTAGAAAATATCCTGCTCAAAACACCTTGGTATAAATTTACTCCATTTTATTCCAAAGTTCCCATAATCCATCATCAGCTTTATTATAAGATCCCGGAAATCGTCTAGCACCAGGATGTTTGTTAAAACAGAACAAAGGACCCCAAACTCGATAGGTTTATATTGTTTACTTTAGAAGTTCCCATGACTACCTTTCGATTCTATCATCAGATACTAAAAATCGTCCAGCACCAAATTGTTTGCTAAAACAAACCGAATGAGTCCCCACTTGATGGATTATCCTGGTTTAGCTACACAGTTCTCGGGCACATCTTCCAGCTCTATCATCAGGCACTAGAAGCCATTCCGCTCCAAAGTCCTTATAATAACAAATGACACCAAAGTAGATGGTGTTTCTCTATTTTAATCCAAAGTTTCCATAACGTACTCCCAGCTCTATCATGAGACTGTGCAAATCGTCTAGCACTAGAGTGCTTGTTCAAGCATAACAAATGAGTCCAATTTCGATTAGTTTATCTTATCTAGTTTAGAAGTTCTCATGATTACTTTTCATTTCCATCATCAGAGCCTGAAAATTATCCAGCAATTATGTTTGCCAATACAAGATAATTAAGTGCTAATTCAAAAATACTACCTCATTTAGTTTAGGTGTTCATTGTAGTTGTATTTTGAAGCTAGATTCTTGGAGTTCCAATGTCACTTTTTGGCTCAATTGTCAGAACCTTATCATCATGAGAAAGAACCTACTATAACAAATTAAATGGCTCCATACTCCACTACATTAGGAATGTATATCTGCGAGTTACAATGACACACTTACGGCTCCATCTTCACATCTTTGACATTATATATAAAGGAAAGTACGCGTCATCAAAAATCTATCGAGTCCGAACTTGGCCATCTTATCTCTTTCTACATTATACGCATGGTTTTCGGTACCACTTTTTCAGCTCCATCTTCAGATCCTCGTTGACATGAGCACTAATCAAACCCTGTACTTTTAGCAACAAAATCAAAGAATCCAAACAAGGTTATCTTGTTAAAACTCTGGATCAAAGAGTTCCAGTCCCTGCACAATGAGCTTTGTTGGATGGTACCATAGTATTGCATTGTCACTGAGCTTTTACAAGTCTGTCAAGTTTTTGTACAAACGATATCAGAAAGTCGTTGAAAAGTTGCTTGCAATATTTAGAAAATCTGTTATTTACATACGAAAATTGCCAGTTAAATAAATGCTGATGATCTTCGAATGAGGATCTTAAAGTATTACATCATGGTTACCATGTAATTGTAATATCAATAAAGTAAGAGAATGCAAAATTTAGTATAAATAAAGCCATTAGAAGTTGTTTAATTCCTTCCATCAATTAGAAAAGAGCTGGTAACTTGAAACGGCTGAACAGATTTTATTGAAACATAGCTAAGAACCATCTCGCAAAACGGGGCTTTCAATTAAAAAAACCGCAACCAAATCGGACCATCCGCCAGGGCGCTACGATGCCACGGACAGACACACAGATACACACCTGAAACTTATAACACCCCTCGTTTTTCGTCGGGGGTTAAAAATAGACATTATTGCCGCCTAGATAGAGTAGAATAATAATAAATATGACACGAATTGATCTAATAGAATGGTTTTTGTCTGTTTTGGTTCGGGCACTCTGGATATTAACCGTTTACTATTCTGCCAGGCAGATTGTGAAAGGCGAATGATTGGCCAAATGTGCGCAGAGTGGTAGTAACTATTATGCAAAATAGTTATCATTCATTCGTTCATAGCTATATAACTTACTGGTTCAACAGGCGACAGGCAGACTGGTTCTTAGACGTAAGATTTCATTATTGTTGTGACCTGATGTTCCACCTCTTTCCAACTGCTTCCAATTATTTTTAAACGTCTAATCTATTTTAAGTCCCGATGTATAAAACAAGCATTGCTTAATTCTGGCTTCTTTCCTTCTTTTAGGTTTGAATCACAACTAAGTGGTTCTGTAACGTCTCGCCTGGTTTTGGTACTACCGCATTACTTACTATGATTTCCTGCCGTAAGAGCGACAACGCTTGTCATTGTCGTGCTCCGGTTTAGAATATAAGATAGCCGATAAACTTATGCATGTGACATTACCATCCTGTCATACGGATAATAACGCAACATTAGCATCTTTGGTGTATATAAGCGATGGTAGTCTCTCCATCAGGAGAGCCATCTGCTTGTTTGCTTTCTTAAGCTATAAAAACATGAACAAACATTTGTTTGATGGTTATATAACTTATTAGACAATTTATATATTAAAAGCAGCAGCTACGAGGTTTCTAACCGGTATCTTTCTTGTAGAACTAGCCTTTCGTGCTGGAGGCAATTTCGTTATTTCGATGATCTATAAAAACTTTTTAAAAATTTACATGATTAAATAAACGTTTTATGAAATTTGTTGTTGTGTTTTATAAAATTACACTACTAATGATGCGCCTACATTGTCCTACAGCGAAGGTTCGCGTTGTCGCGGTGTATGTGGCCAACTACTTTGCTGAATTGCAAATCTCCGAGCTTCTTTCGGTTTTCTATCTCGACCAAATTCATCTTAATTAGCCATTAGATCAGTAAGTGTAATTTGTCCAGTGAATATTTATATGTTTTTATTTATTTAACTAGCTTACTTACTCCATCATGTTGTAGGCTTCCTACCGTTTGCCTCCTATTCCCTAAAAAAGTCTGTTCGTCTCGCAGAGCACAAACTAATTGTGAACTGTACTCGGCCCAAGTGCAAACGATTTTTTGGCAGTAGCGAGTGTTTTTGCGTTCTCCATTCGAATGCCAGCGTAGAGAAGACCGCTGTCTACAGCCAGTAAGTAGGTTAATGGTGCGTTGGTTTCCAAATGGTTAGAATGTGAAGTCCTAAGTAAAACAGCTACTCCGCGTTCTAGGTTCTAGCCCCGCAAACGAGAGTCATCTTGGCGGCAAGAGGCGTCCGCCACACACTCGAATGCGGACGAAGCTGCGCTGGTCAACCAATACTTTTTAAGTAAGCTTAACCAAAACAAAGAAAATATTGATAACGATTTTTATTGATTATTAAAGTATAGGAATTAACGAATGAATTGCATGTTACGCAATCTGATAGCCCCCGTCCATTGACACCGGCAGTTAACTGTTAGAAAGCTTCTTCCATATCAGATACCACTGACACACTCGGGCTAAAGTTCGAACGTAACAGAATCTCTTCTAAGCTAATCTTCACTGTGAATTGCTGTTGGCTTTTTAGTTTTAGCCAGCCGCACCCTGCGGCCCGCTGTATTATAAAAGACTAGTGAATCCCGCGGAAACAACTTTTTTCGGGATAAAAAGTATCCTTTGTGCTTTTCCAGGACATCATCTATGTATGCCAAATTTCATTCAAATCCGACCTGCTGTTTTTGCGTGACTGATTAACAAACGTCCAAACAATGTGAAAGTACATTTATAATGTTACTAGTTGATTCGCGCAGCTTGCAGCTTCGACCGCGAGTAGGTAAACATGTCGTCATATAGTTCGGTCTTCATTCAAAAATTTTTCCTCTACTCAGCCACTTTTGAAAAAAAATGCCTTCATTATCCTGTGTGTCACCCTGGATCTTCGACTATTTTCATGCTGAATTTCATCAAAATTGGTTGAGTGGTGTAGCCTGAGAGGGTTAGGATATAATTTATGACATCCTTTTTAGACGTGTTATTATTGTGATTTTTTCGGAATCATTATAAAAATTCCAAAAATCGATATCTTAGAGGCTCTCGGCTTCGTGTATCGACGAATAGGAGTGTGGGAACAATTTTATTGTTATAGGGATTTTTAATATAAAAGAATAACTCTTCAAAAGCTAACAAACAGATAGTTCTCCTTATGGAAAAATACAACCATCGCCTATAGATATGATTAAACGTGTCGCTACTGCACTGATACTAGAGTGCAGAATCACAGAATACGAGAGACTAACAGAAGTCAATGTACATACAAGTAATATTCGGGCATAGCACACATAGACACCTCTCACGGACGCGATATCTCGAACTGGTGCGGAACAAACTGTCCCGAGCCATTCCGAGATATCGCGTCCGTGAGAGGAGTCTATGTGAGCGTTGCTCTAATATTACTTGTATGTACATTGACTTCTGTTAGTCTCCAGTAGTCTGTGGTAGAACTCCGCAATGTCTCGGCCGGTTTTTTGCACTACTACCTCACTTTTCACTGTATTGCTCCTACTTATAGGATAAGGTAACAAGACAATTTATGCGTGTGCCATTTTTATCACGTCATACAGATAGCAACAAGCTATTATCATCTGTGGTAGTCTGATATCTTGTTTGCTATCTTTTAATATAAAAAAAACTATGAAACAAAGAACAATAAATAAATAAATTATTCGTTTTCGACTGCCCGGCCCCATTGGTGGTAGTGACCCCAAGACAATGGATGGGGCTATAATTTCGGTTCCGGACGGGGACGACTGTATGTGTGATGGCTGTTAGATATTTGTATGCCTAGATTTAGGTCTTTACTCGTTTTAAACATATTACATTCCTAGTAGTGTCCGCGATTTCGTCCGTTTAGTAAGTCCGTAAGTTTATCTACAAGTTTGTACGGAACCCTCGGAATATCGGAAATAACCGATTTAAGTAATTCAAAGCAATCAACAGGTACTCAACCAGCCCAGAATGCGAAGTGATTTATTTGGTTAAGGATTAACACCGAGATGTGAAAACGATGGTCTACTTTCTACCAATGTTTTTATTAACTTCTTAAACATAACATATATAGTGACGTAACTACTACATATAATGGCTAGGCATATTTTGTGCACACGATGTTAAGATTCTTTATAGGTTATATTTTACGAGCTACCAATATACGATATACCAACTCCTCAATGGTAAAATAACATTGAATTGGCGAAAAAATTGTAAATATCGATCGAATAGTTTCATATGTGATTCATAATGTTCAAAATTACAAATCTTTTCTCATAGATTAGATTTCTCATTAGTGTAGATATTTCAATATTTTATGTATGTATTCCTGTGCGACATTAATATATAGGTACCTATAATATGTAGTTTACTGATACCCAAGGGTGGGAGGAGGGGATCTATGGGGGTCATGACCTCCCCTGGGTAAGGGTCTAGGTATGTATTTATTAGGATTAGATAAGGATTAAAGCCTATCATGACTGAACCTCAAATATGTGACCCCCCTTGAACCGGACTGGACTGGCCCTTGTATATGTGACCCCCCCCCCTGAACCGGACTGGACTGGCCCTGGTATATGTGACCCCCCCTGAACCGGACTGGACTGGCCCTTGTATATGTGACCCCCCCTGAACCGGACTGGACTGGCCCTTGTATATGTGACCTCCTCTAACCCGGACTGGACTGGCCCTTTTATATGTAACCCTCCCTGAACCGGACTGGACTGGCCCTTCTATATGTGACCCCCCCTGAAACCCATTTCATAAGCTAATAATTTAGTTACTTTAGGGTTATATCAATTAATGTTATTATTCTACGAATATTGATTTGTTTAAAATATTTGGTTGGTTGGTTACCTTGCGATATAAATCGTGTAAAGTGTGAGGTAAACGGCAATAGACGCTCCAGTTTATTTATTACACATATAAATTCTAATATTTTTTTTATTAATTTTGCTTAACGAGTAAATTTTAAAATATATGAGGTAAATGAACTATAAAAAGGGATTTTTGGGTGTTCATAAGGCAATATGTAGTCTATATGTTGACCCGACTTATTAGCAATATTCATGCAAAATTTGAAGTCAATCTAATAACTATGTTTTTGGCTTGGATATCGACTGTAGATCACGCCCCAAGTATTCTTTTAAAAAAATATTCATATATATTTCCTACGAAATACTATTTCCCACATATTTCCTACGATTTTATTATATGTAATATGTATAGAAGTATGTAATACCTATATAACAATGTATCTTAATATCTGTGTAATTTCGGTTTTTTAATAAGAAATCTAACAATCTGTATGAATGTTTAAATAAAGGTTCACACTTAGTAAACTTTACTATAACTAACATACCTACTTAAGCTACTAGCTACTGCATCAATTCCTTCCTTTCTTTTGCGCGCTTTATATTAAATTCCTTATCTCCAGTCTCCGTGAATCGGTGCATAGTGAATACCAATTATATTCTAATTATTAGAATATCATTGGTGAATACCTACGGTATCATCTGTCGAATTAATAAATACATACAGATCATGAAGCTGTATTATATCTGGAGGCAGCACTTCTAGTACCTATGTACTTGAATGACAATTTTATATATTGCTGTCATCTTCTGAGGTCTTACCCTCTCTTTCTAACAGAGCTGTATAAAAAGAGACGAAGAGACCTCATAGACAGAGATATAACGTAAATATGTTATGGCGCCGCTGGTCCTTACCGCTGAAGGGTCATAGTGATGGAACCAACGTCAGCCTTTTGTCAGGTGACGTCATAACTGTGGAGGTCGATGATGTCACACAAGGATAAGTAAGGGGAAAAGGAGGATCTTCCCAGCCAGGCAAGGTGTACTGCCAGGGGACCGAAGTCCATTTGAGAAGCGTTGAAACTTATATATAGTGTTACAAGATAAATAATTGTGATATCGCGATTCAGGATTTTATTTTGAATTTTATTTTTTCCATTTGTTATTGATTTTTGTCCATTTGTTATTATTTTTTCTTGTAACGTTTGTGATTGTTTTGAGCCGCTACAATGTGTTTCAAGTGATTAATACGAGTGCTAGCTCCATGATACAGATATATCACAGATGATCAGTATTGCCAACTTAAGGTTTTTCCCCTAAATTTAAGCGGAAAAAAATATTGAAAGGGCGATTTTAGGGGCAGGATTTCTTTGCGGGTTTTAGGGCCACCACTTATCAGCGGAAGGTTAATCGATATAAAAGAAAAGCAGAAACCTTATCCACAAAATAGACAGTCTTTAGACAGACATTGCTCGTAATACCAAGAGGAACAAAGGCAAATAAAGCAAAGCCTTAATAAAGTCATCACATATCTGTGGTCACATTTAAGATTCTTTATTTATTCATCAGCAGCAATAAAGAAATTGTTAATCCTTCTTTTAAAAATATCCATGTCAAAGCTCCTTGGAAAATCCGTGTGAGGAAGACTGTCTTGTTCAGACCAAGAATGTGTGTAAAAAGCAAACAGTGATAAATGGCCAAACTACGGCATGTAGCACGAAGGCGGAAAATGGAAGTTCATCAGAACACTTCTAATTATATACCGGTAGAATATGTGTAAAAAACCATTGTCTTTGATGTGATCATATGTATTAGAAATAAACTCACTTGTACTTCCAGTTCATGTATTTTTAAATTTTTTACTGCTCACATCCAACCGGTTTCGCCTATTAAAGCATCTTCAGGGATGTTTTGCACGTATTTTATTATATCTTTAACATATTTTATACAATTCAAGTTACATTATTAGCCACCTACTCAATTCAATTCAATTCAATCTTGTATTAATGGCATTCCCGTTGATTACGGATTCTGCCAGTATCAAGTCAGTCATGGGAGTGACACCAAAAAAGCCACCTACTCTTTATAGGTGGGTATTAGATAAATATTTCAATTTGACACAAACGTCTGGCTGTCTGGGTTACCAACATGATATTTTTTCCCTAAAAAGCGGAAACTGTATTATTAGCTATTTTATTATTAGCTATTTTATTCTATATATATACTCCACTTTGGCTTAGTTAGTTAGGAGTATACAAATTGCAGTGCGGTAGTTATAAGGCCGTATATGTGGGTCACACTGGTAGATCTTTTTCGACAAGAATTAGGGAACATTTGAGAACATGGCACTCGGGTAAGGGTGAGTCTGCATTTGGTCTACATCTCCGAGCGGAAGGACATAAATTTGAAATTAAAAAAAATTTTGTTTGTCTACACCGGTGTAGCAAAGGAAGAAAACTAGATGCCCTTGAAGCTTTGGAAGTAGCACACTGCTAAATTTATTAAGAATTAAGAAGTATATAGAAAATTTCTAAATTAATTAGATGTGACCGAATGTAGATTAACCTATTTTATTTAATTATTTAACTAAATTTATCTTTTGGCATAATATGTATTTACTGATTATATCGAAATATGAAATGTGTCTAATGCTAATGTGTTGAAAAATTGTTATTATATATAGACACATTTCATATTTCGATATAATCAATAAATACATATTATGCCAAAAGATAAATTAAGTTAAATAATTAAACTTGCAAAAAGCAGAGCTTTGTAAGGGCTCGCAAAGTTATACTACCTAGTAATATTGTTAGGAAAGTATTTTTATGAGAATTACATCTTTTAATGTATGGACTTCATTTATAATTTAATTTTTACGAAATTTTATTTTTATTTAAGCCAGCGTATTTTTATCCAAATATTATATTCCCATCAAAGGCGTCATCAGGTTTTGGTCTAGAAGGGCGCAGGAAAATAAAACCAAAATAAAAAAAACATGTTTCTAAGACAAATTTTTTTAGAGATTTTTTTTTAAGAAAAATTCTTTAAAATTTTCTTGATTTATTAAAAACACGACTTTATTATTATCAATGTTATCTACACAGAACAAATATAAAGGTTATCTACTAAAATTTTACACCATATTTTCTGCTACCTATATAATATAGTACGGTCTACCGTCTACCTATAATATGCAACTCAAGATCCATCTCGGGCCACCACTTCGTTCTTAAAGCCTAATATTGATAGAAATCAATTTTTATTTGTGGTAGCTTTCTTGCAAAAGAGTTTTCAAGGAAAAATGGGTATTAAAAATGAAAATTAATCTTATAAAGAAAAACATATTTTTAACATTTTTCTAAGATAAAATAAGATCGATTTTCGAAATAAAAAAATGATTTATTTATTTAACCTTCAAAATTTTTAGGATTAATATTGGACTTACCACAGGTACTCACTAAACTAAACTCAGCGAATGAATTTTCTCTCAGAGAAACCTTCGGGGTTCAATTCCCAGGTCAGACAAATCAAAAATGTGTTTTTTTTTTCAATTTTCTAATAAAAACAACGATTCCCGGGATTGGAAAGGTGCCCGGTTAGTGTTAAGCTGATCATCCATCACGTTGTGGGACTAAGACGTATCTTCGGCTAATCGTGGATGCACACGTTGTACCTCTGCCTACCTCTTCGGGGATATGGGCATGACCATACTTTTTTTTAGTTTTTTACCCTCGGGCTAAGATTGAAAATTGATCTCAATACAATATTAATCAATTAATACACTTGTACTGTTTCACAATAATCATATTGTGAAAAATCTGTAAACTGTTGACCTTGCAGGCCATCCCAGAAACTTCCCGCTAAATTAAGGTATTTTAAGTTCAAAAGAGTAAAAACTACAAGCATAGATTTTTTTCAGTTCTAAGAAATATTGAAATATCTCATTGTACCAACGAAACAATCGTACATGCAGTTTATTTTGATAAAAATGGCAGTACATTGATTTGAAAAACTGTACATTTTGGAAACGATAATCAAATTGATCAAATTTCAAATGGCATTCAACTTAATTTAACTATTGCTTTAGCTAAAGCAATAGTTTAAATAATCGGTAATTTGAATTAATAAATAATCGGTAATTTGAAAATTTTGAAGCAATGTCAAAAAACATTGTTTTCAAAAATTTTCGTCATTGATAGATCCCAAACAGACTGATTTTTATCCAATGAACGGTACTTGACGCAGTTTTTAAAGGAGAAAAGCTGATAAGATTTTGAATTCAGTCGGTATATTAGCCTAAAAATTATTTCAAAAACATTAAGTAAGTTTGCTAAAAACAACGTAATTTTAATATTTGAAAAGCTGTAACTTTTGAAAATAAGATTCGATTTTGATTTTTAAAATGGCATTGGACGTAATTTTTTTTAGTACTAAAATATTGTAGAATAATAAAAAATGATTGGTTGAAATATTTCGAAGTTATGTCGAAAAAAGACTTTTTTCAAAATTTTCGTCAACGATTAGGTACTTCCAAATAGATAAACCGATTTGATGCAATTTATTTTTTAAGAATATAGCTGATTAGTTTTTGTACTCAATCAGTACATTAATCTGGAAGTTATATTAAAAAAATCCGTTTCACCAAAATTACTTTTTTCAAAATTTTACCAAAATCCCTTGGGCCCATTTGGTTCAAATTTTCAGGAAGTCTAAGTAGAGTGGAATCCAATCGAATGCCATCAAGCGCGTTTCGATCGGTCCAGCCGTTCAAAAGTTATGAGATGTTTCCATACAGACATACACATACACACACACGAACACACACACACACACACACATACATACAGACACACTGACGTCATCGAGAAAATAGTCGAAAAAAGTTCCTGGGACCTCAAAACGCGGACATTTGGTGAAAATTCGATTTTTGAAAATTGGAGCAAATCAGTAACTTCCTTATTTACATACGTATCAGGAAGTTAAAAAGTACTAGCGTATTAATAGATTAATATTGTATTAAAATGGAATGAATGGAAATGAATTAAATCTACCGCGCCAAAGTAGCATTTTAACTCGTTACCTAGCGTTTTAACTCGTTTGTTTCATAATAGATGGCGTTAGTAGTAATAAAATTCTAATACATGTATTTTCTATTTTTTTTTCTAAATTTTTTTAAGTTTATAAAATGGTATTTTAACACATCTAGACATGAATTTAAACTACCACGTCAAAGCTCAAACCTCAAAGTGCGATACTTTTTCAATAACAAATACCACAAAAGTGCATAGAAAGTGGCCTAGTGTAGGGCTCGCTTCGCTCGCCCTGATAAAATTTATATATATATATATATATATATATATATATATATATATATATATATATATATATATATATATATATATATATATAGCTAATAATATAGTTTCCGCTTTTTGGGGAAAAAATATCATGTTGGTAACCCAGACAACCAGACGTTTGTGTCAAATTGAAATATTTGTCTAATAACCACCTATAAAGAATAGCTAATAATGCAGCTTGAATTGTATAAAATATGTTAAAGATACTATAAAATATGTGTAAAACATCCCTGATGATGCTTTAATAAGCGAAACCGGTTGGATGTGAACAGTAAAAAATTTAAATATACGTTAACTGGAAATACAAGTGAGTATATTTGTAATACGTAATTTAAACTACAGTTTCACCAAGTGCTGACGAAGAAAACTATCCGATTGACTCTTTCATTTGACATCCGATGGACCCATTTTCTTGTTTGCTAACATAATATCTTATGATATTAAAAAAAAGAACTATGCGAGGCTATTTAGCCTTACTCTTTAAACTATTAGAATTGGACCTCATTCGAAATTTCTTCATCCGTTACAGAGGTGTGGTGAGATCTTAAAGGATGTGTTTTGAAATACAGGCACCCTAACAAATGAGTTCTTTTTTGGCAGTTATCGCATAGATCTGTGTCTTCTAGGGGTTGAATAAAACCAGGTTTTGATTATTTCATTCTAATACCAGCTTCAGAGACATCTCAATTTCAAACACAAGCATGTTTCGACTCTCGACTTTCATCCACCTTTGCCGTGAATTAACAATTTAGCCTGCATAATATAATACATTACTTGTAATCTCATTAGCATAACAATTAATGCAGGATGATTAGAGTTGGAAATAGCACACAGCCTTGAGGAACACCAGCATTTATTTTACTCCAAACCATACACTGTCTGTAACAACCATAATACTACGGCTGTCTAAAAAGTTAGTGATCCAGTTACAAATCTTAACAGGCAATCCTTAGCATGTTAATTTGCTCAGAAGAGCCTTGTGCCAGGCCCAGTACAAGGCTTTAAGGATTCCTTGTTTTCAATGGCTTCAGACCTGCGATAGATAAGATACATATACTATTAGATCGTCAGAAGAGCGGCCGTGACGGAAACCATATTGATTACAGTTAATAAGCTGCCAATCTTCCAGGTAATTTAGGATTTGTTTATTAATAATGTACTCTATCACTTTGATGTCGAGGGAAATCAGTGATTGCTTGTAGTTGCACCTCGGCTGTAGTCACTGACGATGATACCGTTTTAGATCCAATAAATATTGCATAAGTGTTTTATTTTATCTGTAAAATAGTTCCTTATTTCATATACAAATAAAATGTATTTGTATATCTAAACAAACTATACTAGGTATAATAAAAAATAATTAGGCGTTTTTAGGGGGATTTTAAAATGAATTTGGGGGAAAATTCTGCAAGGGCTGGCAACACTGCAGATGACAGGATTAGGGATAACATCGCTCATAAAAACATCGATATCAGGGCATCGATGTTTTCTAGTGTAAAACATCGCAGTTTATGAACGATACATCGATGTCGATTATGGTCGATGTTTTGCCAAAAAAATTAGGTACTTGTATTGAATATTTTGTTGAGGGCGGGAGAAGATGGTACTATGTTAAAATATCTTTCATAAAACATAGCTCATGAAGAACGATGTATCGTCAATGTTTGGGGTTTCAATATCGATGTTAAACATCAATGTTTATGAACGATATATCGATGTTTGAAAAAATCGATGTATACATACCTAGGCAGAATGACGTTGACAATGGTTTGACCAAGGAACGTATATATGATAAGTGGAATGTTACGAAGCAATATTTGAAAAATAAAAATGTACTTTATTTCGTTACTCCTAAAGTTGACATTTGTTTCTTACTTAACAGAGGGGAAAAACGTTCTGAGCAAGACAACGACATTAGTGGATGTTGTCCCTTTCTTACAACTGCCAGTGTTAAAATAAAACTGCTGATGGTAGATTTTTATATATTCGGTAATCGTTAAATACCTTTTATTCATACACGTCGATAAATACATTAGCATAAAATGTATTGTAATTAACATAGTGAGTTCTAAAATGTGCTTATTTTAATTATTTCGTAATTACTTATGCAATGCAAAGCTGTTTCTCAAATTGATAGAATTACTTAGTAGTAATTTGCGAACTATATATGGCCGCACTTATATATGGCGATTGGCGCTTTATTTAGTAGAAAGAGACACACTCCACCCATGTACTCTTACTCTTCGGAACGATTTTGAAGCCCGTGTGGACATTCCGGGTAGAATTAATTTCCTTGGGTTTGACAATTGTGAATTGACAGTTTACGTCATTTAATTTGTTTTGAAATTTGAATTTGTAATTTAAAAAAGTCGTTACTCTGTCTCCTTGCAGTTTACACTGTTTCATTATTAATTATAATTTAATTTCATAGATTTAAATTTAAGAATCAAGATTATAACAATAAGATTACAGAGTATTATAAAAAAATCGAACTAAATAAATAAACCGACTCTTCAACTAAATAATGGCCGAGTTTTGCACCCCAATCAAAACAAACAAGAACATCGATGCCAGTGAAAAAATTACTATACCACCATCACCTTTTCTTCATAGACTTGGATATGGTACAGGTATTGTGTGATATATATATATATATATATATATATATCTAATAAGATTTCTTCTTTTAATATTTGGGTATCATTAGAGCGATTAATGGATGTGGGTATGTTTTAAGGTGTTTCAGTGATGCAGTTACTGAGATCTCCAAGAGCAGGTCAAATTCGCTCACCGTGGGCTCTGAAAATGTTGAACAAACGTGTGAAACCAAACAAGGTATACACAGAGAGGCTACAGGCAGAGGCCGATCTTCTGAAACGTATGTCTCATCCAAATATTGTGGGCTTCAGAGCCTTTAGCAACAATAAGATCCTTTACCTTGGAATGGAAGCGTGTGACCTATCTCTCGGTGATATGATAGAAAATAAAGTTGACGAGAACTGTGACCCTTTCTTACCGAAGGAAATTTTAAAGGTAAGGTGGAAGAATGGAGTTAATATGCGAGTAATAATGTTAACGTTTATCTTTTGTGATGTAGTAATCACATAAAAAGTATCACATATGTTTTGTATGTTGTTTCGATGTGCAACAATGTATATTGTATTGTAAAATATACACTTTAGATACAGTTTCTTAACAATATAAGTTTTGTGAAATTAAGCTGATAGATATTTATATATTAAGCAAATGGCATCAAATGTCATTAAACACTTCCAGGTCGCTGCAGACATTGGCAATGCCTTAGACTACCTCCACACAAAGATGCAGATTCTGCATGGAGATATAAAGTCATACAATATCTTGGTCAATGGAGATTTCATCACATGCAAGTTGTGTGACTTTGGTGTCACATTACCTCTTGATGAAAATGGAGTTTTTGATAAAGAGAAGTCAAAAAGGGTCACATATTTTGGTATGTTAATGTTTTATTGGTCACTTGTAATTTATTGTTCCGAAATCGTTTCCTACTATAACTTTTTAATATTTCAGTCAGGGTCAGTTTCACAGTCTTAAAAATAGGCATCTTCCCAAGAACAGATCATCTGCCTTCAGTTAGTAAAGAACAATTGTCTTATGTTACTATCACGATGTTGACTCCTTTTTGATGGAACTCTACAATGTCTCCCAGGCTTGGTATCACTATGTGTATACCACCCCAATAACATCAAAGCTTGTAATTGTCATGTTCCAGTTTGGAGGGTAAAATAGCCAGTAGACTTATACATGGCATTATCATTACCTATCAGTACCACGGTCTGTTTGATGTTATTACAGGAGTCACATTGTTAATTTATATTTAATGTTATGCTTTTTTACTTGACTTGTTATAGAATCGATGAATGATGAATATAAAATTGATTGGTATATAATATTTTTTATAAAATTTTTGAAAGAGTACATGTCTATGACATGTCTCTTTAGTGTTATTTAATTGCCATTTGTAGGCACTGAAGCGTGGAGTGCCCCGGAGGTTTTAAGTGGTGAGACAATCTCCAGCAAGACAGACATTTGGCCTTTAGGGCTCACATTGTGGGAGATGATGGCCCTTATGCCTCCACACTCTCAGGAGGATGATACTCTGGATGAAAGCATGAGCTTTGACGAAGAAAGCATGTCTGAATACTTTTCTGAGAGATATGGTAATTTTTATTATTCTTTTAAATTCTTCTCATTGCACTAAAGTTGCGAAATTAAGTATCATTAAGTTATAATGTAACTGAATGTCTTTGACGTAACTTTTACAATTTGTACCTTGTCATGCCTGAACTCGCAAAAGACTGAATATTATCTATTTACAACAATGTAAGGTTCTACATTTAAGCAGGACTGCCACATAATTTTACAAATTGCAGGATTTTTAAAGCTTTTCTTTTGAGAAATCTTTGGATATCAAATATATCCAAAGAATTCTCAAAATATTTAAAGGTATTCTTATATATAATATTTTAAGGTATTCTTCCTATTAGCAGATGTAAGAACTCATTTTGGTAGTTGATTTGTGCAAATTGTTTGAAGCGTAATCTTTGTTCAGAGCAATTCAGTATATATATAGATAATAGTACTTAGTCTGACATTATACAAACTTGTAATATAAATATAAAATTTTATCAATAGATTTTCATCTAATATTTTTTTTTTATATATCATAAGATAGCAAACAAGCTGATGGGTCTCCAGATGGAAAGAGTCAACCATTGCCTATATATACCAAAGATGTTAATGGTGCTTTGCTATCTTGTGGCGAGGTCTAATGCCACATGCATAAGTTTACCGGCTACCTTACCCTCCAAACCGGAACACGACAGCGACAAGCACTGACGCTATTGCGGCAGGAATAGGTAAGGCGGTGGTACCAGACCCGGGCGAGACAATGCAGAACTCTACCACCTAGTAGCCACGATGTTAGTGACTTGCATAGTCAATCGGTCGCCTTTTACGACCTACCTGGCAGAACGGCAGTTGGCCTATTCTTCAAACGAGGCCGGGACCAACACGGCGACAATAATAAATTACATATAAGAAAACGGAGCATCAGAATATGTAATAAAAATATATGTATTATATATTTATTCTTAGTACAGCACATAATCTTTCATGTTGACATACCCATCTTTGGAAATTACTGAATGGTGCTTTATATAATGAGTTGTACCTCGAGTGACCACACTTATTACACTTGTGTACACATTCAACATATTGTAACAATATTAACATACAAGATTATTATGTGTGTTATACAATATATGTGTATATATACAATTATGTGTGTTAAGTATTTATGTAGATAGGTAATATTCAATATTTTAAATAAACTATGCACCAATATCATGGTAAGTTTAAGTACTAGTGGTTATTTCATGTAAGCTAAAACGTCAGGCTTTTTGGTTCACATAAAAATACATCTATTAGGTTGAAATCGTCAATATGGTGTAACAAACAACAAGCAGACAATATAATAGAAAAGGTCTGTATTTGCGTGTATCTCTATACTTATATCCACCTTGCACTGTAACTTGTGCCTATAGTTTGCCTGTATCCCTTAACCTTTCCTACCCTTTTTATACATGGGGCACACTAAAAGTTTTGCACTTCTAGCTAATCGGAACTATTTGAATTTTGAATGTTACATTTTTAAAATGTTGCAACCTTCTTAGTAAAAAAAAAAAAACAATTGGCAGGAAATGATTTGTCAATTGTTTTTTTATCACACATCAAAGTTCTAGGTACGCAACGAAAATGGAATTAAGTCGAAAAGATTTTAGACCATTTTTTATGATTGTAAAAGTTTTCTTTCTCCGCAAGACTGTGCCGCTCGTCTTCAAAATGCTTTTGGGAGAGAAGCACCTTGTTTGAGCACCGTGAGGCGATGGTTTGCTGAATTTGGGAGAGGTTGAGTTTCTTTACATGACGAATTTCGTGAAGGGCGGCCTTCAACTGCCGTCAACGAAAATAATGTGACTACTGTTAAGCGGTTAATTGGAGAAAACCCTCGGATTACCTATAAGATAATTCGAGGATTATTAGGGACTAGTATGAGCCAAATTCAGAGAATTTTACATGAAGAATTGAAAGTTCGGAAACTTTGTTGTCGTTGGATCCCTCATAAACTGACAGCGGAGCAGAAGCGCGTCCGCGTGGAATGGTGCTCACAGATGCTACTGAAGTACGACCACGGACATTCTGATGCTGTTTATGACATTGTCACAGGAGACAAAACGTGTTGTTTTGAACCCGAAAATAAACAGCAATCTTGTGAATGGGTGTTTGAAAATGAGAACAGGCCAACAAAAGTGAGACAGGCGAAAAACATTGGTAAAAAAATTATCGCGTTTTTTTCTCAGCTACGGGTCCCATCTGTACAATTCCATTTGAAGATCAAAAGAGGTTAATGCTGAGTGGTATTCTACAATTTGTTTATCCAGGGTGTTAGAAAAAGTTCGCGAAAGATGACCCAAAAGCCGCATTCTCCTACACCATGATAACGCTTCCTCACACACGCGCAATAAAACAAAGTCATTTTTAGCTTCCGAAAAAGTACATCTCGACACTCATCCGATCGGCGCATAGCCCCAACCTAGCACCCTGTGATTTGTGTATTTTCCCTAAAATCAAAAATTTTATGGGAGGTTTTACTTTTACCAACTTCGAAGAGGCAGTGATAGCGTTCAATGAGCATGTAGAAAATATGCCTTCAGATCTGTGGTCCTCCTGTTTTAAAAATTGGTTCGATCGCATGAAAAAAATGTTTAAAATGTAAAGGAGATTATATTGAAAAGCAATAACCATAATATTTTGGTTTTAACATGTTGTTTTTTAAGTTACGCAAAACTTATAGTGTGACCTACATATTCTACCTTTCTTACCCTTTAAGATGGAACACAACAGACATTAAGTCTTTTGTCTTTTATCAAGATAGCACACAAGGAGATGTCCTCTTGTCTTGTCCTTAGTCTCCTGATTGAAAGAGTCAATCATCAACTATAGACACCAAAGATGTTAATGATGTGTTGCTATCTTGTGGTGAGGTCTAATGCTACAAGCATAAGTTTATCGGCTACTTTACCCTCCAAACAGGAACATGACAGTGATAAGTACTGATGCTGTTGCGGCAAGAATAGGTATGGCGGTGATACCACACGCGGGCGAGACAAAATGTTCTGATGTTATGACAGAAATTGGCATGACTGCAGCACTATTGGTGGAGTTCACTTGTAGAAATCTTCCACATAATAAATTTAATGTGGCCAATTAAATTAACATATTTGATTACAGGAACAAGACCTCCAGTCCCCGCAGGAATATCAGAAAAGCTATACTCAGGGCCACTGGCGTTGTTCTACTGCTGCACGGAGACTGCACCCAGCAACAGACCCTCGGCAATGCACCTCGCAACAGCGGCCACTGACATGTTGGACAATTCTTGATCACATATCTACTTTCATATTCGACGAAGTTCTTGCAAACCTTAATATTATGCTAATTACACATAAAATTATAAATTTTAAGTATGAGTGATATTCATATAAGCTATTTTAGTTTGTATTGATTATAACATAAGATATATACCTATATAGATCGCCTCTGTGGTGTTGACCACCGGTGTCGGAGTTGACCACATGAGGTCCCGGGTTCGATTTCTGGGTCGGGCAATTTAAAAATGTGTTGTTCCAGTTTTGCCCGGGATCGGAAAGTGCCCGGTTGGCGATAGGCTTGCCACCTATCACATTTGTGGGACCAAGTATCTTCGGCTAATCGTGAGTGCACTTGTACCTCTGCCTATCCTTTCGGGGATACGGACGTGAAGATACTTTATATCTATATATTATATATATAGATATATAGAGCATTGATTATAGTCAACAACATAAGATATAAAGAATAGAAACAATAAGCCATAGAATTAAAAATAGACTTAATTAAAAGTTTACTAAAATGTGATATGATGTAATGTCAAATCGAGGTGATACGACAAAGGGTGTCTTTTATGCGGTGAACGCGCAAAGTTGTGTATTCTTGGTTTAAATGTAACAAAGTTGACGACCCCATTCTGAGACATCGGTTATTTGATTCTCAACTTCAGACTTAAGCTTGTTTTGGCACTCTTCGGCGTGTTCCCGAGAAATACCGTTATTGCCGGAGTATGTAGCATCACCAGTACTGTCATCCGTATAGCAATGTATGTTACTAATTCGTAACATGTCATTGATATGTAGAAGGAACAGTGTCGCAGCCTTGGGGAACACCAGCATTGACAGGTTTGCGGTCGGAGCACGCACCGTCGACTACGACCTTGATGCTCCAGTCAGCCAAAAAACTGGTGATCCACTCGCATAATTTCTTGGGAAGCCCATTGGAAGGCAGCTTCGAGAGAAGCGCTTTATACCATACCCGATCGAAGGCGTTCGCTATGTCTAAACTAACTGCCAATGCCTTCCCCTTGGACTCAACTGTCTCCGCCCAATGATGCGTCGGGTATACTAGAAGATCACCAGCTGAGCGGCCACGACGGTTACCGTACTGACGGTCACTAATCAGCTGGACAGACAGACAGAAACCGACATGTTTACGTCATTGATCCGAGGGGGCAGAAAACTCAATAACCGATTTCCAGCTCTCTCGCTCTTTACCTCATTCCTGCTGCAATATTGTCAATGCCTTTTGCTGGTGTGTTCTGGTTTAGAGGATAAGGTAGCCGGTGAACTTCTGCATGTGACATTCCAACCCTGTCCCACGGATTTCAATGCACCATTAACATCTTTGATGTTTATAGGCCAAAGTTATATTTTCCAAACAAGTAGAACCATCTACTTGTTTTCTGTCATATGAAATAAACCTATATTTTTTCTATCATATTTTATGTATCATCAAGTAATTTAATACACAGATTTTTTTGTCAAATATTAGTATAACCTTAGCTTAAAAAATATCAGATGGATTTCAGTTCAGATGGATTCTCAGTTACTATGTTACATTGTCCTGGTACATATAAAAAAATCGATTGAATTTTATGTTTACTTAACTGGTACCTGAGGCGTTTATGCTACAAAATAATAATAATAATAATACTTTTTGCAGTACGACACGTGCGTAGGTTGATAACACTACGATTATTACCTTCCCTCATGTGTAATAATAAATTGATAGTTTCATTCCAATTGCGTGAACAGTATTGCAGTACGTTATTTATGGACAAATAAATATTATTATATATAACATGGAATGTTTATTAGATTACTTTCTAAATATATTTTAGATGGAATTAGTACAACACTAACGTTTTCTACTTCAATTTGACATGTATTTTGTATAAATAATACAATATTTAATTTAAGCGATTTTTGGAGACCCTGCATCGGAAACATAAGTTTTGTACAAGACAATTGCTTGTTTTCCTTGATAATCTGTCATAAAGTATTAATGTGGAGAAATGATGTGCTTGTAGAAATTACTCAAATAACTTTTGTAAAGACAATATTACATTTTTGATAATTAGAAAAAAGATGTAGTTTGCTTCTTTCTCCTTTTCTTTATAAAATGCCTTAAAGCGGATGATCTTTACTATGTGTAACCATGGGCGTATCCAGTTTTTTTTTGGGAAAGAAATAAACTCTAAAAGTACATATCTATTAGAAAAAAAGCTGAGCCGAACAGGCAAACCTCTAGACCAGTGTTTCCCAAACATTGTTTTGATATGGCCCGGTAATTTTCACACTGTCCCTTTGTAACCCACTTAATACTTTTAAACCCAAGCTGATTCTATTAGGTGAAATAATACATATTTAATAATATTAAAAAGGTTTAATTAGTGATACATACTTTGATGTCGCCTATTTTGTCATCACTCAACGCTTACGAATTTTCGTCGCGTTGCGTGGATCTATAATAGGTAATATTTTAAAAGCAAGGCGGGAATGTTGCGGCCCGGTATTTTTTTTTGAAGGCCCGGTACCGGGTCGCGGACCGGCAAATGGGAAACGCTGCTCTAGACCATAAGGCAGAGTAATAGAAATAAAAAAAATAGGTAAGTTTTTTAGGTATAAGTGAAATACACATAGAACGCTTGTTTTATGGCGGACTAGAACAGTTGTGTTTCTAACTGCTTTCCTCCCAGGCACTTCGTAATAGGCGTACGATTGGCTAACGTGTCGCCAAATAGGTGACACATACCGCATTATGATAATTTTGAATTTAGTCAATAAATGGATAATTTGGTTACATATCAACTAAATTATCGCCTCTGTGGTCTAGCGGTTCATCGTTGGCGTTGACTACATGAGCTCCCGGGTTCGATTCCCGGGTCGGGCACATAAAAAAAGTATTTTTTCAGTTTTCTGAGAAACACAAAGTTGCCCGGGAATGGAAAGTGCCCGGTTGGCGATAGGTTTGCCACCTATCACATTTGTGGGACCAAGTATCTTCGGCTAATCGTGGGTGCACTTGTTGTACCTCTGCCTACCCCTTCGGGGATATGGGCGTGAAGATCAACTAAATTTTTTAACCAGTGACCAAGATGCCCCACCTTGCCCCACTGTTAGTACGTCCATAAGTGGTACGGTTAATAACGTATTCCATTAGCTTCTAAACAAAAATTTGGCATGTCCATTTTAGCGAAAAATAAAAACTTGAAAAGTGTAAATTAAATGAGCTTATACCTAACTGGTGCACAATAAAAAAAATATATAATTTAGTCTACTGATGTTTAAAAACAAACAGAGGGCGTTACACTTTTTCTTTGCGCACTAGAATTCTTTTCAAAATAATAAGTTATTATTTAGATGAAATTAAGGTATTTGCAAAAAATCCGCGAAATCTTATATGAAACTGCTGTTCTGCAATTGAAACAAAAAGTAGTGTAAGGAGTAGGGCAAAATTATATAAGGTCTGAAAAAAGACCTCAGCGACACAAATAGTCCACCACATTTTCTTTCACGTCAGTAGCAAAGGCAGTAATACATAAATTGTGTACTCAACGCATGTTTCACTTCGTACCCGAAGTATCTTCAGGAGATTCGAATAGCACTTCACTTTATTAAAAGTGAAGCATTAATGAATGAATTAAATTAATTTGTATTACTGCCTTAGCTACTGACGTGGAAGAAAGTGTGGTTGACGTGGGTGGACTATCGCACCGCTGAGCTCTCCTTTAATTTTCAGACCTTAGATAAGTTTGCCGCATTCCTTGCACTACCTTTAGTTTCGGTTGCATCAAAGCAGTTTCATATAAAATTTCGCTAATATCTCAATTTCGATTTTGAATTATATATTTCCACAAAGTAACGCCTGAATCTCTAAACTATTTTAAGTGATTACATTTTCCCCATGATGTTCTGAAACCCTTTAGAACTAATGAAAGAAGCTCGTAAAATACAACGTTATGTGATTAGCTCTGCGATGTTTTGCCCAGATACGATGTCACACTTTGGCTTTTGTACTATCTTCTATCGGTGCCTGTATCCACAAGACAAGAGAGTGCAGTAAATAGTTGTTTCGGTTACGAAGCACGTCATGAACAAGAATCTGTGAGCGCTAGTGCCACTGCTGCATGCCACAATATCTACAATCTAACAAATACATACGAGTGCGTTTGGGCGAAAAATTGTTAATTTCCTTGTCCAAGCGTGTGCCAGTACTGCGATATACGTGTTTTTTTTATACATAGAAGAGGGGTCAAATGAGCACGAGGTGCATCTGATGGTAAGTGATCATCGCCGCCCATGGACATCCGCAATACCAGAGTTCTTGCAGTTGCGTTGCCGGCCTTTTAAGAATGAGTAAGCTCTTTTCTTGACGGCCCCCCAAGTCGCATCCGTTTGGAAACACCCCTGCCGGTAATTGATTCCACAACAAAGTAGTGCGAGGCAACAGTGCCGAGAGAAACGCACAGTTATAGATTTCCGGACATCGAGATTGTGAGGGTGGAATTTCAAATTTTGATACGATGTCCGATGACGAGTTAATTGGATTAATTCCTGCCGCCGAAGTGGCGGCAGGAATTAATCCAAATAACTCGTCGGAACACTCCGTATGAAAATACGGTATAAGACACAGAGTGCACCAACATTTCTGCGCGGTTACAAAGAGTCAAGCCGTTTCGAGATAGCCTGGTCGTCAACGATTCGAACCGCTCTACGCTGAATGCCATCAAGAGGAAGAAGCTGGTACTGAGGAGCTCCGGCCCAGAGATGAGAACAGTACTACATATGTGAGGCCGAATTTGAGCCTTATAAAGTTGAAGGCGGTGGGCCGGCAAGAAGCACTGTCTCGCTCTGCTGAGCACACTGAGCTTTTTGGAGGCTAGTTTAGCCTTACCTTCCAAATGACCGCGAAACTGAACGTAATTCGATATGTCAACTCCCAGAATCCCGACACTAGCTGAGGTTGTCAGGAGAGCAATCCCAAATCGAAGTAACACGACGAAGGGTGTTTTTGTAGCGGAGAATACGCAAATCTGTGTCTTCTTGGGGTTAAAAGTGACCAGGTTTTGACGATCCCATTCCGAGACATCGGTTAGTCGATTCTCAACTTCGGACAGAATCTTGTTTCGGCACTTTTCGACGTGTTCCTGAGAAATACCGTTACGGCCAGAGTGCCCTATGTAGCATCACCAGTACTGTCAACTGCATAGCAATGTAGTTGCGAATTCGAATCATGTCATTGATATGCAGAAGGAACAGTGTCGGTGATAGCACGCAGCCTTGTGGATCACCAGCATTGATAGATTTAAGGTCAGAGCACGCACCTTCGTCTACGACCTTGGTGCTCGGCTCAGCCAAAAACTGGTGATCCACTTGCATAATTTCCCGGGAAGCTCATAGCTCATACCAGATCAAAGGCCTTCGCTATGACCAAACTAACTGCCAATGCCTCCCCCTTGGACTCAAGTGCTTCCGCCCACCGATGTTAGGTATATCAGAAGATGACCAGCTGAGCGTCCACATAGATGCGGAAATGGTTGCCGCAGTCAACACGCAGCAGCCAGAGGATGGATAGGTCCTTGCCTTCAAGGCTACTGAGACGTCGAGAACAGATATTCTCTCTAACGTAAGCACAAATTCCCGCCCGGGGTACAAATGAACGCTCGAATTTGTACCCCGGGTAGCAAAGATATGAGGTATCAGCCGGAGAAGATATCTGTGTCTCAGTTAAAAAGAACAAGCGGGCTTAGCCGTCGCAAGGTGGTAGTGGACGGCATTTAGGTTTGAGTGAAGCCCCTAATAGTATAGTCCACGTGGAGTGTGGTAGAGGGTGCCTTTTGATTTTTGTTCTGTTTGCCCTGAGCAGCGAAGTTTGAGAGCGCAATTGTGAACAACAGTGGTGAACATTGACCCTTTTTCGGCAGGAATAGGTGAGGCGGTGATGCGGAGATCGGACGAGACGTTGGACTCTTATTTTTTCTTATAAAAGAGGGGCAAGCAGACAGAAGGCTAACCTGATAGATAGACAATTAAACTACCATGGGTAAAACTTGTAGTTGCGTTGCAAGCCTTTTAAGATCGAGTAAGCTATTTTTCTTGAAGGTCCCTAAGTTGTATCCATTTGGAAAAAAATCAGTCAATAACTGGTTCTTCAAAGGCGTAGTGTGGGGCAAAACGTGCCTCGAGAATCCCACGGTAGTGGATTTCCAGTTATCGAGATGATGAGGATGAAATTTTGAATTTTGTCGCGATGTCCGATGGTGAAATTCGGCAGTAGGAATGAATCCAAACAGTTCTACGGAACATTCCCCATGATAGAGCCGATAAAAGATGCAGAGTGATGCCACATTTCTACGTAATGCCAAAGAATCAAGCCGATTTGAAATAGTCCTGTCATCAACGATTCGAGCCGCTCTACGTTTAATGTGATTAATAGGAAAGAGCTGGTACTGAGGAGCCCCCACCCATAAATAAGAGCAATAGGTATTCCATGTGAGGCTGGATTTGCGCCTTATAAAGCAATAAGCGATAGGCCGGTGTGAAGCACTGCCTGGCCCTGTTGAGACTCCCAGCTTTTTAGAGGCTAATTTAGCCTTGCCTTCTAAATGACCGCGGAACGTCGCTCGATATGTCGGCTATAAATATTCCAATACTGGCTAAATCTTCTTATTTATCAAAACGAGGAGATACGACAAAGGGTGATTTTTAGCGGTAAACGTGCTAACTTTCAAATTTAATCGACCCCACTCCGAAGCTACGGAAAGTTGATCTTCAATTTCTGACACAAGTTTGCTCCGGCACTCGTTAACGTGTTCTCGAGAAGTTCCAGAGAGCCAGAGTATAAAGCATAGCCTGTACTGTCATCCGTATGTATATCCGTGTTTAATATGTGCAAAAGAAACAGCGCAGTCCTTTGAGAAACACCAGCATTGACGAGTTTAAGGTCAGAGTATGCGCCATCAACAACGACCTTGATACTCCAATCCGTCAGTAAAGGAATGATCCAACTGCACAATTTTCCGGGAAACCCGTAGGATGTGACCTTGGAGAGAAGTGCCTTATGCCATACCCGTTCGAAGGCTTTCGCTATGTCCAAACTAACTACCAGTGCCTCTCCCTTATTCTCCACTGCCTCCGCCTACCGATGTGTTAAGTAAACCAGATCACCAGCTGAGTGTCCGAGACTAAAACCGTACTGACGGTCGCTAATAAGCTGGTGCTTCTCTAGATACCTCAGAAGCTGGCTGGCTGGATGGAATTAACACAATGGACTCGCATTACTTTGGAGAATAAGGTTATCGCTATAGGCCGATAGTTGGGACCAAGCGATCGCCTTCGCCTAGATACTTGTTACAATGGCAGTGACATGGTTGGCCCATATTCGCCTTTTACGAACTGTACGGCAGAATGGCACTTGGTCCACTCGACGAAGGGGCCAGGCCCAACACGAGGGAAAATTGTGTTATGTCATTCTATTAAGACTTGAACGATATAAAAGACTAACATTTGACCGTCCCGTTGGTCGAGCGGTTAGCGAACAACTCGACCAACGAATCGATATGGCTCGGGTTCCCGACAAGGACAAACATTTGTGTTATGAACATAGATGTTTGTATTTCTGGGGTTGGGTGTTTATCATGTATATAACAATATTTATGTATGTATTTCTATGTATTAGTATCATCATCTAACACCCATAACACAAATGAAAAATTTGCTCACTTTGGGATTAGATCTATTTGTATAATTTGTCCAGTGATGTTATTTTTATATTATTATTTATTTAAAAAAAACAGTCGATCACATTAAGATACCAGCCGGGGTCATTTACTATGGACGGTAACTCATTTACCATTCCTGTGGTCATTACTGTTACTTGGATCACACACGTAACTCTGTAAATGTTATTTAATGCTGTACAAACGAATTCACACACGTACAAGTATACGCACTCGCCATACAACACCGGGCAGCCATTCTAAATGATATTTGTTTCAATTGCAAGGTAACTTGAAATAAAAGAAATAGTTTAACAACTATGTATATTAAATAACATAAATAAAAACAACAGTCCTTACCTAATACATACAGGGCCTTATGACTACATAACACGCTTACCCTAGCGTCACCTACACCAGAGGTGACTTCGAGCGTCACCTACACCCGAGGTGACTTCATTAGACACGGAGTGAGCCACTGTGGGAGGTGGCAGGGGCCAACGGTAATACATATATTTAAATCTTGTTTAATTCTATCAAATAACTCAAACTCAGGTTAGTGATCTGATATTTGTAATTCGGCCAAACCGGTGCGAACTCTGAGACACCGAATTCCGTACAATAAACACGTGCTCGCGTCGGTTTGGCTGCAGCTTATTAAAATTAAATACATAAAATATGAGACATTTATGTAATATTACATTACAGTACGAGGTTACATAAATTGTCTGTTATCGCACGGCCTGAAGCGCTACAAAGATGTTAAGCGCTACGATAAGGGACAATTTCAGTCAGACATATCGTATATTATTTTATAGCTCATGTGACATAAACCCGCACTTTAGCCACGCTTTTCGGTGTAAAAATACTAATTAGGTCACACAAAAGAGTGTCTTAAATGCGGGTTTAGATCACACAGCACAGCAGCGTACAAAATAATCATACAACAGTAATATGCCTAAAGGGGTAATTTAACATGTTGACAATAGAAATAATTTAAGTCAGATCTACATGTAGTCGCGGGTTCTTAAACGAAGTAACTCCACCGATAATCTTGTTATGCTATCATTTCAAAGTGACACCCAATACATTTGCAATCAATAGCTATACAATGAGAAAGTCCTTAAGTCATGTATGTTCCTTCGTGTTCTAAGTTGTTACATTGAATTGTGACTAAAATTTACTATGGCTTTGGCCTGCCTACCTTTAACTTTACACTTAGAAGCTTTACCTATGTCATTTTACTAAGGATGACACGGCATCATTGTACAATTCTAAGATTTCTTCTATATTTTTTGTCGCAATTATATAACAAAAGATAGCGTGTCTAATTAGGTGCCCGTGTTGGTTCCAGGCTCCTTTGAAAAATAGACCAACTGCCGTTCTGCCAGGCAGGTCGTAAAAGGCGACCGATTGGCTCTGCAAGTCACTACATCGTGACTACTAGGTGGTAGATTTCTGCATTGCTACGCCCGGGTCTTGTACCACCGCCTTACCTATTCCTGCCGCAATAGCGTCAGTGCTGGTCGCTGTCGTGTTCCGGTTTGGAGGGTAAGGTAGCCGGTATACTTATACGTGTTGCATTAGACCTCGCCACAAGATAGCAACGCACCATTAACACCTTTGGTGTCTATAGGCGCATCAGGAGACCCATCTGCTTGTTTGCTATCTTATGATATATGAAAAAAGACGCTCTGCACAAAATTTCGTTTATTCTGACTTTTTGAAATTTACTAAAGGCTTTGTACGGACGAACAAACCCACTGGCATTCTGGTTGTACCGTTAAAAATGACCGAAACATTTACAGATATTTAGGATACTACTGCTTGATTTGTCGTAGCGTTGCGCAATAATTTGTATCAAACTTCTGACCTAACGAAAATCATTTCTACTGCAGAACATTTTAAAACATGTATCACTTATAATGCTTATAATTTTACTTAAGACGAGGGCATTGGCCGGTGCCACGGAAAACATAACCTAATAATAATGTTAATAAGATTCATATTACAGTCCCACGTTGTTGGCTCTACTGGGTTAATACTTAATACTAATGCATTTTCTTGAATCGATATTTTATAAGCGAGTTCTGAGATTAGTGTTGCGAGGACGTTCCGGCGAGTAACATTACATCTAACGTAACACATTAACTTAAGAGTAATCGTCTTATATATTGGCGACTCGTACAGAGTTTGACGGAGAATATTATAGATATTGTTTTGTACAAAGATATTTGTCATCATTTTAAGCTCCAGATTACAGGCAAAGCGTTAGTGCAGTCGTAAAGTGCGAGTTAACTTAACACTAAATGGCATTATTATCAGTCAATTGAAGTGCACAAAGTGATCCAATATTTATTTTGTTTGTATATTATTATATAAAGCATATTTAATAAGTATATTATTAATAACATCATATGAATTCAGTAAAATTAAAAAATTTGGTATGACAATGTTTTTGTACAAAACGAATGAAGTGATTCTTTAAAAGCCCCGTAAGTTAGAGCTGTTTTTGAAAAATAGCCGATCTTTTCCTAACAGCTTGTAAAAGGCAATATGTCGCAAAAACTAAGCGGTAGCTCTGCGACCATCGCCTGAGATATTGCCAGCGGTTTGCTCATTCCTGTCGACTAAACGTCAGTGCTTGTCACTGTCGTAATTCGGCTCGAAATTTTGGATAGCTGGCAAACCTAAGCACATAGCTTTAAACCCTTACCAAGGTGTTGACAACGTGTCGTATACATCTTTGGCGTCCATATAAGATGTTTATCTTTTATTTTTAGAAAAAAATCCGTGCCTTTGATGAGTACCTACCCGTCGTCGAGTCGATACCGGTTATCGCTAGAAATATTCGATAACCGTTATTAAATAAAATGCGACGGGTGAACCACTCATCTCGCCAACCGATAAACCGGTGAACCGGAAAGTCTATAGACGTTTGGTTTATATGACACTTTATTTTTAGAAAAATTGTTAGCTACGTTTCTACACATTGCCAAGAATTGTTTTACTAAAATAAAATATCCAATATATTTTAATGAACATTTGATTAACGTTCGGGGTTATGTGTTGTAACCGTAATACTTAAAGCTAAAATATAAATACATCCTATTACACCACTGGTTCAATTATTTTATAAACAATTCATAAAATTTAAAACAGCCTAAAATTAATCCATAATAAAAGAATTAGATTCATTTTAAAACAACTTAAGATTTAAAACTCAATCCAAAATTAATCCAAGTTTACCGATACTACCCAATAGTTAGTGACTAGTCGTAAGTTATGTACTTTGACATTTCTGAGATTCCTCGCCGATGTTATTCGTTGTCTCCAAATTAAAAAAAAATACCATTAAATTTGCCACAACCTACTAAAATACTATTTACACAGTTTTAGCAATAATAATATTTCTAACCACAACATACAATATGAACGCAGTGAATTGACCATAATATTATAAAATTTTAGTTTAAATTTTGTCATACGCAGTTTAAATATTAAGGTACCAAAACGTATGTTCACTGGAAATTATAAGTTTTGTATGGACATATTTATTTGTTATTGAATATAATGCATTTGGATGTAAAATGTATGTTATGACAAACGAATACGACGTAAAGTACCATATTGAAACAATTTTTTCAGCATTATTGTTTTGTTGTTTGATTCGCAATATATATTGGTTACCGACTGAATCTAAAATATATTATAAAATTTCAGCGACAGAAAAATAATTGATTTCTATATAACTGATGTCTTAACAGTCGTTTGCGAAGTATGAAAAGATAATTGTTTCTCTTTGAAATTGAAATCCATTGTAATTTAATGATATATTTGTAACACAAATCTCCCTAGAAAACAGGCGAGTCTAAAAAGACTCGCCTATTTTCTTGGGAGTTTTGTCAGAATTAAGCAAAAAGCTAAAGATTTTGGCTTAATTTAGTTACAATTTATTGTGTACCTCGATGTAACTTATGTAGTATAACTTTTTAAAAGCTCGGAAACATCCAAGCCATTAGTGAGATTTTGCATTTGCGCAGATTAATCTTGTATCATATATTGGTGGAACGTGTGCGCATCATTGAGAGGCAAGCCATTTTAATTATTTTAAATATTTGATTATAACGGTTTGCGTGTGTGAAATTTTTTGATAATTCTTTACTTTAAAATATATAACCGAAGTGATATAATTATTTTTGACAAATATTTTGTCAAATTAAGTGATTTAAAGTTAAATAAATTGATTTTTCAAGATGTTGTTGTGAGTGTATACTTGCAATCGTACGGTATGTCATCCTTATGCTAGTGTGAGGTATGTATGTAAGGCGAACACCTATTGTGCTGTGTGTTATATATATTATGTACAATATTGACACATGTCTGTGTCACTACAATATCGAAAACTAGTCATGCAATCGAACTGTCGAAAAGAACGTCAAACTTCATTATAATTGTTTGATTTAAAAAAAAAAAAAAAAATTTTTTTTAAAAAATATGTTGACGTGTCAAAATAACTTGTAAAAAGTTTTATTGAATAAAGTATTTCTGATTTCTGAGTTTGGAAGAGGCCATCATGGGGCATTATCGACGATCGAATGAGTGAGATGGCACGAGGCCTTACAGACAACATGTGAGTGAGACGACATGACGATGTATAGATATCGATGGTAGCGTGGTGGTGAGTGTGGTGCTAGTGATCGTTACCACATTGGAAGGGTTCGTGTGTCCCCGCAGTGGCGGGGCTCGAGACTGGATAGTGGTAGATACATTACTATAATTCAGTGTTATTTTTTCATCTCTATTTAATGGTTTTGAAGAAGTTTCTGGTCCAATCAAGTTCTGGTTTGAATTGCAAGAGCTGGGAGTTATATTTAAGAAACGTCAGAACATCAGAATATAAAACTAGTACCAGTTTTAGAAAACTACTTATCGTTGATAAACACCTCATTTAAATATCGCCGAATTTTGATTAACTGTTTGTAATAGCGCGAGCAAAATTCAAAGGAAAAACGAAAAATATAATAGAATTATTTGTTCTAAAAAATATACACATACTACAATAACAACAAATGTGTGATATATATTTACATTATATTTGTTTATGTACTTATTTTGTGTATTATAAATTTTATGAGCTAACAACATATTATAAGCTTTTTTTCTAAAAAGAAAAAAAGTTACAAAAAACAATGTTCAGATTCTTTCAGTGAGATTGGCGTGGTTGTTAATAGAGATTCTCTTTATTGCTGTAGTAACCAAAAAATGTTTATTAAATAAAAGGTAATACATAAAACATTATGTGTTACATAATTTTTAATAGCATTTAGTGTCAAATCTATCTTTCAGAGGCTAGTCCCGTACAATCCGACTTCTGCCATCGCATTTGCGACCTTACTGATAACGCAATACAGACTAAAAAATATAAAGTTAGTGTACTTCTGAACTTTTTGTTTAAATCTGATTGCGTGGACAAACAATGTACTTATGTTTTTGAAACTATTTTACCATACTTATTTGCTATACTATAGTAAATATACTATTATACATGTTAAGACAAATTTACAGATGATATTGTATGAAATAAATACAAATCATGTAATTAATTGGTGTCTGAGTTTTAAGAAATGAGTTTTGAAAATTGATTTTGATTTAATATGTATCAAGTATTTGAATACACAATGTACCAGTTCAATATAACAATTTTAATTACGATTAAATTAGAGATGCAAACGATATAACGATTTTTTTTCGATCGTCGGTATATCGTTTATAATTAACATCGATATTGGAATTTCAAACGTCGATGATACATCGTTATTTTATGAATGATGTTTTATAATAGTTACATTTTTCATTTCGTCCGTGTTTAACAGTTACGCACATAAACATATATTTTTCTCAGTTACAAGCGTTGTTTTTAAATTCGGTTCTTTTTTTTTTCAATACTTGGACGCGTACAACGAAATAGTCGCTTTGTTCGCTTGCATCGGTCGACAATTGTTTGTTAATTATTTATCGTTTACGGATCGCTATATCATAGAAGTCAAATATAAATATAATATCGAAAACCGTCAAAATCGATGTATCGTTTTACTTTAGAAAAAAATCGATGTTTTTATAAGTGATGTTGCATCCCTATCAAAATGCGTTGATAGTACAATTTATAGATAGTCATTGCAACGAGGGTCAATTCGAATGGTAGAAGAGGAGGGCTATGTGATAAATGATTTAGTGTGACCGGGTGTAGGTCGGTGGTGTCCATTGTTTGGAATGTTTGGATGACAGCAGCGCCGACAACACGAGGCGGGCTGCGCTTGCGGCTCGCACAACACATTCTCAACACACCGCACACGTTTACCGTTACGTCTCTTGCGGCTATAAATTACCAACATGTGTTTAAATATTTTTAGTATATTGTACACTTCGACTTATATTTATGGCAAAGTCTCTTTTTTAAATCTCTTTTTTAGAGATAAAGCTCGCCTTTTGTATCTTTTTTAAAAATATCGTTTTTTGTTATTTTTTCCTGTTGTTCTGTTGTGTACAATAAAGAATTAAATAAATAAATAAAAAACGAGCAAATATTAAGCCGACGTGCCCCACTGCTGTTGTTGCAAGACTATGTATAACACCATAGTTTGTTCGCTAATCCGATTTAATTGACAAATTTTTAATTGTATTGAGTAACCGACATTCAATATAACGAAGAACATGGGGATAAGAATTGTGTATATTAGTTATTGAATGTAAAGTTAAGCTCTCATTAATAACTCAGTCTTATTAAATCAGCTAATGATAATAATTTTAATTTACATATCTGATGTTTTATCATTTTTTTGAAATTTGAAATAATATTTGTGCGTGCTCAAATCGAAGAGATTTTTAAAAAATAAAATTTAAAATAATTTAAGTATATTTACTAATGTTACATAATAACAACTTTACACTATATTTTGTGTAGTTTTTTCACGTTACAACTCTCTTATATTGTCTTCGTATTGTATTAATTAATAAAATAGTTTATTAATAAGTCAGCGTCACGAAATAGAGGTTTCCTGTAGTGGGAGAACACATACACGTGAGCAATATGCTCTTTTTAAATATATATCATTACTTGTGTATAAAAATATATATCATCATATAAGATTTTGTTTCATGTACACGAAACATATGTAAAACTTAAATTTATTGTAAAATTGTAAAAATAAATACTTATAAAATTAAATAAAAATATAATTTAATTTTTTTTGCAGGAGTGTTTATCTGTTAAAATATTTTTTGTTTTTTTGCAGGGGTGTTTATTTGTTAAAATATATTTTGTTTTTTTGCAGGAGTGTTTATTTGTTAAAATATTTTTTGTTTTTTGCAGGAGTGTTTATTTAAAATATTTTTTGTTTTTTTGCAGGAGTGTTTATTTGATAAAATATTTTTGGAGTTTACTCCTTAAGAATATTTTTATATTTAGCTCGCAGTGTAATTATTTTATGTAGAGTAAAATCGACGTTTACGCATGAGGGGCATAATTAACAGTTTTTATTAGATTGTTTTTCTGATTGTCATACATGTTTTCCTCAACATAAGATGCGCACGATAACTTTTTGCTACAGTACATTTTTTGTTACACTATTTTATGTCCCAAAGAATCTTTTTTAATTTTTAAATGTTGAAAATATTAAGAAATATAAATTAAAAATCTTAATTGCTATTGCGTTTACAAAAATGATGTGTATTTGGTGATAGTGAGCCATATGAGGTGTGTACAGCGTGTGTGGCAGTCGGTCAGTGGTGGCGGGAGGTGGTGGGCTGGTGGTGGTGGTGGTGGTGGGGCGGTGGTCAGTGCGGCGCGGGGTGAGGCTGTTGCCGCTGAGCCTGTTGCAGGTAGTTGGCCACGTGCTGGTGGCGGTTTGCTGTTGCCACCTGGAAATTATGCAATTTTTGGTTTATTATTTTTATAATAACAACCATTGTTTGGGAAATTCAAAAGTGGCAGACTTAAATAAGTTTTCATTATAAAAGTATTTTCACGTCCGAATCGTCAAAAAAGTAGACAGAGGTACTATGCGGTCCAACTGAGAATAGGGCTGTTAGGATGACATTTCGCTCCGCATTTTGCAAAAACTTTATAAGTGATTTTGACCATTTTTAATTAATTTTTAATTTTAACAAAGAAATGCTTAAAAAAATGATGTGGTGTCGCGGGACACCAGGTAGGAATAAACTTCCTTCGGCTAAACGGCACTACTCGCTTGTGTACGTGACTGTCGCCCCTGCGCACGTCTCATTTAACGCTTTTATTCCACGCATTTTTTTTACGGTTTTACTATCACATTTTTTTCAGTTCGGTCGCGCAGCAAAATCCCTATCCCCTCCAAGCTTGCCGTAAGGAACTTCGTTCCAAAATATATTGTCACATTAATTGGTATATTTTTTGTTTAGATTTTCATCAGATCATGTTATATTATAATTATTTACAAATTATTTTAATAAATGGTAACATGATCTGATGGGAATCTCAATAAAAAATATACCAATTACAATGAAAATAATATTTTTAAAGTATGCATGAGGTGTTCAAAAACATTCTAATAAAGAAATTGTTAGAATTTTTTTGCACACCTTACTCATCACTTATGAAGTTTTTGCAAAATGCGGGGTAACATGTTATGTTGACAATTTCATAGTTAGTTGGGACGTATAGTGTATGAAATGGCAATAGACCGTAACAGTGTGAGGTCATAAATGTAGGGTTGTTGTTCTGCAGCCGCCACGGGCGGGCCCGCGCCCCGCCCCCGCCCGCCGCCCGCCGGGGCGGGCCCGCGCCGGGGAAACACGAGCCCCCAACCACCGCGACGAAAACAACATCAACACATATGAAAAACAAATATACTCACTCTGATGCCATCCAAACTATATGTGCTATGTAGTGCGGATAGTGATAGTGTACCTGCGCGGGCGTCAGTCCATGCACATTGACGAGCGTGAGGCTGTGTGTGTGTGTGTGTGTGTGTGTACCTGCGCGGGCGTCAGTCCCTGCGCGTTGGCGAGCGTGAGGCTGGCGCCGGCGGCCAGCAGCAGGCGCGCGGCCCCCACCTGACCGAACATGGCCGCGCCGTGCAGCGCCGACTGACCGTTCTGCACAACACAACATGTACACATATCATTTCACAAATACACTCAACTGTGAATAGTAAGATAACGGCGTCATCAGTATTCCAATGAAAAATATTGAGATATGGCGCATGCCTATGCGTTACGTAATAATTATGTGGGACCTGCTATCAAGTACAAAAACGAAATGATACCAAATCACCAATTTTTTTTATACCACGTTACATACAGTTATCACGGTAAATTTTAAAAGCGAATTTTTTTACAAATGTACTTTCTTCAACAAAAAAGATAAACTATTAAATAGTTTTTCTAATTTAGTAAACTGGCCTATTGCATCTATGATAATCGCACTAGGCTTTAACATAGTATGAAATCAAATATAAATTCCAGCTATTGCAATTGTATTTTTGAATTAAATAGTAATAAGAATAAGTGAGAGGCAGGCGTGTATAATGTGCAATGCAGACTCACGGGCAGTATGTCCAGGCGGGGCTTGTACCGCAGCAGCTCGAGCAGCACGGCCGCGTGGCCCTTGTGCGCCGCCTTGAACAGCGGCGTCGCGCCATCCTGACAACATGCCTGCCGTCAACACTCTGCCGGCTTACACGTAACCCACACCCGTAGGCTAATACACCAATTGCTTAGGGCATCACGTCTTAGGACTACTAGAAACGGCACAAAAAATTGTCAGTATGTGAAAGGAAAGGCTGCTTGAAAATTTTCGTCTTTTAATTGAATTTAATTGAATTAAATTTAACTAAAATAATAGCAAAATTAGATCGAAACACTAGTGCTGGTCATGACCGCGTTAACTCTAAATGTATAAAACACGTGCAAAACTTGATAGCGGAAGAACTTTGTAGATGTATTAATAACTGTCTGGCAAACGGCATTTTCCCAGATAGCCTCAAAGTTGTTAAAGTAACCCCAATATACAAATCTGGCAGTAAACTAGATCCAAGCAACTACCGTCCTATATCAGTATTACCAATCATGTCAAAAGTTTTCGAAAAAGTTTTTTATTCTCGCCTAGAAAAACATTTAAATAAAATTAACTTTCTTTATCCAAATCAGTATGGCTTTAGGTCAAAATCTAACACATTATCAGCAACCATTGATTTAATCACTGAATTAAAAAATAATATAGATAAAAAGAAAATAGCTTTAGGCGTATTTATCGACTTAAAAAAAGCTTTTGATACTGTGAGTCACGAAATCTTGCTCAATAAATTAAATGACATTGGTATTACGGGAAATGCCCTCAAAATTCTAAAGTCTTATCTCTCTAATCATTATCAGTTAGTCAAAATTGCTGAACAAGAAAGTAGCTTAAATCTTATTACATGTGGAGTCCCACAAGGCTCTATACTTGGACCTCTTTTCTTTTTAATATATATTAATAGCATTTCCACATTACCGTTAAAAGGAAAACTGTTCTTATATGCTGATGATACCAGATTATTCTACTTTGGAAGTAATATAAACTCAATTATTCAAGACGCACAACACGATCTCAATTTGCTGAATATGTGGTTCCAATGTAACTTATTAACTATCAATATTTCAAAAACTCACTACGTAATCTTCATGGCCAAAAATAAAAAAATCAATAGTTTTCCACCACTCCAAATCAATAATCAGACAATATCAAGAGTAAACAGTGAAAAATATTTAGGCCTAGTTTTAGATAACCAACTAACTTGGGTACCCCACATTAATAAGATAAGATCCAAAATTATTTCTTTAATCGGGGCTTTAAAAAGTATAATACATTGCCTACCCCTTAATGTTCGATACACTATTTACAATTCACTTGTTAAGCCACATATAGATTACCTGGTTGAAATTTGGGGTTCAGCTGCTAAAACTAATTTAAACATCTTACAAGTTGCTCAAAATAAATTGGTTAAGACTTTATTTAAATATGATTATTTGACACCCAGTAACCAACTTTATAAAAAAACTAAAATAATGAATGTAAATCAGACATATATTTACTATACTTGTATTCTCATACGTAAAATACTGACAAAGGATATACATACAAACATTAATTTCTCTAAAAAGAAAGAAACTCAAACCAGATATCTATTAAGATCCGCCAACGATATCGTACTACCAAAAATAAGAACAAATTATGGAAAAAAACAATTACGTATGAAAGTGCACAGTTATATAATAAACTACCCAGAGATATTAAGGACACTAAAAGAATGCATATATTTAAAAAATTGCTAAAACATCATATAATGGAAAAATAATGGTGAACCGAAAAGTCTATAGACACTCGGTTTGCTCTGCCTACTCTCCGTAAGGGAATCGGGTGTGATGATATTTAATCTAATTATATAATCTCCATATAAATTATATCTAGCCATTTAAAATATAAAACATTCATATATATATATAAACATATATATATATATATATATACATATATATATATATATATATATATATATATATATATATATATACACATATATACACACATACATATATATATATATAATTCAATTTTTGTCTATGTATATATATATATATATACATAGAGAAAAATTGAACATAAACAACCAAAATATCACCTAAACCACAAATAATGTTTACCCGTCGAATCATAACATATCTAGCAACTGTAGATCTGTGTATCTTTTTACATTTAATATTATTATGTATTATATTATATATAATTCACATTTTTATTAAATGTATAATTACATTAAATTAATTATAATTTAATGTAATTATTATCTAATAAAATACATTTAATTATTTTGTTTATATATATATCTAATTAAGATATAGTTAATATATATATAATTATCTAACAGCAAATCTGAATTATTTGATGACTCGTGTGCTCGTCAAGACAATTTATTGTTACTTTAATTAGATTGTAAGTATTTCTCATATAAGTGAATTGTAAATTCTTATGAGAATAAAGTTTCTTAAACCCAATTGGACTAAAGCAGTGTTTCTCAACCTTTTTTGTGCCATATCCCACTATAAAATTTCGAAAAAAAAAACCAGCGTTGTTTAGCGAGTTTTAAAACTTCCGGGGTACCCCGCGGCGGGCGGCACACTCCACGGTGAATCCCCGACGAAGTTTACAGATTTTTTTAAAAATTGGTTTTCTTTTTATTAAATTTGACGATATCTAACATTGCATTTAAATAACCTGGAGCAAAAGGGTTAAAGTCGAGTACATTTTGAAATTGTCCCCATTAATAATCAAATTACGCTCTTGTAGAACGTAGGCCCCACGTTGGAAACTAAGCAATCCATAAGTAACTACTAGTTACTTATGGATTGCTTAGGTTATCCAGTAGTCTTAAACCGACACTGCTTAAATATTTAACACTAGCTGCAGCGTGCAGCGCGCTACATTATAAGTTTTTGGTTAATCCAGTGGCATCACCTAATTTTTCCGGGATAAAAAATAGCCTATATGCTATTCCAGATCATCGTCGACCTGTGTGCCAAATCTAAAATGTTACGCTCATAAAAAATATTTCATGGTATAAGGTAGTTTCCGGAAGGTATAATAATTGAAAGGGAGTGTGTTGGTGTGGGCGTATGTCTGAGTGTGTTTACGTGCACTGCATGTATGCGAGAGAGTGTGTGCGGTCATTTGTCGCACGGTGTCCACTTGTGTGGCGCAACCAGTAGCACACGAGCTACGTTGTGTGTGCGTGTATGCGCGCGCGTGTGTGTGTGTGTGTGTGTGCGTGTGTCACCTGTCGCACGGCGTCCACGTGTGCGCCGGCGGCCAGCAGCACGCGGGCGGCCCGCGCGTGTGTGTGTGTGTGTGTGTACGTGTGTCACCTGTCGCACGGCGTCCACGTGTGCGCCGGCGGCCAGCAGCACGCGGGCGGGCCGCGCGTGCCCGCACTGGGCCGCGATCCACAGCGGCGTGGCGCGGTCCGCGCGCGCCGCGTCCACTGCGGCGCCGGCCCGCACCAGCGCCGCGCACACCGACCAGTGCCCGTTCTGCGCCGCAATGAACAGCGGACTCGCCTTGTCCTACCCGCACACACTTTATGTAACTTATGTTTTTACTATAGTACTGCCGTACAATGACATAGACTATCTTCATCGACTTAATTATAACTTTAATCGCCAACATAGGACAAAACAAGGCAGATTTCCGATTTTCCGATACAAATTTGAATGTAAGCGTCTGCGAGATAGGGCTTCCGAACTTGAAAACATTTATTACAATAATTACATCAGTAACATTGAAAACTCAATTGTCCCGAAATCTAAAGCCTTCTGGTGTTACACTCGTAATAAAACAAAGAATAACTTAAGGCCAGCATGTATGAAATATCTGTATAAAACTCAGGTTAAGTTATATACGTGAGATATGTTCGAATTGCTTTTTTATCCACCTATCTAGACTCCCCAACTTACTTGGCTTACCCAATAACTAAGAATTCGTTTCTTTAAATGATAATCAGTGTCGAGGTAAAGAAAAAGTCAGTATACAAATTATTATTAAAGTCACTGGTTCCATACCCCTCATCCTAATGGTCAATTGTTTTACCAAATCCAAACCTTTTGTTCAATAAGCTATCATAAGATTGTACTGTCCCTGCAATCTGGAAATCGGCTTTAACACAATTGTTGGCCTTAAACTCTGTGTTTTATCTAAAGTAATGCAAAAAAATTGTATACAAATAATATAAAATGCAGCTAGGCAGCTGCACCCGATTTTAGAGTCCCGTCTTAGCCCCCGTTAACACAGTTTCATTAAAGGAAGACATTAAGTATAAAATCTCGCCCTGTTCATTGATTATATTATGTCTAATAAAACGTATAGTTGCGAGCAGATCGACACAACATACATCGACTTTAGTAAGGCATTTGACCGAATAGATCATACCATTTTATTACAAAAATTAACGATGGTGTACATCAGAGACTATCTGTATCGATGGTCTTCTCATATGTAAAAAATAGGTTATGAACGGTAGTGCGTTTTGACGTACTGTATCCTCAGGGGTACCTCAAGATTTCTTACAAGTGCCTCTACTTTATATAATTTACATACTTGATATCGGCATTTACTTTCAAAACTCAACAGTTTTACTTTTTGCTGAAGACGCAACGCAAGCGTAAGCGCAATATATTTAAATCAGTGTACATACATATCTTTACGCCAGATCCCTTACGGGGTAGGCAGAGGGAACCGAGCGCCATACATCACGATCCTTGCAGGCTTGTCTCGCTTTCTCCACATTCATCACTCTCTTCATATACACGCCAGAAAAGTTACACTTATCGTACAAATTCACTCTACTGTTTTCTAACACTGTTTACTTTTTATGAGTTGTTCTTTTGTCTTTTTCCCATGCGAGCATTTATGTTATATGAATTATTTTGCATATATTTGTGAAAACTTGTGATTAGCTGTTTTTTATACCTAGATGGATTTTACTCCGTATTGATCCGGATCCCCTTTGAAGAATAGACCGTCTACCGTTCTGCTAGGCTGTTCGTAAAATTCGAGCGATTGGTCATACGAGTCATTACCATTGCGGCTACTAGTTGGTAGAGTTCTGCATCGTCCGGGTCTAATAGCGCCGCCTTACCTATTCCTCTCGCAATAGCGTCAGTGCTTGTCACTGTCATGTTCTGGTTTGGAAGGTAAGGTGTATTCTAAATTATGGATATTGTCCTTAACTTAGGTAGCATCAAGATCTAACCAAACGCATAGCAACGCACCATTATCATCTTTGGTGTCTATAGACGACGGTTGTCTTTTTTCATCAGATGATTTCTATCTGTTATGTTATATTATGATATAAAAAAATGTAGCTACAAATTTTTCTTAAGAATAAAATGAAAAAGAACCAGAGCCAACAGACTTCAAATATTTAAACAGCATATATATCACTATCAGTGTAATAAAAGCATCATATCACGTAAGTGTATCGACTTCCCATTTCTTTTAGTGAAAACATAGCTATGAACTCCTTGCTTATGATAAATTCAAGAATCGTTTACTGGTGCTATAATACTCACCTTCATACAAGCGTTGACATTAGCTCCCCTCCGAATAAGCTCTTCGACGACTGGCAAGTGGCCACACTGGCATGCTACAAACAATGACGTGCCACCGTCCTGAAATTACATCAGAAAAATTATAACGAAATCAAATTACCAATTTCCGATTACAAGTGATCATACTCTTGCAGAAACTCGATCGTAATTTTATGCACGTTAGGGCGCTTGTGCATTACAAAGAATTTTACTGTCCAGCAGTCCGATTTCTTGCGGTCCGATATAGCACGCCATGAATACTTTTCTCCATTCCGGGCCGTTTTTTTACACACAGTCTTAATTTTGTAGGCTTAAGCGGTTCAGCAAAAAATTATAAGTAGCTGTAGACATCTGATATTAGTTAAAAACATCCTTTCATTCTGCCTCAATAGTGGTTTATGTAAAATGGTATCAGGTACCATTCATTTATGAACTCAAAATTATTTGTCTCTTCTACGTCTTCGCACGTAGAGTAAGTAACAAATCAAGCTTGCAACTGCCGACATTCCCAGGAACTCACGTATACTATATATACTTATACCGGACGTATATTATATATGCTTGGACCGCCCCGTTGGTCGAGTGGTTAGCGACCCTGACTACGCAATTAACAGGGCTCGGGTTCGATCCCCGACGGGGACAAACGTTTGTGTGATGAGCATAAATGTTTGTATTTCCGGGTTTGTTGTTATATATATTCTGGTATGTATTAATGTATTTCTATGTATTAGTATCGTTGAATAACACCCATAACACAAGCAAATAATTTGCTTACTTTGTTAATGTAGATCAGTTAGTGTAATTTGTCTCGTGAATATTTATTTATTTATATTTATTTATACTATAAGCCAAGCAGGCGTGTTGGCGCGTGCTTGGCGTATAGTTTCAAAGAAAGCTACCTTAAACTGCATGGAACCCGTCCGAGTAAAACGGACAACTGCACAGCCAATCATTCATTTTTTCATGGACCATCGGACCGTGTACAATCGGACTGCCGGACAGTAAAATTTCTTGTAGTGCACATATACCCTTAGAGCACAAATAGCTATTAGACAAATTATAGAATAAACAAACTACTACTTAGTGTGATTATAGACTATAATATTATTATCTTATCTAAGATTGACAACTCAGAATCAAACATAAAATATAAAAAAGTGTATTAGATATACGTTTCGTATCAAAGGCATGGCAGGGTGTTAAAATTCGATTTTCAAAAATCAGGGCAAAGTCAGTAACTTCCTTATTATACTACTAAAGTAGCAGGATAAAAAATGTATTGAAAGTTGGCGTATTAAAATTGCAAAAGACTTACCAAACTAGGTGCGTCTATGGCGGCGCCCGCGTCGAGCAGCAGGATGGCGATGTCGAGGAAGCCGCCTTGCGCCGCGAAGAACAACGCACTCGTTCCTGTCTGTCCACATACTCGTCAAAAATATATACTGGCCATACGGATTGATAGATATACAGGTGTACAAAATAATATGATTTGATATAGTCTCCTCAATTTAAATCGATTAGAAAAGCAACAAATATTGAAAAAAAAACGCATTAAAACATTGTTTTCTAAGTTTGCTGAACGAGCTAGTGAAAAAAATATGTTTTTTTGGCGAAAACTCTAACATCGTTGATCCAGACATTGTGATATTTGGTAGTCGAATCAATGAGTAAAAATGTATGTTTATGTTAGTTATATACCCGATTTATTGTTGGGGTATCTATTAGGCTATAGGACATGAAACGGTTGGCTGATGTAGGCAGACCTTGCACCTCTGCTAACCCGTCGATAATACAGACATTACAGTATTTACTTTATTTGTATAGTTTGCGTATCGATTACCTTCTTACCATTCAGTTTCTTCTTGTCTTTATATTAAATTCTTTCAATGTTACGTCCAATAAATATTTATATGTTTATATAACTGTTTTTTTTTACACTGCACACTCAATGTAATATGCCAGTAGAGAGAGCTTTTCAAATCGAATTTGCTTTAATTCGTTGTAATGTGTGACGGCCTTAATCATCTTCACCGTCTTTTGGCTCGTGTAGAGATTATAATAATATTAAGCTTAGCGCAGTAGCTCGCTCCTATCAACTCAAGTTTGGAAATCCACAATCGCGCACACAATCCACAATATTTTCTTCCTCACACTAATCTTTTGTGGAACCAATAACCAGCGGAGAACTTTTTGTAAGGCCAGCAATGCAACTGCAAGCCCTCTGGTATTGCAAATGTCCATCCATCCGCCATCAGCGACGGTGTTCTTTAACTCTAGCTCCTACACCTTCCGCATTTCAACTCTTATAACTTAGATCGTTGGTAACTATTGGTGGTAGATGGGTCGGAGGTTAATATAACGCTCATATTGTGTTTGCGCGGTTTGAAAGAACAGTAACATGGATGTACGTCTCGTTTCTAGGGCAACAAGCTTCGCTAACTCTTTCTTTAATTTATTGTTGATATACTACTGCTATACAAATCCGTAGCGTCTGTGTACCACAGAGATAGATCGAGGTAAAGGGAAAAACTGTACGTCGCGTGGCGAAAAGCTAATAGTATTTTGTAGGGACCATAAGGGTACATTTACGTGTAGATCATCGATAATCGCATCTGTGGTCTAGAGGTCCGGAGTCGGACAATTCTAAAATTTGTTTTTTCAGTTTTCTGATAAAAACAACGTTGGCCGGGATTGGAAAGTGCCCGGTTGGCAATAGGCTTACCACCTATCACATTGTGGGAATAAGTATCTTCGGCTAATACTGGGTGCACTTGTTGTAATCTCTGCCTTCCTCTGTAGCATGTACCTACGGGCGTGAAGATACCTTTAAGTGTAGATCCTAGCGCCATTTTGAAGAATATATAAACTGCCTTACTAGGAATTTCATGGAAAGTAAGAAAAGGCTAATACATATCACTGTCATCAACAAATCGAACAATCAACGATGTTACGCTGTGAAAATCATCACGTGTAACCAGGTGGTAGGTAGAACCGTCTCAACCAGGTTTAGTATCACCGCCTTACATGTTCCAGCTGCAATATCGTCGCGATACCTGTCGCTATTATTTTCTTGTTCGGAGGATAAGACAGCATTATTAATTGTTTATATCACCTAATAGATGGTTCGCTTGATAGAAAAAGACAACAATCGCAATTAGACGTCAAATTAATGTTGCGTTGCTATCCGTGTGGCGGAGTTGAAATGCCGCATGCATAAATCTATCGGTTACCTCGCCCTCCAATCCGAATATGACAGTACCAAGTATTGGTACTGTTGCGGTAGTAACAGGTAAGACGGTAGTATGGGTGAGACGTAGTGTAATTTTACCATCAAATAGATGGTATAGGTATGGTAGTGACACGTTAAGCCAATCTTTCAAATTTAACGAACTGCCTGGCAAAATGGCCGCTGGCTTATTTTTACAGCGGAGTCGGACAACTTCACGACACGGATAGCAATGTAACATTAACATCTTTAGTGTTTATAGGACATGGTTATCTTTTTCATCAGGAGAACCATCTTGTTTTGCTATCCTATGAAATATCCTCAAATATTTTTAATAACTTTATTATCATATATCAAGTTATTGGTAATTATAGTGATGCATAAAACTACTTTTTACAGTATTTGCTAATATAAATAACAGTTGTTATTTGTTAAAAAAATTTAGTACGAAAATTAATATGTTAACTGTTAAATGATCCATGCCTAGTTCTAACCGGCTAAAACGAGATGTAATCACAGAACTAGGTGTAACCGATCACAGAACTTCTAATTGGATAAAACGTGTAACCGCACTTCGGCATTTAGCCGTAACATACTCGTAATATTCATAGTTGAAATTTTACCATATTATTTATTGTCTACAAAACAACCTTAGATTGAATAATTTGAAAAATTTTGATACTTTAAGATACAATACTAGTAGAAGTAATCGTTAAAAATTGACTAGTGATATTACGATATATTCATGAAGATTTTTTGCGAAATTATTTTCATCAATGCAATCTGAGATAAATAAAATAAATACCGCAATGGTTACATCTCTGAGATGACATCATCGTCGGAGACATAGAAAAAATAATGAGGAATTCCGTGGGTGAACAGACTTTTAACATTAGTCCAAGTGTGACCAATGGCCAACCTATTGGAATATCGGACATATATTATCCAGTCACGTCTGTATCCCCTAAGGAGTAGACAGAGTTGTACCCTCGAAGTGCCAATAGCGTTAATTTCCACTGTGTGATTACAATACCAATTCATCGCCAATCGAAAAGAAATAGGAAAGTAGTCTGTATGGTGTATGAAAGGGCACACACATAAGTCAAAGCGACACAACAAGCGGTCCATGCAAGAGGCATCTCGTACTTGTAACTGGAGGCAGCTGAAAAGCCCCTTCAAACGTCATTGAGGCAATACACTCCTAAGCAGTGTGCGATTTTAAATAGCGTTTTTCATAGAATTTTAAGAATTTTAAAATACTATCTTGAGTAGAGACGAGCCAGGTTTTTGTTGTAAAGTCAAGTCGGGTTATTGCTGTAAAGTTAAATCATATGAGTTCGCTACAAAAATCTTTGTGGTTGTAATAATATAAAAACTGACATCGAAGCGATCCGATTTGTTAAATCACTATGCTTTTCTAATCTTGCAGGTAGAATAACTGGAGAATTTTTCTAAGAGTCATCATCATTTTCCCCGTGTTGGTCTGGGCTCCTTTGAAGAATAGACCAACTGCCGTTCTGCCAGGCAAGTCGTACAAGGCGACCGATTGGCTATGAGAGTCACTACCATCGTGGCTTATAGGTAGTAGAGTTCTGCATTGTCTCCTCCGGATATGGTACCATCGCCTTATCTATTCCTGCCGCAATTGCGTCTGCGATAGCCGGTAAACTTATGCATGTGGCATTATTCCTCGCCAAAAGATACGCCAACGCACCATTAACATCTTTGGTGTCTTTAGACGGTGGTTGACTCTTTTCATCAGGAGACCCATCTGCTTGTTTGCTATCTTATGACATAAAAAAAATCAGGAGTTCCATCTGCTTGTTTGCTATTTTATGGCATAAATATAGCCACAAAACAAGTTTTGTTGAGCAAGTAACACATCACACATAATCGAAATCGTCGCATTCACACATCGAAATCGTCGCAATCGCACAGGCATATCACAATGAAAAGTAGGAAAGTAGTCCTTTAAATTATGGTTTACGATAGAGCAGTACACAAAGATTGTCAAAGCTCATAGGCACCCCAAGCGCTCTATTGAAAAGGCATAACGTGCTTCTATACCCTACGGCCATTGAAAGATCTTTTCATTACAAGCGCCATTGATTCAATACACTTAACAGCGCAGCATGCGATTTAATATACCCTTTAACAATGTACATCACATTAAAAAAAAATTTGCTCAATCACTTATGTCTCCATAAAATATACATTTCGCTTACTTACTTATTATAAACCATGAAGAGAGTCGACTTTTTGAAGTGAAAACTTCTTTAGGCGCGTTGAGCGTTTTGGTAGAGGGTAAAATCCTCGGTTCGCGTCACCGACATGCTAATGATAATAGTATATCTATAGCTATGTTTTGCATATAGTTTTAATTACTCTCAACTTAATAGTTCCGTTTTCACTTCTATCGGCAGTCCCACGACTGCTACTGTTTTTTTTTTTGTTATGACGCTAACATGCCTGCGACATAACAATAAATCCTGTGGACTGGTTTATAACGTCAAAATAAAGAGCTGGCGGTGGTTGGGATTTTGTAATGTCACAAGAGATCGTAGAGGCACGATTTAACAAATCATTTAGTTCTAGCTCCTCAGGTCACCGTAGAATCAACCGTCTTTAAACAAAGATTATTATAAAAAACTTCTTGCTGTTACTTTACCGAATGCCAATTTACCCCCTTGGCTGCCAAACCACCACTGTCTTGTTCTGAGATAGCATCAACAGTGATGTTAAATATTAGTCGTAGTATGCGTCACATTCTATAAAGAATTAGTAAATAGCAGTGACACAATTTCTCGATGTCTGATTGAGCTGATTTTTTTATATCTACGTAACTTCGGTGATAATACAATAATAAGATATAACCTGGTGCTGCTTCCAGAATTGTCTCCTCACTAGGGAACTCTTCAATGGTTAGTAGCACGGGAACGAAATGTTGTACTTAGGTGTTAGTTTAATTTTGATAATTCAACACGATATTTATCATGAACTGCTGCTGCAGCCAGCATTCTCTTACGAGTGAACTCTTTAACGCTTAGTAGCATGGACTTAAAACTTTTTATTTAAATTTAATTTTGATTGCTAAACATGATCTTCAATATAAACCGCTGCTGCAGACCGGATAATCTCCTCACGAGCGAACTCCTCAACGGTCATAGTACCTAACATGATCATAAAAGTTTGAATACGCGTTTAAAAAGCATTTTTAATGGAAAATTAATATTAACACCTACATCGTACTTGTACTTATTTCTAGCTACCTACTAGTCGGTCTGTCTTGAAATTAAATAAATATTTAAAAAATGAGTAGGTATTATATAATCTTTAAAATATATCTTTGTCTTTTAACCGACTTCAAAAAAGGAGGAGGTTATCAATTCGACTGTCTTTTTTATGTTAGGCCTATGTTGGCATTCCAGTCTTGTTTTGTGTTGACTTCAACACTGCCTTATGCCCCACAAGGCACAAAGGTAAATTGCAAAATAAAAAGTGTGTTCAAATCCAAACAAAAAAGTTATTTCTTGATAAAAGTGCTTCACCTTCCAAAGTATAGCTGAATATGAGAAATACTGTGGTCAAATACAAATAATACTCTGCAGGTATGGCAATCGCGTACAAAGTCGCGGGTACAGTTAGTCGAATAATAAAACTATTTAACAAATATTTTGTTTCGTTTGTGTTAACATATTGTGACAACCCTACCAAAATAGGTAACAATTTTGCACGTTCTTAGTCAGATGAACCTCTGTTCCGTTTATCTACTCATGTGGCGTAACTTTATAAGGCGATAAAAAAAATATATATATAATATATAGCCTATATTTTGCGAAAACGCGTGTTCTCAATTTATCAATTTTCAAGATTGGTCAAGCGGTTGTTGATTTATAAAGGGACATACAAATGTACGGACTACGGAGTCGCACAGACAGACAAATATTTTAAAAATAGTGAAATTGATGTTATTGAATCATAATACAAATATTTATCACTAATTGACAAAAATATCCAATGTTCAGACAGACGCTACAGTTTATATAGTAGTATTTATGTGTAATTAATAGACAAAGAAAAACATAACAGTATGTTTTCTTCTGTATTATTCACATATTTTTCAACTGGTTTTCGTTTCTTATAGTTATCAATCAATGAAAATAAAATCTAATGATTACGCTCTAATTTCAAATTTTTATTTTCAACTAGCTGTACCCGCGAATTCGTCCGCGTGGAAAAATTTTAAAATAAAAGTCCTAGGCTTTTACCCGCATTACTATGTCATTTCTCGGGTTTCAAACTATATTTGTACCAAATTTTATACAAATCAGTTTAGTGGCTAAGGAGTGAAGAAGAGACAAACAGACAGACAAAGTTACTTTCGAATTTATAATACGAGTATTAGTATGAATTAGTTTCTAAATTCAATTATTAATGTGCGAGCACTAATTATAATAATTAATCATTGTATGCAATACATACCGTCCGACAGCAGGCGGGGTCCGCGCCCTGTGCCAGGAGCTCTCTGACGCAGTCCGTGTGGCCCATCGCCGCCGACAGGATCAGGGGTGTGGTGCCATCCTGGAACACGGTATTTACTACTTTTAATGTTTGTTTTGTCGAATTGAATTTAGTTGGTCTCTATGACCGATACTGCGAAACCGGGCTTTTTTTGGCGAGCAGAATAATTATCACCCACATCGACGCGTCCCAAGAACAAAATCGTATGGAGAGATCAGACAAAATTGGTTTTATAATAAAATTCGCATTAAACACGCATAAAGCCAAAAGCCAATATATTTTTTATAAATACTGGTCTTTTGTTTTTGGAAATACTCAAGTGAACATCATCTTATCTACAATGTACTCCCACAAACAAATATATTGTAATTTGGTGGTTTTGCACATACGATTTTGTTCTTGGGACGTGTCGACATGTTAAGTGGGCTTAGGGTCAGCTCTAAGTGTTTTTCCTGTGAGATCGAACGTCGATTTAGAGCAATATATATTACCCCGTGTTGGCCCGGGCCCCTTTTTGAAGGATAGACTATCGACATTCTGCCAGGCAGTTCGTGAAAGGTGAACGAATCGGCTATACGTGTCACTACTATCGTAACTACTAGGAGATATCTACCGCCTTTATATTCCTGCCGCAATAGCGTCAATGCTTGTCCTAGTCGTGTTTCGATTTTGGAGTGTAAGGTAGACGGTAGATTTACGCAAGTTTCATTAACACCTCGCCACATTGATAGTAACGCGCTATTAACAACTTTGGTGTCTATAAGCGATGGTTGTCTCTTTCCGACAGGAGAACCATCTGCTTGTTTGTTATCTTATAAAAACCTTGACAATAAAGGGAAGAGTAAGTGCCATAAGGATTTCGACCCTTTAATAACTCTTGACCAGGGTCTCCAGTATTAGCGGGTCGAAACCGTAGGTCGCAACGCTGTCGTGTTTATGTGAATTGTAAGGTATAGTCTGTAATGTGACTATCAGAATCAAGATCGATTGATAGTTGACACATGAATACAGGAAGGAATCATTGGAGAGGTGGGCACTGATAGTCAATTCTATGACATTTAATATTCAACCTAAAATGACGTCTCGAAATTGAACAAATAACAGTTAATAAACAGAATGTTGGCGTAAGATAACAATCGTCTACATGACACTGGTAGACGCCCACGACCTCGGTTCACACGAACAAAAAACCTCATTAATCATAGCCTGTGTTTATGTTTTTGTTTTTAATGTCCCATTTTCAATAATAGACCATTTGCCATTCTGACAGGCAGTTCGTAAAAGGCGAACGATTTGGTGTAGACCGTTGCGTCGCTGTACAACTCTACCACCTAGTTACGATAGTAGTTAGTAGCCTGGATGATTAGTGACAGAAAATTAGCCTTCTCTCGCTTATTATGAGTAAAGCCATTGATCTCTTCTTCACATAGGAGCCGGAATAACACGATGAATTGTTGGCGAGGCGTTTACTAATCTGATTTATGAGCTAGATAAAGTTTCATTAAAATCGGTTTTGTGAATATAAATACATATCACGCAGATTCACTTGTGGGGTAGGCAGGGTGTCGTCGTTTTGTTTTGTTACTTATGATAACCGGTATTGACAGTTGTGAATATTTCATCACCGAATTTCAAGCTACTACTTAGACTACGATTAACGAAAAAGACCAAAAACCTCGATATCGCTTTTGCCCAATTTGTAAACAGATCCGTCCCTGATTTGCATGATCTGACCTGAATAGACTTACTAACCAAATGGATTACTTAAAACAAATGGATTTTTTTTGAATTTTTTGCTTTAAAATTAAAAGCTTTGCTTTGTGCAACTTGGGTAATGTAGCTAGTTAGCCTATTTGGTGCAGATCAACAGTTTCCGGGTTCGAGACCCGATCCAATTTCATCATCAGCTCAAAACATGAGGATTAAAGTTATCGTCAAGTTCAGAGCTGCTTCCTTAATTGAGATACAGACAATTTTCCGATTCATGCTTCATTCCCTCTTCATCATACGTAATGTAACGCCCACGACAACGAAACAAATTCACTCGCTTATGTAATCCAAACTAGATTATCTAAGCAATTTGTATAAGGAAGATTAAGTGGCTACCTTATGGCACGTAATGGAACATATTCACGACAATACATAAAACAGAATCACACTAATTGTTGACATCGGGAAGCTAAAATGGTAGTCTTCTACCTTCGTTTTTGGTTTCTCGTTATCAATAGAAGCTTTTAATAGTAATATAAGAAATGAGCACGAATTCCATAATCTTAGCGGTTTTCTCTTGGAAGATCTAATGACTATATCTTTGGACCCTCTACGTCAAGTACTTATGGCACCAAAAAAATACCTTAAACTTATCTATCTTAACAGTTTCTATCAAGGAACTCCAGCAATAGTTTTCATTTAGAAATTATTACTGTGTGTAATTTATTTTACTCATGACAACAAAACAGCAGAAAAAACTCAACTGTCTTAAGTCGCCGATCGACGGGCAACCCTATACCGCGACCTTTATGGTCAAAGAGCCCTCGACACAAAATATATGACCGATAGATCAGGACCTTTAAGGTCCTGATCGACGAGCGACCCTATACCGCGGTCTTATGGCTCGTCAGTAAAGGTCGCCCGGGTATCATCACCATACCGCGGTTATATGTCGTGCAATTGGCCATAAGTTTTGTGTCGAGGGCTCTTAGACCATTAAGACCGCGATATAGGCTCGCCTGTCGATCAGCACCTTTAGCAATTTCCATGAGGAAGGTCCAGTGGCAGTCTTCCTGCTCCTTACTGTCACTTATCATGTGTGTAAAGACCTCGATAGAAATCCAATTTCAACTGTCCTCTCATTTTGCCATAAGAGTTCCAGTTTCTATATAACGACTACGTCATCAGCTCATGTCGATGACTTCATAATATTGTACACTGAATGTAGATAAATATGCCAAATTTCAGCTCATTTGAATACCAGCAAGTGGTTTAAAAATGGCTAGCTAATTGTGAGACGTACAGTTTACTTACTAGAGATGCTCCAAGTACTCAAGAATAACGCGGTACTCGACATACTTGGTATTACACTAGGACTTGGCTGAATATTTCGATTCATGAAATATTCAGCCAAGTCCTCAATATATATATATATATATATATATATATATATATATATATATATATATATATATATATATATATATATAAAAGGTGAGAAAATATAGAAAAAAAATAAGAGTAGTTAAAAAGGCAGAACAACGTTTGCCGGGTCAGCTAGTAAGAAATATTAGATTTAAAAGGCGTTTACATTAATCGGTAAGTCAGTGGAGTTTTGGGTTTAATCAAATCTAGTAATAAAGTACTGAGTGTACTCGGTTACTCGGTCCATCTCTATTACTTGAATCGTTTATTTGAGAAACCCCATAAGTCCAAAATACTAAATTTTTCAGGAGAAGCAAAAAACATTTTTCCAGGTTAAGTTAGCATTAACATCGTGAACCAATGATAAATAATAATAATGTTAGCATCTCTAAAAAAGATTCCAGCATAAAAAAATTTAATTGTTAATTACTACAATTAACAATAATGATTTAAAGTAGGTGGACTTATGGGGTTTCTCAAACAAACGAAGAAAATAGTTAAAAAATCATTAATTTATCAATTTTTCTTCCTCAATAATTTATTAAATTTATAAAATAAACTACAAAATATGGAGTAGAACTACAATTAACGGAAATTATAACAAATAATCATTTATTTTTAAATTAAAGTCAGTGAAATCACAGTAAAGAATAAAACAATAATTTAATTAAATTTTATCAAACTAATAACAGCAAAAATTATTAAAATTTAATTTTACTTTTTTACTGACAGCCAGTGGTCACGGGTGATTTTTTTTTTTCAAAAAGGCGTCAATTTTAATTTAAAAACATTTTTTTCACTCAGAAGAAATTTTTTTTGTAAAAAAAAAAAGAAACTTATTTTTTTGAACACGGATTTGATAATTTTTGGTACTGGTAAACGTGAGAGGATATTCAAAGAACCGAAAAATGCAATAAACCCAATTTCGAAAAAAATGTGACTTATGGGGTTTCTCAAATAAACGATTCACTTACGGATATTACTAGTAAATAAGAGCTTGCAAAAATTGTCAATGCTCCAATAATCATGCTCGTTAAAGGCACGCAGCTGCGCTCATCTAGCCTGCACTACAGAATAGTGCAATGCGCATTTCTTTGTCCATGCAATAATTATATCGCATATTGTATAGGCATATAATTTTTATATATCTGGAATGCGCAACAATCCTTATTATAATAATAATATTAGAAATGCGAATTAAGTTTTACCCCGTGTTGGTCCCGGGCTCCTTTGAAGAATAGGGCAACTGCCGTTCTGCCAGGCAGGTCGTAAAAGGCGACCGAGTGGCTATGTGCGTCACTATCATCGTGATCACTAGGTAATATGTAAGAGCTTTACATATCATTTCTATCGCCACTATTCAGTAGTAAAATTCTACAACGTCTTATCATATCATAGTTTGGTATAGCCCCTTTACTTTTACTTGTTACAGTCCTTGTTACTGTCATGGACCGATTGGAGGGTAGGGTAGAAAATAAATGCATGTCCATCACTGTTGTCAAAGTAACATTAACATCTCTTATATCTATAGCCGATGGGTATTCTTTTCCATCTTAAATGCCATCTAATTGTTAGATTATGACATAAAAAACGTAGGCGTATGGTAAGCGCACTAGCTATCGGTAACCTAAGACTGTGCCGTGTTGATACTGTGTTTTATTTTATATCATAAGATAGCTCCCCAGATAGAAACAGACAACTATCGCATACAGACAGCAAAAAGTTTATAGTGCGTTATAATCCTTGTGGCAGGTTGTAATGCCACGCATAAACTTACGGAATAACTCATCTTACGAACTAAAACACGATAGTGATGCTATCGCAACAGGAATAGGCATGGCGCGTGTGGTGAGACTAAACTCGAGCGACACGTTGCAGAAGTCTAGTAGTCATGATGTAATTAGCATTTTCGGCCTGCCTGCCTAACACAAAAGCAGATGGTATATTCTTTAAAAGGGACCGAGACCAACCGTATGGATTAATACATGGTGTAGTAACAGTGTGCTGTGCTATGATTATTACTCTCGAACGTACGAAAATGTTGATACTTCCACCAATAGATTCCGAGCCGTTTCTCAATACAAACACGATTATAATATTTTAGACCCTTACGATTTAATTCATATCCCATGAAGCAAATTTATTAGTGCCAATGAAAAGAACAAGACATTCAAGTTTTACCAAATAGCTATGGCTATAGCGTCGTATCGCTGTACTACCTTGTGAAGAAATTACCGTCTCGGGCGGAACGACAACTGTTTAAATACGTTAATGAAGTGTTGCATTTTACAAATGAATACTAATGCGATATTTACCGAGCAACTTCTAGAATTTTTTTAACAGCACAGCAAACAAGTACCTTTGAAACTATCTTCACTGTTTAACCTGGATCTCCAGTCTTACTGTTATCTCGTCAAAGAGAAGTCTTAACGTCCCACTACGATTGTTTATTATTGCCGTGTTTGTTGGATGGTTTTTTATATAATTAGATAGCAAACAAACAGATGGCTGTCGTGATGGAAAGGGAAACCATCGCACATAGAACACAAAGATATTAATGGTGCTTTGCTATATGTGTTGCGGGATGGCGATGCCACACGTATAAGTCTACCGGCTACATACCCTCCAAACCCGAATACGACAATGAAAAGCATTGACGCTATTGTAGCAGGAATATATAAGGCGGTGGTAGTTGTGATGGTAGTGACTAGTGACACAAATGGCCAAATCTGCTTGGCAGATTGGCAGATGGTCAATTGCTCAATGGATCCCTGGATCTCACTTTCCCGTCAGGTTGACATCACAACGTCGCTGCTAGATTCCTGTATACCTAATAATAATAGCTAATAAAAATATTTATAGTATAATGCTATCCATGCATTACACTATAAATATTTTTATTGGCTCTCCAAGCTAGTTATCTCCAATTATATCATTCAATCTAAAGTGCTAACAGGTTGCTGATATTCTATGCAAGATAAAGTTCAACCAGTTTTAAGTGAGTCTCCTGATGGTAGAACTCAGTCGCCGCCTATAGACAACAAAAATGACAATGATGCGTTGCTATCCGTGTGGCAGGGATGTAATGTCGGTTGTCACATAAGTATACATTTAATCCGGAAAAAAAGAGCGATACGCATCGACGTTATTTCTGAACGGAATAGGAGAAATTATGGCACCAATCTAAGCCAGTCTTTGCAGAACTCTACCACCTACACAAAATGATATTGACTTAGTTAGGTTTTTTGCGCCTTTTACTAGCTATTACTAGCTGTCTAGCGAGAAGGCATAACAAGTTACTTAAAATATAAACCGATAAATCAAAATCGAATAGAAGTGTTAAAGTTTTGTAATTAACATCGATTTTTACTATTACATATGCTTTCAGAGTAGGTATAGGTCGGCGTATGGAAAATTACTAAATATATTTCTTATGTGTCTATAGAGGACGGGTATCTCTTCTAATCAAAAGAACAATTTGCTTGTTTGCTATCCTATTATATCCAAACACATGGCACTATCTGGAATTGTGGTTTTTCCAGCATGCAAAAGTATACCAGCAGGAGTCAATATTACTATATCAGTGTACAATCTAAGCACGTAACATTCTCGTATATAGAAGACATTAAAATCATCCGACCGTTCACTCAAGGTTAGCGAAGACGCACAAAAACGCCTCTAGCCAGTAACTAACTTTTCTCGCTATTACGTAACGCCGTTGCGTAGCCGTGAATGCGCTGTACGGTACTAAATCATAACCCGCAATTATTGTCAAGCTGCGGTACAATTTATGAGAAGACGCGATTCGCAATCACTTTTGCTAATAAACGATAAATTGCCAACAGGAGAGCTATTTCTTGTTTACAACTTTTTTTAAAGTTTATTTTGAAATTTCTCAAAATCTACTGGGCTGAAATCTAAGTTTGGTGGAACTCAACCGAATGATGTCCAATCGTTTTAACCATTTAACAGTTATTAAAGGTTTTTTATATACCATTTGATAGCAAACAAGCAGGTGGCTCTATCGATGGAAAGAGAATCCGTCGCCTATAGACACCTCACACCTAAAATGTAAATGGTGCGTTGCCATCCTTGCGGCGGGATGGTAATACCACATGAATAATTTTACCGGCAACCTTGCACTCCAAACCGAAACACGACAGTGACAAGTAATGACACTATTGCGGCAGGGATAGGCAAGGCGGTGATACCAAACAATCTAAAAAAACTAGTAATTTTGCAAATTTCCGCGAACTTTTATGTGTACGCTTGCGATTCCACTGAAAAGGAAAACATAAAAAAGCGGCGTTAGAAATGGAACAAACTCACCGTAGGCCTGAAAAATAATGAAGACCCCAGCGGCATAGTTATCCTGCCTCGTCCGCCACACTTTGGCAAACACAAAAGTACACAATATACGCATTCAACGCACGTTTCACTTCGCAACCGAAGCATCAACACTCAACGAGAGCCGAAGTGGTACCGAACACCCGGGCGAGACGTTGCGGATCACTACCACCTAGCAATTGCGATGGTAGTGACACGTATAGAGAATCGGTCACCTTTTACAACCTGCCATCTGTGGCAGAACACTACTATCTAGTAGTCACGATTAATCACACGAATGTCCAAAACAACAAAAAAAGGTCTGGATCAACACGGGAGTTTACATACACAAGCTCTGCTGCTTTGATGCTCTGCTGAGCTGAGCTCTTTTCATCAGAGCTCACCTGAGCTTGACTTGAATTATCTTTTTGAAAATCGGAGTGTAACCAACAACTACTCTATTTTTGAAAATGTTCAATTGTCTTAGCGGAGAACATTTTATAAAAAACGCTAATCTCTAAGGCCACAAACATGTACACGAGTTAATACGTTAATGTGATGATTTCGACATACCCTTGGTAATAAGGCAATTGAAGTTAGGAAATTGAGCTACTAAATAAGACTTGATTACTGACATTAAACGTCATTGAGTAACAAAAGATTTATTTTTCAGTTTAGACTGAAAAAATTTTACTTTTTACTATGTGCTGGTCCGGGCTCCCTTTGAAGAACAGGCCATCTGCCGTTGTCACGCAGTTCGTAAAACGCGACCGACGCCACACGTATCACTACCACCGTGACCACTAGGTAATAGAGTTCACAATGTCTCACCCGGGTCTGGTATTCCTGCCGTAACAGCGTTATGCTGGGGCCGCATTTCATCTTTGTACGATTGGTCACTAAAAGATTGGACAATGATATTTTGCTCGAAATATTGTACAATAATCTAAGATGGCGGAAATCATTTTCAAACGTGTAACGACTTTCTTTATTTTTAAATATTAATTACTGTGTCCTAACAATTAATTCCTAATTTGTTTTTTTTGTGTCTCACATTTCTAGGATCCTGTATGATGGGCTCAGCTTACCACTCTATTTTACACAACCACCCGCACACGTCTGAACTGATCGAAAACCGCGGCTGAAATGAACAAAGCTAGTCTAATCATGTAGCGCTATCTGTTATCGCGATAATGTACACGCAGCCCGAATGTTTGCGACGATAGCCGATAATAATAACCGGTCACATGTGCATGTGTCGTGTCATTGCACGAAGCTTTGTGACGATAGACTCAAGTGCGGCCTAGCCATAAGGCAGCCGGTAAACTTTTGCAAGTGGCATCACCTACACGGGTAGCACCGCACGTTGACGTCTTTTGTGTCTATAGGTGATACTGTCTCTTAAACTTTTTTAAAATATGACGTACCTAATGTTTTTTTTTATTAGATAGCAATCAAGCAGGTAGCTTCATGGTGTGTTGCTATCCCTGTGGCGGGATGGCAATGCCACACACATAAGTTTATCGGTTACTTTAACATCTTAGCTCAAATACGACAATGTCAAGTAGTGAATTATATTATTGCGATAGGAATAAGTAAGGAGGTGGTACCAAAACCGGGCGAGAAGTTGCGGAACTCATCACCTACTCATAACGGTAATAAGACATATAATAAACCATTCGTTTTTACGAACTGCCTGGCATAATGGTAGATTCAAAAGGAGCCCGGACCAATCTCTCTCACCTTGCAGATAGAACTATACTTAAGCCGTGTTGGTCCCGGCCTCCTTTGAAGAATAGGCCAACTGCCGTTCTGCCAGGCAGGTCGTAAAAGGCGACCGATTGGCTATCGAGTCACTACCATCGTGGCTACTAGGTGGTAGAATTCTGCATTATCTCTCCCGGGTCTGGTACCACCGCCTTACCTATTCCTGCCGCAATAGCGTCAGTGCTTGTCGCTGTCGTGTTCCGGTGTGGAGGGTAAGCTAGCCGTTAAACTTATGGATGTGGCATTAGACCTCGCCACAAGATAGCAACGCACCATTAACATCTTTGGTGTCTATAGGCGATGGTTGACTCTTTCCATCAGGAGACCCATCTTGTTTGCTATCTTATGATATAAAAAAAATGTGCATCTATGCATTAATAAACAAAGAATGGGCTAAGACGAGAAAATTGTCTTATGAAACCGTAAATAAACTAGTTAATGTCTCACCACGCAGTTAACATTTTACTACTTCGTTTTATTGGCGCCCATTAGAAATTATCTCGATGTTACGGATGTCTCGAAATGGTGCAATGTGGAGCAGCATAATATATAACGATGAATTTTCATCTTGTTCCGTGTTGATCCGGAAAGAATAGATCAATTGCCTTACTGCTAGGCATCTCGTAAAAGGCGAGAGGTTTTATTTTACTTGGTTCCCCGAGTTGGTCCGAATAGGTTCATTCGTTGAGGGGTTGATGTCCGTATAGACTATAGACTGCTACAGATTTACATTATTATAAACACCTCTACATTATTATAAAGTCAAGGAGCGTTTAATGTTTGAATCGGATGTGTTATATAATAACGTACCTCCATGGGCGTACCCAGGTTCTGGGCCGGGGGAGCGGGGGGGGGGGGGGGGGGTAACGCCCATGCGTACCTCCAATATACTCCACTTACCCTATCTCTGGAGTCGATGTGTACTTTTCCCGTGTCCAACAACTGCTTCAGTCGCTCACAATCTCCTCTCAACGCTGCGAGATGAAACTGGACATCTGTGCGAGATTCTTTCTGGAACCAAAGATGAGTACCTTCAAATTAGCCGGACTAAATATATAAATTGATCGCCTCTGTGGTCTAGTGGTCCGGTGTCGGAGTTGACCACATGAGGTCCCGGGTTCGATTCCTGGGTCGGGCAATTTAAAAATGTGTTTTTTCAGTTTTCTGATAAAACAACATTGCCCGGCATTGGAAAGTGCCCGGTTGGCGATAGGCTAGCCACCTATCACATTGTGGGACCAAGTATCTTCGGCTAATCGTGGGTGCACTTGTTGTACCTCTGCCTATCATTTCGGGGATACGGGCGTGAAGATACTTTTTTTTAAATATATAAATTGAAAGTTAGTCCGACCGTTTAACCTTCATGACTCAACCGTTAACCGATTTTGATGAAATTAGCAGAGAGATAGCTGAAAATCCGGGGTTAAAGAAAGGGTAGTTTTTCAAAACGCAATTCCTAAGGGGCTAAAATAGGTGATGAAAGATTGTATGAAATTTCTTATAAGTATCGATAACCTGTTATTCGCGGGCAAAGCTCGTGAGTCTGCTAGTTTCAATTAAGTATTAAAAATGTTTTGCGCTGTTCGGTTTTTATTTTTTTTCAAAGATGGTTTCTTGTTAATATTTTTTTAGTTTGGTGTTAGGGGCCTTGGCGCCTAGGGGTTTGGTGTTACCTTGTTAGCGGGATGATACCGTCCGTGTTTATTTTGGAGGTCGTTAGTTCAATCCTAGCCAAATGTCGAAATTTTCTTAGTTACTTAGTAGTAGAGTTACTTACTTACTAAAAAGAATTGAACACTACATTCTGGTATGTAATCCACACTAATATTATTAAATAAAATTTGTTTGTTTGTTCTCTTTCAATTTGTCAAAAAATAATGTTTTGTAAAAATGTATTACTTACTAGCCACATTTATTACTTATCGCCGCGTTATGTTATAAGAAGCAAAAAAGTAGATGGTTTTTTAACTTCCCGCTACATAGTACGTAATGTACGTAGATAGGAAGTTACTGAATTTGCCCCGATTTTCGAAAATCAAGTTTTCACCGGATCTCCACGTGTTGAGGTCCTAGGAATCTTTACCGACTATCTTCGCGATGACGTCAGTATGTCTGTATGTATTTATGTATGTGTGTGTGTGTATGTGTGTATGTAAACATCTCATAACTTTTGAACGGCTGGACCGATCGAAACGCGGTTGATGGCATTCGATTGGATGCTGCTCAACTTAGACTCCCTGAAAATTTGAACCAAGTCCGCCTAGGAGATTTTGAGAAATTTTGAAAAAACCCCAAATATAATTTTGGCGAAACAGTATTTTTTTAATATAATTTCCAGATTAATGTACCGATTGAGTACAAAAACTCATCAGCTCTATTCCTCAAAAAAACTACATTTTATGTATAAATTGCATCAAAATCGGTTTATCCGTTTGGGAGAAACGTTGACGAAAAATTTTAAAAAAAGTGTTTTTTCGACATAATTTCGAAATTTTTCAACCAATCATTTTTGGTATTCTATAATATTTTAGTACTAAAAATACGTCAGATGGCATTTCAAGAATCACAATCGAATCTAATTTTCAAAAGTTACAACTTTTCAAATATTAAAATTATTGAGTCATTTTTAAGATATTTATATCTTTAAAATAATTTTCAGGCTAATACACCGATGGATTTGCAAATCTTACCAGCTTTTATTCTTTAAAAACTGCGTCAAATACCGTTAATTGGATTAAAATCGGTCAATTTGTTTAGGATTTATTAATGATGAAATTATTTGAAAAAAATGTTTTTGACATTGCTACGAAATTTTTCAACCTATCGATTATTTAGCTAAAGCAATATTTCAGATCTCAAAAATTGAGTTGAATGTCATTCGAAAGATCAAATTCAATTAGAGTTTCCAAAATATACAACTTTTCAAAAATCAATATACTTCCATTTTAACAAAGTAGATGTTTGAACTGAAAAAATCTGTTTATAGTTTTTACTCTTTTGAGCTCAAAATACCTTAATTTAGCGGGAAGTTTCTAGGATCGCCTGTAGGGTCAACCGCCTACACATTTTTTGATAGACAACCATCGCTTATAGACAACAAAAATGTTCATGGTGCGTTGACATTAATATAGTCGGTTGAAATGTCACATGCATAGGTTTTACCTTATAGTATAAGCCATACCTTACCCTCCAACAACCAAAACACGACAGTGACACGAATTGACGGTATTGAGACAGGAATAGGTCAAGCGGTGGTAACAAAGTCGGGCGAGACCTTGCGGTTCTCTACCGCTTAGTAGTCACGATGTTAGTGATGCGTTTAGACAATTGTTCGCCTTTTACGAAGTGCCTATTAGAAAGGCAGAGACGGTTAAAAGGGTGTAGCAGCCAGTAAACTTATGCCTGTGGCATTAAGACCCCGCCACAAAGATAGCAACGCACCACTAACATTTGCTATCTTATCTATATTAATATTATAAATGCGAAAGTTTGGATGGATGGGTGGATGTTTATTACTCAATCACGCAAAAACTACTGAACGGATTTGAAGAAACTTGACACACAGGCAGATGATGATCTTGAATACATATAGGCTACTTTTTATCCCGGAAAAATGAGTTGTAATTCCGCGTGATTCACTAAATTCTTTTATAATGCACGCTGCAGCTAGTAATATATAAAAAGACTATCTACTTTAAAATTTTTCACGGATGTTTCCTCCGACCAGGGGCGGCTTAACCTATAGTGCAGGGTTTGCAATGCACACGGGCGCCGCCGTCTCAAGGGACACCGCGGTGCTCCCTGAGACACCTAAGAACTTCGTCACAGAATACTGAAAACTAGCAGAAGTCAATATTCCATAAAAGTAATATTCGAGCATAGCACACATAGACACCTCTCACGGACGCGATATCTCGGCATGGTGCGGAACATACTGTACCGAACCATTCCGAGATATCGCGTCCGTGAGAGGTGTCTATGTGTGCGTTGTTCGAATATCACATGTATGTAGATTGGCTACTGTTAGTCTCCAGTATACTGTGGCATCGTCTTGGACACATTAGGGGCGCCAGGGTTTCATTGCACACGGGCGCTACACGAGCTAGAGCCGCCCCTGCCTCCGACAGATGTGACATCTATTATAACGACAAGTGTAGCAGTAATTTGCTTTCGTTGCCGCTAATATAGGAATTGTTTATCAGTTCGTATCAATCAGTCAGTATCAATCAGTGTTCACAAATTGCGATAGCGTGACAACAGCACGCACATATTTCTCCAACGAGTACCGTGCCGTTCAACCGTTAATCAACTATTACCGTTGATGCGAAACGATTACATTGGATCTGGCTTTGTGGGCGGTGAAAAATAAATTATTCATGTCATCACTCCGGCATTAATCTCGGCAGTAGATATATAGTTTATTTTGAGATTTTCACAAGGAAACATAACATGTTGCGTGAGTGGGACATAAACCAACAAACTTCGGACTGCTACATCACAAATCTATAACGTGGATGTTTGTATAAGCTAGATTTTATTTGGAACAGATTTAGTACTGAAAATCTCTAGGTTAAGCTGCGGGTAGACGGACCGACGAATATGGTGAAACTATGAGGGTCCCATGTAGACAAATATCAAGTCCATTAGGCGCCTAAAAGACAAAACCATACGAAGAATAGTAAATTTGCTAGATAAAGTATGTATAAATAATTGCACATATTATAGTGCAGTATGCAACCCATCAATCACTCGTGAATGTCGCAGCCCGCAGGTGAGTCAAGTGGGTTTTCCGTTGGCTGCCGATTGGTGTCACTAGGGTCAGTAATTGGAATTACATTGGCAATATTATTGTTTAGCGGACTAAAAAGTTGATTTCTAAGTTGCTTCTTTATTTATGGACGTAGGAGCTAGGGATAAATCAAGCTCCGGCATTGATAAATCGAAGAAATTTATAATTTGCAATTATATATTAATAACTAGCTGACCCGGCAAACGTTGTTTTGCCATATAAATTATTTAATAAAAAAATAAGGGTTGGTGAAAGAAGGGTAAAAATGTAGAGTTATATGTATTTTTTAATGCTGAATCATAAAAAAATAAAAATAAAAAAAATTGTCCATAAAGTAAAAAAAAAATTTTTAGGGGTGGACAACCCTTAACATTTAGGGGGATGAAAAATAGATGTTGGCCGATTCTCAGACCCACTGAATATGCATACGAAATTTCATCAAAATCGGTCAAGCCGTTTCGGAGGAGTATGGAGACTAACATTGTGACACGAGAATTTTATATATATAGAGAAGATGTCATTATTATCGAGACTACATAATTAGGTTCTGCAACTTCTCGCGGGGCTAAGAACCACGACGTTACCTATTCTTGCTGTAATAGCATCGGCAGCGACTAGTGGCTGTAGTGATTCGTTAAGTGGGTAAGGTAGCCAGTAAACTTGCAGCATTAAGTCTTCGTTTCGCAGATAGATTATTGGTGTCTAGGGTTGAAGCTTGTTTATTTTGCTTTCTGCTTGATTGCAATTCTATGATATAAAAAAATGTGTAGTATTATGAAGAAATAGCAGATTTCCGAGGCTTCGTTCGCGTGACCCACACACATTACTTCCTTTTATTCAACCAGGTAAAAATAGCACTTTTTTAAAATATTATAAGATAGCAAATAAGCAGAAGGCTCTCTAAATGGAAAGAAAACCATCGCCTATGTATATGCAAATATGTTAATATTGCGTTTATATTCATGTGGTGGGGTGGAAATGCCATGTGCATATGTTTACCGGCAACTTTACTTTCCAAACGGGAACACGACAGTGACAAGCAATGACGCTACTGCCACACTACTGCGGCATGACAGGAATAGGCAAGGCGGTGGCAGCAAACCTGGACCAGATGTTGCGAAACTCTATCACGTAATAAACCAACTAAGTATGCATATGCTATGCAGTGATAAAGTAGTCTCGTATTGGCAGAATTTTAAAATTGGTCTAGTACTTTTAAGTTGATATTTCACAAAACAAACATAATATTAGTACGTACCAAGATAACAGATGCGGGAATCTTCGTATCCTCGTACCTACTGTGTTAATAATATCCTACTGAATGGCAATATTATCAGTCAACGTTTTCTGAAGGTTTGCTGGTATGTATTTGTTAAATGCTAAACAAAATTGATTATGAATTATGTATGAGCTACAAGAGAATCATCTATATTTTGTTCAACATTTTCATTGTTCTTGTTGAGTAAGTGTACTTGTACCCACAAGGCAAAAAAAACTAAAATTCATGACAAGGTTAAATTGAAACGCAATTCCTTAACATTTTCGGTGTGCCTACTATTAAGTGGATGTCTGTAGCAGATATTTCTTATATTACAAGATACCAAATGGCTCTTTTGATAGATAGAGAAAACCATCGCTTATAGGCACCAAAAACGTTATTGCGTTTTTCATTTTCATACGTTTACCGGTCACCTTACTCTCCAAACCAGAACACGTCAATGACAAGCATTGACACTATTGCGGAAGAAATATATCGCAGAAGTACTAAATACTCAAGCGAAACGTTGCGATACCACATGGTACACATGGACACTATGATAGTGATATGTAGAATCAATCGTTCGTCTTTTACGATCTGCCTGGCAGAATGGTAAATGATCTATTCTTCAAATGGGGTCCGGGTTATCATGGATCATTCTCTGTAAGGAATGCTATAACACCAACAAGGGGGAGCTTATTACAAGACAGCTAGTTACAACACAACAAAGCACGGTGCCGTTATCAGATGATTAACGGCAATTGCATCGCAGTAATGTTATAACGCTACTTGTAATCTTGCCTCTTTCTTTATCATTACTATTCGTCGCATCGCTTTCAGTTTTGCTCACGTTATAAAAGGTGTAATTTTACATATTTTTTTGGAACTAAGTTCGTTATCGTTTGCGGGCTGATGGGCTAGATCGATAAATGCGGAACAAAAAACGACACCAATCACCGAACATTTTGCAATGATTTTTGAGAAAGTTCCCGATGACCCAGGAAACTAAACTTTTTTTACATCGATTAAGCTTGCAATTAATTTTGAGAATATTCAAATATATTTTATAAGTGACGTTACAGTCTTAGATATAGCGAAAAAAATCCGTTTCAACCGGATATCCATAGGACATCTTTCAATAAATTGGATACTATCCATCATCGGCACTTGGTGAAATTGCATTTTAAAATATTTCACTTGTACCTATTTCTACACTGCTGGATTGACCTTGTTTTTTCTTCAGTTTATTTTTATTCACGCAATAGGGTATTCTATTTTGAAAATTTATTTATTTTATTTAATATTATTTTATACACCCAACCGGTTCGACTAACTACAGCATCATCAAGGATGTTTTGCATAGTTGGGATGTTTTAGACAACATTTAATAGCCAAGCTATATTTTATAAATACTGGTTTTGTGTGGGTAGTATACACTAGACACTCTCAATTTTATTTTTAATAATTCAGGACAGAGAGGAGCAGATGGCTCCAAAAAAATAATAATTTTCTTTAAACAGCAAAAATGACAATGTTGCGCTGACATTTATATGGCGGGGATGTAATGCCAATTACTGTCGAAATTGAAAGAGGATAAATTCAAACATTAACACTAACGCGGAAGGAATAACTAAGGCGGTGGTACCAAATCTGGGTAAGACTATGTAGAATTACCTACCTACACCTAACCAAACCTAACCTAGTAGTTACAATGGAAGTGAGACGTTAAGCTATCGCTTGCCTTTGACGAACTGCCTGACAGAAAGATAGATGGTTTACTTTTTGAAACGTAAAAAGTAGACCGTCTATCTAGATGGATCTAGCCAGGAAAACTCCCAAATTCTAGCAAAATAAGTATAAAATTTTTAAAAGAATATAAAAATACAATGTTATGAAGTTGAAATCTTATAAGGCAGGCGTGTGGCAGTCGTCCAAACTCTGTGGAAAATAAAACGTTTCCTAAAAAACTTTTACAACAAAACGTAAAATAGTACAACACCAATTTTAGTTTATTGCGTCTCTCACAAAAATATCAAAGAAAGACATTCTCATCTACAGAATGCCGTGTTTGTATGAGGACCTACTGCGTATTCTAAATGAAGACTATTATTAAAATACAACGGTTACATCTTTGACACAACAAAACTAGCTGCTAGTTCTCGCTCGCAGATTTTAACCAACCTATTAATGGTAATAATAAAAATATAACAAAAAATTTATATTGTAACGTTTTTTATGGTACATTTGTTTATATTCAATTTTGTACTAAAATTTGTTAAATCGTTAAATTAATGGCAACACCTTCCATCAATTTATATCGTATTTTATAGCTTTACTAGCTGTTGCCAGCGACTTCGTCCGCGCGGACTTCGTTTACTCCGCACAGCACCCAGCCGCTAGGTGATAGCGTGATAATATGTAGCCTTTATGTTGACCCGACCTGTTAGTAATATTCATGCAAAATTTGAAGTAAATCCATGCAGTACTTATTAAATTTGCCCCGGACATACATACAGACAAGCAGACAAACAGATTAACAGACAAAAATTCTAAAAACTATATTTTTGGCTTTGATATCAATTATAGATCACGCCCCAAGTATTCTATTAAAAAATATTCAATGTACAGTTTTGACTTTCCTACGATTTTATTATATGTATAGATATATATCGTATTTTATATTTTTTATTTTAAATATGTTTTCTACAATTTGTGACCAATAATAATAAGAAAAGATTGATTTTAATGATGCACTGTTATCCATGGGATAAAGATGTATCGTCAAATCCATGAGTTTAATGGCTACCTTACCCTCCAAGCCGGAACACAACGCACTGATAAAAGTACTAAGGACCGCTATTGCGGCAGAAATAGTAAGCAGTAGTAATCAATTAAATCAAATCTTTGCAGAACTCTACCCTTTTGCATTCATGATGGTAGTGTCACATTTGGCATTTTATGAGCTGCTAGCTAGAAGTGCAAAATATGGCATATATCATATTCTTTAAAAGGGGCCCGGAACAACAAAGGTAAAAATTGTATTTTAGTTTTATAAGGTCATTGATATAAAAAACTCAAGATACACAATGAGTGTCTCGAAAACGTCCTCTAAAAATGAGCGCAAAATTTCGCGTCGAACGCGATACTGTCAATTTTATCATTTTTCATACATTGCTTTGTAAAAACCACTATAAATCTTGCGCTTAAAGTTGCATTTGCAAAAACATATATTTTTGCTATATCTATAGCTACTTGTGTGAAATTAGGGACAGTATTAGTGTCAGTTTTGTTCGAGACTGTGCATCTTGAATTTTTTATATCAACGTATAAGGTAATATTTGTCATTGTGGAATGAAAATACCTACAAATAGGCGATAGCCTCTTAGTCTACGAGTATATGCGTCAAACAAAATATCAAAGGAGATATTTTCATTGGAGCTCTTGCTTATATCAATCAGAGAAACGTCGGAGCTTTTACTTTACAAGTGTAAAGGGAAATGCATTCAAGATAAATATACACTTACAATTTTAAAATAAACTATTTGTGGCGGCTAATTTGCACCTTCCGGTAACAAAATAAGCTGAATGTTTTTACAGCGTTAACGAAGGAAACAAGTAGGTACATGTAGACAGCTCTCCTAACCGTACGGGATAGCTGCAGTCTATCGGCATTCTGTAGCACCACAAGTATTATTGCAACGTGGCAATCCCAATGTTGTTTACTTCCGGGCCACTTTGCTTGTTTCTCGCGTGAAACAGTTTTGCTGTTTTTCGGAGAGAAGCGCAACACAGACAGTATAATTACTGGCACTGAGACTTAACATCTTCTGTCTCACGATAGGCAACACATAAATGAGTTACCTGGTCTAGTTCCAGGTAAAATAGTTTGTTTATTGGCGACGTCGACCACTTACCACCAGGTGGCACGTCTGCTAGTTTGCCTATCCATCTAGCATGAAAAATAGAATAGATCACTGTTTAGACCACCACAGGCCAACGACTAAAACACTTGACTACCATATTGACTATTAGGTGTTAGCGTAGCAAGTGTACCTGGCACTAAATTCCTGCCATGAGAGTAGCGACGCACTATTACCATTTCTAGAATCTATAGCCACTGCCACCATGACCACATTTGCTTGTTTACTATTTTATGATATGAAATATCTCTATAGTAGTAGTATCTTCACGCCCGTATCCCCGAAGAAGTAGGCAGAGGTACAAAAAGTGCACCTACGATTAGCCGAAGATACTTGGACTCACAAATGTGATAGGTGGCAAGCCTATCGCCAACCGGGCACATTCCAATCCCGGGCAACTTTGTGTTTCTCAGAAAAATGAAAAACACTTTTTTTTATGTGCCCGACCCGGGAATCGAACCCGGGACCTCACGTGGTCAACGCCAGCGCTGGACCACTAGACCACAGAGGCGATTTTATTTAAACGATATAGTTTACATAGTTTAACTCAGCAGTTGTCACCGTGAAAAGAAAGTGTGGTTAAAACGCTATTAATGTAAAAGTTGAATATTCAATGGTTTTCGGAAACACGTCAAGCCCATTAGCTACTGTTTGTCACTCATCAGAGCGCAGACATTACATGTATATTACGATTAACCAACTGTGACGAACTTAGAACCGAATTCCCCACGATCTCTTTCACGGTACCAAATAACCAACGCGAACGGAAAAAATTGGTTTAAAAATCTTTGCATATAGTATATGTAGGACGTAGCTATAGAATTTTTGTCTTTCAAATTGGACAGATTTTTAAAAAGCATGAATTCGTGTAGTCGTCGGTACACCAAAAGGCAGGGCTTGAGATTGGTTTAAAAATACCGGTTAATAAGGTATTTACCGTTTTAAAAAGGTTTTGCAGCATATCTGAAATGAAAGGGCTTTATAAACCTATACCTATATAAACCGGTTTAAGCCAAAACTGTGGAACTGTACGTCATGTACAGCGCTGACAAAAATTTTGAGCGGAGAACATCAAAGAAATATTTGTAAAAAAAAAACTCTATAAACCTTATAGAGTTTTAAAAATTAAATTTAAATAAATATAAAATAAAATATCAAATTAAATTATTTGATTTGAAACCGTTATAATTTTGCTCCATAAGGAAACCGGTTTCTTTGAAGTTAAGGCAGAGCCAAACCTAAGCACTTGTGGTGATTTCAGTTTGAAAATTAGCCGGTTTATAAGCCTTGCTTGCAGGTTCTGTAAAGAACCACAGAATAGAGATAACGACCTTGATTAAAAACCGAAGGTCAGGTTCGATACTCTACGTAGACAAGAATTTGTGTGATTGTTCATAGTATTTACTAAATATTATTACATACGTATATTTATTTGCATATTTTATAATATGCAATATATTTTTTATATTATATTTTAAAATTTGCAATATTAAGTTACTCTATGAGTTTTAGTTTTCACATTACAAATATTGAGTTGAATCAAATAATATATTGAACTGAATTAAACTCATAATTCAGTTATGAGTTTAATTCAGTTCAATATATTATTTGATTCTTCCAGTAGTAATCCTTTAAGCAAATTATATTTTTCAGAAAAAGAAATTGGCTCATTTTGAATCAAAGTTAAATGTTTTTTGTTCAATTCAATTTCATTTAATATTTCTATTTTTTTTCTCACTTATTAGGAAGATAAATGTATTTTAAAAAACTGTCAATTCGGTCTACCTGTTGGCAAATCTCAAGTAAATCGTGGAAAATGAACACCAAGGAACCAATTTATACATGATTGAATTTTACTTTGGTGTCTCTACCTTTTAAACGATAACTTTTTTGTTTATCATAGGATGGTAAAAAAGCTTATAGCTTTTCTGGTGGAAAGGAACCACCATCGCCCATAGAATAAATATATTAATTGTGCGTTGCTATCGATCTGGACGGTAATGCCACAATAAGTTTATCGGCAATCTTACCCTTCAAACCAGACAATAGCAAGCATTTATAACTGCGTCAGCGTTAATTGCAACAGGAATAGGTAAGGCGGTGGTGTCAAATCCGGGAGAGACGTTGTTAAACTATACTACCTAGGCCTAAGGTCGCGCACGTATACAAAATTATTGGCCTTTTACGAATTGCCTAGCAAATGGCAAAATGGTAGATGACCTATTCACGGCAAATAACTATCTCAAACTCTTTATTTAAATTAACTGATCCAGCAGCAACATAAATGACGAAAGAACTATTAAAAACAATAAGGGCCTTATTGTATAATCAGTCAAATATAACAGAAGTTTGTTACCTAAATACCCAATTACACAAAGTTAAAGATATTTCGTTAATTATGTAAAATATGCCAATTAGAGCGCGAATGAATTCATTACACTTGAACCGGATGTTTCATGAAGTATATAGTTTAGTTTGGAATTTTTTGTAGGTTCACCAATTTCTCCTCGAAAATTTTTCATAATGAAAATTCTTTTTTTATTTAATTTTTAAATTTTTTATCTATTATTCTTGGTTGAAATAGTTTGAAAACCTGTGGTTTGATTTGTAGTACTTATCGTATATCTTCGCGTTAAATCCCTTACGGGATGGCAATGAGAACTGAGTACCATACGTCACGATATAGATAGACTTTTTTATATCATTACTCGTAGATAGCAAACAAGCAAAGTTGCTTGTCCAATTATTCTTACTCCTTTGATTTATATCATAAGATAGTAACCAAGTAGGTGTTTCTCTTCGCTTATAGACACCAAATATGTTAATATTGCGAGTGCGCGTGGTGGAATGGCATTGCCAGATATTGATTAATTAAATATGATTATGTGTACTGTGTAGTACATTGTGAACGAAAAAAAAGGTGCTTATAGTGTATTTTAGTGTAGCGGGCAAAAATGTTTACTGCATTAGACATTACTTATACTTTTCGTGTTGTAGGCATTTTACAACAATGTTTGGCGAAGAAGTCTGTACCGTAGTAATCTTTAACGTGATCGGTTATTATGCTAATTTTAATCTATTTCTGACGTCATAATATTGGTAAGTCACAATGTCACTCCGGTTTTGAGAAGAGGTTAGTTAACAGCCTTACAGTAGTGGCTTTAAGCGAATAAATGATAATTTGATTTCCATGCTTGCTAAGCAGTTAAAAACACACTTAAAATTTTTGCCGCACACAAGCAACGCGGCCAATTGTCTCACCATTTACAAAGACGTCTACTGATTTGGTATATTATGCGAAAAAACACTTTTTTGTATCACGGTATAAACAAGCAGCCTGTCCCCTGGTGAAAAGAGATAACCATCGCTTATAGACATCAAATATAACAATTGCGCATTGTTGTCAGTGTGGCAGGGCAGTGTTACCAGATTTTTTTCTCGAATTGCCTCGCCGAAGCACTCGTGTAGCCCCGAGATAGCCCCATCATGGCGCAAAGGGAGTTAAGGCGGGAAAGTTTAAATAAATTAATGAGCTTATTATTGCTTTTATATTTATTAAATTCGTACTATTATTAAACAATAATTTGTTTGAAATAGAAATAAGATTGAATTATTAAAGTACAATATTAATATTAATTATTAAATAATTAAATATTATAAAATATTATCTTAATAAGTATTATAAAATAACAGTATTTAAGTATTTTTTAAATGTTAACATTTTTTATATATTAATCTTTGATAAAACTGACTTAAACATTTTTCAGCATACTATATAACATAAAAATCGGTCAAGCCGTTTCGGAGGAGTATGGTAGTGGTGGAGTAGTAAGAAAAAAATATAGCCAAATCTGTAGCAAGCGGATATAATAATATCGCCGCTCGGTAAGGGAGATAGCCCCATTGGCGCTAAATAGCCCCATCTGGCAACACTGTGGCAGGGATGCATACATTAACACAATACACATATGAAACCTTCCAATAGAAGGTGACAGTTACAAGCACTGAGGCTATTGCGGCAGAAAAAGATAAAGTAGTGAAGTGGTGCCATATTAGATGTTGAGGAACTGCAGTCTAGCCTAGTAGTCACGACGATAATGACACATTTATTTACTATTCAATTTTTATGAATTGTCTGGCAGTGCAGCAGAAAACTTTCATATTTTAGCTATACGTCTACTTTTTGGTATTATAACCATTACATGTAGATGACAAAGTGGCAGGCTGGCGCTTTGTCCAAGACGTGATGGATTTGTTTTTGAAATAGAGAGTTGTTTACATCCGCCTCTCAATGTCATTTTTTGTGGTACAAAAGCATAGCGGACGGTCAACGACGTCAAACAGGGTTGTCGAAATTTACTATTTGGTGCGATTAAATAATAAATGTTATACCAGCTTGTACCTACATCACCTTTTATCCAAAGCGGTCTATTCGTGTCAATGTGTGGAGTACTAAACACACACACACATAAACTTTACAGTTATTAGAGTACTTTACTCAAATTCTCTGCACTATTATTAATGGTTTTCATTTGTATTTTATTTGAAACATATAGGTATCTTATTATAGTTCGACTGTATGAACTTTTAAACTAACACGTTCTACTATCATTTTTGAAAATATAAACGGGTCTAAAACGCGTACATATATAGAACTTACTAGTAAAGCTCCACGTTTCGGCCAAGTAAAATCTACCGTGGTCACGAGCGGTGTCGTCCGCTCGTTTTAAAAAAGTCCGACTGTAGTTTTTAAATAAATCAATTTTTTGTTTGAATTTCCTTATTGACGTCTCTCACATGGCTTTATAAGTGGATGGTATAAAACTATAGAAAAACAACGATACATTGAGGTCCTATCAAAAATTGTGTACATATTAGTATTTTCATCATCATCAATCTGACCGCTCCATTGGTCGAGTGGTTAGCGACCCTGACTACGCAAACGACGGTTCGATCCCCGACGGGGACGAGCATTTGTATGATGAGCATAAATGTTTGTATTTCCGGGTTTGGGTGTTTATTTCATATATTCTATGTTAGTCAACGATACTAATACATAGAAATACATATATAAACTATATGTATTTCTATCGTTGACTAACAACCATAACACAAGCATATAATTTTCTTACTTAGATCAGTAAGTGTAATTTTTCCCGTGAAAATTAATGTCGCGCCCTCATATTTGTATTTTTTATTATTATAGGATATGAAGCAAATGGTTCTCTTGATGGAAAGAGACAACTATCGCTTTTAAGAACCAAAGATCTTAATGGTGCCTTGCCGTGAGGCCATCTGGTATTTTACCCATCAAACCAGAACACGTTAGTTACAAGCACTGATGCGATTACGACAGGTGATGTAAAACGGTGGTACCAAATCTGGGCGAGAAGTCGCGGAGCACTACCACCCAGTAGTTCCGATGATAGTGACACGTTTAGCCAATCTTTTGTCTTTTACGAACTGCCTGGCAGAGCGGCAGATATTTTTTCTTCAAAGGGTACCCGGATCAACAATAAGAAAAATTTTAGGATTATATAAATAAATATTAATTTATAATATCGAAAATGTACCTACATAACCGTTTTTAAAATCTATTTCTTTATTTTAAGTTTAATGTAAGAGCATTATATAGCATATATTTTTTAGCAACAGTATTATTATATTTTTGTTTTCTTAGTTATATTTTTGCTTTACAAAAATGTTTCAGTTTATACTGTCATAGTGGCAACCCTGGCAGTATAAAGCCAGCGACTGTTATTGTTTGGCGCTTATGCAACTAGTTTCTTTATAACGATCGTAAAAAGTAAACCACGTACTAACTAAACACAGTTTCTTGCTTAGAATCTGACGATTGATTAATATATTTTTATTTTCAGAAAGTACTCAGATACAACTTTATCGACGGATTTTACAAGGTATTTTATTGAGGCTATGGAAGTTTCATTTAAAGTTAATATAAGCAAAATACCTATATACATATACACGTCCCTTTGCAATATTCTCATCATAGCATTTTAAGCTTAAGCAAATATTGCTAACATTTACAATATTTTTTAACATTAAAGTAAATATATTTTATCTTCTCATGGTCCAGTTGTAGATCTCACCTCACACCATGAGATCCAACCGCACTAATATTATTGAGATTTTTCGGAATTATTTTTTTAAGAAATTTTCAGTTTGGTGTTTCGGATGGCCACGTGCAGCTATTAGTTCCAGTTATGGCAAGAAACAATCGTTAGCAATATCAGATTTGGAAAATGTAGCGATGAGGATCATCAATAAACCAGTGAAATGTAGTGTGCCAGATCGTAGTGATGCTGAATACAAACTGCCAACCGCATAATTTCTATTTTTATATCACAAGATAGCAAATGGCAATGCCACATGAATAAGTCTGCCGGCGACCTTACCCTCAAACCGGAACACGACAATGAAAAGCATTGACGCTATTGCGGCGGATTAGGTATGGCATACTACCTAGTAGGTACCTCGTTACAATGGTACTTTTTATTTTATATTTTTTATATCATAAGATAGCAAACAAGCAGATGGGTCTCTTGTTGGAAAGAATCAACCATCGCCTATAGACACCAAAGATGTTAATGGGGCGTTGCTATCTTGTGGTAAGGTCTAATGCCACATGCATAAGTTTACTGGCTACCTTACCCTCCAAACCGGAACACGACAGCGACAAGCACTGACGCTATTGCGGCAGGAATAGGTAAGGCGGTGGTATCAGACCCGGGCGAGACAATACAGAACTCTACCACCTAGTAGCCACGATGGTAGTGGCTCGATAGCCAATCGGTCGCCTTTTACTGCCTGGCAGAACGGCAGTTGACCTATTCTTCAAAGGAGGCCGGGACCAACACGGCGTACTGATACATTTAGCCAATATTTCGCCATTTACGAACTGTCAGTCAAAAATGTTGAATCCATGCACTAGTGAAGTAACGTTATCATATCCATAAACTTTCTTATCATGATTTATTTTAAATCACATTAAGATAAGACGTGACATAAAACGGCGGTGTGACCCAGAAGGAGCGTTATCGATGTCAAATGCAAACTTTCTCTGCGTCAATTCTTGTCGCGTGCAAATATATCTGTATCACCTCATCTAAACGCTGTGTTATATGGAGATATAGAATGGCTGCTTGAGATACTAATCAGTTAATCGGATATACAATTAAAATTCTTAATATATTCTCTGCATTAAGGAGACAAATAAATAATTTAAAGTAAAACTGCAAAAACCATTTAGAGACATAATCACAGACTGTTCTGTCAACACATCTGGTTAATCGATCATATAAAGTATGTAATCCCAACCGAAATGCCACAATAGTACCGACCAATCCATTGAGCTAACACGCATGACAAAAACCGATTTTAAAGAAGCCAATCGGAACTACGGGTTCCTTAATTAATTTGGTGCAAGGTATTATTAGTTAAATATTTTATTAGTGTAGTGTAAGTTGTCAATGGAAACAATAGACTTTTAACCTCTTGTACCTCTACTAGAACCCTGAATTAAATAATTACTAGAGATGCCAAGGCGTTTTCTATACAATATTCGATCACTTTCAAAAGTATTCGGTATTCGGCTGAACATTTTTCAAAGTTAAACTCAAGAAATGCTTAATGAATGAATAAATTTTTGCGGGCACTTTTGGCGAGACGACATTTTTGGAATTATTACCGGATCGGGACGCGGCCTCACTATTCTATAATTTGCCAACTATTCGGCCGAAAGTTGCAAACTATTCGTCCGAATAACGAGTACCTGATCGTGAGAAAAAGTCGCACATATTGCTCATCTTTAGCCAACATACATTGCAAATATTACTCAAAAATTTTTAAATTCATTGTTCATATGAATAAAAATAATTTTTCATAATTTCTTGATAAAAAAAGGAGAAATTCGTATCAACGATTTATATTTAGGATGATAAGATAATACAATACAGCAAGACTATTTTTTGGTAACCAATAGGTGACAAGTATCGTAGTTATATTTTACTAGGCGGTAGAGTTCTGCGTTGTTTCTTCTGGGTTTGGTGGTATCAAATCTGTCTGATACCACCACCTTACCTATTCCTGCCGCAATAGCGTCAGTTCTTGCCATATTTTTCGTGTTCCGGTTTGGAGGATAAGGTAGCCGGTAAACCTATACCTGTGACATTAGACCTCGCCAAACGATAGCAACGCATCATTAAAATCTTTGGTGTCTATAGGCGATGGTTGACTCTTTCCATCGGAAGACCCACCTGCTTGTTTGCTATCTCACAATATATAAAAAAAACGACCTACCATCACATGTTAATAGGTCGATGACGACTAGACAAGATCGGCGCTACGGCCAACGGCCTGGCCAGATATTTGATATTCGGCGTTGTGGCGACAGAAATATTTTAAGTGCGACGTAGAACTTCTACCATCTACGAGTAGTAGTCAGAGCTTACGATGGTAGTGACCTTCGCTCTCCTTTCATAAGCTGCTTTAAGCGAAAAGGTTCATTACAAGATGAATTCATACAAAAAAAATGTATGTCTAAATAAATTTGTTCTAAAACGGTTCGCTTTCACCTGGATATGGTCTGAATAAAAATATGATGGTTTCTACAATGAGTTGTAATATTTCGGTGAAAATGATACGCGTCGAACTTGTTGTCGAGTCATCCTGTTCAATACTTGTATAAGTGGAACACGTTATTTTATAATCCAGCTAGGTCAGTGCTTCCTAACCTTTTCTAATATTGTTACCCATATGACTCATGTAGGGAAGTGGACTTTATCCTCAATTTAAAATTATAACAAGCAAACAATATTAGGAAATACAAATATTATTGTTAACCAAAAAATAAATTGTAAATCGTTCATTTACAATTATAACGTCTTTAGGTCATTTATAAATTTATACCATTGACTCACTGACTAGATTAATGTAAGAATTAAAATTAGTGAGAAGGTCCCCAGTGCACCCACGATTAGCCGAAGATATTTAATCCCACAATGTGATAGATGGCAAGCTCATCGCCAACCGAACACTTGTCCAATGGCGGGCAACGTTGTTTTTATCAGAAAACAGAGAAAACACATTTTTTATTTGCCTGACGCGGGTATCGAACCCGGGACCTCATGTTTTCAACACCGACACTATACAATTAAAACACACAGGCGACATATTGTTTTAAATTACTTTTTTCGTTCCAATTACCAACCCTGTTTTTCACCCGAAGGGGTGATTGCCTCTAGGTTCGGTACCAACGAGCTAGATGAATAAGTCCCTTTAAACATATACCATAAAGAATACCAGTCAGATGTAGGTAGGTACATAATATATGAAATACAGAATTTTTGGTCACAGAAAAATTTGGTATAGTGGATCAACTTATACTAATGTTTGCCCCTTGTAACGACTGAGGAGAACACCATTTGTGCTCTTGATATTTTTTGTTTACAAAAACATGGTAGGTACAGTGGACCAAGAAAGACTAGTTAATGTTTGTGGTACCAGACTTGGGTGAGTCAATGCAGAACTCTACTACATAGTAGCCATGATGGGAGCTCACATAGCCAATCGTTCGCCTCTTACGAACTGCCTGGCAGAAAGGCAGATGATCTAGTTTTCAAAGGGGGTTCAAACCAACACGAGAGATAAGAGGCTGCTAGCGTGTGATAAGCATGAGAAACAGGCAGAGGACAAGTAATCAACATGGACTATTAAAGTCTTCCACTAATATTGCCATTCCTGAGGAAAATACTTCCCTTAAGAAATGATTCAACCACGGGGTAGTGCGAAGCAAAAAGTGAATCAACTTCGATTCCAAAACAGCTCATCCCATTAGTCCAGTAAAAAGTTTAATGAAACCATGATCTGACCAGTTTCGGCGCAATGAGTAAAAATGTGTTCATTAATACTTAAATAATGATATTATGAAAGAAATTTTGATTTAAATTTAGGGGAAAGGGATGAAAAAAAATAAAAAAAAGGGTTGAAAAATGCCTTTTTTTTAAATAACTTAATAACATAGAAAATAGAAAAAAGTTTCAAGTAAAAGTTGTAGAGAAAAAAATTCTACACAAAAAAGTCCCTCTTCATTTTTTTTGGTTATCTGCTTTAGTTTAGCTACAAACAATAAAAATTAAATTTGTAGTAAAATATGTAAAAATATATAAATATCGGAAAACATATGTAATAGTGCTAGTACATATTTATGTGTTCTCGTTCTCGCCGTGTTGGTCCCGGTCTTCGCCGTGTTGGTCCCGGCCTCCTTCGTAGAATAGGCCAACTGCCGTTCTGCCAGGCAGGTCGTAAAAGGCGACCGATTGGCTATCGAGTCACTACCATCGTGGCTACTAGGTGGTAGAGTTCTGCATTGTCTCGCCCGGGTCTGGTACCACCGCCTTACCTATTCCTGCCGCAATAGCGTCAGTACTTGTTGCTGTCGTGTTCCGGTTTGGAGGGTAAGGTAGCCGGTAAACTTATGCATGTGGCATTAGACCTCACCACAAGATAGCAACGCCCCATTAACATCTTTGGTGTCTATAGGCGATGGTTGACTCTTTCCATCAGGAGACCCATCTGCTTGTTTGCTATCTTATGACATAAAAAAAAAAAAATGTGATGCGCGCGCTGCATAGTACAGGGCCGTAATAATTCTGGTAAGTTTTTATAATTAAATACAAAGCATCTTTAATTTTTATTTTTTGTAGCTAAACTAAAGCAGATAACAAAAAAATGAAGAGGAACTTTTTTGTATAGAATTTTTTCTCTACAACTGTTACTTGAAACTTCTTTTTTCTATTTCCTACCGTTATTAGGTTATTTAAAAAAAAGGCATTTTGCAGCCAATTTTTTTATTTTTTTCATCCCTTTCCCTTAAATTTAAATCAAAATTTCTTTCATGATATCATATTTTAGGGATAGTAAAAAATTATATGTGCCTAATCAAAAATTAAATATATTTACAAAAAATGTGTATTGTATGTCTATTATTATATACAATCATATTCCTGATAGTCTTAAATCATTACCTATAAATAAATTTCGCAAAAAGTTGTTTGATTTGCTATTAGATAAAACTTATTATGATATTAATGAATTTTTAGCCGATAAAATTAAATATTAATGGATAGAAATATAAGTTTGTTGAATTGTCCTTAAAAAATTTCAATGTACCTAGTAAACTTTTGTAAACAGTGAACATTTTGTAAATTATAAAAAATTTAATTGCACAAAATATGAAACTTGTAATTATAAAAATAACTTTTGTAATATGAAATCATCATTGTACATTTATAACAAGTACATAAAATAGAGAAAAAAGACCAGCCCGCTGAGTTTCTTCCGCCGGATCTTCTCAGTGTGTGGCCGCGTTCCGATCCGGTAGTAATTCTAAATAATCGAAAGAATGTTTTAAATGTAATATTATATAAAGATATTTTTTTTAAATATTTGCACACCGTATAATGGTAGAATATGTCGGTAACTTAATTTATTTTTAACAACTTGTAACACCCATGTTCTTGCAAATATATATTTTCTTTCTTTCTTTCTTTCTATTTAAGTATTAATGAACACATTTTTGCTCATTGCGCCAAAACTGTTCAGATCATGGTTTCATTGAACTTTTTACTGGACTACATTGTAATTTACGAAAAATGGAGATGAATCGATAGGCGAGTAATCGATTACTACTAATGATAGTTAAACTCTATATTGCATAATTTACCCGTAATTGTAGCCTATCAGGTAAACCGCACAAGATTTAATTTCAACCGCTTCACATTAGTTTCCTAACCGTGGAATGTTGACTACGTGTTGATGTTTAAAATGCAATTGTACCTAGTAGTAGGTTTTTTTTTTATGTCATAAGATAGCAAAGAAGCAGATGGGTCTCCTTATGGAAAGAGTCAACCATCGCCTATAGACACCAAAGATGTTAATCGTGCGTTGCTATCTTGTGGCGAGGTCTAATGCCACATGCATAAGTTTACCGGCTACCTTACCCTCCAAACCGGAACACGACAGCGACAAGCACTGACGCTATTGCGGCAGGAATAGGTTAGGCGGTGGTACCAGACCCGGGCGAGACAATGCAGAACTCTACCACCTAGTAGCCACGATGGTAGTGACTCAATAGCCAATCGGTCGCCTTTTACGACCTGCCTGTCAGAACGGCAGTTGGCCTATTCTACAAAGGAGGCCGGGACCAACACGGCGGCGGAAGGTTGCAGTATATTTGTTTTAATCACACCAACTGGTTACCAACAAACGAATCGCCACGTTAAGGGTAACATATGTCGCCTCTGTGGTCTAGTGGTCCAGCATTGGCATCGACCACATGAGGTCCCGGGTTCGTATCCCGGGTCGGGCACTTAAAAAAAATGTTTTTTCGTTTTCTGATAAACACAAAGTTGCCCGGGATTGGAAAGTGCTCGGTTGGCGATAGGCTTGCCACCTATCACATTTGTGGGACCAAGTATCTTCGTCTAATCATGGGTGCACTTGTTGTACCTCTGCCTACCCCTTCGGGGATACGGGCGTGAAGATACTGAAGGGTAACATATCACTACTCTAGAATGGTGGAATAGGGATTTGAAGTCCTCGCTATGCTTTAACTTGTTCCACCGATCGATATTTTAATTTTGCTTGTGATATCTATACATATAATAAAATCGTAGGAAAGCCAATGTATGTCCGGGGTAAACTCAAAAAGTAATGAATGGATTTACTTCAAATTTTGTATGAATATTACTAACAGGTCGGGTCAACATATAGGCTACATATTATCACGCTATCACCTACGGGGGAGGAGCTGTGCGGAGTAAACGAAGTACATAAATACAAATTATTACACACTAGCTGAGAGTTACAGGAAGTTTTCAATAAACTATCTTTCTCTATTTCAGTCTTATATGGGAGGGTTTCTTTAAATAGGGTCCATAATATGATAACCAGGAGTTCACAGCTACTCGGACCACTCTCAATATTTTAATTATCTATTTAATATTAAAAATGCGAAATTTTGGATGTATGAATATTTGTTCCTCAATCACGCAAAAACTACTAAACGGATTTCAACGAAATTTAGCACACAGGTAGATGATGACCTGGAATAGCACACAGGCTACTTTTTATCCGGGGAAAATTAGGTAATTGAGATTCGTCATTCGTCAACAACTTTTTAATGCAATGGGCTGCATGCTGCAGCTAGTAATTTAATATTTATTGGAACGAGGTTCGTTAGTGTGAGTTAGTAAATCGTCACGTAACGAAATGCCGTATGCTGTGTGTGTATGCATATGTGTATTGAGCCTTATGCAAATAAATGAGTAAACGAGTGGGGAAGGGCGCAGCCTCATCTCCCTTTGTCCCCGTTTTTTTAAGAATAAACATTTTAACTGAAATATTAAATAAAACTTTCAGATGTAATTTGTTCCTTTAGATTATTACATATACAGAAGATACGGGTTCGATCCCCGACGGGGACAAGCATTTGTGTGATGAGCATAAATGTTTGTATTTCTGGGTTTAAGTGTTTATTATGTATGTAAAAGTATTTATATATCTATTTCTATGTATAAGTATCGTTGACTAACACCCATAACACAAGCAAATAATTTGCTTACTTTGGGGTTATGATCTAACCCCAAAGTAAGCAAATTATTTGCTTGTGTATATAAATGTAATTTGTCCTGTGAATATTTATTATTATTATTTCATTTCAAATTAGATTCGGAGTTGAAGAAAAATCGTAAGGAAGTTCGTTCTTGACAGGGGTCCCCCGACCGCACACTTTTTACACTAGTATACTGTCCTGTGTTCATGATACAAAATCTAAACCACAGCATTCTTATTAACAACTCATATTAGATAAAATTCAATTTAGTATCAAAGTAGATTAGTAAATATGTCTATTTTTGAATCCGTTATTTTACTTTTCCATATAATTTTTAAACAGGGTTTGTGGTAATTTTTAATTTCTGAAAGTGGTGCATGTCTATTGCCTATCAATAGTATCAATAGTTTAGGAAACACTGATTCAGCGGATTGAGTTTTACAAAAAGTAGCCTATGCTTGCCAAAACTACCTTCTTTCTAAATTTCATCAGTGGTTCAGCGGTTTAGCCGCGAAAGCGTAACAGACAGATAGACAGATTTTCGCATTTATAATGTTAGTACGAATTATAATCAAAGAATCAAAAAAATGTTTTATTCAAATAGACAGTTTTTTTTTATTTTTTAAAGTTTTTAAAGTTAAGTAGTACAGAAGTTTTTTAAATTACTACCAAATCGGAACGCGGCCACACACTGAGAAGATCCGGCGGAAGAAACTCAGCGGACTTGTTTTTTTGTCATTTTTTATAATAAATGCGTTACATTATTACAAGAATTATTTCATATTACAAAAATACAAGAGATTATTATGAGGAGCAATCAATCCTAGGCTTGTGCGCCTGCTAAATAATCTGAGATTTTGTAATACCCTTTTTTACACAGTTTTGTTGTAACACATTTTTTAAATTTGATATGTGTAATGTATAAACACTCAATACTCAGAATTACCAAGTGCTATAGATATTTAGCGTTGTAAATGTAATGTTGGTATTAATCTGTAGTGCGCGAGGCATGTTCGCGTATCACGTCGCCATAAAACACAAAAACAGATAAAGTTCAACGTCCCAGGCGTGCCCTGCAGTTTAGCGACACATTGCATCACGGTTCGGTTCGGTTGCACAATGCACTGCACCTGCCAGCCCTATTTCAATGTGCTACATACTCTTGCTTGTTTGTACGTTGATGACATGAATGTGGAAGAAACAATTTAAACGCTGTTAAAGTAGAGACGTGGTGGTTTTGACTCCCTTTAAAGTATAGATCATTTGCCATTCTGCCAAGCAGTTCCTAAAAGGAAAATGAACACCTTGACTACTAGGTGGTAGAGTTCTGCAATGTCTCGCCTGGGTTTTATTTTTTTTATCATAAGATAGCAAACAAGCGGCAGGCTTGTATTGTTGACAAGCTACCGTAACAATACATACAAGAGTCAATCATCGCATTGGTGTCTTGGTGTCTTTACCAAATATGCTAATGGTGCATTTCTATCCTTGTGGCAAGGTCTTAATGTCAGATGCATAAGTTAATCAGCTACCTTTAAAACCGGAACATAACAGCGACAAGCACTGATGTTATTGCGGCAGGAATTGGTAAGGCGTTGGTACCAGACCAGGGCGAGACAATGCAGAACTCTCGTACTTAGTAGCCACGATGAAAGTGACTCGCATAGCAAATAGTTCGTCTCTTACAAACTGCAAGGCAGAACGGCTGATGTATTACTCTTCTAAAGGAGCCCAAACCAATACGGGTCACCAATGCCTTACCTATTCTGACTAAATAGCGTCAATACTTGACATTATCATGTGCCGGTATGGAGGATAACTTAGCTGGAAAACTAACGTGGCTTTAACACCTCGCCACACGGCCACATGCCATATATATATATATATATATATATATATATATATATATATATATATATATATATATATATATATATATATATATATATATATATATATATATATATTAACTTCAAACACATCATGCCGTAGTTATTATATTTATTAAAAGCATATTTCACCAACACTTGTTTTTTTTCTGCCAGCCCAGATTGAGAGGTACAGAATGCATTTGTCTGTTATTACTGGGGTACAATAAAATAATAAGTTACAACGGAAAACCATTCTCATTTCTAGGTCAGTTTATGAAACCTCCACTTGAACCGGACAAAATCATTACATGAAAGAAAAACTTGTTTTATTACATGAAAATAAATGGAACTACTGTAGCCCTGTCGGTTAAATCGAGATTAAATGATAAATCATTATTGCGTAAATCATAGAGCATTGTTCACGGCGGAGATTACTATTCAGTATCGCCTTCGAAAACCTTTGATCAATTATAATTAGATTTAGTAGTAGCGCTCTAAAATCGACTGTATTGGTGACCCGAAATATAATAAGAGTAATAATAAAAAGAAAAAATAGATCTCTTGCTCCGTTAAGTGTAGTACTAAAACTTAAGCCAATTAAAAATTTACTGACTGCGATTGATTGATTTTATTTAAATAAATGTTATAATAAAGATACTGAATATATATTAGTTACAAAATATAGTATACACATTGATCATACCATTATACTTATTATGTATTCAAGATATGATGTTACTAGTAGTTTTGATATCGTAAACATGATTTTTACTCCAGCATTTTGAAATAATAATTTTAATAGTTTTTATACAGGAAAAATGACTAAAATAAACGTAGTTTAAGTTACTCTTTATTACCGTGGTTTAAAAGATGGACGGTCCCCGGGTTTTCACCGCATAGTTTCCGTTCCCGTTAGACTCGCGGTTCAAAAACTATCCAATGTTCTTTCTCGGGTCTTAAACTATCTTTTGTACCACATTTCATTCAAATCGGTTCAGCAGTTTAGGCGTGAAGAAGACACAAACAGAGAGGATTACTTTCGCATTTATAATATTAGTATAGATTAACATAAAATAAACAATATTAGTCTGAGTTTCTAAAAATACATGATTCAAAATTGTTACTCTTGCTAAAGTTAAGAAATGTTATCAGATAAATACAAAATCTATTATCGATTTATGAATCAATCAGTCTTCGCAATAATAATGTGGCTCACACTTCTAGTACGTACCTATAGCGAGTCAACCTGAATACGATTTGTGCGGTAATCTACTATTAAACATTTATCGAAGTTTAGCATCGATGATTAAGATCTTTGAATGGTAGTAGACAACAGCGCATTACTTCATTCAAATTATGTAATTCCACGTTGCTTAAGCAGACTTACTAGTGTTTTTAACCATCGATGCGTAAAAAGAGGAAATTATTGGTTGACGCCGTTGCCTGTGGTATCGTTACTATTAAAGCCTATTTAAATTATCGCCATGTTTTTTTATAATATCATAAGTTAACAAACAAGCAGATGGGTCTCGTGATGGAAAGAGTCAACCATCGCCTATAGACACCAAAGATGTTAATGGTGCGTTGCTATCTTGTGGCGAGGTCTAATGCCACATCCATAAGTTTACCGGCTAGCTTCGGCTAGCTCCAAATCGGAACATGACAGTGACAAGCACTGACGCTATTGCAGTAGAAATAGGTAAGGCGGTAGTACCAGACCCGGACGAGACAATGCAGAACTCTACCGCTTAGTAGCCACGATGGTAGCGACTCGCATAGTCGATCGGTTGCCCTTTGCGACCTGCCTGGCAAAACGACAGTTGGCCTATTCATCAAAGGAGCCCGGGACCAACACGGAGAAGAAGATACTTTTATGAGATGTCTAGCAGTAAGGCAGTTGATCTATTTAGAAAACTACGTACTGGTATTGAATTTTTTCTACTTATACTTGAGTCGAATAAGCTACCACCTAACTTCTAGATAAAATAAATACATACAAAAATATTCATTAATACTAGTTAGCAAATTTTTCTACATCCAAGCTGTAAGGTCACATTGCATTAAAATGTACTTTTACTAATTGCCAATACCAATACATCCGTATTAAACAAAAAACAAGTTGATTAGTGTTTAACCTTGCATTTAATTGAATAGTAGACTGCGACATAGCTCCCAATTCAGCAAGGCTAGTTTGTCCACAAAAATAATTGTCACAACGATGTGCTATAATAATTTGGGGCACAGTAGTGCAAAGAGTATAGAAATATTATTTTATTTACAGTAGTGCCTCCGCTAAGACAAGCGAGCGATACGCAAAGACACTAATCAGCTCTTCGTGAAGCGCCTTATCATTTTTTTGTTATAACATGGGTTTGGATTATACCAGATAAATAAAATTCTCGAAAGTCAATAGTAGACTTATTACTACGCATTTATCAATTGCGTAGCTCTTTATTGATATCTAAAGATTTTATTGACATAAGTTATGCCGAGGCCATGGTGCTGTTGAGTCCCTCAGTCAGAGCTTTAAGATGTCTTCTAAATATTTGTGAAGAGTATGTGGGGGCTCATGGGCTTAGATACGCCAAGAAGAGTGAACTTATGATATTTAAGGCGGGAAAAAATATCCTGTGATTAGTATGTAGTCTTTTACCAGTCAATTCGTATATTTCCTTATTATAATTTTTTTTGCTTATTTTATACTTTTGTCGAATAATTTATACAAGCGATATACTCCTATATGTAATATAAGTTAAGGAATATAAAAAGAAAAGTTTTTAAAGTCTCACGCATCTCGGAAGATGTTCATTGCTTATTAGATTTAAAGAAACACAGCTATTTTATTTGAAGTTTGGTAAACCTAATATTTTTCAATTAAAACAACAATAATTTGGATATAAATAAAGATTATTGCCTTGGAAATTACGTTTAATGTTAACGGCCCTGGGTATTCAAACCGAACGTTAATACAGCCTTGACTTTTGAATAACATACGATGAAATTTCTTGGCAAGGAACTGCTTGGAAATACGTAGCATTCTTTTAAGTACCATCACAAGGTCACAACAACACGTTTCTCACATTAAAGTCATTAATCTGACGTTATTACACAAATATTCAGTGTCTCTGTGCCTTAAATTGTGTCTTAATTTTTTTAAATATTTGCACACCATATAATGGTAGAATATGTTGGTAACTTAATTTATTTTTAACAACTTGTAACACCCATATTCTTGCAAATAAATATTTTCTTTCTTTCTTCTAAAATAAATTAAATTGATAGAAATGGTGTTTTCGGAACGCAGATTTCTTACAAATAAGCACTTCTTTGATACATGTCCGTAAATCTATACGAGAAGACAGTTCAGTAAATAATTCGGACTGATTATTATTTTTAAGGTTCCATGCATCATAAGATAAATCTGTAAACGATTGGCCGTGCAGGCCGTTCCTGAAACTTCTCGCTACATTAGGGTATTTTAAGCTCAAAGGAGTAAAAACTATGAGCATATTTCTTTAACTTCAAACATCTATCTTGTTAAAAATGGCAGTATATTGATTTTTTGATATTTTGGAAATCGTATATCTAGCTTTATGGTAAACGTTTTTGAGATCGTAGTTTTTGAGTTTTCAGCAATCGAGACTATCCTACTTATAATTTCACTGTAGCATGTAGATTAACCTTTATTACTCCATAAAAAAATGTGTAAGCGGTTGACCCTCGGGCCATCCTTGAAACTTAACCGCTAAATAAACTATAAGCATAGATTTTTTCAGTTCAAACATCTAGTTAGTTAAAAGGACAATATATTGATTTTTGAAAAGTTTTATATTTTGGAAACAATGATCGCTTTTGATCTTTCGAATGGCATTCAACTCAATTTTTGAGATCTAAAATACTGCTTTAGCTACATAATCGATAAGTTGAAAAAGTTTCGTTATTGATAAATCCCAAACAAATTGACTGATTTTGACCCAATTAACGGTATAAGACGAAGTTTTTTAAAGAAAACAGCTAATAAGATTTTTAAGTCAATCGGTATATTAGCCTGAAAGTTATTTTAAAAATATTAAGTAAGTTTGCTAAAAACAACGTAATTTTATTACATGAAAAGCTGTAACCATTGAAAATAAAATTTGATTTTGATTTTTGAAACGGCATTCGACGTAGTTTTTTAAGTACTAAAATACTATAGAATACAAAAATGATAGGTTGGAAAATTTCGAAGTGATATCAAAAAAATACTTTTTCATAATGTTTCGTCAACGATTACTCCCAAACGGATAAACCTTTTTGATGAAATCTGTGCATTAGACTTAGTTTTTTGAAATAGAGCTGATTAAGTTTTGTACTCAATCGATACATTAATCTGGAATCAACATTAAAAAAGACTGTTTCGCCAATGTTTTTTGAGTTTTTTTTTTAAATTTTTATAAATCTCCTGGGCCGAATCAGATCAAATTTTCAGGAAGTCTAAATTGAGTGGAATCCAACCGATTGCCATCAATTATGTTTCGATCGGTCAAGCCGTTCAAAATTTACGAGATATTTACAAACGCACATACACATACGTACGGGTATACTGACGTCATCGTAAAAATAATCAAAAAAGATTCCTAGGAATTTAAAAACGTGGAGATCTGGTAAAAGCTCGGTTTTCGAAAATCTAATCAGCTCTATTCCTCAAAGAGCTGCATTAATTGCATCAAAATCGGTTTATCCGTTCGGCAGCTATCGTTGACGAAAAATTTTGAAAAAGGTGTTTTTTTTTGTCGAAAAAACACTTTTTTCGTTTAACTTCGAAATTTTTCAACCAATCATTTTTTGGTGTTATACGATATTTTAGTACTAAAAAAACTTCGTTGAATGCTGTTTCGAAAATCAAAATCGAATCTAATTGTCAAAAGTTACAGCTTTTCAAATATTAAAATTACGTTGTTTTTGTTGTTTTTGGCAAACTTACTTAATATTTTTGAAATAACTTTCAGGCTAATGCACCAATTAACTTAAAAATCTCATCAGCTTTTCTCCTTAAAAACTGTGCCAAGTACTGTTAATTGGATCAAAATCGGTCAATTTGTTTGGGATTTGTAAAAGAAAAAAATTAAAAGAAATTTTTTTAAACATTGCTTCGAAATTTTTCAACTTATCGATTATGTAGCTAAAACAATACGTTAGATCTCAAAAATTTAGTTGAATGCCATTCGAAAAATCAAAATTGATCATTGTTTCCAAAATATAAAACTTTTCAAAAATCAATATATTGTCATTTTTAACTAACTAGATGTTTGAATTGAAAAAATCTATGCTTATAGTTTATTTAGCGGTTAAGTTTCAGGGATGGCCCGAGGGTCAACCGCTTACACATTTTTTTATGGAGTAATAAAGGTTAATCTACATGCTACAGTGAAATTATAAGTAGGAAAGTCTCGATTGCTGAAAACTCAAAAACTACGATCTCAAAAACGTTTACCATAAAGCCATATACACGATTCGGGAGTGACATTGGCTAATTTTTTACCCTAAGCAAAAGGAAGTAGATTTTAGGTCATGCGAACGAAGTAGCTAGTATTAAATAGAAGTCAAACAATTAATAAAGAAGTTTATGGAGGTATATTTCGTTACAAAAGTGAACATTTGAATTAATGTTTTAAGAACAATATCAGTTGGCCTCCAACAAACGCTGGATTCAGTTTCCCTCCCAGCCTGTAACAATCACAAGCGCATAAAAGAAGTCTTGTCAACAAGGTCAGGGCCACACCGGACAGGATCTAAGTGACGTTATCAGCGCTTGTGTAATCAATCCGGTCACGAAGAGTGAAACGGCGGAGGTGAACAGGTGTTTATAGAACACTAGCTGTGCCCGCGACTTCATTCGCGTGGAAAATTTTCTAAAATAAAAACCCGCATAGTTCCCGTTCCCGTGGGATTTCCGGGATAAGAACTATCCTATGTCCTTTCTTGGGTCTCAAACTATATTTGTACCAAATTTTATCCAAATCGGTTCAGTGGTTTGGCCGTGAAAGCGTAACAGACAGATAGAGTTACTTTCGCATTTATAATATTAGTATGGATTATACAAGAGTAATGTATTTAGTTGAAGGAAATTTAAAAGTGGTTATGGTCACACGACTACGAATAGATTTTTTATGGCACAAGGTTATTTTAAGCAAAAGATAGCAAACAAGTAAATAGCTCTTCTGATGAAAGGATTTAAACTCTTTATGTCATTAGATAGCTTTCTTGATGGAAAGAAAAACCAGCGCATTTAGACACCAAAAAAGATAATAGTGCGTTGCTATCAATGGCAATGCCACATACATAAGACTATCCTTCAAATAGGAACACGACAATAACAAGCATTGCCCTATTGCGACAGGAATAGGTAAGGCGGTGGTACCTTATACCCGGGCGAGACGTTACGGGACTCTACCTTCGACCAAAGTAAAATCTATGTCGATGGGCTCTACCACCTACTCCACCTATCAGTCACGATAGTAGCGACACGTATAGCTATTCGTTCCCTTTTTACGAACAGCCTAGCAGATTGGAAGATAGTCTATTCTTCAAAGACTCCAAAGGATGAATAATGTGTTGATATTCGCGTAAATGTGGTGTAAAAACATGCGCACATACATCGTTTTATTTTTGTTGACCGTGCGTGGACGAGAATTACTATACATCGTATTTCCATTCGTAATATCTAATAGCACTAACCACATTAGCTTTTGCTTGTGTGATTAGTTGTGCAATTTTCCTTTTTCTAGACTATTTATAATTTAATTGCTTGATAGGATACATTAATATAATAAATTAAATGGGTACAAAATGTTGAGTTATTGGGTTCAAAATAAAGGATTATTTATTTATATTATGTTTATTGGTGGAATTTTAAAAGCTAAGTCCGCTCGTACTTGGTCCAAAAATATAGTGGTTAATTATGTATATTGTATATTTATGTTCCAAAATAATCTATATGACTATTATAAAGGCGAGAATTTGGATGGTTGGATGTTTGTTACTCAATCGCGCAAAAACGGCTGACCCGATTTAGATAAAATTTGGCACGGATGTAATCATCTACACCTGAAATAGTACATAGATTACTTTTTATCCCGGAAAAATTAATCGTTACCGCGGGATTCGCCAAAAACCTTTATAGTACAGTGGGCTGCATGGTGCAGCTAGTATTATATAAAGTACTCGGTATTTTTTTTTTGTTTAATACGACGTTTTCAAAAAATGAAACCTAGATATAAGAATTGCTCGTTTAAATATATTAGATAGATATACAAAAATAGTTGTCGGCTGGTCGATTAGTAATTACGATAGACAGGTCATTGAAGCTGAAAAATTTTACATTATTGTTTTATTAAGCAAACTAGGCGGTTGGCTGCTAGGCAAACTGACGCAATGATCTTGCCAATCTTAAGGCAGTTGTCTGTCTGTATTTTCTAAGTCAGCACTCAGTGCAGATGATAATGTTCTAACACGTCAGAAATTTATTTTAATTAAATCTGCAATAAAACTTGCACATCTTGAAGGCAGGAGTAGGTACATTGACTTCTGTCTTAGAATACCTGCATCTTAGATACTTCACCCTATAGAGTTGAGAATATTAGTTACTACCAAGTTAGAAATAAATAGTAGATACATATAAGAATATATTTATTTTGCTTTCGAAGCTAAAATTCCACGTACGTTTAATCACTTTCTCATACTTCCGAACTTCCATGTGAGTGAAACAAAACTTGTTACTTTATTAATAATGTCGATACACCTATCAATTTTACGATACCACGTCAATTTTAAGATAAAGAAAGAGCAACAAACGGACATATTAACTTTTTTTTTCTCGGGCCAACATTTACTTACACAAATAATTCTTTCAGAATAAACATTATTGACAGAACGACTGAAAGTGGGAACCAAATCGAGGTGTATATGTCTGCACGGATGTCTGTAACAGTAACTAATTGACAGCTTAATTATAAAGTAATAAATCATTGTTTTGTGTGTTAAACAAAACGTTACGAGTAGGTATGCGGAAAATAATTAGCTCGACACTTGTAGGAAACAAAAACAACTGTAGTAACTTGTCAATATAACAATCAATCTGTTCCCTGCGACTTCTTCGCGTGATACATTACTTCCTTTTGCTGATTCGGATAAACAGTTAACCTTTGTTCATAAGTGATTATGTAGTTTTATACTGTTGAAAGATTTTTTTAAATTGGTCCAGTACCACCACAGTGTCACCTGCCACTTCTTGATTTAAGAGTTCAGTATCCAAAATAGGGTTTTAATTTTTTACGAGAGATAATTCATGCGGCAATATTTTATAACAAAAACTTTAATTTTTAAATGTATATTTCTTGGTGGAGGAATTTTCTAAGATCTTCATTTTGGGATGCAAATGTTAAAAAAAAATCTCACGAAGTCAATCTGAAACGAACGGATTCGAAGTCAAACAGCCACGGCGGACACAAGGCTCTTGCTGTTGGCCAGCGCGCTGGCCAGCCATAACATGTCTAGACGTATATTAATTAACTAGCTATTGCCCGTGACTTCGTCCGTGCGGCCTTTGTTTACTCGGCTCCTATTGGTCGTAGCGTGATGTAATATAACCTATAACCTTCCTCGATAAACAGGCTATTCAACTCAGAAAGAATTATTCAAATCGGTTCGACAGTTTACGAGATTAGCGCGTACAACCAAACAAACTAACAAACTCTACAATTTTATAATATTAAAGTATAGATAGATACGTGAAGTAAAATCTTCGTAACCCTTTTTTCGGCAGTTATACACTGTCCGGGTGCAGACATAATAGCGATGCTTTACTAACCGGCGGGGTGATCACGTAACTCGCAATGCGAAATTATCGTGATTGTTTAGTTATTGCAAGACACATAACAGCCTTGTACATTAGTGGTAGTCGTTGCCGCTTGATTAGCTTTGATGCTGTGACATTGCAAAAAGTGCATCTAGTGACCAGCAAGCAATTGGCGAAGCAATTTTTTCATTACGTTTAAGAGTCATCGCTGATCGCTGGCGAATTGCAAACGTTAGATGATACGCCTACGGGTTTCGTTGGAACCCTTTGTGTAAAGAATCCTAAAAGTTAAGGCTGAGTCTATTAATACGGTTACCGTACGAATAATTAATAATTACTAATACGGTTACCGTACGAATAATTTATAATTATTAATACGGGTACTGGACAAACAATTTATTATTATTCGTACAGAAGTACGAATAATTATTTTTGGCTGGTATTCTATATAAGCTAATGTATTTTATAAACTTTGAATGTCGCGGAATTTTTAATTTTCTGGAGTTTTGATAATTCGAAATGCTGTCGATCTGACTGGTTGACCGCAACCCGGGAAGTTATTGGTTTTACCGCGTTTTTCGAGAACTGAGTTATCATCAGATCTCGACGTTTTGAGGTCCTATAGGAAGCTTCCCTGAATGTTTTCGCGATGATATCCGTATGTCTGTCTGTATGTATGTGTGTATGTATGTGTGTATGTATGTATGTATGTATGTATGTATGTATGTATGTGACCTTCATATAACTTTTGAACGGCTTGACCGATTTCTTCGCAGTTAGTGCCATTCGAAAGGGCTTGACCAAACTTGGATTTTGAATATACTTTGGACCGATTCGAACCGGTAGATTTTGAGAAATCTCAAAAAAACTACAAAATAAATTCAAATTGAATTATTTTAGTATAAATACTTTATGACAGAATGACAGAAATATAAACAAATGAAACTTTTTTATAAAAATAATTATTTTTAATTAAAAAAAAAAAGAATTAATAGCTTACCTTTTCCATTGAAATTTACATAAAAATAAAAATAAAAATTGAGTATTTAAATTATAATTACCTCCTTTTGTTCACCAATCACAATATACATTACACCAATCAAATCATAATTCCATACGGTGCGTTCTACTAAGAACACACAACAATCATACTCACGTTTATTTAGAATAAATTTATTATTAAAAAAAAATTCTTAGTAATAAATTTAAAAATAAAAAAATAATAATATCCGTATGAATATACTCATTCTTAAAAAACAAGCTAATCATGCATCCAATTCATATTCTAAATTTAAAAAAAAAAGAATAAATGTACGAATAAATATAATTTATTCGTCCAGTACCTGTACAAATAGTCACATCGAAAAGTTAAACCTTTCAGTGACTTAGGTCTCGTCACTAACAGTAGTTAACAATAGCCTCCAAATCTAGACAATGCTCTCACTAATAGAGTGTCTATTGCTTAATTTTGCTAATTAGCCATTGTTCGCCATTAGCTCCGTGACGATTGCTTAATTAAATGAGACTGGCGATAATGTGTGAACAGAGTGCTAAGTGTGAGTTTTCCTAGTGGTAAACGTGAGAAACTGGTTTCTCACGTTTACCACTAGGTGGCGCTGTACAAATCACATACAAATTCCTAGTAAACTCCAAACGCGCTCACGATCGAATGCGAAAAGAAAAACTCACACTTAGCACTCAGAGCGTCGTCTTTCGATATTCCTGATCATCACATTTCACTGGTTATTTAACAAGCAAGGATAATGGTCATATCACCGAATTTGTTAATCATTTATCATACTGATTATGGAGAGTTACTTGCGATAATCGGGTACATCAGTTTAAAGTGTTCGCTGAGAAACGTGCCTTAGTGCTTAGTTGAAATACCAAAAGAAGTCAAACCCGGAAATCACGCCCAGGACAGAAGACTTTTACCATATATTGTGCAAGGAATTATAATAAAAGGATTATAAGGAAGGTCAAACTCAAATATGTTTTAAAAGGGACTTGAGAATTATTGTCCTTTGTTTAGAAGATGGACATGTGAATGCTTTATTTTAGAATTACGAAGTCTTAGGACCGACCCTTTGGCTTGATATAAGATGTTTTACGCATGAGTAAAAGTACGTTTTAATAGTATTTTACTTGACTATCCAGCATGTTTTTGACTCGGATCACGAGGTCCAGGTTTCACTTCTCGATTTGGCCAAGTATAAATGTATTTTGTTCTATGTATAAAAGTCCCAATAGCAGCCTAGAATGGTGGAGATGTATCAGAATGCCAGATAACATACCACGTGTTCATTCCCGTCAACATAACCTCGGGCCCCGAAAAATCTGGGAAGGTTTTGGATCCTGTTTCTCGTCATTGACAAGTGTTAATCGTGAAAATTAAAAGGCGGCGATTGGGATGACCACCCAATTCGCTAGCATAAAACTGGTGAATCGTGGTGAACCAAAGCTTGTTTTGTCGACGTTATCTCCCTTGGTCGGAAAGGTAACCGTACGACATATATGTATACAATATAAGTTAAATGAATGTATATACCATATTATACGGTATATTAATATATACAATAAATGTCATTAAGGGAATCGTGATGACATTTATTGTACACACCTATTCCAATTTTTTCTTATTCAGCAGCAGCACTTTTTTTTATATCATAAGATAGCAAACAAGCAGATGGGTCTCCTGATGGAAAGAGTCAACCATCGCCTATAGACACCAAAGATGTTAATGGTGCGTTGCTATCTTGTGGCGGGGTCTAATGCCACATGCATAAGTTTACCGGCTACCTTACCCTCCAAACCGGAACACGACAGCGACAAGCACTGACAATATTGCGGCAGGAATAGGTAAGGCGGTGGTAGCAGACCCGGGCGAGACAATGCAGAACTCTACCACCTAGTAGCCACGATGTTAGTGACTCGATAGCCAATCGGTCGACTTTTACGACCTGCCTGGCAGAACGTCAGTTGGCCTATTCTACAAAGGAGGCCGGGACCAACACGGCGAAAAAAAAAACTATTTGTTACTTTTGACATATTTGAACGTAATGAGTCAAATAAAGATTGCCTCCTGTAAATATTGATAGAATGGAATTCAGATAAGGAATTAAAGATATTACACGAAACATCGCGTCTGTAGTCTAGTGCTCCGGTATTTTATTTTTTGATAAAAACAAGGTTGCCCGGGATTGAATAAGTGCTGATTTGGCGATAGGCTTGTCAGCTATCACATTGTGGGATTAAGTATTTCCAGCTAATCGTAGGTGCACTGATTGTACCTCTGCCTAGCTTTATATGGATACGGGCGTTAGATAATTTTTTACACGAATTAATAACTCTACAAAATCTCATTAAACGAGCAAGTCGGCCATAATGATAATATTCATATATTACGCTTCGTAATATGCGAGCATTATTTGAATAATTTATTCGTACATTACTAGATTTTACTCATTAAGTTATACATTTTGAAAGCTATTGCGGTTTCTGTCAACAGGGCCACTATTTCACAAGAGTTCAATTCCTAACCACACGGCTGATAATGTTACCCCTTACTTTCTAATTGTGTTCATATATCTCAAGATATCAGTTTTGTTCATATAATATCTCTTTTATCAGCGGTTTCTTGTGGTTTGGGCACGGAATAAATAACCTGTTATATACAGAAGTCGCATTAATTTGATCTTGAAAAAGCCGGCATTGCTAATTCTAAATTTAAAAAATCTGACGGACGGATATATGAGATATATGATGTTGATGATCTTGAGATATATGAGCACAGTTCATATAATATCTCTTTTATCAGCGGTTTCTTGTGGTTTGCGCACGGAATAAATAACCTGTTATATACAGAAGTCGCATTAATTTGATCTTGAAAAAGCCGGCATTGCTAATTCTAAATTTAAAAAATCTGACGGACGGATATATGAGATATATGATGTTGATGATCTTGAGATATATGAGCACAGTTCATATAATATCTCTTTTATCAGCGGTTTCTTGTGGTTTGCGCACGGAATGAATAACCTGTTATATACAGAAGTCGCATTAATTTGATCTTGAAAAAGCCGGCATTGCTAATTCTAAATTTAAAAAATCTGACGGACGGATATATGAGATATATGATGTTGATGATCTTGAGATATATGAGCACAGTTCATATAATATCTCTTTTATCAGCGGTTTCTTGTGGTTTGCGCACGGAATAAATAACCTGTTATATACAGAAGTCGCATTAATTTGATCTTGAAAAAAGCCGGCATTGCTAATTCCAAATTTAAAAAATCGGTTGACAACATCGTCATCGTGCGATGGACGCGCGATTAATTACATATCTATACTATATACAAATAAATAAAATTGGAGTGTCTGTTTGTAATATTAAAATAACCGTTTTTTACTAAATGCATATGGATGTATACACGGTACATATAACAAAATAACATTTTTTTTTTACAATTTTTGTCTGTCTGTCTGTTTGTTCCGGCTAATCTCTAGAACGACTGGGCCGATTTTGACGGGACTTTCACTGGCAGATAGCTGATGCGTGGAAAAAAATCGCTAAGTTACTACCTGTCAGGTAATAACTTAGCGAATTTTTTCCACGCGGACGAAGTCGCGGGCGCAGCTAATTAATAATAATATCGTTGGACAAATTACACCAATGATATAACTCCAAAGTAAGCAATTTATTTCCGAATCGGTAGTTGACTCAAAAAAATGTTGACAAAAGTGCCCGTAAAGGATAATTTAAATAAAAATATTTTGACTTTGACTTTACTAACCATGACTATTCTGCACACATTGTGTGATTCATGCGCCAGGTATCTTGCACAAGCAGGGTACATGGAGAGATTTTGGACAGTTATTCTTCAATCGTTATTTGATCGATATTTTGATATTATTCTGGTGTTTATTTATTTCACACTTTATTGTACACAAAATAATCCTTTGGAAATTTAATATAAAAAAACATGTAAAAAAATGAGCTTATCTCTGAAAGAGATGTCTACAAGCAGACCTCAGGTTTGTTTCAAACAAACATAAATGTCCAAATATTATTTTAGAATTTACGATGCAGTGAACGTTATGTTAACGTCAGTCAACATAACTTCGGTAGGATGAGTTCTAAACTTCCATTTTTTCAAAGTAAGTAAATTAGGCTACTGTTGTACTCGAATTCACGCCGTATCTCCGAAGGGGTAGGCAGAGGTACCACAAATGCACCCACAATTAGCTGAAGATACTTGGTGCCACAAATGTGATAGGTGGTCCCACAAATGTGATATCGCCAACCGGGCACTTTCTGAAAAAACACTTTTTTTTAAGTTGCCCGACCTGGGAATCGAACCCGGGTCAACTGGGAATATGGTCAACGCCAACGCCGGACCACTAGAACACAGAGGCGATTGTATTGTAGTATAATAAAATAATATTTTTATTTTAGCATTTAAGATGTGGTTGAAAGGTTAAGAAAGATAAATTAAGATAATCCCGGACCGCTTTTTGGAGAAGAATAGATCGTCTGCCGTAGTGCGTAGGCATCTTGTAAATGGTGAGAGAAAGCTTATACGTATCACTAGCATAGTTACTACTGAGTAAGTGAAGACTTCGGCAACGTCTCGACATGATTTGGTACCACCTCTTGCATTTTGTCGTTGCAATAGCGTTGGTGCTTGTCCGTAAACTTATGCATGTGGCAATCCAACAAGGAGAGCATACACATGGAGGTGTCTATAGGCGATTATCTCTTTTCACTAGGAAAAACTTGCTGGTTTTCCTATTTAAAAGTAAAAGAGTGGTATTTAGCTATAATTTTGGTGTATGTTTCAATTAAACACCAATGTCCAAGTCTTAGTGCGTAATAAGTCTATGATCCAAGTGTCATTTTATAATTTACTAGCGACCTGCCCGCGGTTTCACCCGCGCAGCTTTTGTTCCCGTGGGAATATCGGAAAGGTTTATACACTTAAACCTTCCTTAAGAATCAATCTATCTATTAAAAAAAACCGCATCAAAATCCGTTGCGTAGTTTTAAGGATTTAAGCATATATAGGGACATAAGGACATAGGGACAGACAGAGAAAGCGCCTTTGTTTTATACTATGTAATGAACATGCAGTTGAACGTACGTTAGTTATTTTGTGTTGCCAAGGTATTTTTTTAAAATTTCATTTAAGATTATTTATTTTCGGGGAAAAATATTTAAATCTACAAAATGATAACATAATTATAAATGATTGTATTACTACGAAACATGCCTTTGATGATCAGACAGGGGTTTTTTTAACACCGTATACTTCCTTAGCAATACATTGCAGTAAAAATTGTTTCACACTCATCAAGTCACATTCGCGTCAGTAAATGAAAAGAAAACATTATTCTGAAGGTGGATAAATGTTACATGGTTGGAATAGCAAGGGAATTCCAAGCCATCCTCGCCCACGTCCATAGAAACAACTCTTCAATATGCTTACTTATTTAGAGAGAAATCGAATCTTCCATCCGTAATTGCATCGGGTGCAGTGAATTGAGGACACAGACATTGTCGCCAATAAATTACCGGTGTTTTGCTGGAATTGTTTTGTAATTGTGTGAATGAAGAATTGAGTTCATCTCTATTACTCATGGTTAAAATACTGGCACGCCTCTGTCTTTGTGGGTAACCAGAAACGCAACTAGTACACTCACGCTTATCAAAGGTAATTAATTACGTACATTGATTCGTATCATTACATAGTATAAAACAAAGTCGCTTTCCCTGTCTGTCCCTATGTCCTTATGTCCCTATGTATGCTTAAATCTTTAAAACTACGCAACGGATTTTGATGCGGTTTTTTTTAATAGATAGATTGTTTCTTGAGGAAGGTTTTGGTGTATAAACCTTTCCGATATTCCCACGGGATTAAAAGCTGCGCGGGTGAAACCGCGGGAAGGTCGCTAGTAGTTTTATAAATTTTTATCCGGGAGTTTTGAATATTGATATAGGTATTTATATATATTTGATTTAATGTGCTCTTTTCAAATATCAATTTTACCACTTCGGATCTTTGCCGCTTACGCCGCCATATTGGAAAAATGAATTTGAATAGTTTTTTCATAATTTCTTATTTCCTAGTCATGTTACGATGCAAAATTTATCTTGAGAAAATTTTCTTCCATTTACTATATTTGTAAGATCAATAAATACTTTGGGTGTAAAAGCGCGACATAGTACCTATACTTCAACATGAGTTTCGGCTATAAAAATTGATTGCACATCTTGAGACTATTCATCTACAATACTTTTTGATAAGACTATGAGTCCAACTGTGTCACATATTAAATTCCTATAATTTCAAACCTGTCAAGTAATAACGTGTTAATAACATATCAGCATATTCAGTATCCGAGCAAGTTATGGTTTAGACCTAACTTCAATTCTCTTGCCCATTCTTGTATCGCCAAAATTATATTGGGCCGCCAGGTTTCATTACAATTTAATTAAGTTCTTAAAAACTAGAAAATGTTATTCGTGATTGTAATTAATGAAGATATATCCTTTCCTTAGTCATTATCAGAATCGTCTCGGTATGATATTTTAGGAATAAGATAAAACAAAATGTTTAATAGAAACCCTTTTAGTTTAAGGTCGGTTGAAAATGACGCCACTAATGTCGGTCCGCTAATCACGCCTTAATAATGACGTTAACAAATAATAAGGAAAAGTAAAAGTTCTATTCGAGCGTGATTAGAATTCGCGACCTCTGACATACTAAGCCAGGTTTTATATTTTTGACGTCGGCATTCGGCGAAAATGTAGCATATCTTTGGGAGAATAAATTTAATTGTAGGTACTGTTCAACATATTCTACCATTCTTAATAAACCAAGTTCCCAAGAAGGAGGAGGTTCTAAATTTTGTATTTGCTATTGGTATTTAGTACCACCGCCTTACCTATTCCTGCCGCAATAGCGTCAATGCTTGTCAATGTCGTGTTCTGGTTTGGAGGGTAAGGTAGGCGGTAGACTTATGCATGTGACATTGCCATCCCGTCACAACGCAACGCACCATTAAAATCGTTGGTGCCTATAGGCGATGGTTTCTATTTCCATCAGGAGAGTCGTATGCTTATTTGCTATTTAATTATTGTATTGGTTGTATTTTTTTAAATTGTAGTTGCCATCGCTACACCGATGGCAACTACAATTTCGTTATCTCTTTTCATCAGAAGAGCTATCTCCCTCCTTGCTTTTTATCTTGTGATATGAAAAAGGAAATTAGAACAAACCTGCGTATGTAAATACTTATATTTTTCTGGTGTTAGTAGTTACCTATTCAGTTTGTTTGTCAATTGTAAAAGTAATCTACTTAACTAAGCTCTAACTAAAAGTTTTGTTAAATTTCCCGCATTGGTCCGGGTCCCTATTGTCTTAGACCATTTGTCATTCTGCCTGGCACTTTGTAAAAGGCGATCGATTTGCTAAGCGTGACACGCTTAGCAAATCGATCGCCTTTTAGTTCCACGTTAGTGGTACAAACAATTCTGCTATGGTTCTATTAAGGAGATAGAGTTCCGTAAAACCTCGCCCGAGTTTGATACCACCGCTTTTACTTATTAATGCCGCAATATCTCTAATGCTTGTCACATTCGTGTTCCGGTTTGGAGGGTAAAGCGTGGGGTAAAGTAATCGATAAATTTTTGCAAGTGGCATTAACACCCTGCTATTGGGATTGCAACGCATCATTAACATCTTTGGTGTCTATAGATGAAGGTTATTTCTTTTCATCAAGTGTGCCATCGGCTCTTTTGCTATCCTATGAAATGAAATAAAAACATTATATTATTTCGGTGCTTTCTAAGCTTACCTATTACGGAAATGGCGAGCTAGCTGGGATCTCTTAAGCAACTGAGCTGTTAAAGTTAACAATTTGACAAGGCAAGTAGAATCCGCCAACCTAATCTATCACTAATCGAGTTCCATACTCTTACCCTATCACAATACCATCCACTTAAAAGTATTTCCCAGTGATTCCACGGTTCAGTGCCTCGGATGTGCTTGAACTGGTTTATAAACGGGTTGGTGCTTCTAAAAATGGAATCCGCCTCAACATCTGCGCATAATGAGGAAAAAGTTTGCAACATTCTTGCAATTTTTAATCAATATTGATATCTCTACTGGATGTTACGTATGGACAGGTTGAGTTTTTTCAACGAGATAGGTATAATTATGAAATTAGAAATATTTTACACTTTTTATCCTTTTAGTATATAAACCTATATCTATGTTTTCACCATTAGCGCTTAATGAAATTCCATTATATTTTGGTAAATATAATAAATAATGCACTTGAATTTTATTTTACATCATACATACACATACACATATTTCGGTAATTAATCAACCGGTCCAGTGTTTAAACCATCTTTTGGATGTAATTAAATACTTGGGTATATCGACTGATGTACAGTACATCATTGAAATTGAAAATTTATGGAATTTTTTGTTACATTAAATAGGCCTTTTTGATATATTATACAAACGTTGTTATGCCATACAAATTATTTATATCAAATATTTTGGAGGGGTAATTGAGAGACAGGAGGGGGGGGGGGGGCAAACCGGCAAACGTTGTTTTACCATACAAATTACTTGTAATGAATATTTTCGTAGGGTACTTGAGAGGCATGCATGTGGCATTGCCATCCCGACACACAGATAACAACACACCATTAACATCTTTGGTGTTTATAGGCGATGCTTTCTCTTTTCATCATAGAGCGATCTGCTTAATTGCTATCTTAAGATATCTAAAAAAAGCTTCCGTGATGACCCGGGCCCTCTTCGAATAATAGGTGTTCTGCCAGGCAGGTCCAAAAAATAATCTCTGAACTAGACTGCGGACGGACGGACGGACATAGCGAAAATATAAGGGTTCCTAGTTTACTTCGTTGCCCTGATCAACACGGAAACGGCAACCAGCTTTACCCGACCAAGTTATATCAAAACTCTATCGCCGGTTCTTGGCCGCGAATAGCCGAATAGTAAAGACGAGCGTCACACGTGATAAGGCTTGAAAGAAGGGAATAGTCTAGCATAGAATTGAATGAGATTGTTTTATTATAATCTAAAATCTAAATTTTTGTATGAAAACAAACTTGGCGGAACCGATTATTACGTTATCCGGGAAAATTAAGTGAATTTCTGGTTGCAAAGATACCCTTATTGTTTCCAGTAGTTTAGTGTTTTTCGTGTGAAAATCAAACAGAATAATAAGACAATAACATATACAGACGAAAAATTTAACAAATCTAGTAAAAAATGTAATTTTTCACAGGTAATTATTACAGTCATGTAAACTGCAAGCCAATTTGAACCATTCTTAAGTAATACTTTTTATTAACTGATACATTATCAGTACGAGGACATAGCAATATAATACACATATAAATGGATGTTTAATTATTCGATTAACCAAAGATGAATTTAAGCAACGATTAAGCAACTTAGTGTGATGTATTTAACTGTGTTGTTTGTTGAAATGATAATGAGTTACACCTACAATATCTTTACTATTTGGGCAAGGTGAATTATAGTAGCTATCATTCACTGACGTTCATTCGTATCATTTTTGCTGTACAGAATACTAGAAACTTACAGAAGTCAATGTTACATGCAAGTAATTTTCGAGCGACGCACACATAGACACCTCTCACGGACGCGGTATTCGAATCGCGTCCGTGAGATGTGTCTATGTGTGCGTCGCTCGAATATTACTTGTATGTAGATTGACCATGTTAGTTTCGAGTATTCTGTGATTGCTGCTTCAAATTTAAAGCCAGTCTACGTGAAAGATGTTAATCATTCAATTAAAGAGAACATAACACCACAATCAAAAATTTACCAGTTACCCAATTGTCCAAACTAACTGTATATCGTAGCAGGAATAAGTGAGGTAGTGGTACTAAGCCTGAGCGAAAATTTGCAGCAGTCTACCATCTAGTAGGGTCAGGATTTACAGAAAACGGTTTTCATATATTTTTTAATATATTATGAAGCCTAGCAATTTTAGGCCAATTTTGTTCCTAAGAAAGCTGTATAATATTATACTTATAAAAAGAAAGGTCCTGACTCACTAACTAACATAAAAGCGCCCTGTCTAAACTCTTGGCCCAAATAGGCTAAAATGTATCCGAGAAACAAGAAAGGATTTTCCAAAATTCATCCCCCATTATGGTGAAATATTGTATGAAGTTTGTACAGTAACGGCATGTTAATTTACTAGCGGGTGAAACCGTGTGGGTCAACTAGTTATTTCGTAATATTAAAGCAGAATAATAAAATGCTAGTTCGCAGTTACGTACCTAATACACCCGACCCGAATACTGAATGTTGCTGCACACTGAGTACAGCTGAACTGTTTGAGGTCTATTGAACTGGGTAATATATCTTTGTTTTTTATTAGGATAAAAACAAAGGTTATAGGATAAGAATAGAAAGGATATAGGATAGTGAGGAGATGGTTCTCTTGATGAGACGAGATAACTATGGCATATAGACACGAAATATATCAATAGTGCGTTGCCATCGAGTCGTGGAGCTGGAATGCTAAATACATAAGTTTACCGGCTACTTTACCCTCCAAACCTAAACGCAAAAACAAGAATTAGTGTTGCAAGAATAAGTAAGAGGTAGGTACTAAACTCGGTCGATTTTACTTCCCCTTTATGTCTTCAGGTTTCTTGTGTCTCAGAGAATCTGGGGATATTTTCTCTTATGACGGGAATCCTCTCCTCCATCCCATAAAGGAAGAGACTCCAACGTTACAGATACGAGAAATTATGTTCGAAAGCAGCCGTAGAACTATTAGCACGGGAGATACGCACTACATCTAGTAGGGCTACTCTTGAAAACCGATTTCAATTTTAAATGAATATTTAATGAATTTTGAGGTATTTCGTACTCTCGACAACTATACTCAATTATTGGGTTCGGCGACAGCGCCACACGGTTTCAAATATTTTTGGAACTACTTATTATTGCTTTTATTCGTTATTTTGTTTAAAACAGTACTTAAAATTTTCACTTACAACACTAGCTTGACATGTAACGATGGCATCTATTTCCAATAATTATGTCGTTACTAAACTGAATCAATGTGGGCAATATTGGTTTCAAGAGTACCGTTTTTTGACGATATTCGAAATTTATTGTTTTTATCAATATTGGTTTAAGATTTATATTGTTTTCAAGAGTAGGCCTGCTGGTTTCGGCATCCGATTGGTTTTCGACATTCGATAATCTTCAATTACAAGAATAATGTTACTGGACCGAAGTAACCATAATAAGAAATTCGGAAAATGTTGAATACCTACAATAGGCGTGGCAAGAGTTGATGTTAATTAGAAAGACTGCATGTTATAGTACCAGCCCATCACAGGCTTTAATAACCCCCGTGTTGTTACGGGCCCCTTTGAAGAATAGACCAACTGCCTTTCTGCTAGGCAGGTTGTAAAGGCGACCGATTATACATGTGGCGATACATGTCACTACCATCATAACGATTAGGTGGTAGAATTCCACAATGTCTCGCCCGGATATTTGGTACCACTGCCTTGCCTATTCCTGTCGCAATAGCGTCAATGCTTGTCGTTGTCGTGTTCTAGTTTGGAGGGTAAGGTAGTCAGTAGATTTACTTATGCAATGGATAGCATGGGCAATTAAGCGATGCGAGTAACGAGATGGCAATGTGACATGCTTAGGTCTAGCAACTACCTTGCCCTCCAAACCTGGACACGACAATGACAAGCACTAACACTATTATAGCAGGCACAGGCAAGGCGATGGTACTAAATACCCGGGCGAGACGTTGCGGAGCTCTAGCAGTAGATTTTAGTAATCAAGATGAAAGTTACACTTATAGCCAATTAGTCACCTTTTACGACCTGACTGGCAGAAAGGCAGTGGGGCTATTCTTCAAAGAAGCCCAGGCCAACTTAGGGATGCTTACTACCTGATATTTTCACTTGGGTAAATATTCTAGGATAACCATTATGCCCATTAAATACTCGCTGCAGCGTGCAGCCTGCTGCATAATAAAGGTTTTTGGTGAATCCCACGGGAATGTCTTATTTTCCCGTGATAAAAAGTAGCCTATGAGCCATTGAAAGTCATAATCTACTTGTGTGCGATATTTCATCCAAATCCATTCAGTAGTTTTTGCGTGATTGAGTAACAAACATCTATCCATCCAAACATCCAAACTTTCGCATTTATAATATTAAATATACAATTATACATATAGAAGATTGCATTATTAAGTAATGCTTGTGTTATTAGAAAAGTATAATTATTATAATTTGTATAACAGTTGCGATTTATAAGGCGATACATTAAGTGAAAGATATTATTGTTTCTGACTTCAGATGACATATCATTAGCACAAACTTATAGTACAAACTACAAACACTTGTTACGAAAAATCATTTTGACTAGATTTTCCTTTGACATGGTTTGATAACGAAGCAATATAGAGAGTTAATTTTGCTTCCAATAATTTCTCTGATAGATTAAATATTATATTTACAATCTATAAAGCAGGTATTAAGAAGAATTAAACAGAAACTAGGCCATCTATAAACTAGGTCCTAGGATGTAATATATCAAAGAAAATTTTATTTGTTCCAGCCATAGTTAAATTACGTCATACAAATTTTAGGGTTTTTCGACCCTCTTTCCTCTGTCTTGGGTTGTCACACTTGTGAAAACCTTGTGTCCTGGCATGATTTCACAACTTCATCAATTTTATATTTAGATGTAACTAAATTAAAAAAGCAGCTTTTCTAAATTTGCACTCAGCTACGACATACATCTACGTAAGCCTTATAAACCATTTACATATAAAATTTGCAATTTTTTAACATGTGATTGTGACAAAGCTTTTGACTCCCTCCTGTTCCGTGTCTCATAATGACATATTTCATTGCAGTCAATGTGAGTTGACCCTAAAGCAATTTTTTATTGGCTTTGGTTTGAGTCTTCTTTTGGTAATAATATCTGGTTCAAACTCAAAAGAATGTTTATTTTCACATAATATTATAAAACCATTTATTAATTTTTTTTGCACATGGATATCAGGATCAGAAATACAAGAGGCTTTTTAAGAATGAGTAAGCTGTTGTCTTGAAAGTCAGTGCCTCATTTCCAAAGGTATCCATTCAGAAACTTGAGAAAGCTGTGCTGTTAACGCTGATAAGTAAATATCAGTGTTACTGTGTTATTAGTATTGATCGTTTTTAATTTGATTATTTTTATAACTTTCAATATAACAATGGCTCATTTGAGTCAGTGAGTTGGGTGCAAAATATATTTCAATATGTGAAATGAAATTATAAACAATTTCATAAAGTGATATCTTAAAAGCCCTAAGTAACAGAAAATAATTTACAGTAACACTCCAATGTCAAACACATGAAGAATCATTATTGATACAAAAATTTTTTTATGTGGCTCTATCAGTTGATAAAGTATTTTTTTAATATTTAAAAAAAAATCTTATACATTTTTATCTTTTTTTATTATAAGATAGCAAACAAACAGAAGACTCTCCTGATAGAAAGAATAACCATCACCTATAGACACCAAAGATGTTAAAGGTGCGTTGCTATCCATGTGGCAGGATAGAAATGCCACATGCATAAGTCTACCAGTGACCTTACCCCCCCCACATCCGAACAATACAAAGATAAGCGTTAATGCTATTGCGGCAGGAACAGGTAAGGTGGTGGTACCAAATACCTGGGCAAGATGTTGCAGAACTCTACCACCTAGTAGTTACAATGGCAGTGACACATATAGCCAGTCACCTTTTACTACCTGCCTGGCAAAAAGGCAGTATGTCCATTCTCTATATTTTTGGCTTCGATATTGATTGAAGATCACGCCCCAAGTATTCAATGTACAGTTTTGAATTCCCTACGATTTTATTATATGTTTACTTACTTATCAGTCTAATTTTTAGGGCAGAAAGGCATTGTAGGTACGTATTAGGATTAAATAATAGAAAATAAGTTTTTTATTTTATACCTATTGTATATGTCGCAGTGAAATTGTCAGTACCGTTAGATTATAATTTACCTAAGTGATATTACAATTTAACTGCTAACCTAACCTAACCAAATTATAAAATCCCTAGGTTGATTATAATCTAACGGCTATTGACAATTTCACTGCGACATATATATTTTCTAATTTAATAATATGTACACATGTATTCTACATTTCTTTCATGCTTTCTCACTGTTTTGGATTTGCTGGAAGAAATCTCTTACAGAGATAAGCTCGCCTTTTGTGGAGTTTTTCAAGAAATAAAATGTAATTTTGCCTCCATGTGTACAATATAGTATTAAATAAATAAATAAATAAATAATTAAATATTCAACTTAACTATACAACATCAAAAATACCTATATGTACACAAGAATAGAATGTGCTTCTCAATACTAATCTACACTTAGCCTTATTTTGCAATTACATGACATCTGTGTTACAATCATATAGATATTTCCAATTATTTCTGTACATATCCATAAAAAAATTATAAATGCGAAAGTAACTTTGTCTGTCTGTCTCTTCTTCAACATATATAGTTAGATGACAAAGATAGTTTGATACCCTAGAACAGACATAGAATAGTTTTTATCCCAAAAACCCCACAGAATGGGAACTATATGAGTAAAAACCCAGAACTGTGTATATTTTGAACCATAGTAATAAGGAGTAACTTAACCTACTTCAATTTTAGAAATTTGTCCATGTGGACGAAGTCGTGGGTATAGCCAGTTTATTATAATTTTACTTTACCTCTATTTGTAAAACATTTATCCATTACAATTCACTAATTAAGTCAGTCGATAGATGGGTGGTGACATCTATTACACCTTTGGTTACAAGATACAATGGAATTTCCTAGGCACCGGATTGCTGATGCATTACTGTCACACTCCTGGTTGGTTCTTACATTATTTTTCGCCTGACTCAGCAATTGTACATTTTATCTAATTATCTCATTTAGACCTGCTAACTAAGAGGCTCCCAAGCTTTTTCAGTTCACAGCGAACTTACAGCTAGGTAAAAAATTTGTACAATACTAAGCAGGAGCTAAAAGTTGATATAGAGCATTCTTAATACTTGATTGAAAAATTTCATTCAAAAAATTTGTTTAATAATTGCCGAAATAGCATTTATATATATTTACTTCAGTGATTCTCTTTTAAACTAGTTAAAGCTTTCAGACGACAATTGAAACTAATTTTGAAATACACAATAATTTTAACGAAAATACAATTTTATAGCCCTGATACAATATTTATTCACGGGTGTGTCAACACTGCCTCTATATATGATATTAATATAAAAGTATAGACGATATAATCAAATAAAAAGTATGCTATTATAAATAAATAAAATACCTAATAATCTTAAGAAGACTATCCAAGAAAAAAAATGTTTAGAACTATTTTGCTGGACGATATGTTATAATAATTATAAATTCTCACACCTACTTCTATTACGTTTCAGTTTTATTTTAATTAAAATTAAATAGCTAATAATAGCTTATTGTTTTTCGAAAGTTCATAAAAATAATACTACCTAGTCTGAATTACTAGCATCGTTCATCATTTCACGGATCATATGATATCTAAGGATATTATTTTGTTTGCGGATAAAATATATGCTACTTTACAAATGTCATTTGTTTTGATCATTATTCACATGTGGGTGAGCTAAGGTTAAAGGCAAAATATACATAAATACGCGGCGAGGACGTTGAAGGTTTAACATATTTTTAAAGAGTTAAACAATTTACTTACCTTTAAAGACATGTTTATTATCAGCAGATCCTATTTTATTTCAACACTTTTATACAAACATTGTTCGCTAAAATGATCGTTCACAGAATAATTGTATTTTCTAAAAATTGCGCTTTGCTGTTGCGTAATTCACAATTTACGGATTATTTATTTAATCTTAAAACACGTGTAAATATTTTTTTAAAGTAATAAGGCTCTACTGAACATAAAAAAATATACAGTACTTAGTAGACTTTACGAACGTGCGCACATTATCAGCAACTCGGTAATTTTAGTTTTCTCTGATAGCCGAGTGCCGACATTCGCTTCGCGCGCAGCTCTGACATATATTAATGTTGTCATATGCAATAATGAAAATTATTAGTATTATTCAGTTATTAGGAATTTATAAAGAGTAAAAAAAATAGATTATACATAATTGAAATTATCTTTGACAAAGTTGAACTTGAATATTTAATTCATTTTATAAAAAATATAATTAAAATGTGAATCTGAAAATATCTTTGCCTTGTCGTAGATATTGTACAAAATTAATTCAGACTGATATTGTTAGATGTCGCTGAAAGAACGTGTTACAGATCCTCAGTTAATTATATAGCTATATACTAGATGGCACTTTAATAAGATTTATTAAAAATAGGGGTTTATGAAATCATTTATTCCAAAAATTTATAAATTTAGTAACATCAGTCATTTCGTACAAACATTATTATTATTTGGTGTGAATGATCTAACTGGATATCATTAAATGTTGTTTAACATCTTGGAGTGCTGTTCTGTCGTCATACTTTTCGGCGTGGTCAGTTGTGAGGTGAGCTCGAAGTTCTGTTGCTAAATTAGTTTTATAGGAACAGGAACGGCAGTAGTACAAATGCAGGCCAGGATGGCGGTTACTTCGGAGCACATGCTTGCGAAGATTCTCCTGAAAATTAAATAATTTATTAGTTGTTCATGAAAGATACATTAGCTTAAAAACAAACAAAAATCTTCAATTTCGTATTATATATATCATTGAAAACGCTGGTTTGATATTGTGAGCCATAAAACAGTTAGTTACTGACGTGTTTTTATCCCCAAGATTGGTATTTTTATGGCATGACACGTGCAAAAGCAGACTGTTATACTAATAGGTAGGTAGTGTAAATAAAAATTATGTATTGTCTACTACTATCAAACACGGTAGTGATTCCTTACGTTATCTCACATTAGTGCACATAACCCTTAAGGGATTTGGCGTGAAGATACGTATCTATCAGCCTTGTTTTCTTACCCTGCAAGCTGAGTAAGGTAGGGTAGTAAGAGTAAGGACAAGCTTGTTTTTAAACCATCTATGTGTGTAATTTTTCGACTAATTCTTTCTTTAGACCGAACACAAGAAAGGCGTAACATATGAAGGCAGGAATATGAAAGGATAAACATATGGAATATTTTTATCATAAAAGTCAGTCAAATCAAGTCATTACTATAGTTACAAGTGGTAGAGTTTACAAGTTTCAAGTGTCCAAGTTTGGTACCACTGCAAATGACAAGCTTTCCTGTCACAATAGTATTAGCGCTTTCACTGTAGATTTGAAAGATAAGATAACCGGTATTACATTCCAATCACATGAATCGCTACGCAGAATTAAAGTCTTTAGTATCTTTACGCAATAGTTTCCTCTTTCCATTAGAAATTTCCATTGAAAATATATTATATAACAACAAGCAAATATTTCGCTGTTCTTTATCGGTTTATTAGGTTTATAGGTTTTAGTCTGTGGGGAGTTCGCTGTGAGACACAGATAATAGATATGGCAGTCTTTAACATTATTAATACAAACTATGTGTACAACACAGTTCTGCACCGTCTCGTCCGGTATTGGTATCACAGTTTTGCCTATTCCTGCCGCATTAGTGACGGCACTTGTCGCTATCATATTCCAGTTTGGAGGGTAAAGTAGCTGGTAAACTTAGGCATGTGGCATTCTAACCTCGTTACACAAACAGTAGCGCATGTTAAACGCCTTTGTTGTCTATAGTCACGATGTTAAAAACCAAAGTATTAGTCTTCTCTGGCCTTTTACGAGATGCCTAATAGTAAGATAGTTAATCTGTTCTTTTTTTTATTATCGATAGGGAAGCGCTTGACCATGATCTCGCCTGATGGTAAGCTAAGATGCGGCCTAAGATGAAACGCGCTTCCCTAGAAGGTACCTGTTCACTCTTCTCTTGAAGATCCCCATATAGTACTCGTTGGGGAACACAGACTCAGGAAGCATGTTCCAGTCCCCTACGGTTCGAATGAAAAATGTGGAGTCGAACCTCTTTTCCCGGGTACGTGGAACGTCCACCATATGGCGATGCCTAGAATCTGTGCGCCTCGACGATCGATAGAAAAACGGCGATCGATAGAAATCGGAATCGGAATCGGAATCGATAGAAAAGCGGAATCAAGTCGTGCAATTCCGCAGCACACTCTACAAAGTGTATCCGATAAAAAACAGATAAACTAGCCACTATGCGGCGATGAGCGAGGTTCTTGAGTTTTTTGCCTACCAGATCATCGTCGTTTATAAGCCTCTTGGCACGCCTTTCTATCGCCTCAAGCGTCTCCAGCTGGTATTTGGCGGATCCATCCCAGAGGTGAGAACAGTATTACATGAACGAACGGACTTGTGCTTGATATAGGTTAAGCAACTATCCCGGGCTGAAATACTGTTTCACCTTCGCCAGAATACCAAGCTTTTTTGAGGCAACTTAGGCTTTAGATTCAATGTACGAACCAAAGTTAAGAGTAGGCGTTAAGGTGATCGGCACGGACACACCCTGGAAAGACGGAGATAGGTGGAATGGACTCCGTTTAGCGGAGAATAGACTGTTCTTATAAAAAAGGCCCGAATTGAATATAAATGCAATAGTCTATTTGTCTGTCTATTACGCTTTTACGGCTAAATCACCAAACCGATTAATATGGAATTTGGCATGGTGGTAGTTAAAGATCTAAGGTCAAACAAAGGCAAACTTGAATGAATGTTTGTATTAAAAACTGTATGGATAGCATGTTAATTCATTCGCGGAAGAAATTGCGCGGATCAGCTAGTTAATATATACTTGGCAAACTCACCAAACTCCCGCACGTGAAGGCGCAGTGCGGACAGGCGTACGGCTTGGCGCCCTCGTGGCACACCAGGTGGCGCTTCAGGTGGCTCGCCTGCTCCGTCCTGAACTCACACGCCGGACACTTGTGCAGCAGCCGCTCGCCGTGGGATAGGTGATGTCTGGAATAATGAACACCAGTATTTAATCTCAGAACTCAGTCATTAACTAATCAATTATGGAAAATCTTTTTGTTTGTGGTACCTAATATACTTCACGTTTGATCGCATTTAAATTTGGTGAAGATATAACGCAGGCAGGTATTGTCGCCTTTGTGGTCTTGTGGTCTAGGGTTGGTGTTGACCACATGAGGTCCTAGTTTCGATTCCCGGGTTGGGGAATTCAAAAATGTGTTTTTGTCAGTATTTTGATAAAAACAAAGTTACCCAGGACTGGAAAGTGTCCGGTTGGCAATAGGCTTGCCACCTATCATATTGTGGGAATGTCTTCGGCTAATTGTGGGTGCACATGCGCTTGTGCATCCAGCCCTGGTTTTATCTATACCTACCTCTTCAGGAATACTGACGTGAAGTGAACGCAGGGTTTCAGAGTAACAAAAATGGTAGACGGCTGTTGCAGCTTTTCTGTGTTTAATATTTTATATCAAAGGATAGTTAGGAGAATCATCTACTCATTCGTAGATGGTTCTCGTTATAGAAAGATAACCATCGGCTGTAGACATAAAGAAAAGTTACATATTGCTAGCCGTGTGGCATGAATGAAGCAGAATGTGGCAGAACTCTACCACCTCCCTAGTGACTCATGTAACCTTTTCCCGCTTTCAAGAGACACTCGATAGTCGTTAGTAAGGTAGTTGAACTAATCCATGGACCTCGCTGGAACGGGTGGGTACACGTGGACCAACATGATCACACAATTAGTTGTGCGATCATTATATGGTTTGAAAATTATGGATCTAAGGCACAAACGCAGTTGGGTCAAACCAATCCGCGTTTTTCAGATTGCATTGTTGAGGTCTGCGGACGGAAAGCGGAAGCTATCAGCTTTACCTAGAGCGTCAGCAAATCTCTCTGATCTGTTGATATTTAAAATTACTGTAATAGGGTAACAACGATTAAACCTTTAATAAAAATTTACAACTAATTGTGCAAAGTATTGAGAGTGCTCTACGTTAGAAAATTCTTTTACGCCTCCTTCCTGCAACTATTTTAATTGTTATATTCTTGCTACCTCATAGGTGGCCCATATACCTACATTAATATTGCGCAATATTACGCATTGTGCAATGTTATTGACCGTTTAGGGTTAATATTGAAGATTGCACAAAGATTGAACGAATGTTTTATTTTTATTTTATTTTTTTTGGCATGGGCGTTAACAACTGCCATTCGTCAAGTTTAAAGAACGAATGTTTGAGCTGGTGTAATTTTTATTGTGCAATATTTTTTTGCACTGTGTAGGCTTAATATTGCACAATATTTTTCGCTTCAGTTTGGAGCGGTCGGGTTCGGTAGGTCTCGGTGTTTAATGTATGGTCGTGTCGTAAATTTAAGCAAAAGGGCGAGCAAGAATGCTATAAAAGATAAAGAACGGGAATTTTTACTTGAGTGTATAGAATTATATAGAGATTTATTTAACAAAATCACTAGCATGGTTGCCGCCAAAACTTCGTCGTCAGGCATGTTGCTCGCACGAAAATATTGATGAGACTGGTTTGTCAATTCTATTGAGTGAATTTATTGAACGTTTAGAATCAAAGGGGTATTCAATATTATTGCACAATAAAAATATTGCGTAATATTATTATATATATTGCACAATAAAATTATTGCGTAATATTATTGTAAGTCTATGGGACACAATAGAATCTACTTAATTTATATTATTTTGTTTAGTCTAGTGGATAGGATGTGAATCCTAACATCCTAACCACATAGGTTGTGCTTAGATGGTTGTCTCTTCCTATCAGGAGAGCTCTCTGCTTTTTATATCTTTTAATTAAAAAGGTTTTAGTAGTAATAATTGTAGTATTTTATCATTTACTACCTGCAGCCCGCTGCATTATAAAAGATTTTTGTTACGGATAAAAAGTGATATCGTATAAAAAATCTATGACACATCGTAAAAAGTATAATCCTATATGCTATTCCACTTATCGCCTACCTGTGTGCCAAATTTCATCCAAATCAGTCTAGCCATTTTTGCGTGATTGAGTAACAAACATCGATCCATACATACAAAAATCCAAACTTATGTATTAATATAAATATTAGTAGTAAATTTTTTAAATAATAAACGAATTATCTTTACTTTTCCCCCATGTCGGTCCAGGCTCTTTTGAGGAATCAACCAACTGCCGTTCTGCCAGGCAGGTCGTAAATGGCGACCGATTGGATAGGTGCGTGTGACTACCATCATGACTACTAGATGGTAGAGTTTCGTCAGGTCTCGCCCGAGTTTTTAGTACCACCGCTTACCCATTTATTCTTGCCACAATAGCATCAATGCACGTCATTGTCGGGTTCCAGTTTGGAGGTTAAGTTAGTCGGTAGACTTATGCATGTGGCACTGCCATTTCACCACGCGGATAACAACGCATGATTAACATCTATGGTGTCTATAGGCGATGGTTTCTCTTTCCATCTGGAGAGCCATCTGTTTATTAGCTATCTTATGGTATAAAAAAACTTTTACCTGGCAAGTTGAGCAGCAGAAGTGGCGATGAAGTTACACTGATCATGCGGGCACTTCCTTTCTTCGACGGCGCAGACCAACGAGTGCTGGTCTAGTGTGGACCTGTAAACGTTATAAGTAATATCAAATTATAAAATTATATGATTGCTTTATTGATGCAGTGTCTTTTCTACCATATATATTTTTATATAATATATTAGAACTAGCTGTTGCCAGCGACTTCCTCCGCGCGGACTTCGTTTACTCCGCACAGCACCTCCCCCGTAGGTGATAGCGTGATATATGTAGCCTATATGTTGATCCAACCTGTTAGTAATATTTATGCAAAATTTGAAGTAAATCTATGCAGTACTTTTTGAGTTTACTCCGGACATACATACAGACAAACAGACAAACAGATAAACAAACAGACAAAAATTCTAAAAACTATATTTTTGGCTTAGATATCGATTGTAGATCACGCCCTAAGTATTCTTTTAAAAAAGTATTCAATGTACAGTTTTGACTTTCCTACAATTTTATTATATGTATAGATAATCAATAATCAGATGGCTCTCCTTGTGAAAGAAAACAAGCATCGCCTAAAAATTACTCTAAAAATAGGCCAGCATGGTAAAGTCATATGTTTACAGGCTACCTTAGTGTATAAACCAAACATGACAGTAATCATTACATACTATAAAACAAAGTCGTTTTCTCTGTCTGTCCCTGTGTCCTTATGTCCCTATGTATGCTTAAATCTTTAAAACTACGCAACGGATTTTGATGCGGTTTTTTTTAATAGACAAATTGATTCTTGAGGAAGGTTTTTGTATATAAACTTTCCGATATTCCTACGGGAACAAAAGCTACGCGGGTGAAACCGCGAGCAGGTCGCTAGTAATAAAATAAAACATAGTTGTTATTGTGGTAGGAATAATAATTCACAACTGTGCGATTCTCTAGGCACTTTTTACCACGCACTACTCCTCTGTGGAATCAATTACTGGCGAATGTTTCCGAACGGATACGACTTAGGGACCTCCAAGAAAAAAGCATGCACCTTAAAAGGCTGGTAACGCAGCTGCAAGACATAGCGCTGTGGCTGTCCATGAGCGGTGGTTATCACTTACCATCAGGCGAGCCTCCTGCTCGTTTGCCTCTTTTTTTATAAAGAAAAAATAAATCTGGGCAAGAAGTTACTAAACTCCTAGTAGTCACGATTGTAGTGACATGTTTGGCCAGTCGTTCGTCTTTCATGAACTGCCTTGCACATTGGCAGTTAGTCTTTTCCTCAATGGGGAACACAGGGAAGACCAACATAAGGAAAATCTGATATGTTCTTTAATTTTGCATAAACTTCTGAAATGTTTGTTTAATTCACCTTAATTAGCGATTTCAAAAATACCATAGCAATTACACGAAAAAAGCTTTTTTGAAGAATCACCCATACCTACTCAGAACGAATTAAAATTTTCATTTTATCTCACTTTAATATTTACTAGCAGATTCTGGGGAGGCTATTCTATTCAGTTGGATTTTTTCAAACCGATGAGATATCAGTCTTATTTATGGAAAATTTGTACCATTAGATTCGGCGTGTTTCGGAGGAGGTTTTTTGCTCTATATGTATAAAAATGCTTTTTTTTTGCTTACGCACATCAAATGTTTTAGCACGCTGAATATTTTATCATGAAATTTGTGACATTATATTCAGTGTGTTTCAGATAAGGTTGTTTGCTCCATGTCTATAAAAATATAGGTAGATAGATGCTTTTTTAACGCGCAAAAGCCACTGAGAATGTTGATATGAAACTACTAGTATCATTATATTCACCGTATTTCTCCCCGTGTTTGTCCCGGGCCCCTTTGAAGAATAGGCCAACTGCCGTTCTGCCAGGCAGGTCATGAAAGGTGACTGAGTGGCTATTTGCGATAGTGACTCGCATAACCAATCGGTCGCCTTTTACGACCTGCCTGGCAGAACGGCAGTTGGTATTTTAGCTAAAAAATATTTTTAAGATAATAACTAATTTATCTCATAATATAACAATGTCGTTATTAAATTTTATTAATTTTCAAGTGTGCTCAGGAGTGAAGCTGCGCGGCTCAGTTTCATAAGTAGGTTGCTGCAGGTTTCGGAAGTAGACGCGCAGGTCAGTCAAAGAAAACTTTCTTTAATGTCGTCATAGGTATTACTATGCTATTCAACTATTTTGCTGAAAGCATTACTTCACTTTTTCCAATAAATTATGTATTTAATTACATGTCTAATACAGTTAAGGCAGCTTTTATAAGAAACGGATTCGGATTCAGTCGACCGTTTAGACTAGAATGACATAATTCCCAGTCCCTTAAACAGTTGCAATGGGTATTCAATATAACTCTGTCTAAAGCTTTCTCTAATATTCTTTGAAAAAAAAGGACAAAGTATTATAATATATCATTTGAAGCAGTAGCAAGTCTTTATAAGGCGTAATTTGAACCACAAACCGCATGAATCAACTCAACGCCACTATTACTGGAAGTTTCGACGTTGCTGGAACATTCTAGAGCCATTGAGGGTCTCTAACGCCTTTGATGATCTAACTTCTGTAATATCTTATGCATTATTGCGAGCGGTGTTTGCATTAATGCAGTTGCCCGCTCTCAGATCTAACGCGGCTCGGAAAGTGTCAACGATTTCAATGTTGCCAGTTTAAACGGTTAAATTTTCTTCAATGCGCTCACCACATACTCCTTAACTCTAAATTATTAGTCTACAGAGTATACCATTTTAAATGCGCTAGTTTAAATTAAGAAATTCTCTGCGGGGCTTAGATAAAGCTTTTTTAAGGAGGCCCGAAGGACGAAGGACGGCCCGAACGTTAGTTCGGGCCGTCCTTGAAGAATAAACCGTATGCGGTTCTGTCAGGAAGATCATAAAAGGCGAACGATTGATTTAAGGTGTCACTATCATCCTGACTACTAGGTTTTAGGTTAGGAGTTCTGCAACGTCTTGCCCAGATATATGGTACCATCGCTTTACATATTCCTGCCGCAACAACGTCAATGGTTGTCAATGTCGTGTTCCGGTTTGGAGGGTAAGGTAGTCGGTAAACTTGTGCAAGGGGCATTAACACCTCGCCACATAGATAGCAACGCATCATAACATTTTTGGTGTCTATAGGCGGTGCCTGTCTCTTTCCATCAGGAAAGCCATCAGGTTGTTTGTTCTTTTATAATATAGGAAAACAAAAATCATTCAGATATTTCATTTAGAATTTTGAAGCCCTGTTGTTATCATAGGAACTACGCATTTTTAATATTTTGATTTCAGAGACGAAAATGGGAAATTTAACTTGAAGTATAACATAAATATCGTCACACCGGCTTTTTGTGGGGTAGAAAGGATGAATCGATCTTCGGTATAACTCGATCAATTTGCTGGTTATCAAGACGGGTGGTAATCCATACTGTCGAATTTAATGGAACTGTAACGAATATTACCCTACCATTAACTCTACCCTAAAGAAATTAAATATGCAATATATACTGTGATATCTCTGTCTCTGTACTTCATACTTCATATATTTTTGTTGAACTCAGGGGAACTAGCAAAATCCTGTCCCACGATAAGTTGACTCAATAATTTAAACGCAGTAAACCCGCGGCAACTGACTCCCATTTCCTCTATTATTTTTCCCCGTGTTGGATCCGGGCTCCTTTGAAGAATATACCAACTACAGTTCTGCCAGGCAGGTCTTAAAAGGCGACCGATTGGCTACGCGAGTGACTGCCATCGTGGCTACTAGGTGGTAGAGTTCTGCATTGTTTCGCCCGGGTCTGGTACCAACGCCTTACCTATTACTGTGGCAATAGCGTCAGTGCTTGTCGCTGTCATGTTCCGGTTTTGAGGGTAAGATAGCCGGTAAACTTACGCATTTGGCATTAGACCTCGCCACAAGATAGCAACGTACCATTAACACCTTTGGTGTCTATAGGCGATGGTTGACTCTTTCCATCAGGAGACCCATCTGCTTGTTTGCTATCTTATAATTTAAAAAAAGACCCTGCATCAGATCTTCATCAAATTACACTATATGGGAAGTACATCCTTCCAAACAAAATAATTTTCTATATCGGTCCTTAAATGACCGAGTTTTGAGGTAACAAACATAAAAAATACAGACTAATTGATAGCCTCCTCCTCCTTTCTAAAGTCGGTTAAAATATATGCTGGCACAACTGCCCAGGCCAGGCAACTACGGTAGATATATTCTTAAATATTCGTTTGATAGGCAAAGGTACAATAAGTGTACCAACGATTTGCCGAAGATACTTAGTCCCATACAATGTGATAGGTGGCAAGCCTATCGCCAACAGGGTACAACGTTGTTCTTATCAGAAAACTGAAAAGACACATTTAAATTGCCCGGTCCGGATTCAAACCCGGGACCTCATGCGATCAACACCGACACCAGACCACTAGGCCACAGATGCGTTTGAAATTACTATTTTTTAAACAATACTTTTACATTGCCTTAAATTTCACTTTTTATAAGATTTTTCATATACTGCAACTTATAGTATAAAGAACATACAAAAGAAGTGGAATGAACAAAATTTCACGTCAAAACCTTTAGATTTAATACTATAGTTGTAATCCTAGATTAAATTCTAGATCTAGGAATACAGTTAAAGCTGCAAAATTCCAACAACCGACAAACTCCAAATCCTAGCAATCATGAAATTAAAATAAACAGTAAGTAATACTTTTCAAAAATTTTGGTGCTTGCAAAGTAAAAATACACATTTAATAATTTTACCGTATTTTTCAGCTATTCAAGCAGGCAATTCGTAAAAGACGTATGATAGGCTATACGTGTTATTAATCACTACCACTTTTATTAATAGGTGGTAGAGTTCCGCACCGTCTCGCTAGAGTTTCGTACTACCGTCCTACATATTTTTGCTGCAGTAGCGTCAATGCTTGTCACTGTTTTGTTTTGGTATGGAAGGTAAGGTAGCCATAGATAGGCAGGGTTGGTAACTTATCACGTGACATTACTATCCCGCCACGTAACCAGCAACGCAAATATCTTTGGTCGCATATTTGTATACTAGGTTAATATTGCAACTATTATATTGTCTTCATGTCTATGGGCGATGATTATCATTTTCTGTCAGGACAACTATCTGGTTATTTGCTATTTTATGATATTAAAAAATTGTCGAAATAACAACCTGCTCCTATTTTGAAGTCGGTTGAAATATTTGTTATTTCAACACGATATTCTCCACAAATCAGTCAAAGCGGATAAATTCCTTTATAATATGATTACTCATGCAGCGTGAACGCAATCGAAACATATTTTTGCACTAATGTCCGCCAAATAAACGAGCAGCTCGGATTGTCGGACCATAAACCACTGCCGGTTTGGCACCGTCACATCACATCAGGCCGCAATACCCATCAGTTACGACGTACATGTGCGTACTATCAAATTATTTGTCGCTATCTCCCGCACTAATATTTTGACATCGTGTCATACAAAATACTGAGCAAAGACGCCTTACAATTGGATTCGTCTTAAGGGTTATTATGAATTAGGATCTCACCGAATCAACTCGAGCATTTCAGTATTCTTACTAATGCAACTATTCGGAATCAGAATCGCCCCGGGACAAGCTCAATCTGGCAAATTGTAATATTTTTTACACAACTCCATCGAGTCTACAAAGTCTACATCTAACTCTACAAATCCACAAAACTACAAAAAATAATTTAGTCCATAGCCAGATGTTGCAGTCAGAAAACTTCTGTTCTGAAATCTGTTCATCTCCTTTTCGACGTAAAATTATAAGTTTTATATTTTTTAATTTTTTTAGTTGATAATCTCATCAAGTATTTGAAGTTGAGAGTATTTTTGGATAAAGTATTGATCTACTTTATTATTTTCTTTAAGATTTCATATGCTTTGCATGAATTATGCACATTAAAATTTCAGAAATAATATTTTTTATTATTTCTGAATTATTTAAAGAGGTTGTTTAAATTATTTTCATTAATGTAAAAGAAGTATTTGCCAAAAAATTGAATATAGGATTTTAATTTATATTAATAGAAATATTTATTTTAATTTTATATTTTTAAACAAATTATTTGTACTATACGAGAAAGCCGATAAATAGTCGGAAATAATCCATAGTGCTTTTTAAAAAAAAGTTATTTTTAGTTTCCTTTTCATCGCGATTAAAGAAGTTTTATTTAAATGGGCTTTGATCTAAATTTTGTTGAAATTTGCAAATTTAAAGTAATAATTAAAAAAAATAATTAAAATAAAACCCGTCTTTAGTTAGGCAAATCTAACGCTAAATATCTCTGGATAAGTAGCATCCGGAGTAATTTATAACCGTTTCATATAAAAACATCATCGCTGGCAACACTGGGCGCCGGAATATCATACGCCGGCGCAGTATCAAAGCGGTCGTGTCAAATTATGAATGTTTCCCGATATTTGTGAAGGAGTTGTGTGACAGGTGACACGGCCGCATCCGCTGTTGGCGCTCAATTCGCGGTGACACGTACTACATGAGGGCTATTCTGGTACAGATGTCTGATCAACATGATTATCGGTACTGGACAGAAAGAAAGAGCAAGATGTTAAAACTGTTTTTTCAGTGTTGATTCGGGCGCTTTTTCGAAGAATAGATCAACTCCATTACTGCTAGGCATCTTGTAAAAGGCGAGAGAAGGTTAATACGTGTCATTAACATCGTTATTAATAATGTATTGACCGGGTTTGGTACCACCGCTTTATTCCTGTCTAAATAGCGACGGTGCTTATTGCTGTTGTGTTCCGATTTGGAGGGTTAGGTCGCCGGTTAAAATTATACATGTGGCATTCCGAGGTCCGCCTATAAAATGTATTATAAAATGAAAAACTAATTCATATTTTTTATTATTATATTTGAATATAACTATCCGAGTTTTTCCGAGAACTTTGTATCCAGGACGCTACTTAAGGACTATCCAGGAGAGCCCAGGACACTAAGAAAAGCAGCACATATCCTGAGAAAACAAAACGATTGGCAACTCTACTTTAGAAATTAATAAAACATCCAATATTGTAAGATTTTTGTCATCGGCATTAGTGATACTTCATTTGTGCTTGGATTTAAAATACACACATCTACTGTTTCGTTTCGTTGTCACATTATCGTCAAAATATTCGTGGTGTGTTGTTGCGATATATCTTCGTGGTTGTACTACGGCGCTTGTGATGCAACCATCGACAATAAACCCCAAAGATTTTAATATTACGTTGCTTTTTGAATGACAGAAAGGGAATGCTACGTGCAAGTTTACCGGCTACCCTCCAGACCAGAACACAAGCATTGATAATATTGAAGCAGGAACAGGTTTGCGGAATTTTACAACCTGTCAGAGTTTTTAACTATTACAAACTGAAGCGCCCCACGTCCCGTGGTTTTCATTACGTATATAGTTTAAGCAGACAAGAGGTCATAAAAGCACATAGACTGCGCTACGGTCACGTTCCAAGTAACAGCTTTGCCTGTGTCATGAAAAAAAAAACTATTTGATTACGATATATATATTCTTGCTCAGGTCCTTAAATAAAGCCTTCAATTAAACGTTTGATTTACTGCGTCGCATCGTTTAATTAATCGCAATATATGTATGAATGTGGTGATGGTCAGATACAACGGACAGGTGATACTAAAAATAAATGTTATGACAACTCAATTATATCAGAATACTCGGATGACATTTAGAACTTCTTGACAAATCTATTTATTTAACAAGATGCGGGTAGATAACATGCATAAAATACTGCCGATACAAGAGGTCATGTTTAACAGGTGTCAATTTTTAATATGCATTATTTTATGTATAATTATAGATTACTAGCGATCGCACTGTAGTCAAAGTTCGAACTAGTCTAAGTTTGACAACAGAGATTAGACATGGTAATGTGATATATACAGTGGTTTAGACGTAATCAAAAATGTATACATGTGTGTATATATAATGTGTGTAATGTTTATTTTAATTAATTTAATGTACATATTTCTAGCACATATTTAAAAATGTAGGTTTCTGCAGTCCTCAGCAGTTATAGTTTCACTTTGTCCGACCGTCCGTTCGTCCGCAATCTAGCTCAGAGATCTTTAACCAGAAAACTATAATTTGCCATGAATATTATAGGTAGGTAGGTAGGTATATTCACGGCAAATTCATGGCAACAAAGTAGTAATATAAAATCTTGAAAAATATTTTAAGGGTAGGTAAGGATAGTCGCTTTTGTGGTCTAGTGGTCCAGCGTTGGCGTTGACCACATGAGGTCTCGGGTTCGATTCCCGTGTCGGGCACATAAAAAAAGTGTTTTTCCAGTTTTCTGAGAAACACAAAGTTGCCCGGGATTGGAAAGTGCCCGGTTGGCGATAGGCTTGCCACCTATCCCATTTGTGGGACCAAGTATCTTCGGCTAATCGTGGGTGCACTTGTTGTACCTCTGCCTACCATTCGGGGATATGGGGATATAGGATATGGGGATAATCTAAATAAAAGGCTAAACATTAAGCTTCTTACCTGTTTGTAAATCTCTTCTTGCATTTGTCGCAACGATATACTTCATTTTTTTCTAAAATACTCGGAATTTTTATCTCATTGTCTGTATGTATATTTTTGCAATGATTCGTCAAGCTGGACTGTCTTGTGAAGTTAGCCCCACAAATAGAACAGACGAAGGGTCTTTCGAAAGTATGCTGTCTTATATGCTCTCGTAGTGACGCCTTCTTGAATGGTTTTGAACAGAATGGGCACAAATATTTCGGGTTCTTCACATTATCTTGGCTAATAGGTTCTGTGTGTAAGACTTCGTGGAAGAAACATTCCGCTTGTGAGTCTGTTGAGTACAGGCATTGGCTGCAGTTCCAAAGAATGGACACCTTGTGATGGTCGTGTTTCTCGAACTGACACGCGTTGGATCTAATGTGTTGGGTAACTTCTTGGGAAAAAATGAAAGTTTCACCGCATTTTGGGCACCTGAAATTTTGGTAAAATTAAGTAAGTCATTGTCTAGTGTTTAACTCATTCGGCTCGAATGAGAGCTCCCAGTTCGATCCTCGTGTAAGAGAGTGTCTCTAGGGGTGATCTTGGAAAGTCGAAGTGAACAGCAGCTCACCCTGGTGGTGTGTTAAAACTCTCGTCTCGTGCCTCGGATGAGTATATGAGGCTATCAGTTTATGTGCTCATCCGAGATCCAAATATGACTCTGTTTTTAAGTTTAGTCGCACGACACAGGGCAGTCTGAATTAATGTCGATACGTTTGTCACCGTTAGAGAGCTCACTGTTCCGCGTGATGATTTGCAGAAAATCCATATAGATTTTAAGAAGTAAACAAGAAAATTATCTATCAAATGGACCTAGCTGCAGTACACGTTGTTATTGTTACGAATAATCTAGAAACGTGAAGAGTTGAAGCACTGGAAAGATCTGGAAATAAAAGAAAGAGATAGCTATTTCTATTGATAAAGAAATAGTTATGTCATAATTGACTTTTGACAAATAGTTATGCCATAATTGAATTCCGTAACTCGAATATTTATGCCATGATTGACCTTATCGTTTAGGGCATAAGGGCGTGAAAATAGCGTGTACTAGACTTTTTACATAAAATTACTTTTTTACGACTAGCCTTATTTATGCGTAGATGATTCGGGATTAATTTGGAACTTTACCCTGGGTATAAATAGAGATGTGTGGACAAATCGCGATAGTACGGGCAACCAGTGTAAGTGAATAAGAGAAGTGTTTTCATTTAGCGTAGTCGGTTTAGTATTAGTACAGCGGGTGTCACTAGTGTGTGTAGTGTATATAGGTATTGAATTGTGTTTGACAAAGATTTTTTTATCTTATCTTTTATTCCTTTACACTTCAATTTTTCAGTTTTAATTAGTTGTATATGCTGACTTGTTAATATTATGTATTAATTCGTACATACAGGGTTTTTACTTATAGGGCTTACAAACCCTGTGTGTAAAAACCCTTGTATGTAGATTTGTATATAATACAACGCATTTATTGTAAATAAATAAATAATAATAAAAATATGTAATTTCGATTTGAGCCTAGGTAGGTAGCCTATTGTATTGTATTATATTATGGCTCAGATAATGAGGTCCCGGGTTCAATCCCGGGGTCGGGCAAAAGTGTTAATGAGGTTTTTTCGAGGTTTTCTCGAAATCTAATCCTCAGTAGCAGCTGGGAGTTTGGCGGGGTGGTGTATTACCACTGCCGTGCCTCGGATGAGCACGTTAAACTGTCGATCCCGGTTATCACTAGAAATAATCGATAATCGTTAGCGTGTTGGTAAATACGGCGATGAGGGTCACCATTTATCTCACCAACTGGAGCTGGAAAATCTATAAACGTTCGGTTAAAGAAAAATAAAATGTAATGTTGACACTAAAACACTGCTGTCTGCGGCAAACGACTTCCCAAAGAAGGTTATCAATTCGGCTCTATGTTTTTTTTGTTTAAAAGGGTGTACTCTCCGTGTAGGTCCGTTATAATTTGGTGTCGATCTGATGCAGAATTCTAGAGATACAGGAAATGGGAAGTCAGTTGCTGTAGTTTTACTGAGTTAATATATTATTTTTTCACAGAATATATTATGTAAAAAATCAACACCAAAAATTTAATGTTGTGAATTTATATATGCAAGAAATTGTAAAATTATCTTAATCAAGCTGCTCGGGAAAAACAAGCGAAATCTAAATACCTATGAAGATGAAGTGACTACAAGATGCTTGAATTCTGTGCGTTTTGCTCAACAGCATTTCACTCCCCTGCAATGCTTGTCGTTTTTATGCTTGAAAGGTAAAAAACATTTTATATATATAGACGGTGGTCATATTTAAGAGATACCTGCTTGTTTAATGCCTTATGCTATTAAAAGATAAGATATATACTTACTTCTTTTTCATATTGGGATGCATCCTTCGAATATGATCCTTTAATTCAAGTACATTTTTTAAAACGACTTTCTCCGCACAATAAGGACACTTTTTTCTTAGATCTTTCACTGGCATTCCTCGATCTTTGAGAATTTCCTTTCGTCTTACCCTATGTTCTGATTTTTGTCGATGAAGCTTTGCTTCCGCAGAAGATTCAAACGTTTTTGCACAAATAAGACAAAAGAAAGCTTGTTGCTTATGCCTAGATTTCAAGTGCGCTGCCAAAGTCAAGGATGATTTAAATTTTTGACCACAGTGTTGACATTTGTGAAGCTCTTGATAGCTATCTGTTGCTGTATAAGCTAATCTGTGACCAGTTTTTAGGCAGTGCTGTTTAATCTCCATGTTATACCGAAACTCTTCATCGCAAACTTCGCATCGGAGAATAGACTTTTTCCTTATAATTATTGGCATTGATCTGTTTATTGCAGCGACAACTTCGCTATGCTCGGAGCTTGTTAGATGTCCTAGCATTTCAGGAGATGTATCACATTCAAATTTGCAAAATGAACACCAATATCTACCTTCTATGGATGTAACAATTTGTTCGTGTTCTTCAGAATAGCAATGTTGCATGAAGTTTGATAGCCAGTTTGTGTAAAATTTGCATGGACTACACTGAAACGGTGACTGATGTACGATTGCATCCATATAACTTAAAATAAGATCTTGATAAACAGCACTTTTAGTATCGGTAGCCTTTCTAAAATGATAATGTGATATTAAGTGCTTACCCATTAAGTGTATTCGAACGCGAGATTTACATCCAGAACACTGCACAAATATAGGCTTCCTTTTTCTTTTCTTTTTTTCTATTTTAAAAATTATTTTTGACTCAACTAGCTTATTTTTCTTCTTTGGGCCAGAATAAATACTATCATTGACAAATAGAGAAGGTCGGGTTGGTCTTTTGTCCATCACGGCACGCGTTGGTTCCAAATGCCCTGAATATTCTAATTCTTGCTCCGGAAGTACTTTACGCAAATGTAAATTTGACATTAAATGTTTATCGTATATAGCTCTCGAACCAAGACGACGATTGCAAGGACCACACCAATATTGGACGGACCCTTTGGTTTGGATTGTAGTTTGCATAATCTGTGTTTTTTCATTAGCTCCGGGTATCCACTTGCCTTTAGTGTGTCCAGGTGGTGGAGCATCATAGTCTTCATCTCTTTCGTTCCCGTCGGTTATCGCAAGTGGCTTCCATTTCCCACCAATGTGCTCTTGTTCTTCCCATTCTTCATGTTCTGGTGAATCAGGTGGCCATTTTCCACCTGTATAATTAGATGGCGGTTTCCATTTACCACCATGAGGAGCATCTTCTTCGTCATCTTCGTCCGAATCTTCTGATTCCTCGGAATCATCGTCACCTTTGAAATCAGCAAATGGTCCAATGTTATATGATACAGTTTGGATGTCTTTCTTTACGTTTCCACTTATGCTAGCTACTGCGTTAATTAGTTTCGTTTGATTATCTTCATTACTGCCAATTCTTAAACTATGACCACCGATCCAGTCTTCCCCTCTTAAGTTATTTTCTAATGGACTCATCCTAGGAAGATCTCTAGATGTAGATGCCGTTGGCATGGTACTCTTAGTACTAATTTTTGCTTTGGAGATGGGTGTTGGTGGTGTTAGTCTAGACAAAGAAGATTTCTTAACACTGCTTTGAAGTTCTAAGGATTGAAAAAATATGTCTGCACCCAGGCTGTAAGTGGGTTCCAATGTATCGATTGGAGGAAGGTCTGATTTCATTTGCGATTTGTCTTTGCCGCACCTTTCCTTTCTATGTTTGATGTAATTATCCAGTCCAATGATAGTCGCGTTACATTTGATACACAAATGGTTGTCATCGTCGTCATCGTGAGGCGAAAGCATCTGAAAATAAGGGAATACGAATGATGAAATATTATTATGCAGGCGCGTGCGCTTCTTATAGGCAGAAAAGCAGTGCTTTACCTTTATTTTAAAAAAACGTTCATACGTTTTAGATGACTTATAAATAAATGAATAAACAAAATATAATAACTTAAAAACGCCTAATATTTTTAAATAGCACCTATTTGCAAGCACAGCACTCAAACATATTTGCCAGGCGTTTATTAAACGATAAATAATATTGAACTAAGGCCGCAAGCAATCTGCCTCACATTGTAAATGTGTGCGAGACATAATTACCTATCCGCACGTAATTGGCTCACTCACACAATGATGCTATGTTATAAAGCAGGTAATGCGGGCTTGTTCTATAATCCGGGTAAAGATAATAGACGAAATATTATTGACAAAAAGTATGCTCACATTATGCATTTTTGTTTAGTAAGGTTTTATTTGTTTAAATAGCAGAAATGTTTTGTGTTTCGCGGAGGCCATTTGCTTATTCGTGTGATAGCTGTTAAGCATTGTTTATTATTTTGTTTGTGCCAGTATATTATATAAAGTTTTCATTTTAATATTTTTAAAGTGTGTAGGTACATTTAATAGGTTATTACTGAATTTCTATAATAATTGTAGTGATTTGCTTTTACTAGTGCATTTGTTGATTTTTTAAATGTTATTTGATTGTGAAGTTTGCGTTGAAAATGTGTGTTTATTAAAAATTAAAAATAACAAGTTTTTTCTATTTTGTCATTCAGTGAAAAGATTCAAATCGTGTCTAAATGTAGGTGTGTACCCGAGCTACAATTAAACCAGCAAGGCCAGCAAAACGTATACACACATATTTGAAAAACACACAAAATCAACAACTCACAGAGCTTTCCATGATTTCTATAGAAACGACATTAATGATAGAATTAAAACGCAATCCAACTTTCTATGACGATATCCTAAAATCATATTTAAAAAAGGATAGGCGCATAGATTTCACTACATAGTATAAAACAAAGTAGCTTTCTCTGTCTGTCCCTATGTCCATATGCATGCTTAAATCTTTAAAACTACGCAACGGATTTTGATACGGATTTTAATAGATAGATTGATTCTTGAGGAAGGTTTCAGTATATAAACCTTTCAGATATTCCTACGAGAACAAAAGCTACGCGGGTGAAACCGCGGGCAGGTCGCTAGTAATCTATAAATGAATGAGAAGTTTGTTTTTTTACTAACCCGTAATTTTATTATTAAGTTTATATTATATAAGGCCATATCGGATATCTCGCAAGGGATGTGTTCTGTAACTATCACTCACTTGGATAATATATTTGAGGTGGTCAAAATCTTGCGTTTATTTATATCGGTGTATAGTAATCTCAAGTAATCAGAACCTTCAGTGAAAATTGAAGCTGACTAGGTGAGTAGTTAGATATTAATTTAGCTTATTATTTTACTTATTTTATTACAATTTCATTCGCCGCGACGATCGATTGCTGTTTTGTTTGCGTTGCCGTAGAAGATGTACATGAATAGTAGTACATCTAAGACTTATTCTGTTGGCATGATTTCCGACTTAGAGATCCGTCGCATGGCTGTAGCTATGCTACAAATCTATAAGAAAAATTTTTGTGATCGAGTACACAGCTGCATACCCAGTGTCATAATTCTGTGCACGCCGCTGTTATTATGATATTTAACATAAGAATCTCACAGAACAATTGATTTTTCAATGTATGTTACTGAGAATATTTTAAACCATTGTAGTATTTTTTTTCCTAACCTGTGATTTATTGATATGTAACATTTTCCCTCTTGCTTTCCTGCATTCTGTAGGAGTCTTTCGGGAAATGCGACGGAAGTGTCAATAGAGAGCCGGGCGGACGGCGCGAGGTGCGCATTATTTGAATTAACCTATGAACGCGCGTCGTGGTATAGTTAGCTATTAGCATCATCGACATAATATATACATTGATTTCGCTGATTAACATCGACATAGCAATACCTCTGGACTTGTAACTTCAAACAGAATGTCTTTCATAAACGGCCCCACGACGTTTGGTTTCTTTTTAACAGCTACTTTGTTTTTTATCGAGTATTAATTATTGGCGGTATGATCAATGCTCGTCCTTGATTGGGTAAATATCGTATTGCTGTATTTAAATCAGTGGGGCGTGAAATTTAAAATAAGAACAACAATTTGACGGCCTGAAAAAGTAGTTAGGGAGGGTGCTATATGAAAGGTAGCAATGAAAGATTTCATTTAATTTTTTAACCAGTCGATTTTTATTATTTTACCGTTTTTTAATACGTACTTAAAACTGCTAAAAATCGAATTAAATTTTGTAATTTAAGTTTTGTAAAACAGCTTTTTAAGTATAATTTTTTTTCCATTTACAACTAATTTTATTTATTTAAAATATTTATTACACAAAACGTACAAAAAGTGAACTTAACGTCTGAAGACATTTTCTACCAGTTAACCTTAAAGTTGTAATTATATAGTCTAGATTGAAATATATTTATTGATGGAACCTCTTGAATATAATTTGGGAGATAATTCCAGACACGTATTGCTGTAAGCGTAAAAGATTCCAAATAAATTTCTGTGTTGTGAACTGGGACCAAAAGGGCATTAGTGTGTAAAGAGCGTTGAATATGACCCTGCGTATAAAAGTAATGAAACCGTTCACGTAAATATGATGGAGAAAAAGGATCATGCAGTATTTAAAAAAGCAATATAATAACATGGTCATTGCGACGGTTACGCAAGTCCAACAATTTTAATTGAGATCGAAACTGACTTACGTGACCAAAATTTAATATATTTTTAAAATAACTTTAAGACTTTATGTTTTTCAAATCTGATTTTAAGAAACTGAATAACATAAATTTAATTTACTTAAATCTTTTGCTTTGCTTGATTTGTTCGGGATTTATTTACGTCTTTCTTTTTTTTTTGAAAAAAAATCTTTTTGTCTTTATTTTGTTATTTTCAAATAATCGATTTTGAAGTTAAGACAAAATTTAAAAGCTCAAGTACTGAGTTGAGTGCCATTCAAAGGATCAAAATCGATCATCGTTTTGAAAATACACAACGGTTCAAAAAAAAGAAGAAAACGTTCCTTCACACCTGTATCCTCGAAGAGGTAGGTAAAAGTACAAGTACACTCACTATTTGCCGAAGATATTTAGCCCCATAATGTGACAGGTGGCAAGCATATCGCCAACCGAGCACTTATCCAATCCCGGGCAATGTTCTTTTTATCAGAAAATTTATCAGAAAACACGAGAATTTAATCTAGTACCTCATGCGGTCAACATCGGCCCGGACTACTACTAGACCTCAGAGGTGACAACTGTTCAGAAACGAAAATAATTAGGTATATTTTTAATAAATTCTAGAGTTATGAAATATTTGAGTTTCAAAAATCTATGTTTTAGTATACTTTTATCTCCTTTCAGATTTAAATACCTAGCCTAGCTAGTATAATTTGTCAGAATCTATTTAAAAGACCAATTCGTTTTTAATGTAGCAAATAGAACACACAAACATTTTGTACTTCAAACTGGAAAAAATCAACAACAATTAACTTATTTCATTGAGCATAATAACATTCCTTTAGAGACACACTTGTAGTCAATTTCGAGCGCTAGGAATGTTTCTATACATTGATTTCGCTGATTGCACCCATTTAATTTCTTAATGTCAGATGACACACATCATATTTGACTACTGTGATAAAGAATGCCGTACGTTTGAACTCTTCAAGCTAAAAAATCTATTCTTAGGTGTTTTGCTTATTTGGGCAATTTACCGGAAAGCTTGCAGGGTCAACCGATTTACAATTTTATTATTATAATAGGAACACCACCCGTGCGGAGCTGGGACGGGCAGTTAGTTTTCATTAAAGTCATTTGTAACAGAGTAGCACATTAAACATTTTTGTCGTAATGCAGCAAACCCCTTGAAATAGTTCAACCTAGTTGTAGACGCAAACAGGAATCACATTCTTTCAAGTTAGTTTAAATGTAACGGAGTGATAGATAGCTTTATGCAAATATCGGGTTATTGCGAAACAAAGTTCCGCAGTAATGAGCCTCACTGACTTGCATATATTACCGATCATCACGAAACCAAAGACCAGTGCTGGTAGACGGGTTGAGCGTTTACAAAGAAACAAAGGCATGAGGTCAAACATGACATTAATTTGTAATTTCCGCGTCCAAGTGACCTTTGCGATGCCACTGAATAAAAAAGCAGCATTAAAAATGAAATAAATTCTCTAGTTTCGAAAAATAAAGAAGATCTCAGCGGCACAATTGTCCATCTTCGTCGACCACATATCTACCACTTCAGTAGTATAACCAAAGTACGTAATCAGCGATCGCTTCACTACGCAACCGAAATGTTAAGGAGAAATACTAGTGTTCTACTTCACTTAACAGGAGACGAAGTAATCTTCCACGAAATGTTGCAAAGTAAACTCATGTTATCTTTGAGATAGACTGCCACTTGAATTTATAGAGCAGTGTAGACATTTAAGATCTCCATTATTTAGCGATTTGTCAGATGCAAAATGAATATCGCATTGAAGAATAGACTTTCTGCTATTCTGCCAGGTAGTTCGTAAAAGACGAAAATTTAGTCACTAACATCGTCACAATTAGGTGGTAGATTTCCGCAACGTCTCGCCCAGTCTTAGTACCACCGCCTTGCCCAATCCTACCGTAATAATACATGACAACGCACTATTAATAGTGAGTTGTCAACCGTGTGGCTGATATCAAGCCACATGCATAAATTTACCGGATACTTTAACCTCTATACCAGAATACGACTGTGCAAGCTTTGACGTTATTGCGGCAAGAATAAGCAAGGTGGTAGTACCTGGACGAGATGTAGCAGAACTATATCACCAAATAGTTACGACATTAGTAACAGATTTAGCGAATCATTTGCGTTTTATAAAATGAGGCCCAGAATAACAAAGGTCCATTTGTTGTGCAACTTTTTCTGTATAATTGATGTAACGGGCGGCCATATGGCCATACGCGTAAATGATTAGTGGATAAGGTAAAGAAAATTCACACTAAAATACAGTTTAATAAACACATTTACTAACTGATATGTGACCGTCATTTAACCAACGTAATAATTGGCACAGCAGTGACGCGCATTAGCTAAAAGTTGCAATCTTTTCGTTTTTACTCGACTACGCTAGAAGGAAGGTCACGTTTCTTTGTAGGGTGTCGAGAGTACTCGTATGTATGACTGTATGTATGTATATATCTTTGGCATGCTATGCTATAGTTTTTACTAGACTGCTTGAAGAAGGGTTATGTTTTTTGGATTTGGTCGCAGTCGGGTTTTTGGTTTTGTTATTATTTTTTCATTTTTTTTTATTGTGGATAGGGAACCACTTGACCACGATCTCGCCTGAAGGTAAGCTAAGATGTGGCCTAAGATGGAACGCGCTTCACTAGAAGGTACCTGTTCGCTCATCTCTTGAAGATCCCCAGATTATACTCATCAGGGAACACAGACTCAGGAAGCATGTTCCAGTCCTTTGCGGTTAGTTATATATAAAAAGAAAAGTCCTGATTCACTAATTGACATATCAACGCCCAGTCCCAGTCCAACTCCTGAATCAGGAAGCCCCAAATTTTTCACATGGATTGTTTTTACAATAAGAAAGAATTTTTCGAATTTCATCCAATTAGATGATGAAATATGGTGTGAAATATTGTATAAAATTTCTTATTTTTTTTGTATACCATTAAATAACAAACAAGCAGATGGCTTTCCTGATAGAAAGATAAACCATTGCCCATAGACACCATTGATGTTACTGGTGGATTGCTATCCGAGTGGCGGGATAGGTATACCATATGCATAAGTCTACCGGCTTCCTTACCTGAAGAACCTAAATACGACATTGACAAGCATTGACGCTATTGCGGCAGAAATAGATAAGGCGCTGGTACCATATACCTACTCGGGTAGTAGTCGGGTGGTAGTTACAGGTGTAACCAACTGTTCGATTCTTACGAACTGTTTGGCGGAGTGGCAGATACATTAATATCTTAATTTACTTGCGGTCAAAGCAGCGCGGGTCAGCTACTCGTAATTTATTAATTATATTTATGTAACGTCCATACTACTTTAGATAAAAGTCTATGGACGGATGTAGTTATTCGATGGGTGAATAATTCGCGATGAGGCGTATTTAATTTGTGCTGTGACGACCTCGGCAGCGGGGCTGTCACCGGTAATACCCGACAGCCACGCGAACTACTATTTTCTTTTAACCTGCGACGATGTCGCCGCTGGGACCCGCCTCTGTCAATCATAGGAATTATTTAAAAGTGTGACATAGTTATTTTAAGCGAGGAAGTTCGTTAAAGGCAAACGTCAGGTCTAAGGTGTTGGTCCGAGCTTCTTTGAAAAATAGACCATCTGCCGTTGTGCTAGGCAGTTCGTAAGAGGCGAACGATTGGCAATGCGAATCACCATCTAGGCGGTAGAATTCTGCATTGTCTCGTCTGGGTGTGGTACCAGTGGTAACACCGCCTTATCTATTCCTGCCGCAATGGTGTCAGCGCTTGGCACTGTCGTATTTTGATTCGGAGGGTAAGGTGGTCAACGAACATGTTACTTAATTGTCAGCATCAAAAATTGGCAACAACCCTAGAATATTTTCATGTATGTCACATAAATGTAGTGTGTGTACTTAATGTTTATCTTTATGGATTTAATGTAGGTATTTCTAATCCGTGTTAATTCAAAACATTAGGTTTTAGCGGTCCTTCGCAATATAAACTTTAATTGAGCCAAATTACATACTCCAACGTTCGTGTAATTGTTTTGCTACATAGTTTTTTTGACAATTTGACACAAAGGGTTATATCCCGCAGACTACGCGCAAGGTACTTAAAAGTTAACACTTTTTGACGAGATTCACAGTTGCTCATAATATACTCACTTATGTCTCTAACAGATTAATTTCATGCAAGAGTTTTTTACAGTCAACTATAGCAGTAATAATATAATATCCTTCTAGCAACATTTTTAACATATCGGCCTGCTGTGAGAATAATCAATGTTGCTCAAATGACAACCGTCAATGTCAAGCCGGATAGGAAATGAATTACAAATATAGTGGAAACTCTATTTAACGCCTGTTGATTTTATGGCAGACTTACATACACATCTCACATTACATCACAACAACTCTAAATAACGCCAAAGCCATCGCCAGTATTCATCACTAGTTGCAGACATAATTATAAGGACTAACCAATTGTTACGATTTACTTTGATTGCCGCCATCATACGTACCTACCGAAGATTCCAAGAAATTGTTTTTTTTTGTTGTTTGTGATTACATTGCATTTATTTACTTTGACTGCTACATTAACTTTAGGTTATTATGCCTTGCCTATACTTAGTTGTTCACAAAATTTCAAACTGTTAACGTGGCAATAAGTATAACTCTTTGCATTGAAGAAAAAGCTTTATTCATATTCGCAAAAGAATATTTCCCAAACTTTATTTTCTTCCCTCCGTTTAACGATAACTCTCAATAACGCCCTAAAATATGTACCTAGTCTTCTGAGTGTCGCTCTATAGAATTTAAACTATACATACATGTCGAAATTTCTTATATAAAAATGTAATTATGTATATCATTAATACAGTACGCTTCCAGTAGGATTCTGTCAGATGTGAGCTCCTGTTTATGGATATATCCGATCATTGGTTGAAATATAAATACGGGATTGAAACCAGTACGTAACTGCCCATTAGTCGAATACCCTATAGAGCTACCAATGTTGCAAGAGCTGTACTTAAGAGTAAATTCCCCGGAATTACAACATAAGGGCAACAAACAGACATAAATAACGCCGTTCACCTGTCCGCTCACATCGCTTTCGATATTGATACAATATTTCTGCGACAGTCAAACGAGTTACTTCATTTATATTGGTAATTCACGTACGATGATTAAGGATTACAGGTCCTGCTTATTACAAGGAGATAAGCTTATTGCATGGAAGATGAGTTGGGGCTTTTTCTGATTCGGACAAATAAAATGACAGCATATCACCGTCTATGACTAGATTGATCTTGAGGATAGAACTGTGAGAACCGTTCTGTGATGTCTTACTTTTTTTACATATCATAAGATAGCAAACAAGCAGATGGGTCTCCTGATGAAAAGAGTCAACCATCGCGTATAGACACCAAAGATGTTAATGGTGCGTTGCTATCTTGTGGCGAGGTCTAATGCCACGTGCATAAGTTTACCGGCTACCTTACCCTCCAAACAGGAACACGACTATGACAAGCACTGACTTATTGCGGCAGGAATGGGTAAGGCTAAGTGGTACCAGACCCGGGCGAGACTAGAATCTAAGATCAAATTATGAAAAAAAGAGAACTCATTGTAGAAGGCTGACAATTAAACTACCCGGCCTCCTTTGAAGAATACGTCAACTGCCGTTCTGCCAGGCAGGTCGTAAAAGGCGACCGATTGGCTATCGAGTCACTAACATCGTGACTATTAGGTGGTAGAGTTCCGCAACTTCTCGTCCGGGTATTTGGTAACACTGCCTTAGCTATTCCTACTAAAATAGCGTTAATTCTTGTCATTGTTGTATTCCGGTTTCGATGGCAATGGAGCCGGTAGACTTATGCATGTGGCAGTGCTTTCCCACCATATCATCTTTGGTGTATAGACGATGGTTTCTCTTTCCATCATGAGGATCATCTGCTTGTTTGCTATCTAATAATATAAAAAAACAACATACAGACAAATGCCAGATTGTTTCACCAGAATCAGAGAACTTCGTCCGATCTTTCAATGTAGTGCTAATAATCATAATAGATTAGGTAAGTAACAATCGTAATCGTGGAATTTTTTTAGACGCAATAAGGTTGCTCTAAGTTTTTACTTGTTGGAAAGATTATTTTAATTTAATTAGTGTGATTTGATTCTTTAAAGTGAGTTAGATATGGTAGTGCAAACAGAAGAGTCTGTGGATTAAATATTTCGTAGATACCCGATACTAAACGTATCATATGAGGTATTCGATAGATGTCATTGCCCTACAAGTAATGACCTTCTAATGCGTATTACAAGGTTATTGCCTGCAAGGGTTAATCATAGAGCAGGAAGGTTTTAGTTTTTAGGGTTCCGGAGTCTGAAATTAACCCATAAAATTTCGTTATGACTATCTGCGAATCAACTCAGAGAGTATGACGGCGTCCGCGTCGTCAAATGCAAGAATATTGTAAAGTGTAAACAACAAATGCACTGCCTGGGCCGGCAAGCGCATCGTTCGATATCCCTACTACTCAACTTGTTTTGCTACCTGTATAAAAGGCTCTGAGCGCCCGCCGATAAGGCAGTGGAGAGCTCGGATTGCAAGTGTATATGAACGTTTGTATGCTGTAATCGTCCGGACCGCACAACTTCAATTAGTTTTCCCATTGCTTTCTTTTGAAAGTATATGGGAAACTACCTGTGAGGGGAGTTTCTTCAGCCCGAGATTGTCTCGGCGGCTGTTCTACAGCCGCCGATTACGGTCGCGAGCAGTCTGCAGATTTTATTTTTGTGTACCCACACACAAAAATAAAAATACTACTACGATGTCGGGTACCCAAAACCCGAACGGCGGCTCGTCCAAGAGCCAGCACGAGACAGCCAGCACGCCGGCTAGCCAGCCAGCTGCACCCAGAGCGCGGGCCAGCTCCGAGACGGACATTAGTGAAATGTCCGGCTGGGAAATGGTCCAACCGCGCAAACCGCGCACTGCACCCACTGTGTCGCCGTCGTACTACTTGAAAAAGACGACAACACAGCAGGCATCCACACTGCCCCCACGTAAGTCGCCCGACACCTCAAAGGCGGGCTTAAGCAAGCCGCCCTCGCCAAAGGCGGCACAAACTGAGCGGCCAACATGGAAGTCGCCACAAATTAGAGTAGCCCCTTCGCGGGCGGCTCAATTTGGAGCGACAACCTCAGAGGCGGCTCAGTCTGGTCCGTCTACGGCGAAGGCGGCCTTAACTAAGAGTCCTCCGAGGGACCCGCGCGTCCACCGCCGCGCCGTGGAACGCCGCGTACCTCGCGACCGGACCGCTTCCGGACCGCGCACTTCGCGCGACCAATCCACGCAGCGCGACGCCGCCGCGCAGCGCGAGTTAAGCGCGCACCGCGATGCGCCCGCGCAGCGCGATCCGCCCGCGCAACGCGAAACGCCCGCGAGGCGCGAACCGCCCGCGCAGCGCGAACCGCCCGCGCAACGCGACCCGCCCGCTCAGCGCGACCCGCCCGCGCAGCGCGAACCGCCCGCGCAGCGTGAACGACCCGTTTACACCAAACCGCCCGCGCGGCGTGTTTCACCCGCGTCGCGCGAGTCATCCGCGCAGCGCTATTCGTCCGCGCAGCGCGATTCGTCGGTGCCTCGCGATTCATCCGCGCAGCGCGACTCTTCCGCGCAGCGCGAGACATCCGTGCCGCGCCGTGACTCCTCGGAAAGCAGCAACTCCTCTGCTTGCCGCATTTCTAGTGCGCGCCGCACCCCGCGCCCGCGCCGCGAATCACCCGCGCGCCGCGAGCGCGCGTCTGCAACCACGCCCAAAAAAGTGCCCAAACGTTCTCCAAAAAGTTTATTGGAGGAGAACTATATTATGCTGGCGAGACTTGCACAAAGCAAGCTGCTCGATGATGACCTCTTGGCAGCGATGGCCAGGCACCTCCAAGATAAAAGCGCCGAGCTTGAAGCGTCAGGCGCGGCTGATGTCCCGATGACGTCTGATGACGCTAGGGCGGTACAGAGAGCGGAAGTCGCGCCCATACTGTTGCCGCCTTGCACAACTCCTATGAGGAGAAAAAGAGATGCCGACGAAGAGGAGAGCGAAGAAGAGGCGAAACGGCAGTGCGTGCCGGCCGAGCCCTCGCCACCTCCCTCCTTCGCAGCCATGGCTGCGGCCTCACCGCGGAATAGCCAGAGATCCCCGCCACCTGTCACAGAGTCGGAACCACCCAATCAAACCAAAGGGAGATACCCACCTTTAGTGGTTGAACACCTACTTAACTGGACATTCCACTTCAGGCAGCTGAAGGATAAATTAGGACATGCCCCGAATGCCCGCCCCTTTGGACGCGGAGTTCGATTCACGCCCAAAGAGGAGAGTGAATACAGGGCCATTCAAAAATATCTAACAGAATTAGAAAAATCGGAATCACTGTCCTGGTTCTGTTACTCGCTGCCATCTGAGAGGAGTGTGAAGGTGGCGATACGCGGGTTACCAGCGGACACAGACCCTCAGGAGATCTGCCAAGAGTTGGCCACATTAGGGCACGAGGCGGAATATGTACGCCCGATTATGGCCAGGGTGGGACGCCCCGGATGCATTTTCATGGCCATCGTCAAAAGAAAACCCGACACCCTCCCGCGCATTTACGACATCGATGAGATGCTGTATATGCCGGGTGTAAAAATTGAGGCCTGGAGGGGAAAAAAGGGCCCCGCCCAATGTCACAGATGCCAGCAGTTCCGGCACTCATCGCATAACTGCCATCGGCCGCAGAGATGTGTGCGATGCGGAGGCGAGCACAGGGCGAGTGAGTGCCCCCGCCCAAAGGAAGACCCACCGACGTGTGCAAATTGCAGTGGCACGCACACTGCCAATAACACCAGCTGCCCCGTGTTCAGGCGGGAAGCGCGGAACAGACAAGCCGGAACTGTGGCTATCACCACAACACCTGCTACCAAGAAGCCCACCAATCAGCCCATGGTCGAGGAAAGCCAGAATAAGGTCCAGGATCAACCGACGGTTACCACCTTAACGGCACCGGCCAACGACCCAAAGCCTAGAGGCTCCACAACTGGTAGCAAAAGGCCCAGGAAGCCTAGACCAAGGAAGTCCAAGGCCAAAAAACAAGGAGTAACCATCTCGGTCACACCGGCAACTTCGGCCCCGGAAAGTGCACCTGAAAACGAGGAGATCCCAAGGAAGGCGGCCCCATCAGTGTCCCCGGACGAAGGGAAACTGGTTGTCTTGGAAAAGGCAATCCAGATTTTCCAAGATGTGCTGGGGGCACTGCGAGAGGGACTGGACCCTGTTACCGCTATCCTCAGAGGGATGACAGAGCTACTCCAGATTTATGGGAAGTAAGCCTCTGAGGATCCTGTTCTGGAATGCCCGTGGCCTGAAGACCAAGGTCACGCCCCTGAGAACAATGTTAAAACACCAAGACATCGATGTTGCGCTGATTAATGAAACCTGGCTGAACCCAGCAGACAGGCTTCACATCCCGGGGTACATCGAGTATAGGAAAGACGAGCAGTCCGAAACACGCGCTTACCGAGGGTTGGCTATACTAGTCAAAAGACGGATTATTCACCAACCCGTCCCCATAGACCAGAACATCACCTCTCTCTCATGCCTGGGGATTGACGCTCGAATAGAAAGGCGAGACCTCCGTATCTATGCCATCTACCGACCACCTAATGAACGGATGAATACAAACGAGATCCATCAGCTGATGTGTACCCGCGAGACTGTAATCGCAGCAGGCGATTGGAACTGCCGACACATCAGCTGGAATTCCAACTATACCTGCACCAACGGCCGTAAGGTGATGAAACTAGCAGAGACCCATGACTATCATCCCATGGGCCCAGAGGCACCAACGCATTATCCCGATGTTCAGAGTCAGTCCCCTGACGTCATCGATTTTCTCATATCCAAAGGGTTTCCTACTAGCCAACTCTCGGTAGAAGTGCTAGATTACCACACGATCTCCGACCATCAACCTATACTCGCGGTGTTGAACCACGAACCAGTAAGGGCCCTCTACCCCGCGCAACGCGCTGTAGTGGACTGGAAAGTCTTCCACTGGGAGCTAGAGAAATCCACAGTCACTCGACCTATCATCCAGGCTGACGACGTGGACTATCTAGCGGAAGACCTACAGCAAAAGATGTCCGAAGCCATTAAGAAGGCAACCAAGTTGATGCCAAACAGGAGAGCGCTGCCACCACTTCCCGCTAGGATACAGAGGTTGATCCAGGAGAAGCAAGCCCTCCGCAAGACCTGGCAACGCACCAGATGTCCCGTGCAGAAACGCCAACTTAATCACCTAGCAGAGAGAGTCAAGGCAGAAGTAGAAAGCCTTAACATCCAGCGTTGGGATGATCGTATCGGTGCAGCCAGCGATGACTGGTTGTCCTTGCACAAACTCTGCCGACAACTCTCTCATGCTAGAGAACCTGTAAGACCGCTTAAACACCCAGATGGCTCTCTCAGATACATAGCCGAAGACAGAGCCGAAATCTTTGCGGGACACCTGGAACAGCAATTCCAACTGAATCCAACCCAGGAAAAGGAGTTTGCGAAGACCTTAGAAGACCAACTTGGAAGAATACGCAATGGCTCAATACCACTCGATGAAGACCCAATCGTGTTCTCGCCTAAACAAGTCTGCCGGTTGATAACAAAAACTAAACCTCGAAAGGCACCAGGCGCAGACCAAATTACCAACATGGCCCTGCGACACATGCCGTACAAATATACCGCTGCATGGACCCGCCTTTTTAACGGTGTTATGAGGACAGGAAGATTCCCGTCCACCTGGAAACTAGGACGAGTCATCATGCTCCCTAAGGCCGGCAAGAACATACTACTGCCTAATAGCTATCGGCCTATTACTCTGCTTCCAACCATCTCGAAAATATTCGAACGGCTACTTCTTGCCCACATTGACAACCATTTCACACCCAGAATGGAGCAGTTCGGATTCAGATCCGAACATAGCACTACACTCCAACTCTCCAGAGTCATCCACACTATGACAGCGGCCCTTAACAAGCGGGAGAGCGCAGTCGCCATTTTCCTGGACATGGAGAAAGCGTTCGACCGCGTATGGCACGCTGGTCTGATCGAGAAGCTACTGAACCTGAAGATACCGCCTAGGATAGTACGCGTCATCGCCTCATTCCTGCACCAACGCAGATTCCTCCGAACGACTCATGGGGGCAGGGGTCCCACAGGGTAGCTGCCTTTCGCCGACACTGTACTCCACCTATACCAATGATATCCCAGTGCCACCTGATACCACCTTAGCACTGTACGCAGACGATGCCGCGTACATCAGTTCATCTCTATCCGCCAAACACGCAGCCATCAAGATGCAGAGGACGCTCGACAATCTTCAACCATGGCTGAACAGATGGAGATTAGTTGTCAATGTGGGTAAAACACAAGCAATGACCACGAAAATGGGAAGTCTGGCACGTAATCTGCCAAAACTGAAGCTCTCGGGTGAAGAAGTTGAGTGGCAGCACTCCTGCAAATACCTGGGAGTCTTCATCGACCCTAAACTTTACATGCACAAGCACGCCAAACACGTAGTAAACCAGTCCAAGGCTGCTTGTGCAATCCTACACCCAATCCTGTCTTCCAGACTACCACTAACCCAGAAACTATCCATCTACAAATTATACATCCGTCCCCGCTTAACCTATGCAGCCCCTGCTTGGTTTCAGTTGCTGAGCAGAACGAACAAGAACACTATCGAAGCCCAGCAGAACAAGTGCCTTAGAACAATTACCGATGCCGCACGTTACGTGAAAAACTCGACCATCTTAAGAGATCTCCGCATGGAGAAGATAGAAGAATTCGTCGCCAGATCTGCCAGGAACATGTACGAGAGAACCGATGTGTCCAACTTTGAGCACATCCGGGGGTTAGCACCGTGGACAACCACCTCACATGAACGCAGACCATATCCGCGGGATATCCTCACTCCTGAAGCGGGGGGTATTACTTGATAAAGCCGCCGCTTTCGCTGCTGGTCGCCTGCCGGGCTTCCCACCAGCGGGTTCCACCCAGAGCGGCTGACCTGCGCGGAGCGGCGTGAAGAATCGGGAGATACCCCCCAGCGTACCCCAGGATAACCCATATTTAACCCAACGACCGGGTGATAGTCATCACCCGCGTAGAACACTTCGGTCAGGGGGCTTTGCCCCGATACCGACTCCCCACGTCCCTTTTGGGAGTGTGAGAAGACCAACGAGTCGATAAGGCAGTCTAGGCTCTGGCGTGGCTCGGTACACTTGTTGTATCTTGCTAGTAGCTTATCCTTGACTCTTGGATAATTAATTTGTGCAAACAAGTTAATTATTATTGTCAACTATAAATTAGTCGCAGTACAATTTATAATGGACTATCTATTGCTTAAATTATGACTTATTTGTAATAAGGAATAATTAAGTTACTTGGAATTGTTAAACGAGAACTAGTTATTAAATAATGGAAAGCTTTAATAGTGATCTTATGTTATTTTTGATATTTGGTACAAGTTGAACAAAATATAAAGAGCTGTTAATGCTGTTATATCACCACATCCGCATTTTATTTATCATATCTGACCCACTTCCTGCAAGTACATATTAGTATTGGAAAGCTATAATTTGGTGTGAATATACATATTAGTCACGACGACAAAGTAGTAACAAAGTTACAAGTAATAATCAACTAACTTATAAAATGTACTTGGAGAAATAAAGGTGATATATCTGTCATTGACGTTAAATAGGTGAAACGTTTATAGTATAAAACAATAAAAAGCTCTCTTCTTAGTCCACATTATTGTGATTTGCAACCTACGGAACCTTACATTACGTGTGGCGCAACAGGCCCTTGACCGATTTTTATATGTATTATGAGCAAGGGTAGACTCGCCGTTGTACAAAATAATCGAATTGTTCTTCAAGTACCTACGATTTACTGGATAAAAAGTGTTACTGGCTTTAAAAAGTGTAATGTCTAGAGTAATTTAGCTTACGCAATAACTGTGTCATGTAAATGAAGTAACCGTGTAATACAAACATTCATAACAATCAAAAGAAAAATCAATACCTCTAGACAACCACTGAAAGACGCAACAATAATTAAAAACTTCCCCGAAACGGTGTAATGACATTAATGACATGCCAGTGACAGCGGCAGCTATTTGTAAGGTGTCATTTGTCAACTGTTTGACAGACAATGGTGTCAGGCGGCGACAATTGACGAGTGACAGTCTGTCATTACATTAAATGATTTGTTAAAATTAGACTGTTTGCGTAGATATATTTACACGTCTGTTTGTTAATTTTGTTTCCATTGTCAAAATACGAGCTGCGCTCTGCGGCTTCGCTTGTGATCTCTGAGAAACTGTTAACTTTTAAGGATAAATATTAAATTATACACAATAGGTATTCCATGTTATAAACTTCGGCCCTGTCAAATTTCATTCAAACTAGTTCAGTCATTTCAAGATTTTAGCTCTTTTTGATATATCATAACATCCAAACAGATGGGTCTTCTTATGGAAAGAAACAACCATCTTCTATAGACAACAAAGATGTTAAAGGTGCGTTGCTATCCTTAGGTGGGGTCTTAATGTCACATGCATACGTTTACCGGCTATCTTAGCCTCCAAAGTCCAAACCGGAATACGACAGTGACAAGCATTGACGTTATCGCTGCAGGAATAGCAAGGCCGTGGTACCAGACCAAGGCGGCCGGTCAGGAGGGTCATCTGTATATTTGCTATCAATGTAATAATATAAAAAAGGCGGAAGAAGGCTAATACTTGACAGTAGAGTTCTGTTACGTCTTGTTCGTTTTCGGTAACACCTCTGCTCCTATTCCTGCTGCAATAGCGTTCGTGCTTGTCGCTGTTGTGTTCCGATTTGGAGAACAAGAAAGCCGGTAAAATTAAGTGTAATAAAAATAGCATACATCCATGCGTAATATGTTAAAAAGTTCATTCTTGTTGGGAATAAAACCCTAAACTTGTTGCAATTAACGCCAACCCAAGCAGCAATCAAGCATGTTTAATACCCATAAAGCAGCTCATATAGAACTTAAAGTTCTATTGCAGCCGTACAATGGTGTAAAAAGATGCTTTTATCGGTATAAGAGACCTTTATGAGTTTTTATACAGCCTAATGCTGTACAAGGCCTTTCTTAGAGTTCCGCGTAAGCTTTAGGCGTAATATCTGAATATTAATACACTACTGTACAGCTTTAAGCAATTTGTAACTCATTAGGCTGATTTTAATCCTTAAAGCTGTACATTAGCTGTATTTTGTTTAGCACGGGAATTTATTACAGCTTTAAGTGTTATTATAGTATCACTCAACGCTTGTTTCTGCAAAATGGGACGTGCAATCACCGTTCTACAGCTAATATTTATGGCGTAATTGCAGACTGTTATGCAGCCAATGGTGTTAAAAAATCTGCATATACAGCTATAGTACAGCTCAAGGCTGTATTACTGAGAAAATTGTTGTTTGCTGTTCTTATATCTGCATAGTTGATATCATGTGGAGAAAAATCAAGAGGAAGATTGAAAAGGAATATTTAAATGTTATAAATTACCAACCAAGTAATCGTGATGAAGATAAAGCTGAAAAATTACTAATTCAGGTAAACCTAAAATCGTCATTTTTATTAATGTTCAAGGAAACATTAATAAAAATGACGATTCCGTAACAAAAACATTAAAAAGTGATTGTAGGTTATCTAATTTATTATTTTTTAGGCTTATCTTCTTCATTAAGGTTACTTGGTTGGTAATTTACAATAACTGTTTTTTTTAATGTCATAAGATAGCAAACAAGCAGATCGGTCTTCTGATGAAAAGAATCAACCATCGCCTACAGACAGCAAAAATGTTAATTGTGCGTTGCTCTCTTGTGGCGAGGTCTAATGCCCCATGCATAAGTTTACCGGCCACCTTACCCTCCAAACCGGAACATGACAGTGACTAGCACTTACGCTTTGCAGCAGGAATAGATAAGGCGGTGGTACCAGACCCGGTCGAGCCAATGCAGAGCTCTATCATCTAGTAACCACGATGGAAGTGACTCGCATAGCCCATCGGTTGTCTTTTACGACTTGCCTGTCAGAAAGGCAATTGGTCTTCAAAGAATATATAAAAAAAGAGTTAAAAAGAGAAATAAAAATCATTACACTGAGAAAATATGTATTTTTTTATTTTTAACTTGCTACTATACGGAGTTTTACAAAAGCGGTATAGTAAGTCGAAAGGGGGGTGACTCAGAGGGCCATTTTGAATAACTTTTGTTCAACGATTTGTGAAAATTCCCGAAAAACAATTTTGTTTTTCCATTGTGAAAAGTCACGTGACCAACAAAGTTTCTATGGAGAATCAATATTTTTTCGCGAATTTCCAAAAGTCGTTAAACAAAAGTTGTTAAGAATGACCCCCTGAGCCACCCCCTTTCGGCTTACTGTACGACTTTTGCAACACCCTGTATATATGTATACTTACAATCGTTTTAAAAATATTATATACTTAGATACAATTACAGGCAAAAGAGTATGAGTTTCTCTTTGAAGAACTAATAATATTAAATCACAAGCACGAAATAACGCATTCTTCTTAAAAATATTTTTGTGATAGACCAATATTTAAAGGGCTTGATCAACTTAGTTATATCAAGTTGTTTTCTTGATCATTATAATTCACCTTTATCCTCCCACAAACTGGGTACGATACAAATACGGTTTTGGCTCCTCTCAATTGTTTTTATTATTTTATAAGGCATATTTCCCTGAAAAATAAAGTAAAACATGATTGAAATACATGCCTCATAAGTTATAGTTAACAATAAGTAGGTTTAGTTGTAAAGTCAAACGACCGACATCAATACAACACAATAGCGAAATCAAGTGACAAACATATGTTTTGTATTTAGGGTTCTTCAATTTTTGTACGCATCTCTAAACATAAGTTAAGTGATTAAAAGCCAATTACTGTACAATAGATTTATATAGGGACTTAGTACAGCCTAAAGTGTATTTGGACGGTAATTAAAAGCCAATAGCCGTATAATAGAACAAAAAAGAGATTCAGTACAGCTATTTGCAGTATATCACCCTCCAAATACACTTTAGGCTGTATAACAAAACGCCGCCATTATTGTGTATTAAAAACAACATTTAAGAAATATATTGTTAAATAAAAGATATATTTAGCAATAGCTAAAGCTATATCTTGACAAGCAACTTATATTATGATCATTATGCCTTTATATACAATATTGTACCATAAATACTTGTATATTCTAACCTTAAACACAAACACTTACCGTATTTTGCAATGATTTTATTTGAGTTTCTTGATTATTTCGTTGGCGCGTGAATATTTTGAGAGAAATCATATATAATTTCTCAATAAATTATAATTTGCACTTTGAATACACGGTTTTATACTGCTCCAAGTCCAAGAATTTATCGTTTATTAATATATTTTTAATTATGGCGTCTGCAGATACCAATATGTGATATAATTAATGTTATACAATATCAAAAACCGATTGTTACTTTTTATCATTTTCAAACACCTATTAAGAACGTTTAGCTGTACAAGAGAGTATATTTAGTGTTATAGTTTTTTTATACACCGAATAACAGCCTTTGTACAGCCTATAACAGCTTGTACAGCTATTGTGCAGCCTATTTAACTCTTAGCTTTACAAGACAGTTACAAGAGAGTATCCTTAGTGTTATAGTTTCTTTATACACCAAATAACAGCCCTTCTATAGCTTATAACAGCTTGTACAGCTATTGTGCAGCCTACGTAACGCAATAAGCTGTATAACTTGGGGCCCTTTTTGATGTTATATCGGCTGTAGAAGCGCTTCTACAGCCTTTGTACGGCTTCGTATACAGCTTTAAGTTTAAAAATGAACCTAAATGCAGCCTATATACAGCTTAACGTGCTACTTGGGAATACGTATGCTATTCACACGTACAACGAGGCGGTTAAAAAAGTGAGACAAAAGCATACACAAACTGTAGATTTATAATATTTATGTAAAGCAGCGCGAAAGTGTTGTCACGTCAAACCGGTGATATTTATCAGGCCCCGGGCGCACGGCGCGACGTCGTCAAAGGCTGTCGTCCTAATAACGGCGCGCCCATCGATCGCCGCCCGCCTTGCACAGTTTTTAACACCACGGACTTAGGGACAGATTACAGATAGCTCTGCTCCAGCGAGACATTGTATTCGTGGGTTTTGCGCATCTGATACTTTGAAGATTATAAGAATATTTGGTTCATGTAACAGTGTAGCCGAGTCGTTTGTCAAATATTAAATACTAGCTCATGCCCGAGGTTTGTTATTTTTACAATCGCATATCTATAGGCTTGTGTTTACTAAGAATGAAATCGAAATATTGTACATTATAATAAAATGTGGAGATAACGAAACACTAAAATATATTATAAAAGATAAGGATTAATAATATTTTTAGGATATAAATTCGACAAAAATAAACATTAAGTGACGTGACAGTGAAAGCAAATTTAAAAGTGTTACGTCACAAGGCATGCCGCGGTGAAACGCAGTATTGTTTTTGAAATTTTTATAGAAACAATTTTATCATAAGATAGCAAACAAGCAGATGGGTCTCCTGATGGAAAGAGTCAACCATCGCCTATAGACACCAAAAATAAAACCACCATTGCTATCTAGTGGCGAGGTTTAATGCCACATGCCATGCAAGTTTACCGCCTACCTAACCCTCCAAACCGGGACACGACAGTGACAAGCACTGACGCTATTGTGGCAGGAATAGGTAAGGCGGTGGTACCAGACCCGGACGGGACAATACAGAACTCTACCACCTAGTAGTCAGGATGAGAGTGACAGCCAATCGGTCGCCTTTTATGACCTGTCTGGCAGAACGGCAGTTGGTCTATTCTTCAAAGGAGCCCGGAACCAACACGGGAGGACGGACCAACATGGAACTATTACTATAATTCATCCAAAGAAACCAGGGTATGTAACGTATGTATGACCGCGGCGTGATTTCATTTAAGACGCCATGCCGGTCCAGAGCGTTTTCACGGTAAATAAATTATTTTTTTATTTTATTTTAGTAATATATTACAAATTAAATTTTCCCGAAGCTAGTTACAGGTTTTCTTTTTTTGTATAGGAGAGGGGGCAAACAAATTACAGGCTCACCTGATGATAAGTGATTACCGCCGCCTATAGACAACTACACTACCAGGGATCTTGTAATTGCGTTGCCGGCCTTTTAAGAATGTGTAATCCCTAAGTCTCTCCCTAGTAAGAGAAGAAGATCCCTAAGTCGTATCCGTTCGGAAAAAATCTGCCGATAGCTGGTTCCACATAGGAGTAGTGCGGGGCAAAAAGTGCCTCGAGAAGCGCACGGTTGTGGATTTCCAGACATCGAGATGGCGAGAATGAAACTTTGAATTTTGTCGTGATGTCCGATAATGAAATTCGGCGACAGGCATTAATCCAAACAGTTCCTTGGAATATTCCCCATGATAGAGCCAATAAAATATGCAGAGAGATGCTACATCTCTTCATAATGCCAAAGCATCAAGCCGGTTTGAAATAGTTTCGTCATCGATGATTCGAGCCGCTCTACGTTGAATGCGTTCAAAAGGAAGGAGCTGGTACTGAGGAGCCGCCGCCCATAAACGAGAGCAGTACTCCATATGGGGCCTGATTTGCGCCTTCTAAAGCAGTAAACAATGGGCCGGTGTAAAGTACTGCCTAGTCCTGCAGAGAACTCCCAGCTTTTTAGATGCTAATTTAGCCTCGCCTTCCAAGTGATCGCCGAACTGAACGTCGCTCGATATGTCGACTCCAAGTATTCCAATACTGGCTGAGGCTTTCAGAGAAGTATTTTCAAAACGAAGAGATACGACGAAGGTAGAAGGGTGATTTTCACGTGTAGGTAATAACACTAAAATAACATAACATGTTTTTTTAACATATGTTCATAATTTAAAAGCGTTAAAAAATTACAAGTCAATGCATTTCATGCCTCAAGCACACTAGTATCAAACGGGTCGAGGGCAAACTCCTTGCAGATTATTGCAGAGCATTAAATTTTAAAACGCGAATTTTTTATTATGAACGTAAGGTATTTAAAAAAATAGTTTTTTTGGCTAATGTAATTACCTTATAAGGTAAAGTTTTCAAATTTAATCAACTAGCCTATTATGACATACTGGTATTATATACAATATACACACATATTTGTTGTGACTATCACTAACTTCCACCTATACATCTTAATTTGTTTATGACGGGTTGCTACCCATGTAGCAGGGTTGGTAAGCCCCGTGTATAATAGACCGTAGTCACTGGAACATTTTTATTTCTGATTAATAATAAGTTAAACTTTTGCAAACAGCTTCAGTTTGACGAGACGTTCATATTTTTTCTATTTCAAAATCTACTACATACATCAGCAACAACAACGGCAAACAACTGTCGGGAATAGAACCCGAGCCCCATCTATTGCGTAGTAACCGTCGGTAACTACTCGACCGAAACGGGGCGGTAATGATGAAGGCTATGAGTTGTCTGTTTTAAACAATAAGCATTAAAAATAAAGATCAGGTACTTACCTACTTTGTTTAAATGCATCCACATTACAATCATAAGAGTTAATACTTTTGCACACTTTGAGGGCTGCATTTAGTACATTACAACAGATTGCATAAAATATCCTTTGAAATTTATGTATATTAATTAATTAATTTATCTATATTAATATAATAAATGCAAAAGTTTGGATGTATGGATGGATGGATGTTTGTTTCTCAACCACGCAAAAACAATTTGAATGAAATTTGGCACACAGGTAGATGATGAACTGGAATAGCACATAGGCTACTTTTTATTCCGGAAAAATTAGGTGATCCCGCGGGATTCACCAAAAGCTTTTATAATGCAGCGGACTGCACGTTGCAGCTAATGTTTGATAAAGTATTGCATCCACTACTACTCCTTGATATCGTGACTTTCTTTATGTAAACCAATTCTTATAATACTTCTAGTTACTTACAAAAAGGAACAAAATCTTTTTTTTCGTAAATTGTCTTTGTTTCTCTTCTTTATCAATTATCATGAAGTAAGTTGTTATAAATTATATTTTTGTCACTCAGATGGTAATGCTTATATTCATTATTCATTTTGTATTTATTCATTCATTAAATATTTTTTTGTATCGAGATTATGCTCTCACATTTTCAGCCGAACAATTTAACCATAGTTATAATATATAGCAGTTTGAACTTTGTGAACATTGTGGTTAACATAAATTATTGTAATAAATTACATTACTTTTTTGCAAATTAAATCGTATTAATTTCATATTGGAATTATCAAGTTGATTCTTTGTGTTGATAATAATACCCAGCTTACATCGAGCCAACTGCACATATTAAAGTCCAGTCCACTGCTAGTTTGAATTAATTTAACAAATTGTTGTAAAAAAGTGACTGTTTGTTTTGTTTTTTAAATTAAAAAACACATTTTTGAATGAAATGTCTGTGTTAAGGAAGATTTGTAAATATATGATTTTTTTGAGAATCTGTCTGATTGCAAAAAGGAGATAGGCGGTTTTGGTAGGTAGAGTATAGTAATAGTAGTAGTAAACCTACTACTAATAGTAGTAGTATACCAGTCCGTAAGTGTTCTTTGTAAGTTGGAACGCGCAAACTATTCATCTGCCTTTGCTGCAAGACGCAAAACTCTCTACCACCTAGTACTCGTTTTGTTTGTTTGCTCTATGTGTGTGTTCACACTAATTGCGTCGTGACTGGGGCCTAAAACGGACGCGAAAGCAGATGCGCGCGCTGGCCACAGTGGCGTTCGAGCTGTTGTAGCGATTTAGTGTAATGCAGGTGTTGTAAACCATGGACGAAGATTCGGTATTTTTATCAAACAGTTCAATACAAGAGTAAACTATGACCACTTCAAGGAATTACAGTTTTGTGGATGTTTACTTTGTCATATTCTAGCTGGTTGTTAATAAATTCACTACTAAATATTTTATTTTTAATGCCATTTTTGAAGCAAAAAAAAAAATTGGACGCACTTAGACCGGGCGACAATACCCATTTGGTTTGATACATTCGCCAACCGCTCATTAAGTTGCTTGTTTACTAGGCTCGTACAGTGGACATAACGCGCGGATAGGAACGTTAGAAAAGTACTCGCTCTATCGCCCAGACCCGTCGCGCTAAGCGCCCACCTTGGTCACTATACTATGAACGCAAGTGGCGGTTTCATATGAACCCGCCGTCGCAACCGCGCTAGGCTCTCTGTATGGACAACGCCTATGAAACTACCTGCTGACGCTGGTATCTTCACAAAGGGCCAATCAACATTGCAGTAAACATATTATCATGTTGTGTTGCGTCCGCGCCACACACATGCACACACACACACACACACACACATGCACCAAATCAAACAAGACTTAATAACACTTAGTGTTATCAAAACTGGAGGAAATGTTGCATCCTAGTAAACCCATTATGTGTTATGCTGATTATGTACATAATACTGTCTCAGTGGATTGTCCTAATGTAAATAAATCACGATAGCAATATGCAGGTGCAGTTGCAAGGTTGATTTTTCCCCCGCCGCCATAAATACAAGGGCCCCGCCTAAATCTAATGGAAATAATAATTGATTCCCTCCCAGCCTAGCTCGCAGTGCTCGGTTAATTTGTAGTTCTATGATGGAATAAATGATGGATGTAAGATCTGTCCAACTCTAAAATATTACATTTTTAAATTCATGTTAGTTATAAATAGTGGCATTTCATTCTTAAATATGTTTTCTATAAGTCAAAATATGTTCAAATGTTGGGATCGATTTCGATACTAGTGCTTAGAAAACTACAATACTAATGAGTAACTTGTTGAACCCGCTCACGCTTCGCTGTGGTTCAGTCTTATGTTATTTTTTCGTTGGAACTTGGAGCTTCGAATTATAAAAATAATATTGAAGTATCCATCCATAGGTTAGGTTTTAAGTTTTATTGGCACAAATCTACGAAGCTAAATTTATATATATAAAAAATTGATGTAATAATATTTTCATTAATTCTAGTTTATTTTTAATTATGAACTTTTAAACTAACGCGTTCTACTATCATTTTTAAATATATAAACGGGTCAATAACGCGTACATATATAGAACTTACTTGTAAAGCTTTACAAGTAAGTTCTATATATGTACGCGTTATTGACCCGTTTATATATTTAAAAATATTTTTAATTATACCTTTTTTCCTGAATTTTTATTTGAATTATATTTCGTATTACATTTACATTATACGTATATGTACTATTCATTTTATTGTTTCAATTAGCAACTACTCGCGAATTCATTCTCGTGACCAAAAATCATTCAATTCCACCACTTCCACTTTGTTTAGTCGGGTAAAAGTAAAATATAGCCAATGTTACTATGCAATGTTTGGGTATAATAATTTTTTCTCTGAAAGTATCTTATTAAATTTCAAATAATTATTTTTTTGAGATTTGAAAATAGTTAACAAGGAAACACCTTCAGTGTTATCATTTTAATTTTATGAATTTTAACTGAAAGCTTTATAAGAAGCTCAATATACTTCGTCATTCAAGCACATGCTTCAATTTTCCTTCTATTTTGGGCTTTTTATACGTCTGTGAGCAGTAACGTATGAATTATTTTCACAAAACTTGATTAAAAAATACCAGATTACATATTTTCACAAAAATGCGTTAAAAATTACCAGATTCATACGTAACTGCTCGTAGGCGTATGAAAAGCCCAAAAATAGAAGGAAAATTGATGCTTGAGCTTGAATGACGAAGTATATTGAGCTTTTTATAAGGCTTTCAGTTCAAATTCATAATTTAAAATGATAACGCTGAAGGTGTTTCATTGTTAACTATTTTCAAATCTCAAAAAAATATTAAATGCTACTTTCAGAGAAAAATGATTATACCCAACAATTAACTTAGATCGTGTTGAGGCACGTGTTGTTTTGGATTAAAAAATCTTCAGTGTTTTATTATCATAAAGAGGCTTTTTAGGAGGCTTCGCAAAAAAAGTTTTTAACTTCCCGCTAGGTATGTAGATAAGGAAGTGATTGATTTTGCCCTGATTTTCGAAAATCGAGTTTTTACCAGATGTCCACGTTTTGAGGGTCCTACGAACCTTTTTTGACTATTTTCATGATGTCAGTATGTATATATATATGTGTGTGTGTGTGTGTGTGTGGGTGTGTGGGTGTGTGTGTGTGTGTGTGTGTTGTAAACATCTCATAACTTTTGAAAGACTTGACCGATTGAAACGTGATTGATGGCATTCGAATGGATTCTGATTAACTTAGACTTCTAAAATTTTGAACAAATCTAGTTTAGGAGATTTTGAGAAATTTTGAAAAAACCCAAAAAAAAATTTTGGCGAAACAGTATTTTTTAATATAACTTCCAAATTAATGTATCAATTGAGTACAAAAACTAATTAGCTCTATTCCTTAAAAAAACTAAGTTTAATGCATAAATTGCATCAAAATCGTTTTATCTGTTTGAGACTAATCGTTGATGAAAAATGTTGAAAAAAGTGTTTATTCATCATAACTGCGAAAATTTTTAACTAATCATTCCTTGGTATTCTAAGATATTTTAGTACTAAAAAAATTACGTCTAAATTTCAGGTTCAAAAATCGAAATCGAATCTAATTTCCAAAAGCTTTTTAAATATTAAAATTAAGTTTTTTTACCAATTTACTTAATATTTTTGAATAACTATCAGGGTAATACACCGATTGAAATAAAAATCTTATTAGCTTTTCTCCGTAAAAAACTACGTCAAATACAATTGGATCAAAAATCGGTCGATTTGCTTGAGATTTATTAATGACGAAAATTTTTGAAAAAAGGTTTTGTGACATTGCTTCGAAATTTTTCAACCTATCAGTTATTTAGCTAAAAAATCTTCTAGATCTCAAAAATTGAGTTGAATGCCATTCGAAAGATCAAAGTCGATTTTCGTTTAAAAACTTACAGCTTTTCAAAATTCTTAATACGGGTACTTACTGCCATTTTTAACAAAATGGATGTGTGTACTGAAAAAAATCAATGCTTATAGTATTTACTCTTTTAAGCTTAAATACTTTAATTTAGCGATAAGTTGCAGGGATGGCGCGCAGGGTCAACCGTTTACAGATTTTTTTTATATATAATTAGATAATAAAAATTAGATAATAAACAAGCAGATGGCTTTCCTGATGGAACGAGAAACCATTCCTTATAGACACCAAATATGTTGATGGTGCATTGCTATCCGTGTGGCGGGATGGTAATATCACATGCATAAATCTACCGGCTACCTTACTCGTACCGGAACACGACGTTGACATAGCATTGACGATATTGTTATTGACGGACAGCGGTGGTACCATATACCTGGTCGAAACGTTGCGGAACTCTACCACCTAATAGTCTAGTGGTGGTGAGCAGACTCATCTGCGTTTATCATATAATTAATCATAGGGTGGCAAACAAGATTGTTTTCCTGATGGAAAGAGCCACCCATCGGCTATAGACTCCAGTGATTGTAATGATGCGTTGTCATTCGTGTGCCAAGGTTGTAATGGCGCGTCTCACAATACAGCCTCGTCCCACGGATAGCAGAAACGGGAACGCGGTAGTAATAACCACTGAAATATTATAATACGGATATAAGATGATAAGATGAGGCGTCATGAGACTAGACCACCAGAATTAGACAAAACCGAGGTGAGACGTTACAGAACTCTACCACGTAGTAGTCACTATGGCCATGACACACAAAATATCTGGTATGAAGGCTGATATGAAGGTTATTCAAACGAGAACAGGACCAACACGGGGGGAGACTTACTGATTTATAGATTCATCAATTGCAACTATTATTTTAGAGCGTTTGGTGAATAAAGTTGTTCTTATTACTCTGTACGTTTTATTGCAAAGAAATATGATGGCAATATCTCAATATTGCCATGGTAATAACACATGATCAAGATCTCTTTGTCTCCACGAGTACATACGTCTGGCCAGCGTCAAGACCGGCGGAGATCTGTATCTCGGCGCATGTATCACGGACAAAGGAGAGAAAAACCCACCTATCCGTCATTGGTTTACATTTACAACTATCATTACTCCACGTCACTCGCTCTTGGAAATCGAAGGTGCACGTTCATTATGGCGGCCAATCACCGCTCTGCGCGCGCGCACCCCGCCGCGTGCTTTATAACGCGCATGCGCGGGAATATATCACACGTCAAGATGTAAAGGGCTTTTTACAAAGGTGCATTCGTCATCGTTAACTCGTTGAGGCTGGGGGCCAATAAATATGTGAGGACGGCTCGTGGTCAGCTTTTTTGTAAGATTTGAGGATATTGATGACTTTAATACTGACATATGTGTCTATTTATGGGTTGGGTTGAGATGTTTCGTTAGAGGGAGATGGAATGTGAGATAGATAGCCCGAAATATAGCAGGTGTTTTAAACATTCAGGCGTGTAACTTGAATAAGAACGCAATTTAACATCTACTGTGTTGGTCTGGAGCCCCTTTTAAAGTATATACAATTTGCCATTATACCAGGCAGTTCTAATACGAAGGTGTTTTTTTATGTTATAAGATAGCAAACAAGCAGATGGGTCTCCTGATGGAAACAGTCAACCATCGCCTATAGACATTAAAGGTGTTAATGGTGCGTTGCTATCTAATGGCGAGATCTAATGATACATGCATAAGTTTACTGGCTACCTTACCCTCCAAACCGGAACACGACAGTGACAAGCACTGACGCTATTGCGGCATGAATAAGTAAGGCGGTGGTACGAGACCCGGGCGAGATAAAGGCAGTGGCATGTAGCTACTACCGTAGGGCTAGCCGGGGCTGTGCAGTGTCCACCGAGGCCCTCAGCTTGAAGGGTCCTCAACCTTATCACATTATTATTGAATACACAATATTTAACATCTGTATTTTGCTTTATCATGCTTTGTAGTGAATGAACAATTAGAAGCTATCAGTAAAAAAGTTTTGAATTGAATCTATAGAGTATTTTTGTTTAAATAGAGTTCAAATTTCACTGTTGTCCCAGGGATCTTGCTTGCATAGCTACGCCACTGGTACTAGGTTGGTAGAGTTCTGCTACATGTCATCCGGGTTTTGTCACAGTAGCATTAAAAAGGTAAGGTAGCCAGTAAACTTATGCATTTGGCATTAACACCACGCGTCATATAGGAAAGCAAGGCACTATAACATAGATTTTACACTTTCAATCGTCTGCACTTGGTGAAATTCCATTGTCATAAGTTAAAACTAGATTATGATCACTTGTACTTTAATTTCACTACGAATAAAGACAAATAATTTTAAAGTAATCGACCGGTTTCGCTTTTAAAAGCATCTTCAGGACATAAAATTCTTTACTGATCATAACCTAGTTTTAACTAATCACCATAACATATTTGATGTCTATAGGCAATGGTTGTTTCTGTCTGCCAGAAGACCTATCTGCCTGTTTGCTATCTACATTAAAAAAGTGTAAATTTCCGTGGATTCTTGCGTGTGATCTCTGCGATGTTTGTTTCTTCTGAAGATGCTTCGGTTGCGAAGTGAAACATACTTAAAGTTCGTAAACTGTGTGCTTTTGTTTTTATTATTGACGGTGGTGGAGAGTCTGGGTGACGGGAAAGTATAACTGTGCCACTGGGGTTTTCTTTGTATTCCGGGCTTTTAATTTAAGACGGGGTTAATTCATTTTTTATATCAGATAGCAAACAAGCAAATGGCTCTCCTGATGGAAAGGAAACCGGCACCTCTAGATACCAAAGATGTTAATGGTGCGTTGCCACATCCGTAAGTCTACCGGCTATCTTACCCTCCAAACCGAATGACATTAGACAAAACACTATCATTGACGCTATGGCGGAAGGAATAAGTAAGGCGGTGGTACCAAATACCCGGGCGAGACGTTCTAGAACTCTATCACCTAGTAGTCGCGAATGGTAGTGACACGTATAACCAATTGGTCGTCTTTTATGACCTGCCGGGCAGAACGGCAGTAGGTTTATTCTTCAAGACGGGGATCATTTCTTGCAGTATTTTTTTATTTTCCTGTTAGTAACATCGCAAATGTTATACGTGAGAAGTTTGCAAATTGATTCATTTTCTTATATAGGCTGTATTAGAAAATGTATCAATTTGCAAACTATAAGACATAGTAGGTAATTTACCTCGGTATCATTGTTAGAGATAAAGATAGATACTTAAAGTTGTACGTCAGATAATTTGCCGCAGGCATTTTAATCTAAATGTGGTAATAACAAAACATGTTTACAGATGGTATATGGGCATCACGAAAGGAGACCACCGGCTTAGTGTTAAGCAGTAGGTATTACTTAGTACAACAAAAACAAGCTGGTATTTATTGTGCAGGTGTTCTATGCACTTAGTCGGCAGAAAAATATAAACATAAGTGAACTGACCTAGGGTTGTCACTCTAAATAACTCGGTATGTTTAATATATTTCGCATCAGTATTTATAATCTTATCCGAAACAATAAATCCTAAACAATTTTTAATAATCTTCGTTAAGGTAAATAGTTTTAATTATAATTACATTATAAACATATAACATAAATTACAATGTTTGGAGCAATAATGAATAAGCACAAATTAAATGTGCACCCATGTTGCAATAAACAAAAAGCAGAATAAAATATACATTCAATATTTTACATAAAAAAAACTTGTACAGTTTCACAATAGATCTATTGTGAAACAGTAAATAGTTAAAACTTGCAAGTATATAGTTATAATTTATATATAATGTTACGATCCGGTAGTAATTTTTAAAATATGGACTCGTCAATAGTGCCTATAAAGGTTTATTTGAATAAAACATTTTTGAATTTGATTTTTAATTCAGACCAAAGAAATGTCTTATAGTACGGGATCCGAATATAAATTGACCTTCACCCATCTCTTTACCGAATGAAACATTGTTATTATCACATTTCACACATAGACAAATACGTCTTGCATGTATTGCCGGTCAAAATATGTTCATAGCTATCCTTAATTAAAAAAATAATAATTAATTTAATTAGGGGGCGTCCATAAATTACGTGAGGTGTTTTTTTAAATTTTCTGTCCCTCCCCCCCTGGTGAGATGTCGTGAGATTTTATTTAACCCCCTCCCCCATCCCCTAATCTCACGTGAGATTTTTCAAAATGTGAGTTTCTTAAATATGTAAACGCTTTTGATTGTTATTGTAAAAAGAAAAAAATGCTTCGTGCTTTTATTTACGACTAGTTAAGACTGTATAACGTCGAAGTATAGATCAAATTATTTTCTTTCGAACGAATTAGGGAAAAAATCTTAAGCATGTACAATCTGGATAATATACCAAAATAGTATAATTTTTTTTTGTATTAATCAGAAAAAAAATTGCGTGGTATTTGCCGAGACCCCCCCTCTCTCCAACGTAAGATTAGATAAGATTTGACTCGACCCCCTCTCCCCTTTAAACATCTCACGTAATTTGTGGACGCCCCCTTAGCAAGTTTCTCGAGAAAAGGTCAGCTTATTCAATTCATCCCATTTCACAATTTCAGCTAAAGTAATTGTTGCCTTGTCTTCAATTTCGCGCCTAGGTTGGCCTCAATAACCAACGTGACGTCATCCGCATATGCAATTAGTTATTGAACTAAGTTGAACTAAGTAAGTACAGATGAGAGAACTCCTTTCCTGAACATTTTGATTTTATACTCTCAAAACAAATGATCATCGCCTGAACGTTTGCTTAAAACATGTGGCCGTTTAAGATGAGCCACTCATTTTAAAGCATCTTAACATTTTTGAAGTTCGGCAGCCCTATGTTCATCCCAAATGAATACGTCCACATTAAACATTGGAATATTAATAAATATCAATTCCCGCAAAGTTGAGCGGGCACGCAATCCCGCCATCAAACATCCTTTGACCATTTTATCTAAGTCCCGTGTCGATATCGTATGAATCAGTTGTTAAAGCGCATGCACATTATACGCGCTGCTTTTGACTTAAATTTGTGGCACCCAAGCCCCAACCGAAAAAAATTTACATGAATGTAGTCTCCTAGTCGTCTCATCGATTAAATGATACTAGTTATATAATTTTGATTAATTGCTGTATACCTGTACACCGAATAGTTTTCGATGCTGATATAGAACAGAGAGAGAGATTAATATACTAGAACACTGAAGTCTTTGACATAGAATTAATAAAAATACTTCGGAGCAAAGTTTCTTATCGCGCGTTTCGCGGATGGGAAAAAGTATCCGACTTTCAGTTTCTGCTACGTATATATGTAGTACGGTACAGCTTCAGTATATTATTGTAATGTCATTGACATGTTTCGAAAGAAGCCGAGAGGCGAAGAGATCGTACACGTTGTATTAGCAAGCCGAGGGCATTGTACAATTTTTCTACTATTTCTTCATTCTGCTGGTTATTTAATAATACCTACATAATATATAGTTAAAGGAGCTTTGTCTTTACCAAGAGAACCACAACAATTCTCGTTTTTTTAAAATATATCTCGATTAAAGAATAGGCATTGAAAGATACGATTATAGAAAAAAATAGGATTTCAACAAAGAAATAAAATAAAATAATTTTATGTTAGTTAAATTACTCTTATTTGTGTAATAGTAGCGTAAGTTTATATGTAAGTTGATACCAAATAAATTAAAAAATAGTATAATCCATATTAATGGAGATAGTTGAAGGGATGGAGAGTGAAATAAGCTACGTTTTGTCTCTTTCTAAGCTTCCTAAAATGAATTTAACGCGAACAAAACTGTGGGCAAAAGCAAGTTTAAAAATAAATCAGTTGTAGGTTCTTCCCCATATTGGTCCCGGGCTCCTTTGAAGAATAGGCCAACTGCCGTTCTGCCAGGCAGGTCGTAAAAGGCGACCGATTGGCTATAAGACACAATACCATCGTGGCTACTAGGTGGTAGAGTTCTGCATTGTCTCGTTCGGGTTTGGTATCACCGCCTTACCTATTCCTGCTGCATTAGCGTCAGTGATAGGTACTGTCGTGTTCCGGTTTGGAGGGTAAGGGAGCCGGTAAACTTATGCATGTTGCATTAGACCTCGCCAAAAGATAGCAACGCATAATAAACTTAAGTATAATAATAATCTTTGGTGTCTATAGGCGATGGTTTACTCTTTCCATCAGGAGACCCATCTGCTTGTTAGCTATCTTATGATATAAAAAAGGTATCAATTACTAAAATTTAAATTTATACCCTGGGTTGTTTCTTGTCTTTAAAAACTCTTTCTATGCAGATGCTTAACAATAACTATGTGTTTTTAAGTTTCAGCCCAATCATCCAGTAGTATCAGCTGGGGCCCGATTCACGTAACAAGACTTTAATCGAGTCTGAAATATTTAGGGCCTATATACATTTTCTTAGTTATTGTGCCAGGTCATAGCACGACGCGACGTGACGTTGTATCGTATTTATGTGTGTAAAAGCCCTATGTGCTTCGACTCTATTCACATTTTCTTACGTGAACTGGAAACTGTGCGTTTGATTGTCAGGCAGGACTCCAGGAGTCAAGACAAACGTTTTATATATATAGATATCCAGTGTGCAGTCACCTTTATCACCTGTGACGATACCCCATGTATCAAGCGCAAGTAACGTCGCACTGTGAATATAGCTGTGACACGCGAATTTGTCTGCCATCCGGCGACGCACTGTTTATCTCAACTAATATCTGTTTTGACACCACACATGCGCCGGAATTGATGAGGCGAATATATTACAATTTAATGTTCATTGTAATGTCTCAATTCGATGCCGTGATAAATGTTATCTCTTATTGAGTAAATTATAAAAAAGGATGTAAAATGCTGATATAATGAAAATACATGAATAAAGCTACAACTTGGCAGATAGCAATACCAAAGGAATGTAAGGGAGATTAGGCTATATATTTTTATATTTCATGGGTATTATTTCTTATGGAAAATGATAACAAGTAGAAAAATAGGTACCTGTCTCGGTTATCGTAATTATTTATTGAAATATGAACATGTCTTATAACGTTTTTTGTGTGCATCTTAAATTCATGTCATATAAAATATGTTTCAAGAAGCTTCACCTTTTAATTTTAACGTATCTCTGAAATGCTATAATTTTGAATGACTGGCAACTGCGAGAACTCTTTTAATGCAGATTTCTACGGGCGGTGTTGATCCTTATCTATGATTCTCCTGCTCGCTGTTACGTAAAAAAAGCTTATCTATACATATAATAAAATCGTAGAAAAGTCAAAACTGTACATTAAATATTTTTTAAAGAATACTTAGGGCGTGATCTACAATCGATATCAAAGCCAAAAATATAGTTTTTAGAATTTTTGTCTGTTTGTCTGTATGTATGTCCGGGGTAAATTCAAAAGGTACTGCATAGATTTACTTCAAAATTTGCATGAATATTACTAACAGGTCGGGTCAACATATCGGCTACATATTATCACGCAGTGCGGTGTAAACGAAGTCCGCGCTGACGAAGTCGCAGGCAACAACTAGTCAAATAATAAAATGGTTATACTACACGGAATTATCACGATACACATGATTCAGTACCAACCTAACTAAACAGGATATTATTAACTAAGTACTTAATACTTATAAAAAAAGTTTTACATAGAAAAACCTAGATATAATTTAAACAAGAATATGTAATAAACTATACAAGCCACATAAAGGAACTATTAAATCTAATCATATGAAAAAGATTAGAATTTGTGAAACCTGTGAAAAATAGGTGCCTACTAGTTACTTTTTAGGATAACTGGATACAAAATGCTACGTCTCTATTAAAACTATTACCTAGGTATTTAATCAGTATCTAACTATAAAGATTGGCATATTTTTTTTTAATATACAAAACAATAAATACAAATAATAGTAAAATAAATATGTAATGTAAGATAGATACTATAATTTCAGACGTCATGTCGAGAGCAGAGTGGCGCAGTGGAAGCGTGCTGGGCCCATAACCCAGAGGTCCGTGGATCGAAACCACGCTCTGCTAGACATAATTTTTTATTTAATTTTCCATTTTTTTGTGTAATTTCTAACGGTTTTTTGATATTTTCGAAGCAAAAGTAAATTTGGATCATTGTGTATATAGTAGTTAAAATATTTCGATACTTAATCTACTACTGGCGCCATCTATTGACAATAGTTATAGATAAATAGTAATAAAATTAACTGATATGAAAAATTATTTACTGTCACTACCAGATATTTAATAAACACTAGCTATTACACGAGACGTCTACCGTATTATTACAGATTACACTATTACGATCTCTAATAAACACGTTAAGATTTAAGAAATTAGTAATACTTCACCTGCAATTGGATGCTAGTTCAAATACTTCTTCCAAATAATCATTCTATCTTTTAAATTTTTGTGGCATACATACATACATATCTTCACGCCAGATCCCTTACAAGGTAGGCAGAGAGAACGGAGTGCCATACATCACGATCCTTGCAGGCTTGTCTCGCTTCCTTCACATTCATCACTCTCTTCATACACACACGCCGAAGACTCTTGACACCACCTTCGGACAGTACTCGATCAATCTGATCGTGGTATGTCAGTCTTGGTCTTCCCCTGTACCTACATCCTTCCACATTTCCCTTGTATATCTGTTTTGTTAACCTTTCATCTACCATTCTTTCTACATGTCCGAACCAACGGAGCATGCCCTTGCTCATCTTTACACCGACACTTTCTTTCAAACCTAACCTCTCTCTCACTTCCACATTACGAAACCGGTCCGCAGTGTCACATCACATATTTTTCTTAGCGACCTCATCTCGACCGCGTTGATTCTACTTTCATGCCCTTTCTGACATACCCAACTCTCACTTCCATACAATAGCGTTAGGATAAGCACATAATTATGCAGGGCTAAATTTTTGTGGCAATTTTATTAAAAAAGATTAAGGCGACAGAAATGTATCTTCGCCTTTCAGTCCAAAGGGGCTGTAATTATTTAGCTAGGTAGTAATTATTTTTTGTTGTATTTCTAATTGTGAAATCAATTTCTTCAAAATATAAAACAAAGTTACTCTTTAATATAATAATAAAATACATTATTTTTACATTTTTTTATATAATGGCTAATAATATCCTCGAGCAAGAAAAAAAAATATATATTTGTTATTTTAGTATGTACTTATTACGAGTTTACATAAGCAAAACATAACGAGTCCATTTTTCGACAAAGTGCCCAATTTTTCGACAGGGCTAAATCATATTATGGCACTTGCTACCGTTGTCTAATCGTGAGTAAGGTTGTAGCACACCTGCCAACCGTCTCTGAGATATCGGCAGTTTTTAACATTCCAAATTACTTTCTCAAGAAAAGAAATACCTAATAGATATTGTATTTCCAATAACTGGTAACGCAAAGCTTAAGTGTTTTTGCAAATACTTGCAATTTGTTGCAAAGGAGAAAATGGCTCTCTTGTGTAATGTAGCAAGGATTTAATGTCACAAACATAACTTTACTGGCTACCTTACCCTTTAAACACAAACAGACATAACAATTTTGACTATTGCGGCAAAAGCACAACGCGGTGGTACTAACCCCGGAGAACTTCATCACTATCTTTAATACGATAAAACGCCATACTTCGCCATAAATGAAAAAACTCCCGTCGACTTGTTAAAAATATTATGATCTAGATTCCCCAATTACCCACGAGTAGAAAATGTACTTATAATTGCAGAAACATTCAAGAAACACAGTTCCAACTCCATTAGCGTGCTGTCATGTGAGATTTATGTTTAATTGAAACCGCGGAGTTTATTGTGCCACCATTTGATTTATAGGGCCGCACGACGGGCCCCATCGCCTTTGGTTGCCGATAGCTATGCGCTCAATACTTATTGTTTGATTGACTTAGTAAATGTTTGTATCTAGCCCCCGAGCGGCCCGTGAAAGGTGTAATTCAATAATGGAATTCTGCTCTTGTATTAAATAAACAGCTGAAAATGTTGTGGATGCATACAGCATTCTAAAATAAATATAAAGTAATGGCTACGTGATTTTTTAGTTCTATATTTTTCTAGTGTCTGTCTTTGAACGTCTGTCTGTCATGCTTTCACAACTCATCCGTTAAACTTTCTTTTTTATTTTGATGAAGTTTGGCAAGGAATTAGTTGTAGATCAGAGTCATTCATAGGCTTCTTTTTAAAAAAATCAAGCTTTGAGTTACTTCAATAGCCGATAAAAATTATGAAATATAATGATATATTGTTGATATGTTACTCGATTCGCGGACGAAGTTGCGCGGGCCAGCTAGTAATTTCTATAAATTAGAAATACAAAAAAAAATCATTTATATCTAGATGAATCTTATAACAACGATTTATAATTTTTTGCAAGTTTTTCTATATGTATAATTACGAAATAAACACATGTAACGTTTTAAATAAAAAGTTAATATAGCAGTAGTGCATATTAGTGAGAGTTACTAAATATGTATGTGTAAATACGTTAGAATAGGAAGATCAATAGAGAAAAAATTTACAAAATTTTAAGTTTAACATAAAAAATACAGACCTTGTAGTGTACCTACATATAATAGATACTGATTTAAATTTTTTCGCCGTGTTGGTCCCGGCCTCCTTTGAAGAATAGGCCAACTGCCGTTCTGCCAGGCAGTTCGTAAAAGGCGACCGATTGGCTATCGAGTCACTACCATCGTGGCTACTAGGTGGTAGAGTTCTGCATTGTCTCACCCGGGTCTGGTACCACCGCCTTACCTATTCCTGCCGCAATAGCGTCAGTGCTTGTCGCTGTCGTGTTCCGGTTTGGAGGGTAAGGTAGCCGGTAAACTTATGCATGTGGCATTAGACCTCGCCACAAGATAGCAACGCACCTTACCACTTACTTACACGATTAACATCTTTGGTGTCTATAGGCGATGGTTGACTCTTTCCATCAGGAGACCCATCTGCTTGGTTGCTATCTTATGATATTAAAAAAAAAATATTTAAAAAAAATTGTATCCTACAGGGATGTAATTATATGTATTGTTATAATACATTCAAAGTAACGCAATAATAAGCAAAAAAATGAACATTTTTGAAATCATAGGTTCTGAGATCTAAATGTCACTGACGACGGAGCTTCCTCAAGAAACTATTATTAAAATAGCATGATAAAAAATTTTGCTGATAAAATAACAATTAAAAAACTATTTGATCAGTTATAAATAGTAAAAAACCTTTATTCTTATCGGTCATCTTAAAAATCTAATCACCGATTTTTGGTTATGAATTTAGCTCTAATTAAAGTTAAAAGTACAAGACGCTTTATTTTCTAGTTGTATAAAAACAACAAAAATGCAAAAAATAAACTTAGGTGCCGGTACCTAATTCTTTTCCCAGCTGAGTGGCACGCAATAAAAAAGTGTCGATATTGTGCTAAGGCGGGAAGCTGACATGCTTATTAACAGGGAAAATTGAAAATTGACTCGGTGAGATGATTGGCAAGGGAATATTAGCTGGATGCAATTTTACTGGAGCCTTTGTTTGCGTTTTAAAAGAAAATTCTCGTGTGACGTTAATCCATCATTTTGGCGCGAAGTACCTACCATCTTTACGTTGTATAGTGTGGTACGTGGCAAATCGTCAGGTTTTTAAACGACAAAATAGAATATATATTTCTGATATTAACTGTATTTTAACTGTGATATTTTTTTTATCCGAATGATGTCTCGTAAGTTTTCTTTGTAGAAGCTTACAGGCGCGCAAACTAGATGGCGCTGACGGTATAAATTATAAGTGAGTTGCTTTTATTCGCAAATGTTTTTTTTTAAATTTATAATTATTAATGATTAAAAATACAATGAAAGAAATTCAATAACTTTTATTATTTTGATTGGGCGAATAATCAAAAGGATTAGTGACGTAGCTGAGTGGCGATATATTATCAGAAATATTCATTTGAGTAGGTACCTAGGTAAAATTTATTCTTGTGAAAAAGTAGACGATTATTTTTAAGAAAATTTATTCGTTCTATGAATATAATTGTTAGTGTGCTGTCGTACCTGTTGGCTCTGAAAATGAGTAAATTTGTGTAAATATATGTCTTTTAACTACCTACAATATTTTATTGCGTTTTATCGAATTTATTTAAAAATAACCTTGGTTAAAAAAACTAAAACCTTTAAAATACAAATAAATATCTTCAAGCTGACTTTATTGTAAAATGAGTCGAATATATCGAATATCGATTAAATAAGTTGTCAACATCATTTTCCATTACCCACAACAGTCCACAACTTTTGAAATTGAATTTTCATTTATTAATTCACATCATTCATACATTCAGATAATAAACGCCATTTCTATATTGGCCAAACTTAACAACTTTTAATGATCGACAGTGTTAATGAAATATCGTAGCTATAACTACTCGTAAATATAATATTACTAGCTGTGCCCGCGACTTCGTTCGCGTGAAAAAAATTCTAAAATAAAAACCCGCATAGTTCCCGTTCCCGTGGGATTTCCAGTATAAGAACTACCCTATGTCCTTTCTTGGGTCTCAAACTACATTTGTACCAAATTTTATCCAAATCGGTTCAGTGGTTTAGCTGTGAAAGCGTAACAGACAGACAGACAGACAGTTACTTTCGCATTTATAATATTAGTATGGATGTACCTAGGTTAATTGTGGTAAACTTGTTTGATCAAGATATCATCTACTACTGGTATTATCAATTTTAATCTTATGACAGTTAACGTTTCAAATACAGTGACGTACCTACATGTCAATTCTTTCTTTATGACCATTTCAAGGAGGATTATTGTTATAATACTTAGATATTATATTGGTGAGAGCTTTTCGTAAAAATTGTCATCAGTTTAAAGTTTGAACATCATAAGACAACCAACGCCCATAGACACCAAATTGTCAATTGTGCGTAGTCATCTAAGTAGCGGGATGAAAGTACAATTCGTATAAGTTTACTAGCTTCTTTATCCTCCAAACAAAAGATCGACAGTGCTTATGGTTAACGCTATTATATTAGGAATAGGTAATGCATTGGTACCAAATTCCGGAAAAGTTGTTGCCTGGCTAAAGGCCAGTGATCTATTCTTCAAAGGGGGCCGAACTAACACTGGAAGCCTCTGTGCTTGACACATTCATTGTGTGAGTTTCGACTATGAGCTAGCAAGGAAACTCCGCCACACGGATGGCGTCGTACCATTGACACCATTGGTTATCTAGAGATGGTTATCTTGTTCCATAAGGAGAGCCATTAATTGTTTATTTGTTATCCCACATTATTATTTTAGTATCTTCACGTCCATATCCCCGAAGGGGTAGGCAGAGGTATAACAAGTACACCCACGATTAGCCGAAGATACTTGGTCCCACAAATGTGATAGGTGGCAAGCCTATCGCCAACCGGGCACTTTCCAATCCCGGCAAATTTGTAATTCTGAGAAAACTGGAAAAACACTTTTTTTATGTGCCCGACCAAGGAATCGAACTCGGGACCTCATGTGGTCAATGCCAACGCTGGACCACTAGACCACAGAGGCGATTACATTATTTTAGGCAATAAACAAGTCAAACTCAAAATTTTAAATAAACTTGCTTGTTATCTACGAATGCATTGTTAGTTTAAATTACTAATCACACAAATACTAATAGATAGTGTGTTGGGCGTGTATGTGTAGCCGCCAAATGATTTTAAGTGTGAAACGTTTGTAGACATTATATCGAAAAAAAAATTGAAATATGACATGTACTTTTTCATCCTGCCGAATACTAAGCAAGGGTTTAAATATACCCCTGGAGTGATTTTAATTTTTATTTCATCGATAAGTAGTATAACTCTGTATTTCTGGATGTAAATACAAGCTACACTGACAACCTAAAAAATTGCCTTGACATATGTATCGCGTTTAATCTGTAAAATAAATCAGTAATAGTAGACTTGGTAAAAACTAAAAGAGAAATTATGAACACGTATGTAATCTCAAAATGTTACTGGATTAACATTAAGAAGATTATTTTTAAGAAAGATTATTAAGAAAATTTAACAACATTCTTACATGTCCATATATTTGCAAATTGTATTTCTTTACCGTGGTGTATTTGCAGATTATAAAATTTACAAGTTTTTTAATAAATGTCTCAAATATTGTAACGTTTTCTTAAACATTTTCAACAAAACACAAGTTTACGATTGACAAAGCGACGGCAGCGCCCCTAGCGGATGTTCGGGCCGCAGCTGCGTTCCCTACATTTCCACTTATTATCGCTTTTATTATTGTGGCGTGTTATTTCCAATATTTTCGCCATCTCATTACTTGAGGCGTTGACGTCGCTAATCCGTCGGGAGACGAGCCTTAATGGAGGTGATCATGTGTCCTAACGCGTAACGTATTGAAATATGATGTATTGGTTGTACCTGCGGGATTTAGCGGTAATGAATGCCGACATTTCGAAATACTGAGTGAGTAAACATGAGAAATAAAAAAAAATGTTACGTTAACGCCGTAGCTTGTTGCTGGTAATGAATAGGGTAAATCTATCGAGCAAGTGCCGACTGTGTGGCTCTCTAGACGGTTAACCATGCTTTGTTAAGTAGTGCATATTTACGTTGAATTTAAGCTTATACTGACCATCTTATTTTTAACTTAAAACGGGAACTTAGGTTGATGTGAACTATACAAGGAATATATAATACACATTATGTCTGTTGTACCTACTAGTTTTCTTTATTTATAAGGAGAATCGAAATTAGATACAATTGTTAATAAATTTACCAAAAGTATTCAAAATTTTGAAATAGATGGTCTTTTAAAAATTTTACATTTTAAAAGACCAAGTTAATTATTTTATTTGAAAAAGTATTACTTAGATTTGTATCTAATTTATTATTGTAACTTTTGTGCGAAATAGCAGTGTTTGTAAGTATTTATTTTTCGAAAAATTGGACATTTTCATCTACTTGATATATACTTGGGAACATCGTGACAGAGTAGTTGAAACCAGGACACATAAAACGTCACGTATGGTCACATTGAATTTAACACATTATATCTACAATTCAATCAATTAAACTTTAAGTTGGATCTTCTTGTGGTAACAGAGATCCGATACCTTGCTTACTTTCCATAAATACATGTTACATAATAAATTTTCAAAATACTTTATATATTTTTTGTATGACATCCTTAAAGATTGTGTGTAATTGGAAAAAAATCTAATTCATATATTTAACATCGATGTTACCATCACTCAGTACATTAAATCCATAAACTATGCATTCTTGCAAATAAACGAACTTGAATTTTAAAAGAATCATGCTAGTTTCGGTGTATCGTAAACAGATCGAAAATTAATTAAAAAAAATATTAGGAATTTATTTTTAAAGGCTTTGGTTTTATACCTTTCAATTCAATAATTTCTTTTTAACATGCCATGGGGTTAGTACTTTTCACGTGAGACTGAGCAAAACCTAGATTACAGTAATTATACCATGGTACCTACAACGTTATAACAGGCTATTCGTAAGGTCATTTGAATTGGCGTATCTTTTCTATTTAATGAGAAAACATGGCCGAGTAACGTCACAGCTACGAGATTAAGGTAGATTTTAAACTATTTCCTGTCCATCCCAGCTACATGACTAACAAAACATCATCAACATCTGTGAAATCTATAAAAAGAAATCTTTTATCATCAGAAGAAAGACATATTTTTATTTAAAACCGCCAATAAATATTATGCCGAAATCCAATAATTACGAGTCAATGAGCCGACGGCAACAAATCAAACCGCGCATACTAATGTTTAACCTAACATCAGATTAAAAACATCAATAACTGCCACTAGAGGTCGCCTCCCACGTAATTATAGCCAACAATATCCCGGGGAGACGAGGGCCGAAAAGGATTAACGTATATCAAGTGGGAATAATGAAAGGAATCGATATAATGAAGGATTAATCGATGCGCGCGCGCAACATTCTTGATTTGACGTGCGCTCGTTTGATTGGTTCTAGATTAGTCTAGGTGTGATGGACTCCTTGACGTAATTAGCTTTGAAACAAATAGATCAGCTAATTGCAAGTTGCTTAATCTAAGACCTATCTATCATCCATAGTTGTTAGGAAGCTATACTAATAACATAACGAGGTAAATGTTGTAAGCAGGGCTTGGAACTAGTTTAAAATTTATCGTTTAATAGAGGGTTTTAGCGGTTTTTTTAACAAGTTTCACTCGGAGCGTTTCTTAGATGAGAGAGCTTTATAAACATAATTAAACTGAGCCAAAACTGCGAATTGTACCTTATGCAGAATGCGGGTAAAAATGGGAAGCGGCGAACACTAAAGAAGAAACATTTAAAAATCTACAAACTGTTTGATTGATTCAAAACCTTCATAAATTTGCTTCTAAAGTAAACCGGTACTTCTGAGGATAATGTAGAGCTAAACCTTTTCTAAAAGGCTCTATAAGCACTTGCGCTGATTTAGGTTTGAAAATTAACCGGATAACAAGCCATTTTTGTAAGGTTGTGTGTGAGTTTGCTTGTACGCAGTAATCTGCGAAAATATTGAACCGATTTTGAAAATTCATTTATGAGTAGAAAGCTGTACCATTTACTTTATCTTAATTTTCAAGCTTGATCGAGATTACGCAGATTATAACATAGGAAACGGCTGGTAGTTTATGTAAATAAATACATAATACGATGAGGTTTTTTTGGTTCGGTTTAGTCTGTTCTCCCACGCGAGGGATTGAGGTGCTTGCTTCAAAATGATTGGCTTATCGTGAGTTGGCGCTATTTGCACCTCTGCCTATTTGTTCGGGGATATAGGGATTGATGGTGATTCTTTTTAAATTTCATTGGACTCGGAAGGTTATTAACAAGCTAATCGATAGCCCAACACAACAACAAAATCTTTTCATTAAAAAAAATAAAGTATCTGTTGGTAATATCAAATAACAACTTTGTACTAGATTCGTGAACGGCTGATTTTTTGAAAGTAACGGCTGGACGGATTTTAATGAAACTTCAGTGAAAGATACAGGGGGCTTATAGAGTAGGATATAGACTACAATTTACCCAAGTGAGCAAAAGGAAGTAATGATTTTGTATCAAGCGAACGAAGTCACTAGTAATAGCTAGTTCGTAATAAGCTCGCCTTTTGTACTAATATCGTTTGTTATTTTCCCTTATGTCAATATTTTTGTGTATAGAAAAGTGTTAAATAAATTTAAAAAAAAATGTTTTCTCTTAATAATTTTAGTATAGAAAAGAACTTTTCTTCAAGAAATGCAACCCTCGACCGATATTAGAGACACTTACGCAACACGTTTTTGTATCCAACCAAAAAGCAACCTAATCAAGGGAGTACTATCTTGAATGCAAATGTGAAACAATCGACCTTCTAGGGGCAAGTTTCCAATGCACAGACAAACAGGCTAATCCCCGCGTTACCGTAAATCGTCAGTTTATGACGTGCGGAACGATGGAGAGGGGGCGACTTTTCTAATTTCCACCCCCTGCGCCCCTTTGATGCGCTAATTCGAGTAAGCAGTTTCTGAACATTTCTACCCCGACACGTTTATTAATGCAGCTTATCTTGCGCTATTCTAAGGTGTTAAGGTTTAATTTGATGATGAAGAGCAGCTGAAAACGGCGGTATTGTTATCGTGGGCTTTTACATAAAGTTGCCCGATTTACATACATTTGTTTGTGGGGTTTTTCAAACTGTGTATTAACAGCGTTAATCGCTGTGGACTTGAAATTGAAAGTTATTGTGTAATTTTGTAATGTTTGTTTTTGTTAATGAAAGGTCAAACTGATGTGCGGTTAAGAGATACTCTATGATAAAAAGTATTACCACGTCGATTCTCTTGCGGGATAGGCAGAGTAAACCGAATGTCTTTAGATTTGTCACTATTTACACATTCGCGTTGGTGAGATGAATGTTGAACCCTATCGCATTTACCAACCTAATAATGATTTTAAATAAGGAATTACGGGAGTAGTAGTTAAAATTTCCATTTTCCCGGATCACTCCAAAAAACACTTCCTAACCCGGGGATCGAATGCGATCTCTCGATTCGAGCAGAATAATCTAAACATTAGAAAATGACTAACTAATTTCAAGAGCCCAAAATGCGGCGAAACTTTCATTTTTTCCCAAGAAGTTACCCGACACATTGGATCCAACGCATGTCAGTTCGAGCAAGGCGACCATCACAAGGTTCCGTTCTTTTGAGCTGTAGACAACTGTGAACTTTTGAGCTGTTGAACCAAATAGGTTAATCTCCAGACCATTTTACTTTTTAAAGCATATTCAGGACATAGGTAATAAGTGAAGTTGACTTATGTTGTGAAATATATGTTCGTGAAGAGTTCGTTTTTTTTAAACAAAAGTAAAAGTGCGTAATAATGTAATATCACCAAGTGCCGACGATGGAAAGTGTACAAAAGTTCAGAAAATCCAAAAGTGCACGCCTCATAACGCTTGTTTAATTTAAAAAATAATTAAACTACACTGAATTATAAAGGAAGGTTCAATAGGAAACAATCCCGTGACACACGTTTTTCCCCTTCTCGATCCCGGGTTCCTTTGAAGAATAGGACAACTGCCGTTCTGCCAGGCAGGTCGTAAAAGGCGATCGATTGTTTTTACGAGTCACTACCATTGTGGCTACTAGGTGGTAGAGTTCTGAGTTGTCTCGCCCGGGTCTGGTACTACCGCCTTATCTATTCCTGCCACAATAGCGTCAGTGCAGTCAAGAGGTGATGAATATCTAATACGATCTCGCATCTTTCGCAGTTGGGGGAGTCGACTATTTTTATCATATATTTGAAACTTCTTCGTGGCATGTGCCCAGATCTTAACCTGTGTGCTATGACAACTAATGTCCGATTTAATTTTGTAAAATTAAACCACGGGACATGAGGAGGCTCACATTGTACCGACGTGTACCATATCCTATTAGTTAATGATCTCTCATTAAAATACTCTTTACACATATCGTGACATTTCTTTTTATATTTCGGCAACATTTCTGTATAGTCTGGTAACATATTTACTTCTATTCTGTCCGTGGTAGCTTGTTTCTGTGGTTAAAAAAAATAACAATTCTTTTAAGAGTGAAATAATTAAAATATCATGTAGTGTTTTTTTTATATTTTAGGATATCAAACTAGCACGTTTTCCCCGTGTCGGTCCCGGGCTCTTTTCAAGGATAGGTCTACTGTCTTTCTGCCAGGCAGGTCGTAAAATGCGATCGATTAGCTATGCGAGTCACTACTATCGTGGCTACTAGGTTTTTTTTTTTTTTTTTTTTTATAGAAGAGGGGGCAAACGGACAGGAGGCTCACCTGATGGTAAGTGATTACCGCCGCCCATAGACAACCACACTACCAGAGGTCTTGTAATTGCGTTGCCGGCCTTTTAAGAATGAGTAAGCTCTTTTCTTGAAGGTCCCTAAGTCGTATCCATTTGGAAAAATTTCTGCCGATAGCTGGTTCCACAAAGGAGTGATGCGGGGCAAAAAATGCCTCGAGAATCGCACGGTTGTGGATTTCCATACATCGAGATGGTAAGGATGGAACTTCGAATTTTGTCGCGATGTCCGATGGTGAAATTCGGCAGCAGGAATTAATCCAAACAGTTCCTCGGAACATTCCCCATGGTAGAGCCGATAAAAGATGCAGAGTGATGCCACATCTCTACGTAACGCCAAAGAATCAAGCCGATTTGAAAGAGTCTCGTCCTCGACAATTCGAGCCGCCCTACGTTGAATTCGATCAAAAGGAAGGAGCTGGTACTGAGGAGCTCCCGCCCATAAATGAGAGCAGTACTCCATATGAGGCCGGATTTGCGCCTTATAAAGTAATAAGCGATGGGCCGGTGTGAAGTACTGCCTGGCCCTACTGAGAACTCCCAGCTTTTTAGAGGCTAATTTAGCCTTGCCTTCCGAGTGACCGCGGAACTGAACGTCACTCGTAATGTCGACTCCGAGTATTCCAATACTGGCTGTGGCTTTCAGGGAAGTATTTTCAAAACGAGGTGATACGACAAAGGGTGATTTTTTAGCGGTAAACGCGCAAACTTGTGTCTTAATGGGGTTGAATTGGACCAAATTTAATCGACCCCACTCCGAAGCAACAGAAAGTTGTGCTTCAATTTCTGACACTAGTTTGTTCCGGCACTCGTTGACGTGTTCCCGAGAAATTCCGCTGCGGCCAGAGTACAAAGCATCGCCCGTACTGTCATCCGCATAACAATGAATGCTGCTCGATCGCAACATGTCATTAATGTGCAGAAGAAACAGCGTAGGCGATAGCACACAACCTTGAGGAACACCAGCATTGACGAGTTTAAGGTCAGAGCATGCACCATCAACAACGACCCTTATACTCCGATCCGTCAGAAAAGTGGTGATCCATTTGCACAATTTCTCAGGAAGCCCATAGGATGGAAGCTTGGAAAGAAGTGCCCTGTGCCATACCCGATCAAAGGCCTTCGCTATGTCCAAACTAACTGCCAATGCCTCTCCTTTATTCTCGACTGCCTCCGCCCATCGATGTGTTAAGTAAACCAGAAGATCACCAGCTGAGCGTCCGCGACGGAAACCGTACTGGCGGTCACTAATCAGCTGGTGCTCCTCAAGATACCTCAGAAGCTGGCAGTTAATAATGGACTCCATTATTTTGGAGAATAAGGAGGTTATCGCTATAGGCCGATAGTTGGACGGGACCGATTGATCGCCTTTTTTAGGGATTGGGTGCACTAAGGCGGTCTTCCAAGTTATGGGCACGACGCCTTTTGAGTAGGAGAGTCGGAACAAATGCGTTAAAACCGGTGCCAACTCTGGAGCACACATCTTTAGCACGATTGGAGAGATGCCATCAGGCCCACTCGACTTATGGACGTCCAAAGAAAAGAGTGCCTTACGCACTGTAGTTTGCAAGAACTTTACCTCCGGCATGTAAGTATCACACCGCGGGATAGTAGGTGGTGTATTTCCTTGGTCGTCTATAGTCGAGTTGGCTGCAAAAAATGAGCCTAAGAGATCAGCTTTCTCTTTTGCAGAATGGGCTAGAGAGCCATCATCTTTGTGCAAAGGTGGAAAAGAGGGCATACAGAAATTACCTTAAACAGCTTTGGCTAGAGACTAGAACGCACGAGTTCCCGAAGGAAGGCGAACTAGCTTCCCGCCAATTCTGCCAATGTGCTCGGATTTTGCTTTAGCGATGGTTCTTTTAAAAGACCTAGAGGCATAATTGTACTCCTTTCTGAGTGTGCTGGTATTTACATCCTGAGATGCCGATGCCGCAGCCCAGGCATGGTAGGATTCATGCTTTCGGCGTGAAGCCGTTTTGCATTGGTGACCAAACCATGGCTTAGACTTGCCACCAACGGGTACAGCAGAAAACGGAATGTAAAGTTCCATTCCCTGCAGCACCACATCAGCGACGCAGTCAGCAACGACATCTGGATCTTCCAGTGAGGAGCACACACGCCTCCATGGGTAAGATGCAAAAAAAGACCGCATCCCGTCCCAATCTGCTGACCTATAGTGCCAAACGCGACGGCAGCCTGAAGAACGAGGCCGTGATAAGCGCGTAATCGGCACTTTGCTCCGTACTAGGCAGTGGTCCGATGAACCAAGTGGAGCGTCTACAGAAACCTGATAACTGTCTGGGTGTGAGGTCAGCAGAAGGTCTAACAAGGAAGGAAGATGGTGGTCCACATCTGGAACACGCGTAGGCGAGGTAACCAGCTGTGTCATACCATACGCCAAAGCAAAATCGTGAACAGATCTCCCCGCATGATCGGTAGTACGTGAACCGAGCCATTCGGCATGGTGGGCGTTAAAATCACCGATGATCACGATCTCTGCGGAGGGGATCTGCTGCAGCACGGAATCTGTTGCAATTTGGATGTGCTCTATGAGTCGGTCTGATTCGGCATTTCCGCTGTGGGACCTGTACAGGCACGCATAGATGCGGGGATGGTCGTCGCAGTCTACACGTAGCCAGAGGATGGATAGGTCCTTGCCTTCAAGGCTGCTGAGACGTCGAGAACAGATATCCTCTCTGACGTAAGCACAAACTCCCGCCCGGGGTACAAATGAATGCTCAAATTTGTACCCAGGGTAGGAGAGATATGAGGTATCAGCCGGAGAAGATATCTGCGTCTCGGTTAAAAAGAACAAAGCCGGCTTGGCCGTCTCAAGGTGGTGGTGGACGGCATTTAAATTCGAGTGAAGACCCCTAATATTAGTAAAGTCCACGTGGAGTGTGGTAGGGGATGCCTGAAGATTTTTGTTCCGTTTGCCCCGAGCAGCGAAGTGTGTGAGCGCGATTTTGCCCCCCCCCAGAGTACGCAGGGCAGCCTGGGCATCCATGATTAGGTTGATGACAAATTCCTGAACATGGATGTCCAAAGGGGGATTCTCCACTGCTAACGCTAGTGGTACCCCCCTGGGGTAAACTACTACCTTTGAATCGCACTACCATAGTGTTAGGGGGAGGGGGGAAAGGGCCTCCGGGAACCTCACAGACCAAACGGAACGCAACAGCAAAGCTGTTACTTTACGTTGGTTTTAAGTGAGGTAGTGGTATTGCCCCGGTCGTGCCGGCCCATTCAGCTAAGCGTAGCACTACCACTTTTAAAGAGAGTGTAAGTAACTTTAGGTGGTAGAGTTCTGCATTGTCTCGCCTGGCTATATGGTACCACCGCGGTGGTGGTGGTGCGGTACACCGCATTACCTCATACACACATTTCACACAGTTTTTCATACAAACTTTCATCTTCTATTGTAGCTCCTGAAGCAATGAATTCTGAGAAAAAGTTAGCCTATGTGTAAATTTGGCATGGAGATAAGTGAAGATCAGGCTCAACCTGATCTTTAGCTATATCCATACCAAATTTCATCCAAATCGCTTCGGTGGTTACGCCGTGAAAGCATAACAAATAGACGTACTTTCGCATTCATAATATGAGTATGGATTTTTTCAACAATATAAAACTACAGTGCTGAGTAAAAGTAAATAATGCATATAAAACACGCGAACGAAGTCGCTAAACACAACTAGTCTTTTATAAAAATATGATTAAAAATGTAAGAAGTCCCGCCTCCCACCGTAGCTTGTATACGCGGCTATATCAAGTTAATTTCCTAAGGGCGACCGACCGCGACGGTAAATAATTGTCGCGCTAAGAGGAAGCTCACCAAATCTCGTATTAGCATAAAAAACATCTAAACAGACCGAAGGAAGTGCTTTTTTCCTTCCGTATTATTCTTAAAAAAAGTATATTTTCCGGCAGACATTTTGTCTACAGGATGATTAAGGAAACAGTAATGTGTTACTTAGCGTTAATTTATAATCGGCCTGTAGTTTCAACTTATTGCTATTCATAAGGCGAGAATACTTCCTGCTTTGAAGTATAACTTTGACCGAGGGAAAAGAAGTTAGAAAAAATATTTAATCACGTCGTTTACTTTTTTATATATTATAAGATAGTAGATGACTCCCCTGGTGGAAAGAAAACCTTAATGTTATGGTAATGGTGCGTTGCTATCCTTGTGACGATGTACTTAACGCCACTAAATTATGCAAGTTTACCGAGTACCTTACCTTCCAAACCGGTACACGACAGTAACAAGCATTGACGCTATTGCGGCAGGAATAGGTAAGGCGGTGGTACCAGACCTGGACGAGACAATGCAGACATAAACTGACGTTCAATTGTCTATCTCTGCCTATCCTGCATAATCAAACGTCAGCAGGTGTAGCGGGTCTCTATAATTCATCAGGTTGTCCGGTGAATCGTGATGAATTGATCTTCAGTTAGTCTAATTTTGACCGTTTTGGTCCAAGTCCCTCTATCCATGAGGAGAACCATCGGTATATTTGCTATCCTATAAATATAATAAAAATAGTCAGTCTACAATTGTGTCTGCAAGGTGCAAATAAATATTTTTCATTTCTTTTCATTACATTTTAAAGGAAATATTCGTTCATTTTTAATTTATTAAAGACAGGTAGATACATAGGTGAGGCAATTATATTTTTTAGCATGTGAGAAATTCATTGGGAGAGTTTCAGTGGCAGTCAAAGAAGCTAAAAAGGATTAAAAGAATACATACGGCAATGTCCATACAAACAAGGTTATGGAGACGACCAAAAACTTAAGAGGCTAACAAGACCTAATTTGTTGAATATGATGTTATTTAAGCATTGTTTTAAGAAAAAATATTTGTTATACCACATCACAAAAAATATATGTTAATATTCAACATATTATGTTAAAGACCGTGGCCGAACTCGATACATAATTGAACAAAATTGGGTCGATAGAAAATATTTGCGAAGATCGGTCTAAAATCATCATTAAACGGTTCTATATCCTTATTTTTTTTGATGTTTTTTGTTGGTTTTTGGGTCTGCAATTAAAACAACATGAAGTCATCATATTCATACCTAAACCGCTAGCGAATTATATTTGACAAATAATCTACACTTTTTTATTTCAATATTTGTTCATTACTAGCGGCCCAGTACGTGCTTCGCTACATATAATGTGAAATATTAAAAAAAAATTCAAATATTAAATTCACAAAAAATGTGATAAATGGAGAACCGCTCTACCGATTTTGTGCAAACTTCACATAAACCATCTACTAAATAGTCCGAACAAAGCCTAAATATTTGGTTATGATAGGTGAACCCATTGTTGAGTTATAAAATTACAATGAAAAGTGGCATTGATTTTTATATATACAGATAAGAATTTTAATGATAGTGGGCTCTCGTTTCCTCCGATAGAAATAGACAGAGTCCACGTTTTTGGTATTGACAGCGTCTTGACAATAATCACGTCGGGGTGACGTTACCGCTGTGGACGTGGAAAAGGGAAGATCTCAGCTTCTAGCTTCAGCTCCTATAGCTTCTCAAGGTACACTGCCTGGGGACTGGTGTCCGTTTGACAAGCGTTTAAATTTTGTGTATAGCGTTACAATATAAGTAATTACGGTAATTTAGCATTCACCTGAATTTTTTGTGAATAATAGCGTTAATTATTACTTGATCGCCGCAGATTAAAAGTTCCTCACAACCTGCCACTAGCTTTGTATTAGTCGCCTTCTGTATAATTCTACTAATATCAATTTAGTATAGCCCGCGGCTTCACTTGCGCTAAAGGTTATTTTAACATTTCATTGGGTACACTTATTTTTCTCTAGATAAAAAATAGCCGTTATCCTTTTCCGTATGTAACAACTTGTATGCACAATTTGTATGCATTGCTGATAATCGATTCAATAGGTAGGACTTAAAATCGTACAAACGAACTCACCTTCGTATTGAGGTAATCACAATGTATGTATGTTTCTGTATATTGTATGTATGTGTTGCGTTTGTTATTTCTGTATTCTGTATTTCCGGATTAAACGGATTGACGGATGGAACGGAAGACAGGAAGACCACGGTGAGACTTAATAAGTAGGTTTCTTTTTATATTATAAGATAGTAAACAAGCAGATGGGGCTCCTGATGGAAAGAGCCAACCATCGCTTATAGACACCAAAGATGTTAATGGTGCGTTGCTATCTTATGGCGAGGTATAATGCCAAATGCATAATTTTACCGGTTACCTTACCCTCCAAACCGGAACATGATAGTGACAAGCACTAACGCTATTGCGGCAGGAATAGGTAAGGCGGTGGTACCAAACCCAGGCGAGACAATGCAAAACTCTACCACCTAGTAGTCTCAATAATGACTCGCATAGCCAACCGGTCGCCTTTTACGATCTGCCTGGCAGAACGGCAGTTGGTCTATTATTTAAAGGAGCCCGGTACCAACACGGGGGTTCCATTTAATTTCGAAAATAGGTATTACTTCCTAGGGATTTGCAAAAAATAACCATGCAATGAATTGCGTGGCGAGGCGCCTGCTGATTAACAATGTAACGTTTTGAGCGTCACAGAAACGCGTCACTATTTTTACACCCGTCTGTCTCAATTTGTGTAAAGAATCTGTGGACACGGCACAGCGACACCAATTTATGGCTGTACAATTATTCTTCTTGTCTAGTGATTAATCAATAGTATGTGAGGATTATTTTTGAACTTGTTTGACGGTGGCGGTACTCAATTAGTCACGCGTATTTTTTAATTTCTTAGTCCATACTTCCATACTAATATTATTAATGCGAAATTAACTGTCTGTCTCTTCTTTACGCCTAAAGTAATGAATCGATTAGGATGAAATTTGGTACATAGTTTGAGACCCGAGAAAGGATATATGTTAGTTTTTATCCCGGAAATCCCACGGGAACGGGAACTGTGCGGGTAAAACCTCAGAACTTTTACAAATTTTCCGTGCGGACGAAGAAGATAGGAGTCGCGGGCACAGCTAGTATCTTATACGTACGTCGGTTTCTGGAAAAATTGCTTAGTAGTTAGTATTTAATTGCTTCAGGCTTCTCACGATATAAAATAAATTAAACTAAGTAAACTTTTAACTCACTCACTAAAACTAACGTATCATCATCATTGTTCGTATACAGCATCCAAGCAATTTGATCATGGTATGTTAGTTTTGGTCTTCCTTTGTACCTACATCTATCCATATTTTGTCAATCTTTAACATTTATTTCTTCTACGTATTCGGACCACCAGAACCTTTACTCAATTTTACACTGATACGAAGGAGATTAAAGAAATCCACCTCCATGTGGACGGAAATAATGAGTTTAATTAAATGCACAATTTTTGCAAATTTATTTAATTTAAATTGCAATTACAATGAGCCTGCAAGCCATTTCTGTAACTTTCCCGCTCAATTGAGGTATTTTAAGCTCAAAGAAGCAAAAGCTATACCTAAGCATAGATTTTTAAAGTCTAAAGTTTGTTAAAAATTACAGCAGTTTAACTTATGAAAAATTGTATATTTTAAAAATGACGATCGAATCTAATGGCATATTCAATACAAATTACAGCTACTAAATCAGCTACTACCACCGTATCTGCCATATCAATTATACGGGGCCCCCGGGCCACGGAGGCCCCCTACGTGCGTAAGGAAAAATTAATAAAAACTTCCCAAATGGCAAAAGTCAAAAAAGCAATTTTTTTTTCAAAAAAGGCAAGGAGAATGTATATTTAATTTGAGTTTTTTGTAAAAATTTTGGGAGAAGTGATAGATAACTATGATGAATAAATATTTCTTTTAATTTTATGAAATATTTTTTTCGTTCTTGAGAAATCTCTACCCTTCATAAGGACCCCCAAACTTTTTTATTTTTATACGGGGCCCCGCCAAAACAACTTTTTTCAAAATAATTCGCCGTTGATAATCACGAATTACAGTATTTGACGCAGTTTTATAAGAAGAAGAGTATATCATATCAGAATCAGTATATTAGCTTAACAGTTATTTAATAAAATAAAAAATAAAAACATTTTGTATCTGAAAAGCTGTAACTTTTAGAAACTTGATTCGATTTTAATTTTTAACGCGATTCGACGTAGTTTTGTTAGTACTAAAATGCTGTAGAAAGTCAAAAAATGAGTCGCTGAAATTCTCAAAGTTATGTTGTAAAACATTTTTTCAAAATTTTTCATCCACGGTACCTCTCGTACATATAACCCGATTTTGATGCAATTTGCGGCATTAGAGGCAGGTTTTTAATGAAAAGAGCTGATTAAATTTTATACTCAATCGCTACTTTAATCTGGAAATTATTTTCAAAATAATACGCCAAATTTCGTTCTCCCGGGCCAAATCCGTTTAGACTTTCAGGAATTCTAAGTTTGACGGAACCCAATCGAAAACTGTCAACCAAACTTCGATCAGCTAAGCCGCTGAAAAATTATGAGATGTTTACATACACACATTCATACAGACATACTGACGTCATCGTGAATATAGTCGAAATAATATGTTCCTACGACCTAAAAACGTGGAGATCTGGTGAAAACGCGATTTTGGAAAACCGGAGCAAAATCAGTAACTTCCTTATACTACTAAAGTAGCAGCAAGATAAAAATGTTGCGAAAATTATGAAGTATAAACTTGTTTGTTGTTTCTTACTTTACGAATAAGTGAAGCTGTTCATTTTCAGTCATAAACATTGATATATTTATATCAATGGTCATAAAGTTAAAATTTTGTTTTACTTATGACATACGGAAAATAGAAATATGACATATAGCGACGCGACGGTCCCTACCATGAAGTATTAGATATAGGTGGAGTTAGCACTCGTATTAATCACTTGAAATAAATACCTACATTATATCTCTCTCTGATGTCTCCCCATCTCTTATTATACAACTGTGTTAGAAAGAGAGGGTGAGACCTCAGAAGATGACAGCAGTATTTAAAGTTGTGTTTCAAGTAGGTATTAGAAGTGCTACCTCCAGATATAATACAGCTTCGTGGTCCCTACGTATAAACGGACATGTCAAACACTGAGGTTTACTATGCGTTTCAACTAAGAATATGATCGCGCTTGTTATCAACTTCATACCACAAGTGTGAAATTAGTAATGTCAGCAAAAAAATATTTGTTCAAAAAATATTGCTGATTTATTGAAGAACAAATAACGTTTTAATAATATTATTTTCATCAATAAAAAAATAGTAAAAACATCAGTCTAACTGTTCATCTATATACATAAAAAAGTCAAAAATGACGAGGCCAATTTTGTTGCGATTTTTTGTGGGTTTGGTTTGTCTTTGTCCACAATAAGCTACAAAGTGGTAAAATATAATATTCATCAAATAAAAAATAGTAAAATATATCAGTCTAGCCGTTCATCTACATTCTATATAATATATGTATATAAAAGTCGTGTTATTTATTTTACGCCTTATTTTAATACATGGTAACATATTCTGATAGAAATCTAAATAAAAAATATACCAATACGAATGAAAATAATTTTTAAGTATTTCTTTGTTCGTGTTTTTTGCACACCTTACTCATTACTTATGAAGTTTTTGCAAAATACGGGGCAATATGTCATCCTGACAGTCCTATTCTCAGTTGAAACTCATAGTCAGGAGAGCGTAATTAATGTTACAATCTCATTTTTTTCTACAATGAGTTATTAGATTTAGGGATTCCATAATAGTATTTAAGTTTTTTTTTTATATCATAAGATAGCAAACAACCAGATGGGTCTCCTGATGGAAAGAGTCAACCATCGCCTATAGACACCAAAGATGTTGATGGTGCGTTGCTATCTTGTGGCGAGTTCTAATGCTACAAGCATAAGTTTACCGGCTACCTTACCCTCGAAATCGGAATACGGAAGTGACTGACGCTATTGCGGCAGGAATAGGTGAGGCGGTGGTACCAGACCCGGTCGAGCCGATGCAGTAATCTACCACCTAGTAGTCACGATGGTAGTGACGCGCATAACCACTCGGTCGCCTTTTACGACCTGCCTGGCAGAACGGCAGTATTATTATTCTTCAAAGGAGCATGGGACCCACACGGGGAATTTTTTTTAAAATATTTTTCCGAAAAAACTGATATGTGACTGCTTTTACGTTAACGTTCATATCAGACAAGTCAGAGATACCTCTTTATACGCTGAAAATAAAAAAACGGAAAACTTAATTTGATGAATTCATAAAATATAAATACTAGCTGTGCCTGCGACTTCGTTCGCGTGGAAAAAATTCTAAAATAAAAACCCGCATAGTTCCCGTTCCCGTGGGATTTCCGGGATAACAACTATCCTATGTCCTTTCTTGGGTCTCAAACTATATTTGTACCAAATTTTATCCAAATCGGTTCAGTGGTTTGGCCGTGAAAGCGTAACAGACAGACAGACAGAGTTACTTTCGCATTTATAATATTAGTATGGACTAGTATGGATTTATGAAAAGCAAAAACTTATTTCGTTTTCAATACCATACCTTAAACAACTTAAGTGGTTACTGGTTGGTGATACCCAAAATTATTAAAAATATATTAATAAAGATAGATATCCGCGTCTACGACGCCATTGTTACACTTATTATTACACTTGTTCTCTTATTCGATATAGAAGTAGCGAAATATATAAAATGAAAAAAAAAATCTTATATAGATATGGACAATACAACGATGGATAGCGTTTGGACAATTTAAAGCCATATGTTTAATAAAAAAATTACATTTTTGACATGTCATATACGTAGGGATCGTTGATAGGAGTCGTAAGATATATTATTTTGTTAAACGCACTCGAAAGATTTTTGTAACACAAACGAAAATAAAATTACTCCGTGGCTCTCTTTAAAAAACAGGCCATATGCCGTTTGGCCAGGCAGTTTGTGAGAGACGAACGACTGATTATGCGAGTCACTATCATCGAGACTACTAGATGATAGAGTCGTCAGTGCATGTCATTGTCGTTTCCGGTTTGAAGAGTAAGGTAGCCGGTAGACTTATGCATGTGGCATAAAGGCCACGTCACACATATAGCAACACACCATTGACATTTTGGTGTCTATGGGCGATGATTGCCACTTTCCTTTAGGAGAGCCATCTGCTTGTTTGCTATTCTTATGATATAAAATAAGTCACGATGGTAGTGAGAGATTTTACGGTCTTCCTAACATGATGAAATCTATTTTTCAAATGATTAAGAATACCACGTTATAATAATCTTTATACTGTTTAAGCTTCTAAGAAAGTCTAGACCCTCCTCCTCCATGCATCATTACTTATTAGTTTTTAGTTCATTAAAATCAATGATGGTGTATACTTATTCAATACGACGTAGGAACAGCTGATGTAGAATTATGTAACTAGATGGCATACAATCAACGTCCATCACACGAACGTGAGAAACATAACTAATGGACATCCACGATAAAGTTACCACTACTGTCGTGACTAGGTACCTAATAAATATTTCCAACGACTCTACGGTTCTCTAAAGAAAATGGTTAGATAATGAATGATAGTTCAAAATAAGAAGCATAACTATAGTATCAGTATATAACTTTATATTAAACGTCACAATCAAAAACCAGCAAACCATGAACCGGCCTCGCAGGGATCCGTACTGCGGTACAATTTTGTATAATACCTATATTTACGTTATTTAAACAACCAAAACTCGCTGGATCACATGTTTTTTGTATGAGACCCTATTTTATTTTTTATTTGTATATATAATTTAAAAGATACAGCCACGTAACAAATTGATGGATGGACTAATGTACAGCACAGCTCTTAAGCTCTAATGATCCTATAGAACCCACAGTAACTAATATAATATTATGATCCGTGGTTCTACCGACTGTCGCACAGAGAACCGCTATGGTATTTAAAAAATAATAATTTGCTCCTCATAAATGCTGTAACCGCGAAGGGCATAATGAAATGACATTAAAAAATTAACGAACAAGCAAGCGAAAAATATGATTATTTCAGATGATTCCACGTGCGCCTTACACCGTCTTAGGCTCCTCGCAGCTTCGCGTTAAATTTTAACCGAAAAAGAGATTTCGTTTAGATTTATTGCCGAAAGTAGCTAGAACCGATATCTTCGGTCAGCAGTAATCACAAAAGAATATTCTACTCGCTGGCTTTATGGCCACAATTATTTTAAGATTTTACACAAAAAATATTTATGTCCACTTAAAAACGCAAACCTACCGACGAGTTATTCAACCAAATGTTTTTTTTTTTTTTTACAACTGTATAAAATATGGTATTGCTATTTTATATTAATTGCTAAGATAAGACTCTCTGGAACCGGCGTGTTTGTATAAAGAGACATATAATAACTGTGGAGGTAATAAGACAAGTCCAGTGACAACTGCCATCAGTTAATTTTCTTAGCCTACCTTTAGAGTGGTTTGGATCAAAGATATTTAAGATGTAAAATCATTTACAGAACTTGCATAGCAAGTTTTCCAAATTGTTATTGTGGCTAGACAAATCCATATCCTCTTCACGTCTCACCGTTAAAATTTAGGAATAATTCCGGGCCCTCCGACAGACATCTGTTCCATAATAAAACTAGACGGCACGGTAGGAGCATAGAATTTTATCGCGGCCCTGTCTATCATAAAGCATCGGGAGGGGAGCACATAAAAGTTTACTGGCATCGAACTAATAAATCGTGTCAAATAAATAAGTGTTGAGTCGGTCGGCATATTGATTCGTCATCCGCCTTAGAGAGGGGACCGGGGAGGATATGGCCATAAAGGTGCGTAATGGCCGACGATGGAAGACAGCGCAGTGGCGCGCATCGATTAGCGCCGCCGTGCCGCCGACGCAAGCACTTCACTACACAACGATGCCTTCGCGACACCTTACCGACGTTCAATCACTTCTAACGTGTTCATACAAAAAAACTGTCTACGATCATACTCTTAAATCACATGTATTCCATAGCCTTAAATATTAACCTATAAATATCGTACATTTTCAAAATCCATCTTAGGTGAAATGATAAGTTTCCGCCAGCTAAGAATTAGCGCTATTTTCATTTGCTTAGTTTGAAATAATGCGAAGGAAAATTTTAGACAAAAGATGCATCGACATTCGACACTACATCTTAATGAACATACGTAAGAGTGGTTTACGATATTTCCCCATTTCGCGCCATTTGATTTTGCTCGTGTTACTTGAATGTCTTTATCAATAATGTTAAAACAGCGAAATGGGTATATTTTAGGTGTTTTATCATTCATCTTAGTAAATAAATATTAACAAGTAATTTAAGATTATGATTTGGTGCCTTTTCGGCGTCACTAACTAGCGTTACATAAATTTTTTTTGTTTCTGACGACATTAGAAGTAAGGTAATGTTTCTTGGCGTGTCAATTATCTGTGTGTGATGTCTTGTTAGTGACTGCTTGTAATTAATAAAGACTTGCAAGGGAGTCGTAGACGCTAGCTAGAGTTACTAAAAAAAACAAAGACAAAATATTTACTTCATAATAAAGAGTAATGTTAAAAGGATGATAGGTGGCTGTGGGTCGCAATTTTTTGTAACATGCTAAGGGGTCGTATCTAGAAAAAGATTGAAAAACAATGCTATAGACTATACTTGTAATCAATTGCATAGAAAATGGAATTTAAATAAATTTCATGCTGTTGAATATTAAACTTGAATATCATATATTTCGACCAAACCAGTTTCAACAGTTCTATTTAGACCACTACATAACATCAATGTTTTATGTAGCAAGATTTAATATTATGTCTATATAATTACTTGTGGTCCAGTGATTAGCTCATTGGGCTCTGATCATGAGGTGCCAGGTTCGATTCCCGGGTCGGACAAAAGTGTTTTCGAGGTATTGTAGAGGGATTCTTGATAATCAAAATTCCAGTAACAGCTCGAGTCTGATGGTGTACGTTAATATTCCCGTATCTTGGATGAACACGTAAAGACAAGTCATTTCCACAAATTAGACGGCTCTCATGACACCTCCAAGGTGTCCAAGGCTACAGAGCGCGCTGAATAAATATACACACTTGTATACATATTTACGCAAACTCGAAAAACATAACCCTTCTTTTAGCGCATAAAAAGAAATTGGGACTCGGGTTTTCCAGCTTGGTGGAAAGAATAACTGGTAAATTTATCGATGTTACTTCACAATCAATCTTTGTGGAGAGCAACGCATCACTAGCATCTTTGTTTACAGCAAGGATTTAAATACCGGTATTTTGTGGTAACGATATTGCTCGCCGCATGACATAACGTTATTTTCAAGCATAACGTTATCCAAAAATGATACAGAATTTGTTACTCTTTAATAACGTTATTCATTGCGTTCTGTTATACACTAGGAATTAACGTTATGGTGTATGGTATTATGACGTTATCTTCTAGCGCTAGTTGTCGAACCAATCACGAAACAACATGAAACGCGGCGAACTATGATTAGTTCGCCGTGTTATAATATAGCTTTTCATGCTGTTTTGTAATCAAAACAGCTTGAAAAACTATGTTACAACGTTAACAATTTCGTTCTATTATTTGAGTAGCGATACCTACTTATTGTGTTTAAAGTAATTTTGTTACTGAGGTATCGCTAAAGTAATAATGTTATGTATCGTAAAATAAGTTACGTTATCTGATAACGTTTAAATCCTTGGTTTACAGGCGACGGATATCACATCTTATCTCAAGAGCTGGTGTTAGTGCTGGTTGTATATAAATCAGACGAGAAGAAGATAAGTTACGACTAGTGTGCGATGTGACAATCAAGCGTTTTACCCAAGTCACCTTCCAATAATAACTCCTTCGGTATTGTTACCTACCCAGTTGCAGATAATTTGACAGGATGAGTTCAAAACACGCACATCCCAAAGGCGGTATAAACTCAAACTCGAAAATTGTTTATGCAAATAATCCTTTACAGGCACTTTTACAAGTCGACAGTTTTAGAATTACTACCGGATCGGAACGCGGCCGCACACTGAGAAGGTCCGGCAGAAGAAACTCAGCGGGCTTGTCTTTTTTCTATATTTTCATAATTAAATTACAAAATACAAATTAAAGGATGTATATATATACACACAATGATTCACAAATTCTTGGGTTGATAATATGAGTTGTGACTTGTGATTACCTACACGTACATATTTATTTGATTCGCTCGACTGCCAACAACGGAAGGGAACTGCATTTTTCTAACATCTTAATAATAAACTTGCCTAGAATATATATATTTTTTATATAAGGTTAGACGCAATTCGATTGATAGTCTTATGATAAACTGGTTTCGGTCTTAGCAACAAATGTGGAAACCGGTTGGCAATACAAAATATTTAACGACTCGCGATAAAAGTAATTGTAAAGATTAAAATTTACATCACAATTAATTATATCGTTTTTATAATTGTATATTAGGTCAAGAGACGTGCTTTTTATTTGTTACGTTACTTCATTACAGAAAAATATTATTGTGAGTTACGTGACGACGCGGACGACGCGGACGCGCGCCTATGAACAGCACACATAAACATTATAAAAATTATTTATTGGTCTGAGTGTACAGTATTACTTTTATGTGTAACATCTTCCCTCTCGCTTTCCTGCAATATATGGGAGTGATTTTGTGAAATTCCGAAGTATGTAACAGGAAGCCGAGAAATCGCGCGTTATTTGATCATTGGTCGTTGTTGTGGTCGTTGGTGTTGGATCATTGGTAAATTAAAATAGCTCGCGCCCATTGGTCAATGGGCGCGAGCTATTTTAATTTACCAATGAGCGCGCGCTATTTGAGATGACGATACAGCAGCCATCAGATTGTACCTACTAAGGTAATCGCTTAGATGTCAGATGTTACATATAACATGCTACTACTGTACTAGTAGGTATAGTACAGTCTTGCTGGGTTTTGTGTGTCGTACCCAAAGGTTAAAACGGGTCCTTATTACGAAGACTTCGCTGTCCGTCCACTGTTTATCTGTCTGTCACCAGGCTATATCTCATGAACTGTGATCGTTAGACGGTTTAAATTTTCACAGATGATATATTTCTGTTGCCGCTATAAAGACAAATATTAAAAGTAGCATAAAATAAATATTTAAAGAGGGCTCTCATACAAAAAAACGTGATTCTATGGCATTTTTTTCTCAGTCTTAATAACGACAACTGGTAGACGCTTGAAATATTCACAGAATATTTAGTTATATGTATATTCACTTTTGAAATAAATAATTAAATTAAAGTAAAATAAATATTTAAGGGGTCTTCCACACAACATGTGATTTTTTGCCGTTTTTTTATAGATGATGGTATGGAATCCTTCGCGCGAGGTCGAATCGCACCTAGCCGGTTTTATTATACTGACTGACATAAATGTTACAGTCGCGGGCAAACTTGCGCGTAGGACCCAAAGAAACCCAACTACAAAGATACTGACATATCCATGTTCCATACTAATATGCATATAACTTATGCATGTGGCATTAGACCTCGCCACAAGATAGCAACGCACCATTAACATCTTTGGTGTCTGTAGGCGATGGTTGACTCCTTCCATCAGGAGACCCATCTGCTTGTTTGCTATCTTATGATATAAAAAAAAATTATTGTAAATACGAACGTCTGTCTCTCCGTCTGTTATGCTTTCACGGATAAGTTGCCGAACCAATGTAGATGTTGATTGACAGGTTTTTCAAAGATCAACTCCTTAGGATCCGAAATATCGGATCAGATATAAAAGGTTGCATTAATAGTTATAAAAGGTTGTATGATTTTTTATACTCATGATATGTTACTCTACTCGCGGTTGAACTTCTTTTTATATCATGGGATTATAAAACAAGCATATGACTCTCCTGATCAGAAGAGAAACCATAATCAATAGACACCAAAGATGTTTGTGGCGGGTTGATAATGCCACATGCATAAGTTTACTGGCTACCTTACCCCCCAAACGGAACACGAGAGTGACAAGCAGTGTCGTTATTGCGACATGAATTTCTAAGTCGGTGGCAATTGACCCGGGCGAGACAATGCACAATTCTACCACTTATAAGTAATAGATGCGCTCAGCTAGTTATAAATATTATATTAGACGTAAATAGACGTTAGTTAGGTATCTCACACCACCTAGGTTAGTGAACCTAACTACGATTCGATGGGCCTCGGTTCGATTCCCGACAGGGACAATTGTGTGACATTTGTGTGATGAGCATAGATGTTTGTATTTCTGGGTTTGAGTGTTTATTATGTATGTTAAAGTATTTATATATGTATTAGTATTGACTACCCCGTTGGTCGAGTGGTTAGCGACTCTGACTACGCAATCAACGGGGCTCGGGTTCGATCCCCGACGGGGACAAGCGTTTGCGTGATGAGTTTGTATTTCCGGGTTTGGGTGTTTATTTTGTATGTAAAAGTATTTAAAAATGTATTTCTATGTATTAGCATCGTTGACTAACACCCATAACACAAGCAAATAATTTGCTTACTTTGGGGTTAGATCAATAAGTGTAATTTGTCCCGTGAATATTTATTTATTATTTATTTAATAACACAAGCAAATAATTTGCTTACCTTGAGGTTAGATCAATTCTTATAATTAGTCCAGCGATATTAATTAATAATAACCTTTAGAAGTTTCTGCTATGCTTTATATAAGAGTCAATATTATAAAGTTATCATAAATGAATAACCAATCAAAAGATAATGTTTATTTCTTTCTTCTTCTACTTTTGTAAAAAAACAATTTATTTTACGTAAACTGGGACACATTTTAATGTTTATTATTCAATATTTAATGTTACTGTGTAAAAAAAATAGTGAAACGATGCTGAGGTATGATCGTTAAAATATTTTCACCGAAATATCTTCAAAGTAGCAATAAATATATAGGCACTTATCTACTGCGGATCAATCGCACTGCTAAAATTTATTTCTACCATAAAAAAATTTAATGGGCTTGTGTATGTGACAATTTCTCTGTTGTTTTTATGAAAAACGACAACTTAACGATATATAATTGCGTGAAGTTAAATTATATTAAAATATTTTAATTCTATTTTCAACCGACTTTTTGAGAAAAGGAGGTGCTCCATTCAGTGTATTTTTTATGTTTGGTACCTCAGAACATGGTGATTTGTTAAGAGTTCTGCAAAATTATTTTATTTTTTATAAGGGTATACTTTTTCTATTTGGTCTCATCTATATATTAGTACGTGAAGGGAAAACTTTGGACCCCTTTTTAAGACAATTGTGTGAACAGTGGTGTATGAAATTTGGCACAATTAAAAATTATATCGCGGAGGACTGCAGAAACCTTATATTTATAAATAAAATCCATTAGAAATACATTAATGTAATAAAAATAAACATTATACACACTACATTCATGTGGTATACATGTTAATGTACACACATGTATAAACTATTTTCTTTATGGCTAGAGTCAGTTGTCGAACATAAAAGACAAGGGCGGAACCAGCCTTCGGGTCAGGGGATCACATATTTGAAATTCAGTCAAGATAGGCTCTAGGGACAATTCTATATCTAAATATTTGTGGGAAATCTATATCTAAATATTTGTTTGCTAGGTATGGATATATAATAATATATCCATACCTAGACCCCTGCCTAGAGGGTGGGAGGGTCATGACCCCGATGACCCCCCTGGATCCGCCCTTGTTAAAAGAGATTTTATTGTTTAGTCTATGGCCGAATTCTGATTCTCTCTGAGTCTGAGGCCAAAAAGATTTGATTTATGAGGAGTTCTTATAATCAACGGTTTGTCATTCGTAGCAGTAACTCTTAGTAAACTATTTAATAATAACGAGGCAATCCACAAGTTGTTTAGATATTTAGTAATTTTAGTCCTAGTTAATAGTACGTTGCTATCCCGCCAGATGGATAGCAATACACTATTTACAGCAGTGTCTGTGTCTGTAGGCGATGGTTTCTCTTCCTATCAGAAGAGCCACGGGCTTGTTTGCTATCTTATGGTTTAAAAAAGCCAGTATTAATAAAGTATTATAATGTATGTGTAATAATCACAACTCTCCGCATACTCGCCGCACATAAGGCTTCCATATGTATCACCCAGATATGTCTTGTACATTTACTACTCGGTTTTCGCGTACATTTTTCGTACGTACAGATAAATCTATGGAATAACTTTCCGAACTCGGTTTTTTTGGGAAACTATAACATAGATACATTTAAAATGTATTAACAGACACCGGTAGCCGAAGCCGAAGCTGGTATAGCATTGGCTACAACCCTTTATGTTGCAAATTTCCATGGGCAGTGGCCTTCTACTTAGCATCAGGTAGCCCACCTGCTCGTATATCAAGCTGATTGTATAGAAAACCCTTTTTCCACACCCTCTTAATTTTGCCGCTCAAAAAATTTACTTTCTTAATTTAGTTTTTATTTAAAAAGCTTTTGCAAGATCCGGGGCCGAATCCTATAACTCGTGATTTGAGCAAAATATCCCAAAAGGATATTTGGCTCAAATCACGAACTTTTAAGGGGTAAATTTGATTATTTGAATTAATTTATGCTAATTTATCTTTAAAACTAATGCTTATTATATTTAATTTAAAATAACATATCTATGAGAAACGTTATAATGTACAAAATAAAAGAACGAGTTTTACCTACTTTTAATTGTACATATAATTTAATTTTAAGCGATTGAAATGGTTTGAATAGGGCAATGTTATAACTAAGTCAATAAATAATAGATGGCGCTAGTAATATCTTACGTGATCAACTCAAGGTGTTAACATACTTAATCGGCGTTCTTTCAACTATAATAACAGAATAATATTGCAGATAATAATTATAATAATTGTAATAAAAAGTAAAGTTGACGGTTTTAAAAGTCATACCGCAATATAGATGTCAAGTTGTCGACGAACTTTTTGTTTAAATATGAATTAAGGTTCGCGTGTTCACTTAATCTAAATCTTTTGGAATTGAATTGAGAAAATATTTTAATCAAACTATAAATAAGGATACTCAGACAATTATACCGACATTATTGATGGCACGGTGGTGTAGTCATGGAGTAATATTGTGATGTATTATTACAGTATATTACAATATCATTACGGTACTCCAATGTCTCGATTTCCAATTACAATCAGCCAATCAAGTGACAGCTTTATACAACGTGTTCCTGATATGTACGAGAGATAATTGTCTTTACTTGATTTATACGATAACAAATGACAATATATGTTTGAAGTTACGACTGAAAAAACAACATAATTTGCCTGTGTTACTGCGTAAAGGGCTCCATATTTCGCCACGTAATACGTTTATGGTGCTTTTAATAAGTATTACACACACGATGATAGTTTGAGTTGTGAATATTTTCTTATACAGGTAATATAATTAATACGATAGAAGTATGCTGTTGTGAGCGCATCAAATAAAATCTTAAGCATGAATTTCAATCTTAATTTTTAATATCAAATAATCTAAACAAAATAGGACATGTTTTTATATCATAAGAGAGTAAACAAGCAGATAGACACCAATGATGTTAATGGTGCGTTGCTATCTTGTGGCGAGGTCTAATGCCACATGCATAAGTTTACCGGCTACCTTACCCTCCAAACCGGAACACGACAGCGACAAGCACTGACGCTATTGCGGCAGGAATAGGTAAGGCGGTGGTACCAGACCCGGGCGAGACAATGCAGATCTCTGTGTAGTGGGTAGTGACTCGATAGCCAATCGGTCGCCTTTTACGACCTGCCTGGTAGAATGATAGTTGGCCTATTCTTCAAAGGAGCCCGGGACCAACACGACGAAAAGTGAAACTACATTTGTTATAAACACTAAGTGTTCCGTGATTTGTATTAATACTAGCAAAAAGCAGAGCTTTGTAAGGGCTCGTAAAGTTATACTATCTAGTAATATTGTTAGAAAAGTATTTTTATGAGAATTATATCTTTTTACTAGAGACCTGCCCGCGGTTTCACTCGCGTAGCTTTTGTTCCCGTGAGAATATCGGAAAGGTTTATACATTAAAACCTTCCTCAAGAATCAGTCTATCTATTAAAAAAAACCGCATCAAAATCCGTTGCCTAGTTTTAAAGATTTAAGCATACATAGGGACATAAGGACATAGGGACAGACAGAGAAAGCGAATTTGTTTTATACTATGTAGTGATGTATGGACTTTATTTATAATTATCTAGCCAAAAAAACTCAGCGTATTTTCACCTAAACATTACATTCGCATCAAAGGCCCGCGTCGTCAGGCTTTGGACTAGGAATATTTGGTTTTTGTTTGTTGGTATTTTCAAGGAAAAATATGTATTAAAAATGAAGTTTATCTTATAAAAAACATATTTTTGACATTTTGCTGAAATAATTGTTTTTTTTTTCTAAAATCAGGAAGTTCCTGGTTTTACGTCGATTTACGAAATCAAAATCAAAAAATGTTTTATTTAAATAAACCTTCAAAATTTTTGGACTACGCAGGCACGAAGAATTGACGATAGATACTCAGTGAATAAATTTTTCGAATTTTTCTCTCAGAGAAACCTCGGAGTTCGATTCCAGAGTCAGGCAAATGAAAAAATGTGTTTTTTCAATTTTCTGATAAAACAACTTTGCCCGGGGTTGGAAACGTGCCCTACTGGCGATAGACTGGCCACCTACCACATTGTTGGACTTAAGTATCTTCGGCTAACCGTGGATGCACACGTTGTACTTCTGCCTACCTCTTCGAGGATACGGGCGTGAATATACCTTTTTATATAAATCAATTAATACATCTGTACTATTTCTCAATAAGCATATTGTGAAACTCTCTAACGCTCTATTAACTCTGTTCCCAGCAAACATCCCTGCTCTAGACCTAAATTCTCCTTATGCCTCCCACAACATTACTTAAAACTTCCCTTGCATTCTCCTTTCAATGATTTTATCATACACCTTCGATGCCAAACTGATCAAACTGATGGCCCTATAGCTATTGCAGTTTATACTTGAACCTCGCCTTTATACGAGGGCACGATAACCGCGCGCCGCCAGTCAAATATGAAGAAACAATTCATGAAGTAGGTAGTCTCTTAATAAGTTCAAAAATTATAATAGAAAATGTATCTTTTATCAATTTTAACTCGTTAATGTAATAAGAAATGGCGTTAGTAGTAATAAGATTCTAATACAAATTGTACCTTCTATTTTTTTATTTTTATAAAATGGTATTTTTACATGGTATTTTTTATTTTTATATAATGGTAGATAACAAATCTAGACATGAATATAAACTACCACGTCGAAGCTCAAACCTAAGAAATGCGATATTTTTTCAGTAAAATGTACCACAAAAGTGCACAGAAAGTCGCCTAGTGTAATAATAATAATAAACAATTCAGATGAAGTCGCGAATATTATATTGTAAGATATTTTTAGTATTAGATGTACAACATGATGAACTGTACAACCAGACTGGCGCAGTAGATTTTAATAGTATCATTTGCGTTATAGTCGGAGATAGTCGATTCAATTTTGTTCTACATCATACTATTTTAAGAAGGTCATTTACTTATATGATTTTTTAAAGTTAATTTCAGTTATTTTGAAACACATTCACACATTAAATGTTAAAATTTCTGTATTATGATAACAAAAAAAAAACATCACGTCCGTATCCTCAAAGAGATGAGCAGAAGTACAACAAGTGCACCCACGATTAGTCGCAGATACTTGGTCTAACAATGTGATAGGTGGCAAGCCTACCTCTAACCGGGCACTTTCCAAACCCAGGTAACATTGTTTTTATCAGAAGACTGAAAAAAGCACATTTTTGAATTGAATTTGAATTGAATTGAAAATTGACCCGAGAATCGAACTCAGGACCTCATGAGGTGAACACCGACACCGTACCATTAGAGAACACAGGAGCGATTAATATTATTATGTACGATATATATATATATATATATATACTCTATACATATACTAAAATCGTAGGAAAGTCAAAACTGTATTTTAGAATTTTTGTCTGTTTGTCTGTATGCACGTCCGGGGTAAACTCAAAAAGTACTGCATGGATTTACTTCAAATTTTGCATGAATATTACTAACAGGTCGGGTCAACATATAGGCTACATATTATCACGCTATTACCTACGGGGGAGAAGCTGTGCGCAGTAAACGAAGTCCGCGCGGACGAAGTCGCTGGCAACAGCTAGTATTCTTATAACACTTGTACTGTTTTTTACACCTATCGTTTACGTGTAATAACGCCCTAATACGGGTTGGTGCTAGCTAATATATGTAGTGATAATATATAATATTCACGGGACAAATTACACTGACTGATCTAACCCCAAATTAAGCAAATTATTTGCTTGTGTAATGGGTGTTAGTCAACGACACTAATACATAGAAATACATATATAAATACTGGAATATATTTAATAAACACCCAAACCCGGAAATACAAACATTTATGCTCATCAAACAAACGCTAGTCCCCGTCGGATATCAAACCCGAGCACCGTCGATTGCGTAGTTACGGTCACTAACCACTCGACCAACGAGGCGGTAGGCAAAAAATATAACAAATTCTGAAATAACCAGTAGTTATTGCTAAGCAAAAATTTTACCAATACCTGTCATATAGTAGCCTAGCTGTGCCCGCGACTTCGTCCGCGTGGATTTTTTTTAAAGAAGCCTAAGTTTCTCCTTATTACATCAGCTATCTACCAGTGAAAGTCCCGTCAAAATCGGTTCAGCCGTTCCAGAGATTAGCTGGAACAAACAGATAGACAGACAGACGGACAGACAGACAGACACACAAAAATCGTAAAAACTGTTATTTTGGTATGTGTACCATGTTAAAACTGGTTATTTTAATATTACAAATAGACACTCCAATTTTATTTGTATAGATGTATAGATAATATGTCAAATAATACAAATTTACAATCACCTGTCATCTACTTATGAATTTAAATATATTTTTGTTTTTGCATATGTATTAAATGAAAAGACGTATCTATACAAAATTTAATATAAAACTACATATTTAGTATTTTTTTGTTATTCCTAAACCTTAAACATTTTTCAAATATTTGAATTTGAAATTGAATATAAGTCCAACTGTTGTTCTCCCAGCCAGGTCGTAAAATGTAACTAATTGGCTATACGTGTCACAATCACCGTTTCTTTAAGTCTCGCCCGGGTGTTTGGTACCACCGCCTTACGCATTACTGCCGAAATAGCGTCAATGCATATCACTGTCGTGTTCCGGTTTGGAGGTTGAGGTAGGCGGTAGACTTATGCATGAGGTTTTAATTCCCCGCCACAACGGTAGCATCGCACGATAGAGGCTTATTTGCTATCTCATGATATAAAAAAAATCTGTCTTACTTGTATACCGACGACTTTAAATAAGAAGTAATAGTTAAGGGGATGGTTTCTCTTTCCATCAGCTTGTTTGATATCTAATAAAAGTATCTTCACGCCCGTATCCCCGAAGGGGTGGGCAGTGGTACAACAAGTGCACCCACGATTAGCCGAAGATACTTGGTCCCACAAATGTGATAGGTGGCAAGCCTATCATCAACCGGTCACTTTCCAATCCCAGACAACATTATTTTTAACAGAAAATTCTATCTAATAATATAAAAAAAACTTTTCTGCCTTACTTGTAAACTGACGACTCTAAGAAGTAATAAATAATTAACAGATAAAATCCTAGTACAAACAAATACTTTCAACAATGAATTAAGTACAGGATGAAGTTAATTAAACTAAAGCTATAAAGCCCAACATTCTGTATTCGGGTCAGGAGTCGAACCCTGATCACTGGGACTTTGATTAAAATCTCTCAGTACATTCACACAAAGGATTACTTTGATATATTTATAAATCTTATGAAACGTCTGCTTCGACCCGACGACCTGAATTCTATCGGTGGCATTTTGAGCTCTATTTCCGGGAGTTTGGGTATTAATTAGTGTGTCAATAATATGAAGCCTGCCTACCACCTGTCAAGTGATATATTGGCTTTAAATAACATATCTTATTTATGTTGAATCGGAAACAAAATGTACAAAAAGTTTATAAATAATCGAGTCAGGCCGAGTGGGAGGACGAGTGAATTTGTACTTAACCTTGTCTTACAAGTTATTGGCCATATGTAGTGAATAGCGATGGCCGATGGCGGGATACTTTCGATTAATCGTAATTATCGATGGTTTTTTCGTTGTTTTTGTTTTAAATTTTTAATTTCCTTTCAAATGTTTATATTAATTACAACCTCGATTCTCAAATTTCAATTTTTGCAACAGCACATCGCTAATGATGCGTAGTGTTAGTAGATCTGCTTATATTCAGTACATACAGTGCAACAGTCACGGTTTTTTTGACCCAGTAAGCTAACTTTGAAAGGTAACCGATCGTAAGTTAAAGTTAAGAAAATTACATGAATTCATCTAACTAATCTAAAGTAAGCAATTTTTGGATGGAATTATGGATGTCAAACATCTGTTATGTTAAATGTTATTAACATAAATGTAAACATACATAAAATACTGAGATGTATTTAAAAAACACCCAACTTAGAAATATAAACATTTATGCTCATCACATAAATGCTTTTCTGTCGGGAATCGAATTCGAGCCTACAATTTGCAAACCACTAGACCGACATAGGTAATCTTGTTGTGGAACATCCACAGTTAAGTTGTGGTGTTATTATTAAACTGTTCTTAATATATCTAAAAATATTAAATACCTATCATTCTCAGACCAACAAAAAATGTTCATATTAATTTTTTTGTTGGTCTGAGCTTCTGTTATAGTAACCAGTCTCCTAGTCTCATCGTGTAGCTTTAGACCCTTTTTGAAGAAAAGACCTGCTGTTACTACCAGCCAGGTAATAAAATGAGGATAGTTGGTCATACGACTACCATAAAGACTACTAGGTGGCAGTGTTCTCCGCTAGCCGGAAAGATTTGAAGAAAAATCTTTGGTATTTAAAGGTTAGTTGTTTTTTTTATCAAGCGACCCATCTTCTTATCTATGTGTTACGATTGTTTTTATATCATAAGATGCAAACAAGCAGATGGGTCTCCTGATGGAAAGAGTCAACCATCACCTATAGACACCAAGGGTGTTAAGGTGTTAAGGTTGCTATCTTGTGGCGAGGTCTAATGCCACATTCATAAGTTTACCGGCTACCTTACCCTCCAAACCGGAACACGACAGTGTCAAGAACTGACGCTATTGCGGCAGGAATAGGTAAGGCGGTGGTACCAGACCCGGGCGAGACAATGCAGAACTCTGCTACCAAGTAAAATATGTATGATATGAAAAAGTCATAAAAGATGATCCGAATTAAACATTTTAAGTAAATAAAATATTTAAGATGCATAAAATAACACTTAATGTTGTAATAACAATTAAAAAAAATATATAAATGAGTTAAAAACGCGTACATATATAGAACTTATTTGTAAAGCTCAACGTTACGGTCAAGTTACTTTGTCCGTGGTTAGGAGCGGACAAGTTAGTAAGTTACTGATTTTTTAAATATAAACGCTTGTAATGTTTCACAAATTTAAATTAAATTTTATTTATATCACAATCACTTTTAATTTTACAGCCAAACGGTTTCGCACATTAACCTTTTACATTATATTATTTTAAAACCTAAATGTTTATATTAAGTAACCTAATGTGTTAAAAACTTGTGTACTCGCATTTTTTTCTAATATAGTCTTTGTGTATGTAAAATATTTAGGTTTTAAAATAATATAATGTAAAAAGTTAATGTGAAAGAAGCCCTGATGATGCTTTAATAGGCGAAACGGGTTGGCTGTAAAATTAAAAGTGATTGTGATATAAATAAAATTTAAATTACATTTGTGAAACGGTACAAGCGTTTATATCAAAGAATCAATATGATGCAGTTTCACCAAGTGCCGACGATGGAAAGTATAAATTATATCGGACAAGTTGCATTGAAGTGGTCTACTCGTGACCACGCCCACGTCCACGTATGTAAATTGGCCGAAACGTCGATTTTTACAAGTAAGTTCTATATATGTACGCGTTTCTGACATGTTTATATTTGTTAAAATGATAGTAGAACGCGTTAGTTTAGGAGTTCATATTGATGTAACAAATCGATTAATTCGAGTTTATTATTTCGATTCCGAAAACCTGGCAATAGCACATCGCTAATGGTGCGTATGTGCGTTTGCTCCTAGCCAGCTGTAGATAAATTGCAGGAGATACTGTTTCTTCCCTTTAATAAGCTCATTGTACGATCTCACCGATTGCAAGTTGCAACGTACTTTGCCATGTTATTAGCGAAAGAAATCGATTTGATTGTGACTTGTGTTTTATTTATGAATATTGGATTTTATTGAAATGATATTCATAATTTTGAATTGTTGTTTAATTTATTGGTTTTAACCGACTATAAGTTAAAAAGGTTTGCTTACATTTGATCCAAAGCGAATATGTCCAATTCTTGAAATTCCGATTAGCATCTGTTCGTAATCTTTTCCTTCTAATTGGGTTAAGCGATTTAATGACTTTTTTACACATGTCACCTGGAAGGTTTTTTATTATAGTTAGATCCGGTAGATGGCGCTATTGTCGAGGTAAAAACCAGGTAGGCAGAATATCGAGTACTTACTGGGTCTGCTAGTGGATTATAAATTAACATTAACTCATTTAACAATATATAATAAAAAAAACATACAATTACTAACACCGACACGTAACAATTCTTCAATAACTTACGTATCTATAGTATATATTAAATAGTTTTAGAAGAAGATTTATCATTATTAGTAGTTAACGCACGAAAGAATAATCAAATAATGTATGTATATAAGATTTTTTAAATTTATTTACGTTTATTGAACTACATACAAAATGTACAGGGTACAAATGGCGAGCTCAATGCACAAAGCATTCTCTACCAGCTAATAATAGGGTTAACCCATTGATCAATGGGTTAACCAGAAACATCACACAGAGTGGTTTGATAGTGTTATTCCCAGATTTAGATTACATATGTACTACGTATATACATAAAAATATGAAATAATACTTTTAAGTTTAACTTTTGTAACATAGTTACACTGAAACTGACTTTTTATTAAAGTTAATGACACTACCGTCGTAACAACTAATTAAGTGAAAGAGACAGAATCTTACATCGCCGTCTCGCCCGAGATTGGTACCACTGCTTTCCTGTCCAGACAGCGTTGGGAGTTTCGCTGTTGTGTCGTGTTGGAAAAATAATATAATACACTACATCTCTAGCACACGGTAAGCAAAGCACATTTACTATCTTTGACGTCTGTAGGCGATGGTTATCTCTTACCATTATAGGAGTTATCTTCTCATTTGTTAGCTCATGTTACAAGAAAAATCGTCAGTTATAATAAATCATCAAATAGTGTAATTGTGAAACAGTACAAAGTCGAATTAAAATATTTCAGTAAATACTATGCAATTTCACTAAGACAATGGAAATTTTAAATTATACAATTACTTGCATATTATTTTTTGAGAATTAATCATTATTTCCCTAAAATCTATTATCAGATCTTTTAATTACTTTTTAAAATCGGTCCACAATTGACATTGAAAAGTACTTAAGTTATACGTTGAAGTAAGTTTGTAGTTTTCCAAAGTAGATCCTATTTTCTATTTTAAAATCGGTTAAAGTTTTTAACTCAACACAAACGAGCCGGATTAATAATGAAATAAGAAGAAATATTTTTGCATAATTTCTCAGCGGGTTGACTTTTTGTCCTCAGTTGCAACTATTATGCAACGCGTCATAAATCTGTCTCAACTAGACAGACATAATCTGCCCTTTATGACGAGTGATGCATTACCACCATTGTCTGTGTGTCGTAAATTTACTTTTTTGTGTCCACTGTCAAAGAAAGCGCGGCCCTTTCTAGAAATCAATAGTTATAATTCCAACGGTGTAGAGTCACGAGATGACGCTGATTGTAGAGGTTTTACAAGATCTTCTTGATCAAGATATTGTGAGCTTAGAGAAAATTCTTCGATTATACAATAAGGTGATCAAAGAGATCATTATATCAAATAAAATGTCAAATATTTATTTGCAACAATAAGTATCTATGGGTGTTACATGTTACTAAAATTATTATTTGAAACTATACGTAATACGTATGAACTAAATTATTTAAATTAATCGTTCGGCTCCGCTTTTTAAAGCATCTTCAGGACGTCAAATTCTTTATTGTTTTTTAAGTAAATTAATGAAAGATACCAGCGTATTCTACTGAATTACTTAAATATGGTGTGCAAATATCTATGTAAAAATTATCACATATTGTATGTGTTTATCAAAAATGTAGGTAAACATTATTTACTTACACGTTTCACTACATTTTCTATATTTACATATTGCTTAGATTGATTTTTGTCAAATTGAAAATTTTTTTTCACTATTTTTTCTTGCATTCAAATATTTCATATTTCAATGAACATAAAAAAATATTTTATATGGGTTTGTGGGATGTCAATTTCTTTAAAATTATTGCCTATACCACGTCTTCTCGTAGAGAAATGAAAACTGATGACGTGTCACAGGGAAGGCAAAGCATTATTTATACGATTGGTGCCATCAATGGTTCTTTTTCCATCAGAAAAGTTATCTGCTTATTTCTTACCGTATAATATCGTATAATAAATACATTACATATTAGACATATAGTTGAAGTTAGGTTGAAACTTGGCCCAGGACGAGCACGAGGGTTAGGAGCCCTAATTTACAGTTGTTGCTGAGCATTATGCCGGGCTGCTTGCCTAGTGTCGATATAAATAACAACAGCAGAAAATAAAAGTATAGTAAGTAGGTATGTAAGTTCAAATGAAAGATAAATATATAAACATTTCCCATCATAATAGCGTTGATGGTGGTCACTGGTGTGTTCCGATTTGGAGGCTGATGTAGCCGGTTAACTTAATACCATACCGTCACACGGATAGCAATGCACTACCAGCACCTTTGGTGTGTATAGGATTAATTTATCTCTTACCATCAGGACACCTATCTGCTTATTTGCGTTCTTATAAAAAAATAGAAACGGATAGTAATGTGTTAAGGCGAATCACTGGAGACAAACGGAAAAAAACTGGTTTTCTTAATCACATTTTTGTGTATTGATTGTTAAATAACGGATTTACAAAAATTACACGATATACCTGAAGATATTTTCCAGAGAATGTACTAACTCATTACATGATACAATGTACTTTACTTGATCATATAAAATTCCGAAAACAGGCTAAAAATATCTCTAAAACAAGTAATTTGTTCATAATAATTTTCCACATAATTTTTATATGGTGATATTTAGTTTTAAATACTTACAAAAAAGAATGTATTTTTTAGTTTTCAGCTGAAGTCTTATATTTATTTATCCGAAAACTAAACAGTTACCCAGCGGTTTCAGAACATACCGCGCCGCCCACTTTCTATAGAATTGGCGCGCCTCAAAATACCTCGCCTTAAACTGGGTCCTTTTTTGAAGAAAAGCCCAATTGCCTTACTTCTAGACATCTCGTCAAAGGCGAGAAAGGGAAAAAACACTCCAATAACATCGTGACTTCCACCAAAGTAAATTAATTAGTTTGGTCAAAGCTACTAATTAGGTGATAGAGTTTTGCAACGTTACGACCGGGTTAGCTACCACCACCTCATCTACTCCATCCGCAATAGCATTTGTTCTTGTCGTTGCTGTGTTCTAGTTCTTATTCTTCTAGTAGTTAGTTCTAGTTTGTAACTTAAGTATTTGATCTTCCATCCCTGCCATACGTAGTAACTCACCAAACATCCTTAATACCTATAAGCGATGGTTGTCTCCTAATATCACAAGACCCATTTGATTGTTAATATTTTAATATAAAAAAAAAAAATAGAAGCGGATAGCAACGCACCGTTTACCTATTTGATGTTTACGACACTGGATTTCTTTCAGCAGTATATAAATAAATACATCCCAAAAACACAGGTTGCAGCCGGTGGTGAATTTAGATCATAACGTGAGCTAATTAATAATAAATCAAACGTCCCGGATTATCCGTGACGCGGCGGGACAAATGTTTCCGGCGCGTTTTATTTATTTTCATTATTTTTATTTACAAAATAATAATTTATAGCCGGAGAGACCGCCTTCCGAGAGATTTAGCGAGTGTGTCATAGACTCGGGAACAGAAACTCGATCTGTGTTGAATTATGGACGGTTTTAATGGCGTTCTGTAAAAGGTTGCCCTTGATATATCACTGTATTATTTTTAATATCATAATATTTATTGGAATATTGAAACCTCAACTCTAATAACCTGAGATTATTTTTAATGTCATTCGAAAGCAAACTGCGGATGGCTCTCTTGGTGGTAAGAGAAACCATTGTCTATGGACAAAAAGGATGTTGATGGTTCGTTGCTATCGGTATGGCAGGATGGCAATGTCACATGCATAAGTCTACCGGCATCCTTACCTTCCAAACTGGAGCAAGATAGTGACAAGCATTGGCGCTATTGAGGTAGTAAAAGGTACATTTAAGTACATTTTCATATAGTTACGCCACAGTATACTGGAGACCTAAGTATTCTATGATTACGCACTAACATCTGTATTAATTGATAATATAAACGCCTTAAAATTACAACAGCTGACTTCCAATCTTTCAAAAAACCTTAGCCAAATTTATATGAGACCAAATGGAACACCACCCTTTTAAACAAAAGAAGAAATTGACAAATCGATCCATGCGTATTTGAGTTATCAGGGTAAATATATAAAAAAAGATTCCGGCGAATTGAGAACCTCCTTTTTGAAGTCGGTTGAAACGTAGAGTACATTATTCCCGTTAATTTTTAGGGTTAGCAGAGTATACCTTGAGAGCTTACTCGTTCGTAAAAGGCCGGCAACGTAACTACCAGATTTCTCGATATCATTAAGTTAAGATAGAGCTCTGCAACCTTTTACCTATACCTACTGCAATAGAGCCGGCGTACGTCGCTGTCATGTCCCGGTTTGGAGGGTAAGGTAGCCAGTAAACTTGTGCATGTGGCATTCCAACCATACCACGCGGATAGGAATGCATCATTAACATCTTTGGTGTCTAAAAGCGACGGTAATCTCTTTCCATTAGTAGAACCATCTGCGTGACATGAAATAAAAAAGTTATAACATAGAACACAGAAAAGAGAAAACATCAAAAAACTTTATTACCGAAGCATACGGAACCCCGATAAAAATGGACAAAACTGTCATAGAGGCTTTTACGGGGTCTTCTTCTAAAATTGAGGAGTCTGATGCTGGTTTGTTAATTATACTCCGTATCTCGGAGGAGCACGTAAAATTAAAGGTTTTCGGTTATCCCAAGAGACATTAGATAGTCGTTCTCAGATTGGTAAATCATCATCAGGTTGGTGCGGCAAACGAAAAACTGGTGAATAATAAATACTCAGCCGGAACGCCAATTGACACTTGGTTTACTCTGCATACCTTGCAAGGAAATCGGAGTGATGATACTGTTTTTAAAAATGTTTTCAATATATTGTTTTGCTGGTAGTATTTTTTGAAGTCGAATCGAAATGTATCCCTGATGTTTTTCAAAGTGGGCTAAATACAGCTTAATATTTGAAGGTTGTTATTAAATCACACATATATCACCACTCAAACATAAATGATACACATCCACAAGTAAATCATATACTATTGTGTTGCTTTTGAAAGAATTTCGAAAAAAGGGATGTTTTAATTCTTGAAAGAGACAGGGTTGCCAGCAATTGAAATTTGCCGGCATAATACTGATTAACATTAAATATTATTCTTTGAATTTAAACGATAAATTTCAAATATTTTGCAATAAATGCAAAATTTTAAATCCATACTTCCACATAAATATTATAAATGCGAACGTAACTCTGTCTGTCTGTCTTTTCTTCACACCTAAACCACTGAACCGATTTGAATGAAATTTGTTACAAAGATAGAGACACGAAAAGAGACGTAGAATAGTTTTTATCGCGGAAATCCCACGGGAACGGGAAGCATGCAGGTTGTGATTTACTGAAGTTCAGGAAGTTATATACAGCTCACAGAAAATTTCACCTCTCAAAATTGGATATAGGTACAGAAAGGCAGACGTGCTACCAGTAATGGTTACTCTGCCAATTGTTAGAAGTAAGTTTGCTCATAATCAACACGTAATGCTCTCGGCTGATTATATAATAGAGAAAACAAACAATTAATTATTCATGGAAAACACAATTTTATCCGTAAAACTATTGTTTACTAGCTGTTGCCAGGTACTTCGTCCGCGCGGAGTTCGTTTACTCCGCACAGCCCCTCGCCCATAGGTGATAGCGTGATAATATGTAGCCTATATGTTGACTCGACCTGTTAGTAATATTCATGCAAAATTTGAAGTAAATCCACGCAGTACTTTTTGAGTTTACCCCGGACATACAAATAGACAAACAGACAAACAGACAAACAGACAGACAGACAGACAGACAGACAGACAGACGGACAGACGGACGGACGGACGGACGGACGGACGGACGGACGGACAGACAGACAGACAGACAGACAGACAGACAGACAGACAGACAAACAGACAGACAGACAGACAGACAGACAGACAAACAGACAAACAGACAAACAGGTAAACAGGTAAACATACAAACTGATAAAAATTCTAAAAACTATATTTTTGGCTTCGATATCGATATAGATCAAGCCCCAACTATTCTTTTAAAAAAATATTCAATGTACAGTTTTGACTTTCCTACGATTTTACTATATGTATAGATTATTTTTCAGAGAGTATAGATATAGATAATTGATTAAAACAATCTTCCTATAACTGTACGGAGAAACTTTTACAAACGATTACTTAAAAAATTAATGTACCTGAAATTGACATAAATATATTACAAGTTGCATTAAAAAAAGCATTGTAAAATACTACTCACCTGAGACCGGATATATTTATTTGTTCACACGCTCAACCCTTATACTCGGACCACACATCATTATTATCATAAATTAAAGCCCCGTTTTCACTTTGATTAGTGCGAGTGCGAGTGTTTAATGCAGGTACTTAGTATTAAGCAAAAAATACGTGAAGACAGCCGTTGATCCCTGCGAGTGATTAGTAATCAGCGTCTATTTACTTTTACTATTCTAAATACTGATCACTCGCACTGATCAATGGCTGTCTTCACGTATTTTTGTCTTAATATTTAGCACCCGCATTAAACACTCGCACTTGCACTAATCAAAGTGAAAACGGGGTTTACGAAAAATTTTGCTGCGTGAGCGTGTCGAGTAGGTATCTATCACATTTTAGTCGGCTCGATTGGTTTTACATTTATTTAATTTACTTATTATTTATAATAATAATGTATTTCTTTATTATATGTACGTTGTAATTTATAGGCATACATTATATAGGCATACATTTTGTTGTTATATAACTCTATTAAATAATATAATAATTGTAAGATAAAAGATCGGAGTTCTCTGGAACCGGCATATTGTTGCCTAAAAGTGGACTCTGGCCTACCTGGATTATTTTTCAGAGAGTATAGATATGGATAATTGATTAAAACAATCTTCCTATAACTGTAAGGAGAAACTTTTACAAACGATTACTTAAAAAATTAATGTACCTGAAATTGACATAAATATACTACAAGTTGCATTAACAAAAGCATTGTAACATACTACTCACCTGAGACCGGCTATATTTATTTGTTCACACGCTCAACTTTTATACTCGGACCACACATCATTTAAATTAAAGCCCCGTTTTCACTTTGATTAGTGCGAGTGCGAGTGTTTAATGCAGGTACTTAGTATTAAGCAAGAAATACGTGAAGACAGCCGTTGATCCCTGCGAGTGATTAGTATGCCTAAAAGTGAACTCTGGCCTACCTTTGTAATTTAAAATTATGGTTAATGCAAATACATAACTTTATTTATTTATTTAAAAAAACCGGGGAATAACTACCTTTTAAACCATTGTAATAAGGAATAGCTTAGGCTGCTTTTATTTTAGAAATGTTTCCACGCGGATGAAGTCGCGCGCACAGCTAGTAATACATAATATTGTTAATGTGAAAGTCTGTTTGTCCGTTACACTTTCCCCGCTAAACCACTGAAGCAATTTTTATAAAATTTGACTAGGAGATAGTTGAATACCCGGGGTAAAACTTTTTTTCAATAATCAACCCTTTAGGAGTTGAGCTTTATGGGATGAGACTGTATATTTTTTATATTGATGATATGCTGCAATATTCGCGGGCGCAACTGCAAGGATCTTTTATTCTATATATCTAATATATTAAAAATGTCACTGCGGCGTCAACTCAGTTTGGCAACGCTAGTTTTCGGCGTAATTAAAACTAGAAAGCCCGAGTATCTGTTCCAGAAACTGTATTGGCGGGGAGAAGAGAACACGCAAAAGGTTAGAGCGGTTAGCACAATTTTAATGGTACCAAGACATCATTCGGCAGCCTTCTGTGGTAGTTTTAGATATGTAGCCACCATGTGCTGGAACAACCTGCCCCCGCCTCTTAAACAGACAAATTCGATCTTTAATTTCAAACGCAAGCTTAAGAAAATCTTACTTTCTCTGCAAAAAAACCAACTAAGCACAGGGTGTATGGTTGATATAAACTCAAACTTTTACGGATGATTGTCGAGTATTAAGCAATAAATAAGGTACTAAGGCCTCCCAAGTTACTATTTGTTTAAGATTAAAATATTACATTATTATTATTATTCATATATGTGGTGTTTTTATTATTATATTAACACACTTTTATGTACCGACTTATACTTTTTATATACAAACACCAAAACAAAGCACTAAGTTTCCATTTTTGAAAATCAGTAGCAAATATTGCTATAGCATATGCTGGGATGAGCATCCTTTTGGTATCACATCACTTATAAAAAAAAGTAGTGTAAGTTTACATTTTGTTACTTGTTATAGTTTTTAACTTGTTCTTTTCTGTAACTAATAAATATTGTATATTGTATATTGTATATTGTCTACTGTAACAGATTATGTAAAAATGTGGTACTAATAAATACTATCTTATCTTAACTTATTTAAATACTTTTTAAATATTTACCATATTTTTAATACAAGCGGGCATTAATATATTACAACGTAGAATTATTGTTTTAGACAAGATTTTTAATAAACAGAGACAACCCTTAGCTGCGTGCGTTACCGGCACGCATGCCATAAATCTGTCACAGGGCCCCCGGCGTAGACTGGGACCGTCGACAAACCACGCACTATTATTTTTTCAAAGAATTAATATAACGCAATTATTAGGACTCAGATTTTACTGATTTGATATAAACATAACACTTACTTGACTTTTAATTATTTCTAACTTGTAGGTTTACCTAACTTCATCAAGAATCAACTATTTCTTGATCAGTGTCGAACACAGTGTTGAACAGCGAAAAACTTTTTCCTTATCAAAGAAAAATCAGAAAGCTCGCCTGACAGAAAGAGAGAAATGTCACCTATAGGGTGTAATATATCTATGCCTATAGGCATTAAAGATGTTAATGGTGCATGTTATGCCAACATTGTGATGTACCATGGATGGCAATGCGGAGGGTATGAAATACCTCATGGCTGATGCATAAGATTCTGCATGCCTTATCCTCTAAATCAAAACATGTCAGTGACTCAACTGACGCTACTTTACGTTACATGTTGGAGGCTGATATTTGGTCGATTCGGCGATAGGTTGGCCACGTGTCCTGTTAGTATGATGACTATTATTATAGGCTATTTATTGTGGGTATAATAATTTTCTGCCAACTTTATTGTGTGTATTTTTTATAATATTAATTAATACTCAAGTTAAAAAGTAATTTTGTTTATATACATATCTGCCTAAAAGTTCTCGCGGGATTTTCCTACAATTTTAATTAAACGGACCGTAGGATCTGCTAATAATTAATTAATATAATAATTCATTACTTATTGATACTACCTTCCTCCGTTTCCCTTGCGGGATATCGTTACGTCTATAACCAAAGAGTTTGTTAGTTTGCGAGTTGTGTGGTGGTCCTCATCAAATTTTAACGACATGAATGACGATTAACGGTAACGTGATAAACAAGATCTTTACATGCTAAATCGAGGCAGTGGTAACACACCTCCAGATTCCGAGCAGCAACTGAGATTTCGGATTTTCGAAAAATATCTCAATAACGCTTTTGCCTGACTCGGGGAGCGAATCTAGGACCTCGTGATCTGAGCAGGGTAGGTTAAGCCCTAGACCACGAAGCAGTTATTGACTAAAATAAATTTAAATTTGTCATTTAAAGAGAATGAGTCAGCGAATGAAAATGGGAATATTGCTAGCATTTGAACAACGAAAATCAGAAAATTCCTATGACTTTTGCGTGATGACATGATGTTCGCGTGAAAAACTGTTGATTATCCAGGTTTGTGCGTTATTCTGAAGATATTATATTAATTTAATAATGGGGTGTTTTTTGACTTTTTGCAATTATATAAGAAGGAGCGAAAGTCGAAACGTTTCTCAGAATAGGCCATTTGCTATTCTACCAGGGAGTTCGTAAAAGCTGAATGAATAGCTACACAATTACTACTGTCGCGATTACTAGGTGGCAGAGTTTCGCAATGTCTCGGCTTTCAATTTAGAATTTCAGTATGTAAATGAACAAAATTAAACTTCATCATATTGAAAAGTGACGTATGAAAAAGACAGCAAAGGCTGTAACGCCTCGATCGGGTTTGGTATCACCATCTTATTTCTGCCGCAATAACGTCAATGTTTGTTACAAGACAGACTTGACGAGATCTGGGGGAACCTAACATTTTTCTAGAAACTTCTCGTGAAAACCTAACGAATTTTTTTAAAGCTAAACGTTATTCTGTAGACCATATAAATACAATTGGGTCATATTGGAGAGTCTGTCTTCAGCTTGACAAAGTTAAGCTACTACATTGTATGTGTGGGTAGTGTTTATTAAGTATTTTAAACATCAAACAGATGAAAGATGACCTATAAAAATCACTGGAATAGTTACACGGATTATTTTATCTCAAGAAAAGAAAATTATTTGCTTGTGATATGGAAGTCAATCAACGATACTAACACCTAGAAGTATTTATACTAATATTATAAAATTGCAGAATTTGTTTGTTTGTTTGGTTATGCGCGCTAATCTCGATAACTGCTGAACCGATTTGAATAATTCTTTTTGAGTTGGTTAGTTTGTTTATCGAGGAAGGTATAGGTTATTAACATCATGCCACGACCAGTAGGAGCGGAGTAAACAAACTCCGTGCGGACGAAGTCGCGGGCAACAGCTAGTATTTAATAAATACGCAGACCCAGGAACACAACCATCTCTACTCATCACACAAATGCATATCCCTCTCGGGAATTGAACTCGAGCCTCATTAAACGCGTAGTCGGGATCGCTAACCACTTAACTACCGGGGCAGTTATTCACATATAACTTCCATTAATTAGCTACAAATATAGTCGGTAACTATGAAATGTTTAAAGTTTGCCAGTGTGAATAGACAACTTTTATTTTGCACTCTTCATTCAAGGCGCTAGGCTTTCATCATCGCCCCTAGACACCAAAGCTGACCAAAGCAGACGGGCTGTGAACTGAGACTTGAATTATAGAGCAAAATCTTTTAAAAAAATTAGGCGATCTCGGAAAAATTAGGTGATCCACGTTGCAGCTAGTTTATCAATATTTAAAAAAATAAATAAAAAAACTAATTTTCCAGCCTCTTATAGCTTTAATCTTATGTTGTCTCCTGTCTTAAAACGGAGGAAAAGATGTATTTTCCCGACGTTTATTTTATCTATAAGTACCTTAATATGTTTTTTTAAATGAAGCAGCAGAAAAAAGTCTTAATATGTTGTTTTATTTATTAACGGTGTATACTCAAAGGCGGAAACACTTAAAGCCAGTCCCTTAAGGCTCTATGCTATCACCTAAACTGTTTCTTCTATGTTCATTGCTATGCTGACGACAGTACACTGTGCAGGAGATGCTCTATATATATACAGGGCGTGCGAATCTTTGGCGGGCACACGTAGATGAGAGTTGAAATAGGCTCGTGTCGGGAATTGAGATATTCTAGAGCAGGTCTCAGAATAGGGTGAACAAAACTTGTATCATATTAACCCATAAAAGACTCAAGCGTGTGCGTTATCCACCAAAAAAAACCTCTTTATCGAGGCTCATTTTTAAAAGATTTTCTTTTTAAACAGAATTTTTAATTTAAAAAGCGAAGAAGCAAAATCTCAATAACTGGTCCGAACCCGAGAATAAAGCTGGGACCTTATAATCTGGGCTCATTCTGGGCTGAATAAACTGACTACTAGATCACTCTCGCTGTTTTTTTGCAATAAGCGAGACCGACAGCCTTAGGTACTCATTCGAAGCAAGCGTTTGTTAATCCAGCAGACTTCGAGGTGCTACTTAGATTTTGTGTTGATAAAAAAATGATACCACGTGATGTACGCTGAATGTAATGAAAACCATGGATAGTGAAAGACTTTAGAATCTTGGATTCAGAAGAGTGGGTCGAATGGGTGTATAAAATTACTAGTCATATGGGATTTTGTAATTTTAATTTTTGGAAATTATGTATAGTGTAGCTGAATGTAATTTGTAAATATTGCATGTCATTCGGTAGAATGCGTGATTTTTGGATACTTTTGGAAACTACGTCTTTCTGCTGTAACCGTATTCTAAGCAATAAATTGCATTTCAATAAAAAAAATTTCATCTACTGAAAACAATTATTTATCTCATAAAATACTTATAACGCAAGCGAGTGTAAATTAACCCAATTTGCTAATTTACCTAACTTTTTTTTCTAACCGTTTTAGAAGTGACCATGATTGTATTAATTTTATTTCTAACCATTTTAGAAGTGATTGTGATTGTGTTAATTTTACATTATTTTGATATAATTTTAATCCTATCCGACTCCTCGGTTCTAAAATGAAATACCTAAGATGGTTTTTAATTTTAATACGTTTTTAAGCGAAATGTTTGATCAAGATACGGCTTACAGCATAAAGTAGTCAAATTTATCACGAACTGAAGGCAAAAAGTAGATATATAAATCGCGTTTTCTTTTTATTTTACCATTTTATTTATTTTTGCACAAAACTACTTAGTATGAATCTACAAACCTCTACATAGAGATAAACCTACAAAATATAATAGGTATCTATCAATTTTGGTACAGATTCAATATTTTATACGAGGTAATGAAATGAAACGTTTTTTAAAAAAGAGTAGTAGAGTCGGTAGATAATTATTGAATAAATTCTTAATTGAAAATTTCGTAAGTTCTTATGAAGTGCCTAATAACAGCAGTTTCGTTAAATTGCGATATATATATTGCTATTGCGATTAGCGCCATCTTTTATAATTTGCACGAAAATCGTAAGCATCACACAGTTTGAGGTTATGTATAAGAATAAATTCATAACATCATTTTATTAGCATAAAGAGTATTCAAATTGTTTAATATTTGTAAATAAAGTAATTTTTGCTTTTATTGTCTTACATTTCAGAATAATCATAAAAATAATGCTCAATTCAACTATCAAGTACAGACTGATTGTTACATTTCCTTATGTATTGAAAAACATCTTAACAGTAAACATAACTTAAAAATAACATTCAGAATCATGTACAGTGATAATATTAATACAAAACTATGACTTACCGGTTTAATTAAAGGTTAAAAACACTAAATATAAACGGAATATAAGATTATTTCACTTGTGACTCAGCTCACCTTGCACGCGAGTGACGGAGAGCGTTCCGAACGCGGCCGAGTTTATCCGAGGCCCGTCCCTCGACGGCCCGCCTCCGTTGACGGATACCGTTGACAGCCACAGCAAACGCGCGAAATGCGTCCGATGTTTTGTACGCGTGGCGCGAAACGCGAAATCACGCGTTCCACGTGAAAATTCGAACACCATGAATTCGGTTTTCGAATTCTATTTGAATGACAAATACCAAAAAGGTAACTTTTTATAGAAGTGTTTATGTAATAAAATATATTAGTGGACATGTTGATCTATGATCATTCTAAGCATTTATCGTGCCTTGTGGTATATTGAAAGGTATATAAATTATTGAAAATAAAAGTCAGTTGACATGTCCGTGTAACCGGTCGGCGGGTACAGATTTAAATCTCCGAGCAGGTAAGTCGGACAATGGCCATCGGGCCACGATTCGCTTAATTAAACATGATAAATAAAAAACATATGTGCGGGATGCTCATCGCACATTCAAGATCAGTCTGTTGTTTTGTTATAAGCTATTGTGCACTATTCGTTACTACAATGTGCGATCACAATTTCGAAACATCTAAATATTAATCCTAACTAAAAATATATATCAGTCACGAAATATCAATACAACCCTTTCAGTCTCCTGAGTTTAGCTTAGCGTACTTGTCAATAATTCGCCTGTATGTTTTTTTTATGTTTGTCACATCAGAACTCGGTCATTTTTTAACAGATTTCGTATATTATTTTTTGTTAGGGAGGGTAAAATTCCCGCACGGTCCCATTTTAATTTGGTGAAGGCATTGGTGAAGATCTGATTCAGGGTTCTGGAGTTAAAACAAATGGGAAGTCGGATGTTGCACTTTTATTGCGTTAAAAATAATATTTGAACTTATGCCTACATGTAATATTTTATTCGAGATATATTTTTATGTGTCTAATCAAATATTATAATATTAAATTATATTATGTGAATAATGTATTATATATATATATATATATATATATATATATATATATATATATATATATATATATATATATATATATATATATATATATATACATATATATATATATTTAGAAGACGTGTCGTCAAGCCCGTCCACAGCCAGGCAATTTCCTGGGGCTTTGTATGGGCTCTAATTATCATATTTTTACCTTTGTTCCACCCCGAGAACTACTTTCGTTAACTAATCGTGGGTGCCGTCACACCGGGGACGTGGCCATGGCTTCTAGTGTGTATATTTTTATTTTGTCTTGATGTTGCGTGTTATGTGTTTAAAACAAAAGTATTCGATATAGAAATGTTATTTACTTTAATAACCTGAGTATTTTGTATTCATTACCCCCATGTCAGTCCGGGTACCTTTTCACGAATAGGCCATCTGACATTTTACCAGGCCGATCGTAAAATACAAACGATTGGCTGTACGTGTCAATACTATTGTGATTAATAGGTGGTAGAGTTCTGCAACGTCTCACCCAGACCTTGGTACAACTGCCTTACCTATTCATGATACAATAGCCTTATTTATAAAAAAACGCAGTAGCTTTTTTTATAAATGATAAGCAAACAATCGCCAGGCTCACCTAATGAAAAATATGTCTGTCATTTATAGACACCAACGATGTTACTGATGCGTTGCCACACAAAACGGCCGGCAGGAAAGAAAAGGCGTTACTAACTCCTCTACCCACGTTACTCTATACTCTATATACGTTTAATTGTTTGTTTTTGCGAATCAGATCTACGTTACAGGCGTATTTATTTACCTATTTTGTATTTATTTATTACGTACCTATAAATTATCATAAGAAATGTAATGTTAAGAATACACAACGAACATTCTTCATAATTTCCCGTGTTGGTTCCGGGCTCCTTTGAAGAATAGGCCAATTGCCGTCCTGGCAGACAGGTCGTAAAAGGCGACCGATTGGCTATACGAGTCACTAACATAGTGACTACTAGGTGGTAGAGTTATGCATTGTCTCGCCCGGGTCTGGTATCACCGCCTTACCTATTCTTGCCGCAATAGCGTCAGTACTTGTTACTGTCGTGTTTCGGTTTGGAGGGTAACGTAGCCGTTAAACTTATGCATGTGGCATAAGACCTCGCCACAAGATAGCAACGCACTATTAACACCTTTGGTGTCTATAGGCGATGGTTGACACTTTAAATCAGGAAACACATCTGCTTGTTTGCTATCTTATGATATATAAAAAATATATTTAGCTGTATTTGTGTGTATAAATGTGTATTATTTTTTTCAACAAAGAAAACTAGTTATTTTAATTTGTACACGAAAAAAGTTATTGTGCTTGATACTGTCGTGGTGTAAAGTGTGGTGGACGAGGGTGAATAACTGTGTCGCTGAGGTCTTCGTTATTTCTTAGGCCTACGCGACGGTGAATTTGTTCAGAGGCAGAGCAAGTGTACACGTAAAAGTTGGCGGAAATTTGAAAATTAACTAGTTTCTTCGTTAAGTTTTGGATTTCCGCAAAACAACGTCTGCATCTATAAAATATTTTATTTTTTTCCTTTAAAACTTGTATTTTTTTTACTACGCAAATTAATTTAACCATTAAGTCAGCAAATTATTTGCTTGTAATATTGGAGTTAGCTAACGACACTAATATATAAAAATACCTATAGCTACTGGAATATATTTAAGAAACGTCAAAAACCTAAAAATGCAAACGTTTATGCACATCAGACTAATGTTTGTCTCTGTTGGAAATCGAAATAAATCCCATCAATTTTGTATTCGGGGTCGCTAGCCGCTCGAATAATGGGGCGTTTAATAATTTTTATAATTTTCTAAGGTTTTAATTAGTATCATCATGCCGGTTTCCCTTGCGGCGTAGGCAGAATAGGCCAGTAGATGCTCCGGTTCAACAAGATTCACCGGCTTGTCGATTGGTGCGGGGGTTAATAACGAATTGACAAACCGGTAAACCACCATAAAAATCACCGTATTATTGAACGTTTCTTTTGATCGCGGGACCGACAAGTTTTTCAATTTCGATCTTTAAGAAAAACAGAGAAAAAAATATCGAAATAAATATTTTGCCCGAATCAGAACCCAGAACTAAATGACCTGAACCGAATAGGAAGTTTATTAATGTTCATTTGAAGTAAAATTATAGTTCAATAAAGTTTTGTGTTAACAAATTAACTCACCAACATATTATTTTCTTAAGTCCATAACAGATGGCACTAGTAGTTTTAAAATGCAATACTGTTCGGTTTTGTTTTTTATTGTTGGCGTAACTTCGTTACAATAATATATTACATAATAATATTATAAGCATATACTTTTGACCTTTCTGTAAGAACTTTAAGTAGTTAGCAGCTGCCATGTACAGGAAGCTATTTATTTAATAACGTATGAATTCTTCGGAATTACATAAGCTTTTAATACGCTGCTTATGCCTTACCGGTAATAAGAAAAAAACAATGAAATTAATATATAAATAATTTCTCTACACAGAGCAGATGTCGCGTTCACAAGTTCAAAGGTTGCAGTTGTATATCATAATTTGCATTACACCGAAGTAAAATATGTTTAATTTATATCGTTCTAGCTTGTTGGCCGCGACTTCGTTCATATGGATATGGATACCGATTACTTTTTATCCTGGTAAATGTATTGTCCCCGTGGGTATCACAAAAAATGTAATTAGGCAGCTACCAATGGTGGCGGATCACTTGTGTGATATAGTTAAAAATTGAATGTTTTACTGCGGTGTTATCGGTTTTTTCACATATTCAGACTTAATCGTTCTTTGTAATAAAAAAATATGTAAACGATTAACCGTACAGGCTATCCCTGAAACTTCCCGCTAAATAAAGGTATTTCAAGGTCAAAAGAGTAAAAACTATAAGAATAGATTATTTCAGTTCAAACATCTATTTAAAAACATGTTAAAAAAATAGTATATTGATTTTTGAGCGCTATATTTTGAAAATGATGATCAATTTTGATCTTTTGAATGGCTTAACTAATTTTTTGAGATCTAAAATACTGCTTTACTAAAAAATCGATAAGTTGAAAAATTTCGATGCCATGACAAAAAACATTTTTTTCAAAAATTTTCGTCATTGATAAATCCTAAACAAATTGTCCGATTTTAATTCAATTCTTTTTTTTATATTATAAGATAGTAAACAAGCAGATAGGTCTCTTGATGGAAAGTGTCATCCATCGCCTATAGACACCAAAGATATTAATGGTGTGTTGCTATCTTGTGGCGAGGTCTAATGCCACATGCATAAGTTCACCGGCTACCCTACCCTCCAAACCGGAACACGACAGCGACAAGCACTGACGCTATTACGGCAGGCATAAGTAAGGCGGTGGTACCAGACCCGGGCGAGACAATGCAGAACTCTACCGCCTAGTAGCCACGATGGTAGTGGCTCGTATAGCCAATCGGTCGCCTTTTACGACCTGCCTGGCAGAACGGCAGTTGGTCTATTCTTCAAAGGAGGCCGGGACCAACACGGCGTTAATGGTATTTGACACAGTTTTTAAGAAAGAAAAGCCGAAAAGATTTTTTAGTCAATCGGCGGTTGAAAGTTATTTCAAAAATATTAGGTAAGTTTGCTAAAAACAACGTAATTTTAATATTTAAAAAGCTGTAATTTTTTAAAACTAGATTCAATTGTGATTTTCGAAACGGCATTCCACGTAGTTTTTTAACACTAAAATATCGTAGAATGCTAGAAAATGATTGGTTGAAAAATTTCGAAGTTATGTCGAAAAAACACTTTTTCAAAATTTTTCGCAGCGATTACTCTCAAACGCATATACCGATTTTGATGCAATTTATACATTAGACCTCAGATTAACCCCTTTGTTTAATCTGAACATTCGACGTGGTTTTTTGAGGAATAGAGCTGATTAGTTTTTGTACTCAATCGGTACATTAATCTGGAAGATATATTAAAAAATACTGTTCCTCCACAATTTTTTTGGGGGTTTTCGAATAAATTCTCAAAATTTCCGGGGCCGAATTGAATCAAATTTTCAGGAAGTCTAAGTTGAGTGGAATCCAATCGAATGCCATCAACTGTGTTTCGATCGGTCCAGTCGTTCAAAAGTTATGAGATGTTTACATACATACACACCCACACACACACACACACACACACACACACACATACATACATGCAGACATACATTGTGAAAATAGTCGGAAAAGGTTCCTAGGACCTCAAAACGTGGAGATCTGGTAAAAATTTGATTTTCGATAATCGAGGTAAAATTAGTAACTTCCTTATCTACATACGTAGCGGGAAGTTAAAAAAGTCATAGAGTGGAGCCTTTAAACTTCGGTCCTCATGCGTTACTTACACTGTTACTGCCCAGTCTAGTGCAGAGACGATTCGTATACCCTAAAACATGTAGGAGTTTTAGGCGGACTAGGTAGATATTCCCTCGTGTTGGTGCGGGCTGAATAGGACAACTGTAAAAGGCGACCGATTGTCTGTACGTGTCACTACATCCTGACTGCTAGGTGGTAGATTTCTGCAACGTCGATCGAGCCATCTTTTTGTTTGCTATCTAATAATTATATTTAGACTAGCTGTTACCTGCGGCTTCGCTCGCGTATATTTACTTTAGAACTAATTTAACCTTTATAAGCTACTTCCCTTATTTTACCTCCTTAGGTATCGAGTTCTGAAAAACGCTTAAACACGTTCATCATTATTTTTTTGTATTCAATTCATACGAAATTTCATGCAGATATGTCCAGGAAATAAAAAGTTTTATACAAACTATTATCCCCCATTTCACCCCCTTTTGGGTTAAATTAAAAAAAAATCTTTTTTAGTGGATGCCTACATCATAAGAGAAATACGTGTGAAAATTTCATGATTCTTATACAAAGGGTGACTGTGTGTTGATACCTCAGTCAGTCACTTTTGCCTTTTATATATCTATATCTATATATATATATATATATATATATATATATATATATATATATATATATATATATATATATATATATAAATCAATTGATGTTCGTTAGTCTCCCTAAAACTCGAGAACGGCTGAACCGATTTGGCTAATTTTGATTCTGAATTAATTGTTGAAGTCCAGAGAAGGTTTAAAAGTTGAGAAAATATAAAAAAAATAAGAGTAGTTAAAAAGGTAAAACAACGTTTGCCGGGTCAGCTAGTCTATATATATACAAATCAATTGTTGTTCGTTAGTCTCGCTAAAACTCGAGAACGGTTGAACCGATTTAGCTAATTTTAGGTTTGAATTAATTGTTGAAGCACAGGGAAGGTTTAAAAGGTGAGAAAATATAGAAAAAAAAGGAAAATTAGTAACAAAGGCAGAATAACGTTTACTGGGTCAATATATAGATGAGGCAGTACAATATATAGATGAGGTTGCCTACAAAAATATGTGAAGTCGGATTCTTGGATCGCGTTTATGACAGGGAAATAACGGAGAATAAGTAAAGAATAAAAGTGCCGATGTAAAAATAAAAAAGAGCATGAAATTGCTATATGTTTAATGGTTCAAATAAGTAGTAAAAAGGGCGGGAGAAAGATTAATTACAGATTGCAAAGTTATCGATAGAGACGGCGATTATTGTACCAAGATGATATAATTTATGTTTTCTTCAATGGTGGTATCAAAAGTTTTTGAAACCGGCGAGAAAGACGAGGGAGCAAGTTTGAATGAGTTGTAATATTTGTTACTTGGTGCACATAATCTTCCCCGGATTTGCAGTCTTGGCAAATATATTTTATGATGTCTTACTCATTGGTAAACGCAGCCACCTCACGACTTCCAAAAAATGTTACAAAAATACTCAAAGCAATTCATTAAAAGTTTTTCCATGATGACCCTTATTTATCCAGCGATAGTGGAAATCCCAGTAACAGGCAACACTAACGGGGCGAGAATGTGCAAAAGTTAGATTGCGCGACTATAAGCCGCGCCGTTGTTGCTCCAGACTTTTACTGTAAGCATAAAATTGTTGTCACTCATCAAAATTTAAATAAAATTTTACTTAAGGTGAAAGTGACGACAGTTCACTGAGAACTTTTTTCTTTTTTGTACGAGACACTTATACTCTACCATCGATTTTTGGAGCGATCCAGAACTCGATTCTATTGTTTCTCACGAAACCAACTTTAGCTCTAGCTTTATTTGTTCCCTGAAACTCGGTGCTATTGAAAGATCATTATTTTGGGATGTTAAGTAGTTTATTTACGTTGAACAATATGCCACAGTATTTTAATTTTTGGATACGAACCTATTTATCGAGCGATACCCGGATATATACCCGGGTATATACCCGGATATATACCCCTACCAAAAATCGTCTAACGCGCTTATAGAAGTTTTCACTTCGAAATATATAATTTTAATTCCTCAGTATTATATAAACGTAAATATTCAAGTGCATGTATTTTGCTTTTTACTTTTTTTAAATATGAGGGTAAAAGAAAATATAACGTAAGGTGTTTCACATTGACAATAGGTGTAAATAGTAAAATTGTAATTGGCTATGATAGTGCATGCATTAGGAATAATTGTGCGTTCCTTTACTCCTAACATGTTATTGTTTATCGTGAGGTTATTTAAAAAACAGAATCGTGAGCCAAATACGTCTGCAAACGAAAGTGTTAGTGATGTTTACTAGTAAAATTAATAAATAAGACAGGATCGGGTGGACACTGTTTTCCTAATACGTGTGTGATCGGTGAAAGCGGTTGAATGAAAGGTAGTTGTGTTGTTCTCCTTCGCGTTCCCATCCCATCCCTGTACCCTGAGTGCTGCGCGTCATCGCCACCGGACCCCCGAGGCTCTCGGGCGTCCGAGGCGGCGCGTCAGTGCAGGCAGCGCCCACCCGTCCGCCCTCTAACAGCATGTTCGACACACCATACCAAATGTCGCTTGTCTGACGGGCAACCGTTCCATTGTCTGATTGTTGGGTACAACGCTACTCGGGTCGTGGCGAACGCGTATATCCCGAGCGATATACCCGGATCCTAATTATCGAGCGAAACAATTATATTTGTGTGTTAGCACTCACCCTGTTCTTTGAGAACTTGAAAAACTTTAAAAACACAAAGAAAAATTTTGATACGTAAGGTTTGAACCATTGACGATGTTCACTCAAGTTGGGACGCTCTACCAACTGAGCTAGTGTCGACTGGTTCAAAGTGGCGAAACTCTTCTTTGCTGTGTGATCGATTTCGTCGATTGTACTAATCGCTAGATATAAATATGTATAACTAGTAATCGTAACTAGTAAAAATCATGGTTACAGATGAAATTCACATTTATAATTTTGATTAATACTTTCGTGTTTCTAATTAGATATATTTATGTTTAGCTAGCCAAAAATTTTACAATAACTTTCAGGCTTATATACCGATTGATTAAAAAATCTGTTCAGCTTTTCTTTTTGATACACTGCATCAAATACTTTAGATTGGACCAAAATTGGTCAATTTATTTGGAATTTATCAATAAGGAAAATTAAAAAATGTTTTTGATATTACTTCGAATTTTCCAGCCTATAGATTATGTCATTAACAATACATTTTAGAGCTCAAAAATTGCGTTGAATGCCATTCGAAAGATCAAAATCAATCATCGTTTCCAAAATAATGTAGCTTTTCAAAAATAAATTACTGACACTTATAAGAAAATTAGATTTTTCTACTCTGAAAAGATCTATGCTTAGCGGGAAGTTTCAGGGATGGCCTACAGGGTCAACCGGTTAATATATTTTTTTATAATTAGATAGCAAACAAGCAGTTGGTTCTCTTAATGATAAGAGACATACATCTATACACAACAAAGATGTTAATGTTGCGTTGCTATATTTGTGGCAGGGTATTAACGTCACACACATATGTTTACTGACTCACTTGCCAAACCGGGACACAAAAGTGACAAGCACTGACGCAGTTGCAGTCGGAGTAGGTAAGCGGCACCAACTCGAGCCTGGTGCCAACCAGGCTCGGGTAAGACAATGTAAAACTCTACTACCTAGTGGCCACGATGAAAGTGACTCGCAAAGCCAATCGTCCGCCTCTTACGAACTGCCTGGCAGAACGACGGATCGTCTATTCTTTAAAGGAACCTGGACCAATACGGGGTAAAGGGATCAATGGTTCATAACATTTTTGTGATGACGGTCCACTTACCAAATCCCTCTTGCTATGGATTACCAACTTTTTAATGGTAATATAGTCGTATAGTAAATAGATTAAAAATTGTTCTATTGCAATTTCCCCCTGTTGGTCCCGGGCTCCTTTGAAGAATAGGCCAAATGCCGTTCTGCCAGGTAGGTCGTAAAAGGCGACCAATTGGCTATGCAAGCCACTACCATCGTGGCTATTAGGTGGTAGAGTTCTACATGGTTTCGCCCGGGTCTGGTACCACCGCCTTACCTATTCCTGCCGCAATAGCGTCAGTGCTTGTCGCTGTCGTGTTCTAGTTTGAAGGGTAAGGTAGCCGGTAAACTTATGCATGTGGCATTAGACCTCGCCACAAGATAGCAATACACCATTAACATCTTTGGTCTCTATAGGCGACGGTTGAATCTTTCCATCAGGATACCCATCTGTTTGTTTGCTATCTTATGTTAAAAAAAAGCAATAAACAAATAACTCCGTCGGACCACTTTGATTGCTTCCAGGAAACACCAATGGTTCGTGTATCACCGGAAAAGTACCACTTCGCTAGATGAACCTATGATCTAGTTTCCTTTCAGCTCTATACTCATACAGACAATAATGAACCCCAAGTAAAAGTAATTCAATAAAATTAAACCGATTTCAATATCTGCGAAATAATAAACCAATATTTCAAAACCTACTGAACCGTTTTTAATGAAACTTAGACTGTTCCCTAAGATGGAATATACCTGTTTAAATCAAAAAGGATCATTCCGATATATATTTTAGTTTCTGAGTAGACTAGAATAGACTAGAATAGACTGAGTAGACTAAAATACAAACATATAAAATACATACATACGCTTTCGAAATTTAGCAAACTTGCTTGCAAGCCTTATTATGATAATCAAATATTATCAAATTTCAACAATAGTTTAAACATACGGGTCAAATTAATAACCATCTTTTTAACCCCCGATGCAAAACGAGGGGTGTTATAAGTTTCAGGTGTGTATCTGTGTATCTGTGTATGTGTGTATCTGTGTGTCTGTCCGTAGCATCGTAGAGCCCTGGCGGATGGTCCGATTTGATTGCGGTTTTTTTAATAGAAAGCCCTGTTTTGCGAGATGGTTCTTACTTAAGATTCAGTAGAATCTGTTCAGCCGTTTCAAGATAACCAGCTCTTTTCAAATTGATGAGAAGAATTAAATAACTTGTAAATGCTTTATCAATACTAAAATTTGTATTCTGTTACTTTGTTGATATTGCAATTACATGGTAACGTTGAGCTAATACTTTGAGATTCTCATTCGAAGATCATCAGCGTCTATGTAACTGGTAATTTTCGTATTTAAGTAACAGATTTTCTAAACATTGCAAGCCACTTTTTAACGATTTTCTGATATCCGTTAGTACAAAAACTTGACAGACTTGAGAAGGAAATGCAAATACTATGGTACCATCCAACTGAGCTCGTGATGTAGCCTGGATGTAGGGACTGGAACTGTCTGATGCAGAGTTTTAACAAGACAATCTTGCTTAGACTAAGTCTAGTTGCCATAAATACTAAGTTTGATTAGTGCTCATGATGACGAGCATTTGAAGATGGAGCTGATAAAGTGCTACCGAAACTCACGCGTAGAATGCAGAAAGAGATAGTCAAGTTTGGACTCGATGGATTTTTGATGATGTTTACTTTCCGGTACATATAATGTCGAAGAATTGAACATGGGGCCGTAAGAGTGTAATTGTAACTCACAGATAGAAATTGCTAATATAGTGGAGTTTGGAGTCATTTCATTTGTTACAGTAAGATCTTTCTCATGATCATATGGCTCTGAAGATTGAGCCAAAAAAGTGACATTGGAACTTCAAGAATCCAGATTCAAAGTTCAACTACAATGAACTCCTAAACTAAACGAGGTAAAGTTTTTGAATTAGCACTTAATTGTTTTGTATTGGCAAATATCTTAGTGCTGGATGATTTTCAGGATCTGATGATGGAACTGAAAGATAACCATGAGAATTCCTAAACTAAATAAGATAAACTAATCGAAATTGGACTCATTTGTTCTGTTTGGACAATTACTCTAGTGTCAGGCGATTTCCAGAGTCTCATGATAGAGTTGGAAATACTTTATGGGAACCTTGGAATAAAATTAGTAATACCATCGAATTTGGGGTAGTTTGTATCGTTATTTCAAGCACTTTGGAGTGGAATGGCTTCTAGTGTCTGATGAGAGAGCTGAAGGATGTAACCAAGAACTCCTGAAGAAGAAGAAGAAACCAGGTTAACCCATCAGTGCCTGGTAATAGAATGGGAAAAAGTCTATAAGAACTTATAAGCAAATCCAAATAAACTCATCGAGTGTGGGCTGCTTGGGTTTGTTTTGACATATACTTTGGTGCTGGATAATTTTTAGGATCTGATAGTGAAACTAGAAGGTGACCATGATAATTTTTGAACTAAACAACACAAAACCATTGAGCCCCGTGTTGGTCCGAGCTCCTTTAAAGAATAGGCTAACTGTCGTTCTGCCATGCAGGTCGTAAAAGGCAACCGATTAGTTATGCGAGTGACTACCATCCTGGCTACTAGATGGTAGAGTTCTGCATTGTCTCGCCCGGGTCTGGTACCACCACCTTACCTATTCCTGCCACGATAGTGTCAGTGCTTGTCACTGTCGTGTTCCGGTTTGGAGGGTAAGGTAGCCGGTAAACTTATGCATGTGGCATTAGACCTTGCCACAAGATAGCAAAGCACCATTTACATCTTTGGTGTCTACAGGCGATAGTTGACTCTTTCCATCAGGAGACCTATCAGCTTGTTTGCTATTTGATATAAAAACAAGAGCTTAGATTCATTTGTTTTGTTTTGACAAATATTCTTATGCTAGATGCTTTCCAAGGTCTTATAATGAAGCAGGAAGGAGAAAGTCTTTGGAGCAGAATGGCTTCCGGTATCAAATGATAGTGGGAAGAACTCCATAAGATATAATATCGAGTATCGATCGAGGAGATTGGGCTGATATCGTTGGCTTTTATTACTAGGAGATTCGCAGGGTTTGATAATATAAATAAAAAGTGGCCGTGGAACTCCTGATATAAACAAAATAAGTCCATTGAGTGTGGTCTCATTTGTTATATTTTACATACACTCTGGATCAAAATAATTTCCAGGACTACATAGTGGAGCTGGAGACCATGGGAGCTTTGCAATAAAATAACTCAAACTCATTGAGTAAGAAACCATGGTAACCTTAACCTGATGCTGCAAGATTCCCTTTCATAGATCATCAGGTCTTTTCACGTTTTACTTTTAAAATAATGCGTATGTAGCGGAATGACGGTCTGAGGATGTGTCGGTGGTTTTTGAAATTTTTAATTTTATCTTGTTAAATCTGTTAATAAGTTCTTCCGAAACATTTTCTTGTAGCGGTATGTCATTGCATTTTCAATAATAAAGAGTGCCATGCGGAATTGCACGACTTAATTCCGCAATCCCCGTTTTTCTATCGATCGTCGAGGTGCACAGAATCTAGGCATCGTTATATGGTGGACGTTCCACGTACCCGGACAAAGCGGTTCGACTCAACATTCTTCATTCGAATCGCAAAGGACTGGAACATGCTTCCTGAGTCTGTGTTCCCGGACGAGTACAATCTGGAGATCTTCAAGAGTAGAGTGAACAAGTACCTTCTAGGGAAGCGCGTTCCATTTTAGGCCTCATCTTAGCTTACCATCAGGCGAGATCGAGGTCAAGCGCTTACCTATCGATAATAAAAAAAATATATATATACTTCCTTTTAGTTTGAACGTATATCAGGAAGGTCACCAAAGAGTCGCTATCGTCGGTATCTCCAGATTGACAGGTGACGGATGACGGATTGTTGTCATGATAACTGTGCATGGTGTTATCAGCTTCTTGTTGGTTATCAGAATAATCTATAAAAGTAAAAGTCACGGGAGTTTTTATCGATTTGTTTTTGTCGACTGAAGATAATTTCAACTTGGTTTCAAAAAGAAAAACCGTGGAACTCGTAGTCTATACATTAAAGTATGTATCAGAAAAGAGAAAGATGATATGTATATTCATCCGAGAAGCACGAAGCTTTCTCACACCTCTCTATAAGCCAGACTGCATACTATTACTAAGGTTTTGATTTTCGCGTAAATCATTCCCACAAAGGCGTGATTAAAAACTAAGTTTTCTTAGTGAAATTATTCGAATTAATTATGCGATGCTGATTATTATTTATTTATATATATACTAGCTGACCCGGTAAACGTTGTTTTGCCATATAAGTTATTTCTAAGTAAAAATGTTGAGGGTGGAAAACCCTTATCACTAAGGGGTATGAAAAATAGATGTTGGTCGATTCTCAGACCTACTCAATATGCTCACAAAATTTCATGAGAATCGGTCAAGCCGTTTCGGAGGAGTACGGGAAGGAACAACCTCTCAATCCAGTACCTTTCGTAATATGCATGTGTATATATATATATATATATATATATATATATATATATATATATATATATATATATACATATATATCGGTATAAAGACTCATGCTTTTATACAAATTGAAAAACTATACCCAGTTAATTACCCGACATTCAAATCTCCCCGTGTTGGTCTGGGCTCCTTTGAAGAAAACCCAACTACCGTTCTGCCAGGAAGGTCGTAAAAGGCGACCGATTGGCTATGTGAATCACTAACATCACTAACAACTACGCATCAATGGGACTCCGGGCCGCTTCGAGACAAGGACAAACATTTATATGATAAGCATAGACGTTTGTGTTTCCGGGTTTGGGTGTTTATTAAATTTATTTGAGTATTTATATATGTATCTCTATGTATTAGTATCGTTGACTAACACCCATAACACAAGCAAATAAGTTGCTTACTTTGGGGTCAGATCAATTATTCGTGTAATTTTTCCAGCGATTTTTATTATTTTTTATTTATTATTTATAAAATACTAGCTGACCCTCGTTGCTTCGCCCGCGAGTAGATAAAAATGTTGTCGAAATTACTTTTAATACAAATTTCATCCCCTATTCTAGCCTTTTAAATGATTGATTTTTGAAAAAAAAATTAGCCTATGTTTGACTATTTCCATGCCAAATTACATGAAAATCAGTCCTCTGGTTTAGCCGTGAAAGCGTAACAGACAGACAGACAGACAGATAGACAGACAGACTTTTACATTTATAATATTATATTAGTATATATATTAGTATAGTAAGTATGGATATTAGTATGTATTTTTGACTTTGACTATTACTAAGTAACCGAGGTTCAGATTTATAAGTGTCTAACCAATGATAAATGTGTCTTGTGGCTCATCAAAGGCCTATAAATTTAGATTCAAGCCATCTTCAAATAAGTAAAGCACGGTAGCTCTAAGGAGAACATAAAACAATGGTCCGATATCGTATCGCGACGGTTCTGGGAACTCGACTGGAATGTGACAGGTTAGCCCTGAGACCGTACGAGCCTTATGTATTCGCTCAATATTGGCTACATCTCTGTATAGAATACAACTAAGTCGCTGAACTTGTCTATTTTTTTTCATGGGATAGCAAAAAAGCTGAGGACTCTCCTGATGAAAAGAGAAAACCATGGTATAAACAACAAATGTGTTGATGACGCCTTGCCCACTATGTGGTGGGATGGTAATGCTTTGGAATGGTAATGAATAATTTAGGTATATAAAAAGGACTATCACAATACCGCCCCGTTGGTCGAGTGGTTAGCGACCCCGATTACGAAATCGACGAGGCTCGGGTTAAATCCCAGACGGGGACAAGCATTTGTGTGATGAGCATAAATGTTTGTATTTACGGGTTTGGGTGTTGAATTAATTTATGTATTTTTATGTATTAGTATCATTGACTAACACACATAAATATATATAACACAAGCAAATAATTTGCGTACTTTTGGGGTTAGATCAGTAAGTGTAATTTGTCCCGTGAATATTTATTTATTTTATAAAATATTATGTCTGAAAAGATGCATTGTCAGCGTATGATAACCCAGGTGGTGAATCCGACATTAATTTTATTTTTAACTAGCAGTTACCCGCATCTTAGTTCGCGTGGCCAAAAATCATTACTTCCCTTTATTAGTCACTTAAAAAAGTACCCATGCTAGGCTATGTAGCTCTGTGTAATAAAGTAGTTATTGAGTTAATTTTATAAAAAACAAAAAACAAAAAATCATATATAAATATAAATAAATATTCACGGGACAAATTACACTGATCGATTTAACCCCAAAGTAAGCAAATTATTTGCTTGTGTTATGGGTGTTAGTCAACGATACTAATACATAGAAATACATATATAAATACTTTTACATGCATAATAAACACCCAAACCCGGAAATACAAACATTTATGCTCATCACACAAATGCTTGTCCCCGTCGGAGATCGAACCCGAGCCCCGTTGCTTGCGTAGTCAGGGTCGCTAACCACTCGACCATTCATAATAAAGAGGAAATGCCGACTCGGGCATTTCCTCTTTATTATGTTAGTTTAGAAATTTAATAATTTTGTACATTACCTTATGATATAAAAAAAAGTATCATTACGCCCTGTTCCCTTGCGGTGTAGGCAGAGTAATGCCGAACATCTATAGACTTTCCAGTTCACCGCGATTCACCGGTTTGTCGGTTGGCGAGATAAGTTGTGATCCTCATCGTTGAATTTACCAACATATTAACGATTATCGACTATTTCTAGCGGTAACCGGGATCGACAGTTTAACGTGCTCATCCGAGGCACGGCAGTGGTAATACACCACTCGGTCAGACTCCGAGATGCTACTGAGGTTTAGATTTTCAAGAAAACCTCTAAAAATTCTCAACAATACTTTTGCCAGACCCGGGGATTGAACCCGGGACCTCATGGTCTGAGCCGAATAGGCTACCCCTAGACTACGAAGCAGTCAACCTTATGATATACCGCTTATAAACAAGGGACCCTGGACTACAGCCATAAAATACAATTAGTAGATCTGCCCGTGAGTAGTCCCACTTTAACTTCATATTTTCGACTTATTAATACCGTGTGTCCATTTAAATTAGATTTATCTATCAAAAGCAGGTGCTTCAGTGTTTTCAGTATCAGTAGCTATTACAGCACATTTTATAATAATGACCACCGCGGCGAGATTTAATCGAACCAATACGTGCTCTCCGATGACTGATAGCGCGAACGCGGGTTGAGGGTTTCGTGCGTGCTCTTAATGAACAGGTGACCCCCGTATCGCGACGTCGTCGCGTGTCAACTTAGTGTCGTATGGAGGTAATTAGTGAGCGTTTTGTATGCGTTTGCGCATGGAATAAAAATGTAATCGTTATGGCACACACAATGTCTGTAAAGTAAAAAAATAAATTAAAAAAATTTCTAGGTTAAGTTAAAGGAGTGCTTCAGGGTTCTACACTTTAGCCGTTTCTTTTCCTTATTAATATAAATCACATTCTTTAACTGCCAAGCTATCACTTAGATTGTCTAGCATAATGCTGGCGTATGTATATTTACAAGACTTATTTTTTGTGAAAAACTTATATTGTCCATGATTTTACAACGAAATAAATATAATATAAGTATATATAAAAATATATACAGTCGTGCTCATATCCCTGAAAAGGTAAGCAGAATAATTAGCAAATGGTATTAAGTCTCATGATGAGACGGATAACCAACTTATCGATAAATCGAGTACACATTCACGTCTAGCGCAAGGTATGGGTATGTTTTACAGAAACTGCAAAATTAGTTAAAACCGAGTCGACCTATCCGGGATTAAACGTTCATGCGACTATAGCGAAGATTATATTATATAATTATATGTGCTGGACATTTTAATTATTTTATTTATAGATACTTCGGAGACGTTATTTATCTCTACATATTCAGTTTAGGATATACTTAATTTTTATATCACAGGATAGTAAACAAGCAGCTATCTATCCGAATGGAAAGGGACTACCATCGCCCATAAACACTTAAGTTGTTAACGGTAATTTGCCATTTATGTGGTTGGGGTTAAATACGAGTGTGACAAACACTAAAAAAATTGGACAGAATTAGGTAAAGCAGAGGTACCAAACTTTGCCGAGATATAGAAAACTTTACTATATGTTTAACTTACTTTGGGGCTTAGATCAATTTGTGTTCAGCAATATTTATTTATTTCTTTATGAAAACTGAATTGATATGTGAAAAAAAGTAAGCAATAATCTTGTATGAGATATCGGTAATATTCAACAGTATTAATATATTTTTAAAAAAATACTGAAATAAATTTAAGAAACACCTACAACCAAAAATACAAACATACTTATCACACAAACTCTTGCAATGTTGGGAATCGAACAGAAGTATCTTTAACTGCATAGTCAGATTTACGGATCAATCGACCAATGACATTGTTTTTTTTATTAGGAATTGCTTATAAAGGCAACTGGTGTCTTGCTTTTTATGATTTCAATATTTTACTGTGATTATTGTAATAAGAATCTGCTATATGATTTTATCTGCTTAGCTCAAGACTCGAACCCAGAACCTATCGATTTGCAGCCAAAAAAGCAACTACTAAACACAAAGACAGGAACCCAACATGAATCGTCAGCAATATAATAAAATAATATGAAAATCCATAACGCCTAACCCACATACCAAGTTTGTCGTCAGTATATGGCTACCATTCCGTTTTATGGGAATGATATTCGCATAAGAAGTTAATAGGTGGAAATATGACCGTATACACGTTAGTTTACAATCAAATATTATATTTCAAACTTCTCTTCTTATAGAAAATCGTGTCAAAATATTATATATTAAAAAAAATACTGACACTATCGTAGCCCCGAACAGGCAGAGATTGCAACTCGTTACATATGCGTTTTAACGCATCCACGGTTAGCTAAAGTGGCCAACCTATTAACAAATTGAGCACAAGGGCAAGTTATATTTTCAAGAAAAATTTAAATACTTTTTTGTAATGAGATATTTTTCAAATATATATTGAAAGTTTCTAGGTGTAAAGTACTGTAATATCGGGCCCGGACTTGGTATCACCATACCATTTCGGCCACAGGCGATCGTTAGTTTGTGATGGTTTAAATTAGTTCTTCTGTAGCTATTCTGGCCGCTATTACCTATACTTAGGCGTCTTCTACACAACATTTTTTCCGCTCTTTACATAGCTTAATCCAAATTGTTATTATTTAAAACCGACAAAATAAACAATGTTGAAGTTAGAATATTCATAAATATAGACCTATTTATAGTCAAAAAAGTCAAAAGTCAAAACTTTTTTAATTAAAATAGGATTAATGGTAACCTCTTTTTGAACGTCAGTTATTAAATAATTGATAACATTCAAATTACATGAATACAATTTGTACATCGTAATATAAAGTTATTGTACTAGTTCATTATATACAAACTTTAAACCAAGTAATAAAAACATGTCAACTTAATTGAAATTAGAATAATATTATAACAATCATAATTCAATTATAATAAACCAATGTCAATCCTATCAAAATTAAATAATTATTAGAACAATTACTATTTATAAACAATACCCGTCATACTTTAATATTTCCCTCTTTTGTTTTCCAATTAAGTTTGTAGTTTTTAGCATAATTAGAATAAAAATAGTACAAAGCTAGGCATTCTAAGCACACCTACCATATAACACGTATAGAGAGAATGTCTTACACGTACACAGAAGCGATCGGTAGTTCCAGTATTAGCGCATGTGGACACAATGAGACAACAGGGACAAAAAGTGGACAGCAAAAAATGTCTGCCGCCGCGCTATCTACAGCTTGCGATCCTGTCTCAAATAATGGCACAGAAATGGCGTAGACTCATTTCAGTTTAAATTAAACTAGTAAACGTTTCATAATCTATCTAGTCTAATATGTATATAAAATTCATACATAGTTGTCACAGTTTTAGTTACCAGATTTTAATATGTATACATGTATATTCAGTAGATGTGAGAATAGGTTATTATATATTTTTATACCCCTAAGTGATAAGAGTCGCCCACCTCAAATTTTTTATTTTTATTTTTTATGATATGTCTTTAAAAACCCTAAATTTTCACGTTTCTACGATCAACCTCTATTTTTTTAATAGCATTATTAGTAATTCAATAATTTATATGGCAAAACAACGTTTGCTGGGTCAGCTAGTGTAATATAGATCTTTCAGAATCCGCTATATCAACTTCGATGAAAATTGTAAAATCGAAGTTTCTACAGTCATCGGATCAATTTATCATCGTTTTCTTGACTCCCTTTCTGTTTTATGCATTTGTGCGTTGTTGTTGCCATTTGTTGTGTTAAGAATTATGTTCAATTTGTTAAATACAAGCGATTTTTAGGGTTATATCTCAAAAGAATATAGAAAAATTCTAGTTTATAACAGAATATATGTGATTATATGATTGGTAACAATTTTAAAAATATAACATCTTATGTAAAAATTCTTGCAAATAAATGAATTTATTATTATTAAAATGTTAACTGTCGGTAAGTAGATACAAAGTAATTATATTAATGTATGTTTTTTCTGTGCTTGAGCATAAAATGATATTGCAATATAAGCATAAACAAAGTAAAACTTATTCTATGTTACAAATGTCTATTACTTCCGGTTCATTTCGCCTCCGCAGCAAGGAAATTGGCATGAATATATTTATATGTGTATTTGTAATATAAATACTAACGATTAAGTAGAAACCTCGAGCCTTCCGATGTTTCGACCAAGTTAAATCGATATCGTAAAGGGCCCACTTGCTACCGATATTATATTCAAGTTATTCACTAAGTAAACACAATACAACGCGTTACATAGTTTAAAAACTCTATTTAAAAGTGCGTAATGATAAGAATCTCGCTCCACGGCTCCCCTGTGCCAGGGCGGTCCAGTAGAGCACCCCGCGTCCGCAGCCACGTAAATCTACATCAACACACTGTCCCTTTCGTTTTGTTCTCTTCACTTAAGGCTCGCACGTCTAACCCCCTTCCTCCCCCACTGGTACAGAACAGACCTTATTAAGGAATCCTGAATGACATCGCCGATGTTTATATTTAAATAGATTTCTATTAGTGTGTGTCGGATTCTTGTATAAATGATATGCTAGAAAATATGCAGATAACCATAACATATTTGCGGAAATCCATAACATATTTGCGGAAATCCATAATTAAAAGGGGAAATGAATTAAATTTGCTTTTTATCTTTTTTTTATTTTTTTTACTATTTAACGTGACATTCATGATGACACCGTAAAGAAAGATGGCGGTTTAATAAATGGATTAATATCACTGAAGATTTGGACAACAGAGAAGACCCCAGCGGCTCTATTATCCACCCACCCCCACCACATTTTCACCCACGTCAACAGCAAACGCAAAATCACAAAATTTACACACTCAAAGATAAGCATATTAAAAGGTGAAATTAATTTAAAAGCAAATTTAATTAGTTTTTCTTTTAATATGCAGATAGCTCTTATCTGTGTAACAAGATGTAATGTCACATGTATATGTTTTTCGGCTACCTTACACTACAAATAAAACACTATAGCCATACATACATTTATGCAATGACGCTATTGCGTTGGCAATAGATAAGTGATTGTACTTAACAAGAATTTGGAGAGCCGTACGACTTGTACGTGGTATGTATAAATAATAATATTAATAAATATCATTGGACAAATTGCACAGAAAGACTATGGTCCAAGGAAATACATTTTTTTATTTTATATCATAAGATAGCAAACAAGTAGATGGGTCTTCTGGTGGAAAGAGTCAACCATTGCCTATATACACTAAAGACGTTAATGGTGCGTTGCTATCTGGTGGCTAGTTCTAATGCCACATGCATAAGTTTACCGGCTACCTTACCCTACAAACCGGAACACGACAGTGACAAGCACTGACGCTACTGCGGCAGTAACAGGTAAGGCGATGGTACCAGACCCGGGCGAGACAATGCAGAACTGTACCATCTAGTAGCCACGATGGTAGTGACTCGTATAGCCAATCGCCTTTTACGACCTGCCTGGTAGAACGGCAGTTAGCCTATTCTTCAAAGAAGCCCGGGACTAACACGGAGAAAACATCTGTACTTTTAATTAATAATAAGCTGATTTCATGTAAACAGTTTCATTTTGACTAGACGCCTATTTTTTTTCTCTTCGAAAAATATCGAATCAGGTAACTAATAAAGTTAGGGAGCTTCAAACATTTTTTTTTCATAAAGGAACAATATTGATTAATAACAATAATTTGTTTTATATTATAACTACTTGATTATTTTATAATAATAATAATAATATCGCTGGACAAATTACACAAATTGAACTAACCCCAAAGTAAGCAAATTATTTGCTTGTTAGTCAACGATACTAATACATAGAAATACATATGTAAGTACTGTTACATGCATACTAATGTGTTTCATAGTTAAAGATCAACTATAAATATCGCAAATACGCAAAAATATAGCCCCAACGCCAGTGAAAACAATGAATATATTTCATATTCCATTAGAATATCTGTCATAAAAGATTTTCCATTGGAAAATATCTTGTCATTTAACAGACACGTTGCCTGAAACCGTGACAGCTCTATATCGTGTCAATGTCAGGTGTGACGGGCGCCGTCAGCTGACTCTGACGATTTGGCTGTCAACGGTGACAGCTCGTCGATAACAACCGAATACTGTTCCAAATTTAAATTCAAACAAACCAAACTTGGAATATAGAACTGTATGTTTAAATATTTGTAAACAGAGTTTGAATGTGGCCAGTTATTTTTATTATTTTACAATATCTATATAATATACAAACTATCAGATACTAAACGAATAAAGGGCACTTCTGGTGATAAAAGATAACTATCGCCTATTCGCCTGGTTCGGCCGCTGTGCTAGGTTTACGACAATTCTCCGGCAGTGAATGGTGCCAATAACAGTCACCACCATCATATAATCGCATAGCTTGTGATGAATTAGTGACTGTATCTTCACGCCCGTATCGCCGAAGGGGTAGGCAGAGGTACGACAAGTGCACCCAGGATTAGCCGAAGATACTTGATCCCACAAATGTGATAGATGGCAAGCCTATCGCCAACCGGCCACTTTCCAATCCCGGGCAGCTTTAAAAACTGAAACTATCAGAAAACTGAAAAAACACTTTTTATGTGCCCGACCCGAGAATGGAACCCGGGACGGGAGCGGATACTTCACCCTCCAAACCACAAGTAGATGTTAGCAAATACTGACGCTATTGCAGCTGGAAGAGATAAGAGGTGGTACCGAAACTCGGAGAGAAGTCACGGAACTCTCCCACTTACACGTCGTCTTAAATATGGTGACGCGTTGAAATAATCATACGCGTTTTACAAACTGTGGTAGAATGGCAGAAAGTCTTTTCTTCAAAGGGTTCAAATTAACTTGACCTCAACAAAGCCTGTTTTCTCGTGGGTAAAATTTTTCATATCCTAAGCCTGCCGGAATATAGTTTATACACTTTAATCGAACATTTATACACAACAGTAGCAACTGAGTGCTAAGTGTGAGTTTTTATTTTCGCATTCGATCGTGAGCGCGTTTGGAGTTTACTAGGAATTTGTATGTGATTTGTACAGCGCCACCTAGTGGTAAACGTGAGAAACCAGTTTACCACTAGGTGGCGCTGTACAAATCACATACAAATTCCTAGTAAACTCGAAACGCGCTCACGATCGAATGCGAAAAGAAAAACTCACACTTAGCACTCTGTTAAAAACATAACCTCTTCGTTTTCGTTGTGTAACCGTTTTCAAGACATCTGCTCGAGCGCTATTTTTAGTAATAAATTTTTATTAAACACATTTTGTGATGCATGTTCGTCTTTGCCTAATATATGTGCATCTATCTACGAGAGACAGCCGCATTCCGTTACGAACACCTTTTACTACAAATTGCTGTATTTGTACGGCTGTATGTGTTGAGTTAATAAGGTGTGAGTCAACATTCTAATATTTTAATGGCAAGAAGTCAAGTCAAAAACTGTTTTTACCGAAATACACATTATTAGAGACTGCGTCGTGGTCTAGGGGTAGCCTACTAGCGTATTGATCCGGGCTCCTTTGAAAAATAGACTATATGCTGTTCTGCTAGGCAGGTCGTAAGATGCGACCGATTGGCTGTCACTACTGTCGTGACTACTAGGCGGTGGAATTCCGCAACGTCTCGTCTGGATATTTGTTACTACCGCCTTACATATTCCTGCCGCAGTAGCTTTAATAAGATAAACCATCGCCTATAGACATTAAACATTTAAACGGTACGTTGCTATCGATATGGCTGGACGGTAATGCCATGTGCATAAATCTACCGGCTACCTTACCCTCCAAACCGGAACGCGATAGTGACAAGCACTGACGCTATTGTGGCAGGAATAGGTAAGGTGGTTGTACAAGACCAAGACGAGACAATGCAGGACTTTATATTTTAGTAGTCACGATGGTAGTGGCAGGTATCGTTAGCCTTTAACTAACTATCTAGCAGAACAGCATATGATTTGTTTTGAAAGGGACCTGGACCAACGCGGGGTGGCAAGATTCTTATTCAGCGTCATTTGTGCTTCATTTTCACAATTGTATTCCGCCGTACATACCGCATGCAGACAAGCGTTTTTGTTAAAGCGCTATTAAAATTTATTACTCGCTTTAAATTGTTTCTTGGATTTGGAGGACCACCTGGTACCTAAAGCGAGCACTCCTCTCGCTCTGCCCCAGGGGCAACGGTAAAAGCAGGTCTACCTAGATTTTTATATGCTGTATTCGGCTCTATCTCCTTACTTCGTAGAGATTTAAATACGTACGTATTTGCTTAAAGTAATTTTGAATTGAAAGCTTCCATATGCTGTTAGACGGGTTTTGGTAGGATGTGAACAACATGCTAATGCTTGAGGTAAAACTACTAATTTTTAAAGTATCTTCACTCCCGTATCCCCGAAAGGGTAGGCAGAGGTACGACAAGTGCACCCACGATTAGCCGAAGATACTTGGTCCCACAATATGATAGGTGGCCAGCCTACTAATTTTTAATTTTTAATATTACACTCATTTTGAAAATTAATATGAAATATAGTTTAAAATTTTCATTTTGTCAGCAGTTCTCGTGACTGCCTCCGATTTTTTTTTGCATTAACAATAATTTGCATGTACACAATAAATAGTAGGATAATGCAAACACCCAGTAATTAAATATATTTAAACATTAACACCGATAAGAAATGCCACGCTACAAAGTTGTTTTAATTGCAAACATTAATTTAATATAACCGAATCGAGTGAACACATTTTGGTCATACTTCATGCTATTTATAGATAAGAGTTGGAGACTAGCAGCGTGTACTAACTAAAAGCTTTTATGTATCTGATGTATTATCGTGTTTATAATTAATTACAGTAGCAATTCTATTATGAGAAATGTAAAGCTTCGCTTTAAAAAGTTGCGTTAATCGTCGTCCTGCTCAGATAATATGTGCGTCACGGAGAGTAAATATTTCTGTCATGTAGTATATAAAATTATCGATTAAAATTCACATTTTAGCAGATTTGTAGATGGTGTAGCATTGGTATAAAAATCCAAGATGCACGGTCCCGAACAAAACTGACACTCAAAACTGTCCACAATTTCACACAAGTAATTATAGATTTAACAAAAATATATGTTTTTGCATATCCAACCTTAAGGGCAAGATTTATAATTGTTTTTACAATGTATAAAAGAAATAAAATTGACAGTATCGCGACCGACGCGATTCTATTTGAAATGAGCGCACAATTTAAAATATTGCGCTCATTTTTAGAGGACGTTTTTGGGACACTGATTGAGTATCTTGGGTTTTTTATATCAATGTTATAGCCATGTAATGTCGTCTTTTAATCTGAGCAAAGGTAGGATTATTCTGATTGACTTATTATGAGATAGTGCTCGCAAACTAGCAAATGTATCTCCTGATTGAATCATCAATCTTAATAAAAAACAAAGACGTTAGTGGTTTGTTACCATTCGTGGAGTTTGGATGAAATACCACGTGCATTTTACTGGTTATGCTAAACTTTGAATCAGAACAAGAGAGTGACTAGCACTGGTGCTATTGTGGCATCTCGTAAAACGTGAACAATTAACCACTACTAATGTAGTATTATCTTACGACTCGCCCAAGTTTAGTATTGTTTTGCCTACTCCTGTTGCATATTCAATGCTCGTCTTTGTCATCTTTCGGTTCAGAACGAAGGTGAACGGGAAACTTATGCATCCGTCATAGTATTATAATGCATTATTAATGTTTTTTGTTTCTATTGGAAGTGGTTATCTTTTTCCATCAGGAGAACCATCTGCTTGTTTAGTATCCAATAATATTATGAAAAACGTACGCTCCACTTCACCAAAGTATTTTTAGAAAACTTTTGCTTTATTTTTCTATATATCACAGTTTCGCAGTGTAGATATATGTATATAGTGATTCGTAATCTTGACTCCTTGAATCATGTAATTATGGTTGCACAAAAACATGCGCTCGCGCAATCCAATAAATATCACTTATGTGTTTGTTTTCGTGACGTTCAGGGAGGGGGGAGAGGGGAAAATAAATGCATAGCAGAATAAGGCAAGAGGCGTGTATTCAGAATACAATTGAGTTGGGACCAAGGCAGTTGTGGTTTTCTTGTTACATTGTTCGCGTGTCCACGAGGTCTGCATTAATTATAGTTGAAATGCTTTAAATATCGATATTGTTTTGTATCGACATGCTTTTTGAAGTGATAGCTTTATTGTAGCGCATAGGAATTGCAAACAAGCAAACGGAATGTCTGATGGTAAGAGTTACTATACGATCTATATGATAATAAAAACATCTATTACTGAACTAAGTACTTAAAACTGTTGAGTCTTTCGCTGCCCGAAAAATCCAACTAGGTTAATGGTGGTAGTAAACTGTCGTTTATTCTATCTCTTTCATTCAAGCATAATTTTATATCAAAATGAATGCGAGAATGTTAACGCTAATTTACAAGTGGAATTAAATAGGTATCTTATAGTAGTGCTTCGTGGTTTAGTGGTTAGTCTTTTTGGCTTAGACTATGAAGCTCTAGGTTCAGTTCACCGACCAGGTGAAATCGTTAATGGGGAAAATCTAAGTTATAGCCCGGAGTTTAGTGTTTCTTTTGCTTAGGAGGATGTACTTGCTATTTGGTCTCATTTAAAAGTGAAGTAAAATAATTGGTAGGTAAGTAGTTTGTCTTTGTAAAGTAGCAGTTTTTGAAAAGTTGCAGAAATTTAAAAAAAAATAACTGCACTATGATATAAAACCACCAAGTGGTAATATTACTGAGCACTGATTGATGAGTATTTGGAAAGTTGTCGCAAAAGGCGACTATTATAATTTAGCAATAATTTTCGAACTCGGAAACGTACAAATTGTACGTTGGTTTATTTTGAATAACAAGCGACGATATTCATGAAGAAGCATTAGCTCACGATAGTCGATTTATTGCGACGTGTGACTCGCACGGCCCACTAGCCAGCGCCGCGGTCTGTCACTCAAACTTCGTCGTCTCATAAATTATGACGTTTTTGCTGCGTCCGCGCACGCAAATCTGACCGACAAAGATTAATTTACAGACATACAATTTACACACGCGCTAGTTTCGAATCTCTTATATGATAATTATATCTCTATATACTGTTATAAATTGGATAATAAACTAAAAAAGTTGCACTTTATGTTTTTTCAACCGACTTGCGAAAAGGAGGAGATTATTTTTATTGTATTTATTTTTACTTAAATTATTTTTATTTATTGTACACTTAATGACAAATACACACGAAAAAGGATAACAAATATTGCACAAAAAGTGAGTTTATCTCTACTGACGGAGATTTCTTCCAGCTAACCCGAAATTTGGAATAGAGATTAATAAATGTGAAAGCATTGTGCACAACAAATAAAATAATACAAAGACGAGTTTGCACATATACACATGCACTAAACATATTTATATATGAAACACGTACATAATATTAAAGGAAATCGAATATTACAACTTAGTAGTAAAACTATTTAAAATCAAGAAAGTGTCAGATAATATTCTTTTAGACGTTTTTTTAAAAACTGGCAGTGAAGGGCTAGAGCGTATTTATGGAGGAAGCGGATTCCAAAGTTTAGCTGCATGCACCGTAAAAGACCGTGAATTGTCCTGGATGTGACATATAGGAAATTTGAGAACGATACTAAGGTTAGGTTAAGTTAGGTTATTTATTATTTATTTTTTGTTTCATGTTTGTTATCTTCTTTTTATTTCAGAGGATATGCTCCCCACGTGGTTCCGTTTTGATTTAGTGAAGATCTGATGCAGAGTTCCGGAGATATAGGAAATGGGAAGCCGGTTGCTGCAGGTTTATTGCGTTAAAAAAAGATTGTATTATAAGATAGTAAACAAGCAGTCGTTTTTCTTTCTGAAAAGAGACAACCGTCGCATATGGACACTAAAGAAGATAAAAGACAACCGCTAACTAAAATACTCATTACTCACGTACTCAATTGTTTCAGGTGCATCAGTTTGATATTGTAATAAATAATCTCGTTAATATTACAAATTAAATTAAAAACACAGGTAGTCTATCTCTTGATTTTAAAATTAAGCTGTTTTTGTAGAAACGCGTTTTTCCCGTGGAACTCACAAACACCTTTCATTACGGAGCGAGCTGCTAGACATTATTCTTTTGTCATTTAAATCGGTTTATTCAAACAATAAACTAACACTTTCTACAGTGTTGCATGCAACACTAATCACTAGATATTAACTCTGATGCAATATATGCATGTCGAATAACGTTCAGTTTCGCTGTCATTTTGAAGGTGTGGCTAAACTAGCGTCCAAAAAGGTGATGTGCTCAGCAGAGCGAGATAGCGCACACTTCTTGCCGGCCCATCGTCCCAACTTTATAAGGCACAAATTCAGCCTCATATGAAGTTTTCATCTCTGGGCCGGAGCTCCTCAGTACCAACTTCTGCCTCATGTTCGCAAACATCGTAAAGTGATTTGAATCGTTGATAACCAGGCTATTTCTATTCTTTTCTTTTCTTTCACGGCTAAACCACTTAATCGATTTCAATAAATTTGACACGGAGAATTGAAAATTCGGGTCAAATATAGGCTAACTTTTTTCAAAATTAAGCCCCTAAGGGGTGAAAGGGCTAATAATAAATGAAAGTTTATATTGAAATATACATCTAGGAAAATCAGGACACGTCAAACTACTTGCAAACGAAGCTGCACAGTTCAGTTAGTTTATAATATTAGCGTAATTACTGCTTATACATATAATGGTGAAACGTAGAATTAGCATTAGATCATTACAGGATAATCGCCTTAAGGTTAAATCAAACGCTCAGAATTACGACGTATCCATAGGCATATCACGTAGGCTCTAATCATCTGTACTATAGATAATCTTTGACAAAACCAACAATATGCTTCTCACGTACAGTAGGGTGGGCAAAGCTGGACTATTAGCATATTAATAAGTAATAACCGAATCCCCGACCCGATAGCAGTAATCGCGTGACTACAACTAAGCAACTCTTTAGGTCTTTATAAGTCTTACGCCGGACAGAATAATCAATTCCATGCAAAAACATCTGCCTCGTAATGAGGTTCTTTTCCCTATTATCTACTATTATGGCATATGCAAAGGTAATATAAGGGATGGTATTACAACGAACGTGTATAATTGCGGAGACAGGATGTTAATCCACCGGTTGAGTTAAGGTTCGCTAGATAGGAAGGATAGTTTATTGCTTTTTTTTTCGAAATTACAAACTACACTTGACCTTTTGGGTCGTTACTGTGACGCAGGATTTATGGAGTGAGCAGAGTGCTCAGCCAGAGTTTAAGTCTAAATTTGGGCTGAAAACGGCCGCGCTAAAAACTGTCTCTTGCGAGACCGGACTTCAGTTTAGTGCGGCGTCCGAACTAAATGCAGAGGCGGGGTAGTGTTAGTGGCGACATATAAGTCTTTGTCGTCGAGACCGACGAAGACGCCGTTGTGTTTTGTGTGTGTGTGTATGTGTGTTGGGATAGGAAAGTACGTGGTGGGGTCTCCTTAACCTGTCTATCGTGTCATTGAGGCAGATAAACCGCAACAACTGACTTTCGATCTCCTGTCAATCAATCAATCAATCAAATAACATGTATTCGACGTAGGTACATTTAAGAACGCTTGTCGACGTCGTCCAATATTTTTGCAAATATATTAAAAAATATTTATATACAAACATGAAGACGGACATTTATAAAATCCTGTATCATTGGAATCCTTTATTAGATCTTTGCCAAATTTATATGGGACCAAATTAGAGAAACGAGAGAAGGTAAGTAAAGCCTAACAAGAAAAAGACATCGAGTATGCTTTTATACGGTGGAAGTGTAACTTTTTGTTAAAGTAGGAAAAAACAGAGAGAGATAAATTGAAGGAGTCGAGGAAAAAAGATTTTTTGTATTTTAGAAGTAAAAAATTGCAGTAAAATCTCTTCGGTTTGTATCTGGCTTGTTTTGGATAAATTAGTCTATTTTGAATTATCAAACATAGTAGATAATTATCTATACAAATAAATAAAATTGGAATGTCTGTAATATAAAAATAACTGCCTTTTGCATATATGTATGATGTATACACGGTACATATACCAAAATATGTAACATATTTTACAATTTTTACGTATCTGTCGATCTGTTTGTTCTAGCTTATCTCTAAAACAGCTAATCCGATTTTGATGGGACTTTCACTGGCCGATGTAAGAAGTAACTTAGGCTACTTTTATTTTGGATTTTTTTCCACGCGGACAAAATCACGGACACATCTAGTCATGAACAAGCTGAAGAATTGCAAATTAATTTTTCCTTATTTCTTCTTTTAAAATCAACAATAATTGAATATTTTTAATTACATATATTTAACTATATTTGGATATCAAGTTAAGTGTTATATTGTGAAAATAAACTACTTTTTATTTTTACTAAATCTTTTCGGCGCCAACTTATAGATAATGGAAAAACTGAAAAATCAAAAAAAATGGAAAAACGTTAAAAACATTTGTTGTGATGTAAAACTAGGACTGCTTGTGTTGTAGGACTGTGTTGTGTATCGTAAAAGTGTATTCTTAAAGTAGATGGATATGGGTAGGTGGATAATAAATAATAATAATAAATAATAATAATAAATATTCAGGGGACAAATTACACTTACTGATCTAACCCCAAAGTAAGCAAATTATTTGCTTGTGTTATGGGTGTTAGTCAACGATACTAATACATAGAAATACATATATAAATACCAGAATATATTTAATAAACACCCAAACCCGGAAATACAAACATTTATGCTCATCACACAAATGCTTGTCCCCGTCGGGGATCGAACCCGAGCCCCGTTGATTGCGTAGTCAGGATCGCTAACCACTCGACCAACGGGGCGGTCAACGGGGTGGATATACCAATATCTTGCACCGGTAAATAATAGTATGCGTTTTCACCAAAAATTGGATTCGTTCATATTGTGCCCGATCCGACGACCGGATCCGATAATTTAGTATCAGATTTGGTAGAAGTTTAATGCTGCCGAATCCGCCGGATTACTGGATTCGGTTTTCCGGGTTACAATCCCTTATCATCACAAAGATTCCTGTGCGAGGTAGGCTGGTATTAACTTCCAGAAAAAAGAGCCTATTTTGTGTTAGCATCTTTAAATTGAATCTCATCGTCTTCCATCTCCAATGATAAATGTGATTAAGGCAATTTATTATATAAATTGATCTTAAAGTATATTAAAATTTGTTCCATCGCAACCGACGTGTAATCCAATTAGTAAGTTATAATTACCGTGCGCGTGGGCCGGCCCGGACGGTAAATAATAGTACACCTGATCGATTTCGCAATGCGCCCGGTCATTCCGCTAATTGTCTGATTGATTTTTTATTAGCCAACCGCTTATTTGTGTTTATTTTCTTCATAAATGTAAGGCTAAATTTTAATTGAACCGCACAAAGCGCTATTTGTAGTACAAGGTGGGCGAAGTGGCTGGCACTCACAAGGGTAAATTTACACGTTGTTCATATAAGGAGCACGGAAAATATTACTCATCAATCATGAGATTGGGAGCAAACATATTTAACTACTCACTTTGGTAAGAAAGGTAGTAAATACAAGGCCAGCCGTGCCCCAGAGTTTTATATATATTCTGCCAGTTAGTTCGTAAAGGTTAAAGATTGGTTATAGGTACGTATCACTATCATTTTTAAAAATATATAAACGGGTCAATAACGCGTACATATATAGAACTTACTTGTAAAGCTCGACGTTTCGGCCAAGTTACATTGACCGTGGTCACGAGCGGACTGGAGCAGCGACTTTCCTCTGTCGTTCACGTCGGGATCGATTTTCATCTACCCCCTTTTGGTCTTGTTTTTTCGAATTTAGCCTATACACAACACTAACCGTGTCTTGGACTTTATTTGTTTGCAGGTGCAAAGGCTTTATTCTGCTGATCACTGGATTCCAAGCAGGAGACAACTTAAATCCGCCTTCCCTGTTGAAATTTTTATATTTTCTAATTTCAATAGCTTCCCGTACCATACGGGGAACATAGTGTCGCTCAGTAGAGAGAACCTGAGGTCGGTGGAATTCAATCCAGTGATCAGTGCCGGAATCCAAAATATGTTCAGCTATAGCCGACTTATTAACCTGCCTATTTTTTAAAGCCGTGATATGCTCTTTGAGTCTATCTGCGATAGTACGTTTAGTTTGACCTATATAAGCACTACCACAGCTGCAGTCCACTTTATATACCCCTGGCGTCTGGAAGGGTATGACATCCTTAGGCGTGCCCTTAGGTAGGTACGGAATATTTTTTTCAGTAGCGTTCCAATCTTATCGGTTATCCCTTTAATAATCATGAGTCATAATTACTAGGTAGTTCTGTAACGTTTCGTTCGGATATTTGGTTTTTTCATATCATAAGATAACAAATAAGCAGATGGCTCTCCTAATTGAATAAGAGAAACCATCGCCTATTAACAAAAAATATGTCAACGGTGCGTTGCTATCCGTGTGGCGGGATAGCAATGCAACATGTATAAGTTTACCGGCTACCTTACCTTTCACACACAGTGACAAGCATTGACGCTATTGCAGCAGAAATAGGTAAAGCGGTGGTACCAAAAACCCGGGCGAGACGTTGCGGAACTCTACCACCTAGTAATCAAGATGGTAGTGTTATGTATAGCCAATCGGTGGCCTTTTCTTACCTGTCTGGCAGATGACAGTTGGTTTGTTATTCAAAGGTGCCCGGACCAACACGGGGGTATCACCACCTTACCTGTCCCACCGCATTTACGTTAATGTTTGTCATTGTCGTGTTCCAGTTTGGAAGGTAAGGGATCAGACAGTCTTGTACATGTAGCATTGCACAAATCTATCGGCGTCCCGCGGCCATCAACACGGTTAGGTACGCACCATTCAGATCTTTAGTGTCTATTGGTTTATTTTCCACCAGGAGAGTTATCTGCCTGCTTGCTATCGAATGAAATTAAAAAAATATCATATAATAATATTTCCAAATCCTTTTAAGATGATCTCATCTATTGCTTTTAGTGCAAACGCGCCAAGGCATAACTACTGGCTTCTAATTTAAAGACTTTTTGGAGCCTCAGAACAGTACCAGATCAATATGATCATGGTATGTTAGTCTTGGCCTAATTCGGTAACCTACCTGTCCTTACTCACATCGTCCATTTAGTTTTTTCCTGTGTTGATCTGGTGAAACTTAAATGTGTCTAATTCTGTAACTACTAGGTGGTAGAATTCCGCTATGTCTGTAGATAATCATTGTCTATTTACATCACGAGACCCCTTGTTTGTTTGCAGTCATAAAATATAAAAAACTTATTTTAGCAATATTTTTCATAGCCATGCTTTCAATACGTATGAACAAACGTTTTAGGTTCTTTCCTTTCTGTAAATATAATGTTATCCTACTTTAAGTAAATAAAGAGTTGATTGATTGTAAAGAAAATTTTCATGAATGTATGTGTGTAGTATTTAATTTTATTAATTTTATTTCTAATGCATATTATTCAAAATTACGAAGTTTCTGCAGTCCTACGCAAGCGCATTCCCAAGCACCAAACACGCATTTTTAACACCAATAATATAGAACTTAGAGTTATATTAGAGGCGTACAAGGTTGTAAGAAAATGCTTTTATTGGTATAAGAGTCCTTTGTGAGTTATTATACAGCCTAAATCTGTACAAGGCCTTTCTTAGAGTTTCGCGTAAGCTTTAGGCGCTATATCTGAATATTAATACACTACTGTACAGCTTTAAGCATTTTGTTACTCACTAGGCTGATTTTCATCCTTAAAGGTGTACATTAGCTGTATTTTGTTTAGCTCGGGAATTTATAATAAACGATCGATTTAACTATAGCTCACTTAAGTGGCGTTTTTTTTGAACACAAAACGGCGTTTTAGTGGTGTAATTATAACATATCATGTCATAATCAGTAAATGAAAAAATGTTATAATCAGTAAATGAAAAAGAAAAAAGAACTAAACCCAAAGGGGGTTTTATGTTATTTTAACATTTGTAAGTTTTTTTAATTTCCCGCTCAAGAAGGTTGCAGTTTTCTCTACAATTTTCGAAAATCGAGGTTTTGTGAAATCCTCATATTTTAATGGTCCTAGAAAGCTTTTTATACAACACAAGCATGACTCAAAAGCAATCTCATTCCATTGAAAAGTGAAAAGGCGTATGATAAGATAAGAGTTCATTGAACTTGTAATGTGACCCGGTCCCGGTCGAACAGGTGAGGCGTAAAGGTCATGGCGCACGACACCTTTGACATCGGTTCATTCGTTAATAAATAACACACATGCGTATCTTCACGCTAAATCCGTTACCAGTCACGAATTTAAGTCCTAGTAATGTAAAACATTGTCAACACATTTTTCTTGCTTAGGTATTCTCATAACTCTTCCTAAAAACGCAATAGTTTCAAAGGCTCTCGGACAGCACACATTTTTTATATCAAGATAGCAGATACGACGGTTCTATCTTGATGGAGAGAAACAATCATCGCCTATGGACACCAAAAAAGTTAATGGTGTGTTGCTATCCGTTTGGCGGTATCGTAATGTCATATTTATGGGTTTATTGACTACGTCAACTTTCTATCTAGAGAACGCCACGACAGTGATAAGCATGACACTATTGCAGCAGGAAACGTAAAGCAGAGGTACCAAACCTGCGAGACGTTGCAGAACTTTACCACTAATTTTCGACCGTAGTGACAGGCTTAGCAATTCATTCGCAAAATTCGGACTTTCTGGCAGAAAGGCAGCAATCTCTCAGATAACATCCTAAACCTTTTTTCTTAAGGGCTTTATTTTACAGGGACACCATGGTAGCGCAACCAGTCGCGCCACCGTGGTGTCCGTAAGCTACCAAACTAGACACCGTACGGACACCAGAGTCGCCACACCACACTGATACAGTATCAAAATGGACCTCTAGTGCATGCGTCCGACCAAACGGACATTTTGTTGGTAGCGACGACTGGTCGAGCGGTCATGGACGACGACCCGGTGAAGCCGTAACTCAGTTGTTTAATATAAATAAAGAAATTTTTAACACAAAGTATTTGACCAAAAAAGATTACACTATTTTTTTTACTTTTTTATTAGTTTTCATCAATTTTTTTCATATTTATCATAATAATATTGAAATAAAAATATAATAAATGAAAATATCAGTGACCGTATAAGGATAAAAAAGTAATCTGATGAATGTTAATTCCTACCTTTTTGTAGTCGGTTGAACATAAATACGTATTTTAATAACATACCAAATAAACTTACAGTGAAAGAAAAACATACAAATGTGTTCTAATATGAATGCAAATTAATCACTAGAAAAAATACCGCTGAGGAGCAATGGGTGCTTGTTCTTGCGTTGTAATGAAGGAAAGTGTAAAAAAATATTTATTAGCTTATACTACGCGCATATAGCCGGAATATGCAGCGGCAGACTTTGAACGTTATTGCTTCAAATTTTTATCTTAGATCGCTAAGTTATGAATTAATGAAACACGTTTGAAAAAAGAAAAATATGGTACTTCTTCTGCTTTATTTCTGCATGTTCAGAAGATGCGATTTGAGAGCAATTAAATTCTATAAGTATTTATCTGTTCGTGAACAAAGCATAGTACAACTTACTCTACAAAATTGCAACAGATATTCAGTTATGCTTCTTCATATATATTTTTTATTGATAATAATTTAAATGGCATTTATCACGTTAGCGATACTCTTCCTTCCTTATCTTTCACTAAAATCAATCACCAAGTAAAATAAGTTCGATCACAAATTAATCGAGTTAATTTATACAAATCTATGAAATAGAATAAATGAAATAGTGATAATAAAGAACTTTTCAATACAAAAACTTCAGTTTTCAGATAAAACAATATTGCTCGGTATTGGATAAGTGCCCGGTCGGTAAGGCTTGCCATCTATCACATTACTAAGTATCTTTGCCTAGTCGGGGTTGCACATGTTGTACCTTTGCCTACCTCTTTGGGGATATGAGCGTGAAGATACTTACTTACTTATAATGTGTTATTTACTTCAAAAATTCAAACTTCTTTTATTTACATAACACAATGGGACCAAACGTAATGCAATTTTTTTTGCAATATAATTTGGTGAAGATCTTATTCAGTGTTTCAGATAAAGAGAGGATGGAGGCGCAGTGACTGTGTCTGTGTTTAAATTATTATTGAATGCCAAATTTATCACGTTTTTTTTATTATTAATTTTTAATTTTTTTATGATTTTTAAACAGTAAACACAAATTGTCATTAACTGCTTTTAAATAATAAATATTCATCAGTGTTAACGCCTACAATATAACTCTTAGGTGACCGGAAAACGAGGAACAGCGTGCGTATCAGGAGTGTGTTCATTCTCCGATTCATTTCGACTTACGCGTCGTTCACGCTCGGTAATAGTAACAAAAAACAATATCAAATATTTTCATTTCATGTTACACTATTCACTATACAGTTATGGCCCAAAAATCTATGAGACCGAGATATTTTCCAATCAGGCGTCACAGTGCGGCAACTAATTAAAAATAAATAAAACAAAAGTTAACTTATCCCCAAAGTATATAAATGAATTTTTTACTCCGGGGATAAGTTAATTTGAATAATTATTACTTTATAATTATCTATACATATAAAAAAATCGTAGGAAAGTCAAAACTGTACATTGAATATTTTTTTAAAAGAATACTTTGGGCGTGATCTACAATCGATATGGAAGCCAAAAATATAGTTTTTAGAATTTTTGTCTGTTTGTCTGTATGTATGTCGAGGGTAAACTCAAAAAGTACTACATGGATTTACTTCAAATTTTGCATGAATATTACTAACAGGTCGGGTCAACATATATAGGCTACATATTATCACGCTATCACCTACGGAGGAGGTGCTGAGGCAGTAAACGAAGTCTGCGCGGACGAAGTCGCTGGGAACAGCTAGTTAAAAATAAATAAAACAAAAGTTAACTTATCCCCAAAGTATACAAATGAATTTTTTACTTCGGGGATAAGTTAATTTGAATAATTATTACTTTATTATTATTTATTATAAAATTACTGCATTATGCTTCCTGGTATATGGAAATAACATTGCTAGTTATACATGCCTATTACTGTCCAAGATCAAACCCGAGCGTCATCACGTCTTATATCGAACAACGACTACCGTACATAGATTGGATTGTTTTACTGTTAACAAAACCAGCGACCAAAACCGCCAGTATGTCCACAGTCCAACTATGATGAATGCCGTGAGATAGTTCAGTGGTCGCGGCCGGACGCCTACAACAAGACATTGACGAACGTTTTCTATTCGTGCGGAACAGCACGGCGACCGTGCGATTATTTTACTGTCAATCACGGAGAGCGCCGGTCAATAACCAATTAATTGGATAAATGATAATGATCTCATCATATTCGTAATTATGGCTTGTAATGCGAGTGTTGGATGACCATTAAAGCCAGTCATCAATCTTAGTGCGACGTAACGCCTTTGGGAGGATTCACCAAGTAGGTAATCGCAGGTGCAATCGTAGCAGCTGAGCTGTCAATCGCCTACCTATTATCTGACCTATATCTATGTTATTAAAATTTTTAATAGTATAGACTTCCGCTAGTGGCTCTGTATCTCAATCAATTATAGTGCCGTAAATTGCTTCACAGAAATCAGAAATTAGAAGTACTTTATTCAATAAAACTTTTTACAAGTTATTTTTAAAACTACTACCGGATCGGAATCGCGGCCACACACTGGAAGAAACTCGGCGGGCTTGTCTTTTTTTCATATTATCATCTATTTTTTTTTACAATATCACAATATTACAAAATATATATGTATGAGATCGGTATGTGGAGCAATGAGTCTTTTTTGTCTTATAAATAATCTGAGATTTTATAATATCCTTTTTTTACACAGTTTTGTTGTAACATATTTTTTAAATTTATTGACTGGTAGATCTATTATAGTTTCGGGAAGTTTATTGTAAAAGCGTATACATTGTCTCATAAAAGAGTTACTTATTCTGTGGGGACGAGTTGCATGCACAACTAGATTGTTTTTGTTCCTTGTGTTTAGTGAGTGTACTTTTTTTAAACAAGCAAATATTTTTGCGAACGTACATCAAGTTCTAAAATATATATTGAGATATAACAGTTAGAATATTGATTTCTTTGAATTTTTCTCTCAGCGAAACCCTCGGGCTAAGACTATAAATAGCCCTAATAGCTCTTTTCTGCAATACAAATATAGTATTTATTTCAGCAGAATTTCCCCAGAGAACACTATTATGTTGTTCGAGCCTACTTTGAAGAATAGACCACCTGAGTTTGACATTCTGCCCTGCAGTTCGTGAAAGGCGAACGATTATCAATTCTCACGATGGTACACGTGGTGATCATCAGTGACACGTGGGTATACGTGTCACTACGATGATCGTGAGAAGTAGGTAACAGAGTTTGACATTGTTATTTTCCAGTTTGGAGGGTAAGGTAGCAGGTAGATGACAAATATCGAGATATATGCAGTAGACTTATGTATGGCAATGCCACATGCCGTTCCGCCACACGGACCGCAATGCAACATTAGCATATTAGGTGTATATAAGCGATAGTTTGTCTTTTTGCCTTATGTTCCAAACCTAGAAAAAGGAGCCGTCGACTAGGACCTTCACTGAAATTGTGAATTAGTGTTGGCCTACATCTGCCAGCACGGAATCACTTTTCAGTCACCCTATCCTTTTCTGACGCTCAGAAATGGCATTTGCTAGAGCGAGAGAGGTACCGGGAATGCTATCGCCTAGAGGATTCCACCGCACGCTATCGCATTACGGCTATCTTTCTCGCTTTAGCAAATGGCGGTTCTGAGCGATGGAAAAAGGAGATTACATCCTGACAGATGGAGCTAAACCATTTATGTCACTCAAATAATACTTGATAGTTGATACTTGCGTTGCTTACGGCTAATTAACACGATAGTTAATTAGCCGTAAGCAACGCAAATACGCTTTAGAGTTCTTTAAAGATAGTGGTAGTGATTTAACAACAGTGATGATGATACTATCACATACTTTAAAACTTACGTGAGATGTTATTTATCATATTAAAAATGAATATCCTTATGTCCAATTAAGGTGCAAGTTCCGAATAGTCGATACTACATGAGGTCCATGAGTTCCTTTATCAGACTGAGTTGACGGTTACGTTGCGTCACGCACTACGCGCCTGTTATGCTAACGTACCTATTCTAAAAACACAAAAATGTGTTCGACAAATTGAAAATGTAATTATAAAATCCCTTGTTGGTTAAGTGGTTAGTCTATCTCTGATCATGGGATTGCTAGCTTTGATTCTCGGATCGCAAAAAACTGTATATGGGAGTTACTATCTGGAAAAAAGTTACTATCTAGATATATTCGGTCGGGTTTGTTGCCGCCGACTTAACTCTTCCTGCCGCAGTAGCTTCCATGCCTATTGTGTTTCGGTTTGGAGGATAAGGTTTTTTTTATATCATAAGATAGCAAACAAGCAGATAGGTCTCCGGATGGAAAGAATCAACCATAACCTATAGACACCAAAGGTGTTAATGGTGCGTTGCTATCTTGTGGCGAGGTCTAATGCCACATGCATAAGTTTACCGGCTACCCTACCCTCCAAACCGGAACATGACAGTGACAAGTACTGACGCTGTTGCGGCAGGAATAGGTAAGGCGGTGGTACCAGACCCGGGCGAGACAATGCAGAACTCTACCACCTAGTAGCCACGATGGTAGTGACTCGTATAACCAATCAGTCGCCTTTTACAACATGCCTGTCAGAACGGCAGTTGGTCTATTCTTCAAAAACACGGTTAGAGTTAGTTAACGTGTGCAAGTGGCATTACTATCCTGTTAAACGGATAGTAACGAAACGTTTACATCTTTTGTGTTATAGGTAATAATTTCCACCATTTTTTACGGCAATGAGGATCATCATTTAGCAATCAACAAACAAGTGAACCCTGTTGAACCGGAAAATCTGTAAATGTTCAGTTCCCTATGCCTACCCCGCGAGGGAACCGGCCGTGATGATACTCTTTTCTTCTTTTTCAAGATTTCCTTCTAGATACCAAAGTTGTGTGGTTTTTAGATCACATATACCCCGTGTTGGTCCCGGGCTCCTTTGAAGAATAGACCAACTGCCGTTCTGCCAGGCAGGTCGTAAAAGGCGATCAGTTGGCTATGCAAGTCACTACCATCGTGACTACTAGGTGGTAGAGTTCTGCAGCGGCTCTACCGGGTCTGGTACCACCGCCTTACCTATTCCTGGTGCAATAGCGTCAGTGCTAGTCACTGTCGTGTTCCGGTTTGGAGGGTAAGGTAGCCGGTAAACCTATGCATGCGGCATTAGACCTCTCCCCAAGATAGCAACGCACCTTTTAGCATCTTTGGTGTCTATAGGCGATGGTTGACTCTTTCCATCAGGGGACCCATCTACTTGTTTGCTATCTTATGATATAAAAAAAAAAACATCTCACATGTGTAAGTTTATCGGCTATCTTACTTTACGAACCGGAATATACATTGACTAGCACTGACGCTTTTGTAGAAATCGAAAATCAGAACTTTATTTATTTTACTTTATTAAATTTGTTTCAAATTGTAAAATAGTCAAGTTCAATAACGGTCAAGTGTGTGTTGGACTCGCATGTACAGGGGTTCCGTACAGACTTATATTTTTTGTGATGTAACTAAAAATTTACGGTCTTCGAATTTATTTCTTTACCTATAGTGCTGTAAGACTTCTTGCCAAACATCATTCTAGGTCTACGGGAATTACCCTATATACCAGGATTTACCAACCAAGGGGGCACGCCCCCCTGGGGAGGCGTAGAGAAATGTTAGGGGGCGTCGTACTTAATATGTAAGATTACATTTCCAAAAAAAAAAATTAACGAGTAGGTAAAAAAGGAATATAAGAGGGGCATGAAAATATTATTTTTGGCTCGGAGAGGTTCGGCGGAATAAAGGTTAGGAAAGATTGCTATATACTTTGATTCCCTTATGAACTTATAAAAACACAAAATATGCGACATAAATGGTCATATCTATTGATCGCGTTGACTTACCAGTTTGATTTTGTCACTGTTGAGCGGGACGGTCTAGGGACCGGAGACCTGAGTATTTGATATAATTTCAACTTGATACATTTACGTGTTCCTGAGAAAATGGGTATTGACAGACGGACAGGCGGGCAACTAAGTGATCCTATAAAGGTTCCGTTTTACCCTTAAGAGACACGGAACGCTAAAAATATTATTTCGTGTTTGAAATAACTAATGCATTGGTATATAGTAGTGACTAATCATTTGCACTTACTGAACTGCCTCACAGGAAGACAGGTCTATTTGTCAAAGGATGCTCGGAACAACGCTGGAAAACTTTTGTATGAAATGAACTTAGGTAGTTGGTTTGTATGACCTTTGCTGCGAAACCAGGTTTTTTTGTTTGAACAGAGTGCTCAGCCAGAGTTTAACTTTGGTAGACTTAGAGCCCTCCCTAAGAGTATTCTTTCTTAAGAGTTCTTAATCATGGTCCCAAGGGTTAGCGTGTGTGTGACCTGTGGTGGAATCAAATCCTGATGATTGCAAAGGACAGGGAAAACAACGCTCAATGTTAGCACACGTCTATTGTTATTTGCGTTATTGTAACGATTACGTCAATTGGCGTGTACGTGTCCGTCAGTAGCCAGCTGCCCGTGAATGTGCCCACGGGTGCGGTAACGAGGCACGTTTACACGGAAGGAACACACTGCCTGGTGTTATACCTCATCAATCTACCGCGCCTTACAGCTTGTCTAGTGAAGCTCGAAGTTTGTTGGATGTGGCATATCCACATTATGTCTACATATGATCGTGAATATTTTAATAGGAAACATGAAGACCGACGGCACACACTGCCGCGGTGTTATATCTCATCAATCTACCGCGCCTTACATCTTGTTTAGTGAAGCTCGAAGTTTATTGGATGTGGCATTGTGGCATATCCATTATGCCTGCATGTCACTACGAACTACGAACGATGGTTATACGTGTCACTACCATCGTGGCTACTAGGTGGTAGAAATTGTTCTAAGAGGGTCTGGTACCACCGCCTTACCCATTCCTGTCGCAATAGCATTAGTGTTTGTCAGTTTCGGTTTGGAGTGTCAGGTAGCCGGTAAACTTATGTATGTGGCAATAAAACCCCGCCACAAGGATAGGAATACACTATTAACTTTTTGGTGTCTATAAGTGATGGTTGTCCCTTTTCATCATGAGAGCATCTGCTTGACTTTGACTGAATATCGAGATAATGCTTTATATTTTATATCAAGTATAATTCAACACAGGGAATAGTCTAAGTTTCATTAAAATCGGTTTGATAGTTTTTGAGATACGAGTATAGTTGATATTTGAATTCAGTTAATTTTTTAAAATACTATAACTAGTTAAATTATGTAGATTTTCCCGTATTATTTTTCCCCGTGTTGTTTCGCCCGGGTCTGGTACCACCGACTTACCTATTTCTGCAGCAATAGCGTCAGTGCTTGTCACTGTCGTGTTCCGCTTTGGAGGGTAAGGTAGCTGGTGTACTTATGCATGTGGCATAAGACCTCGCCAAAAGATAGCAATGTACCATTAACATCTCTGGTGTCTATAGGCGATGGTTGAATCTTACATACTTTTTTTACATCTTACATCAGGAGACCCATCTGTTGTTTGCTATCTTATGATATAAAAAAAAGATTATGGGCTGGATGTTGAGTAAGATCAAGTGCAAAGAATGTAATCACATAAGCAGAAGCAGTATATCGTAAAAGGTGGCAAGCTTCGTGGTAAGTTAATCTAATTAAAGCTTATTTATTACACAAATGGTATTTTCTTTATCAATAAATTTTTTGTCAGAAAGTATGTAAATATACTAAACAAATTGAAGGTACTCTCTCCTAAATAAATATGTGATTTGGCCTTTTAAAGCTAAAATTGGTATAGAAAATACAGCCTAGATCCCTCACATTATTGATTGAGGTTTTTATATCGCATTGTATGAGTTATAAAATACTATTCTACACTTTTTATTTTTGTGCTATAGCACTCCCCTGTGCTTGGGAAAACTAGAAAAACTTTAAAAACAACAAAGAAAAATATCGACACGCAGGGATTGAACCTGCGACCGTCTCCCTAAAGTCGGGATGCTCTCCCACTGAGCTAGTGTCGGCAGGCTCGGCGTGGCGAAATTCTTCTTTGCTATAATATGATCGATTACGTTGATTGTACTGATCGCTAGGTATACAAACGTATAACGTATATCGACACGCAGGGATTGAAGTATCATCGGCACTTATATAAGTGTACACATATAAGTGTCATTAAGTAATAAATATTGTGTTATAAAATACTAGCTTTGCCCGCGACTTCGTCCGCGTGGCAAAATAATAGTCCAGTGGTTTTACCCGCATAGTTCCCGTTCCAGTGGGATTTCTGGGATAAAAATTATCCTATGTCCTTTCTCGGATCTAAAACTATCTTTGTACCAAATTTCATCCAAATTGGTTTTAGGCGTGAATAAGAGATAGACAGACAGACAGAGTTACTTTCGCATTTATAATATTGATATTAGTATGGATAGAAGACTTTATGACTTTCTCCCGTGCAAAACTACGCCGCATCCACTACGTTATATTGCCTGGCGAATGATGTAATTAATAGCGTGTGGCGCAGTGCAGATTGATGCAGGTTTGATTACCGTGCGAACACCGAGCGGGCCTTGACATCGACGATACAATGCGTTGACCTTCCGGGATTGACCGCATCACTAGGATCTATCATCTAACTAACATTATATTGATATATACATATTATGAAAGATAAAGTTGACGTATAATATAAATGAGGATGGATGTGTTGGAGGAGACCAACACTTACGAAAATGTATCACGAACAAATTGATGGCAGATCTTTACAGCATCTGTCAAGAGTCCTCAATACTGGCGTATTTGTATGAGAAGGATTACTATTTCAGTCAAATTAATTAAAAAAATCAAAAGTAGATTTGATTTCCATTTTTTTATGATTTCGCCGATTCCACTGCTGGTATAATGTTCCCAACGCCTCATTTAGTAACTTTACCGTCACTCACTTGTTAATTATGTAAAAAGCCTGGACCAATAACTTTAAAACTGTTAACCCGCTAAAAGAGTGTGTAATGGGAAATCAGTAAAAAAAATCTCCTGCCTCTACTTTTTGTTCTCTTTTCTATATTTAATAAGAAATGGTTAAAACGAAGCGCAGGGTTGATAACATTGCACCATCCCTGCCTGATACCTGCGGACATCTAATATTTCCTGTTCTAACCAGGTAATCGAATCCAGAACCTCAATATCTGACACAAAAAGGCTAAGCGTTAGATCGTATTAGAGCTTTAACCCGAATTACCGCCGAGCCATTACCGCCGACTTTATTTATACCACAAAGTATGTGATTGTTAATGGCATTTCGATCGACAGTTATGTTATGACTCATAGCGTAACAGCCAGTTAAGTTGCTTTATTACCAGACGACATGGACTATAGCTGGTGGTAATCTCTTACCACGAGGAGTGCCACTTCCCTGTTCTATTCAATAACAACGGTTAGCTTGTACCAATTCTGTTGTGTGCTTACAGTAAGACAGTTATTTATCTTACACACGGCCATCCGTAAGCATAAAGAAGTTAAATATGACACACAAACCATAAATTCTAGGCGAAAAACAATTCACATATGCAAACTACCAAAACACAACACAGTTTTCTTCAAGCGACATAACAGTTTCCTTTCAGCATACCTATATAACAAATTACACTCATTCGTAGACATACATATATTCAAAAAACACATTCGTATGTAAGCGTATCATCAAAGAATACTTACTCAATTTAGATTACAATGAAACTGAATCTTATTATCTATTGTAAAGTGACATATCTAACACAACCACAAACGTAAATTTCTATGTAGACCATAACACACGCACATACACACACGCACGCAAATACACTCAAACACACATGTACAAATACACACACAGAAAAACTCAGTCACAAAAACTCACACACGCACTCACACATAAACAAATGCACAACACACTCTACACTACACTCTAAGTTAAAACAGTTGTTACTTTTTGTACCTACATGTACAGTGCCGAAGGTGAGAGACCTGGAGTCCTGAAATACAGGTTTTTCCTAGTTTAGGCTCCAGTCCACTCTGCACTAACGAAATGAAATTATAAACCATATTTTGTTAGGTATTGATGTATTCAAATTGTAGTGGTGGAAATAAATATATTTTTCATTCATTTTCATTCAATGAGTATGAAAAATCATTTACTATGGACTAAAATGAAGTTTGGGACATAAAGTTATCAACATACGAGCTCTACTCGGTCTAGCTTTCACAATCTACATATACATATAAAGTGTAAGACGGATTTTGAGTTGTGGCAGTGCTGAACTCCACGTAGATACTCTGGCGGATGCGAACCAATAAATACTTCGGTGAGGGGGTTGGCAGGCCCGTGAATAAACATGAAGAAGGTACACCGCTGGCCACGGATACTTGAATAAATTCATTAATCTTTTTTGATCAGATTTATTTGACCTCTGCTTTCTACTCTACTTACAACTCGACAGTTATTTATGAAGCATATTGATTAGATCAAATTCATATAATTGTATTAAGTGTATTACGTAAATATTTGCATATGTATTTTTAATATTCGTGGATATTATTATTCGCAAATAAAGCTAATTTTTCAATAATGTTTACTGAACTCATCCTACATGTAAAATATACTTATTATATAAAAGTCAATGTCAATATTAAATGTGCATCTTTAATGATTTTTAGGTTAAAGTTAATGCGATAAATAAAAACGTTGTAATTAATCTATCTACGTTGTATAAATCTAAAAATATTTGTAAAAGAAAAAAGTTTTTGTGTTAATGTTTGTCACCCAAATTAAATAATTATTTTCAAAAGATTCTAGAGTAAATATTTAGTAATTTAGATATACTTTACGTGCCTAGCCAAATATTTATCATTTTGATAAATATCTGAAACGGGCGAAAATACTTGGAATGTCGCATATGTAATTAATAATGCTAACCTCAACTATGTAGTAATATAATTAAGACGATATTAATATTTTAAATAGATGACTAGATCAGCTCTTTACTTCTAGGCTTTTCGTGAAAGGCAAGAGAAGTCTGGTTGAACCTCGTGACTACTCACTAGGTGATAGAGTTCTATAACGTTTAACCCGGATTGGGTTTTATCGCCTTACTTGGGCTAGTTATCTAGAGACGCATTAGATTGATTTTCGTCCTACGATATAAAGAAAAATAAAATAAGTAATTACAGATATTTCTATCACATGTTACGGAGCAAACTGATTCAAGACGATTATGACGATTTAATCTCTTAATTATTATATAATGCTCTAAAACTATGTAAAGTTTTTTTAATCAGGTAGTGATTGTTAATTTTAAGCATGATTGCTCACTAGTTAGTGAATCAAGATGTTTGGAGATTTTTTTTTGTGACGATGTTGTTACTGAAACTGTTACAGTGATATATGATCACATCTGATTTCAAATACTTCTGTATTATTTATAAATCCAAACGTTTGATTATTGCAAAATTTTCTGATTGCACAATTGTGTGCAGTAAAAGAAATAACCCATCATTACCATTGCCATTACCACAAGACCACTACCATCTTGGTTTCTGAAGTTAATAGTTGTCTCTTTCTGGATAAGCATAATTACTTGCTTGTCTGCATACTGTCACAGAAAAAAAATGTGGGAGGCCATTATCTATTAAATTTGTGTGTTATTATTGATATGGTTTTTAACATGGAGAACATTGCTTTAGCGAACATGTACGACTTTATAATTTCGAAATATCAAATACTCAAATTTTTTGTCCAGCAGTGTATTCATTCGCTGCTCACAAGACAGGCCTCACTCAATATCGGATATTGTTCTTGCAAATGAGTATTTATGTCATCGTTTGTATAAAATGTGCTCCGATGTGGCTGGAGTTTTTCCTGCTATCGCGAGTGCGCCTCGACTTTGTTTATTGAAGAAACTTCTGGAATATTTTCTTTCTTACAGAATTTTCTGTTTTATTCACATTGAACACGGATTTCTGCACTGAACGGCCATACTTCGTAATATTCGATATGAGACTTTGTAATGGAAAATTGAAGACTCATACTGACTCTTGAAGTTAAAACGTGAAAGTCGAGAACATTTGCTTTGATACGCTAAACATATATTTTGATACTTGTTTTTTTACTCATATTTATTTATAGAGCCAGTAGATGGCTCTCCTTTTGGAAAGATATTTTAAAATGCAAATAGTCTATGGCCATGTGTGTGGTATGGATTTAGCTTTTAACAGATACATTCATGCAAAAATTTCGAAAGCGATAGTGACACTTTTATTTTCGTTGCATAGAAATTACATTATTTCAATTAACAAACGTATTTATGGAAAACATAAGTTGATAATGAAAACATGAGTTTATAGTTTGCCAACCAAGATTTGTTATATTATAGCAGCTCTAAACGTCTGAGTGGTCAAATATGAGCTTCTATTGTTATAACATGAGGTACCAAATAAGAAGGCGGCTGCCATGGTATCCAACATATCTTCCTGGATGCTAGTATGAAATTTTCATGTCTCGCACTGATTTAACTTGTGTTCAGCCATTTTAAATATTTTGTTAATAATATTTCACAACAGTTTTAATAATTTAATTTCTAGGATAAAAATCTTTAATTTATCATTTTCATTTGTAAATGAAGTCGTTGGAATATTCACTAGATCACGAGGCAGCATTTTAAATGATTATAACATATGTTAATTGAGCTATATTAATTGAATAACAATTAGATGAGTTTGACCAATTACGCACTGTAGCCTATAAGTTAATTGCATCTCACACAATGTGATTTTCATCTTCAGATTCCTTATATAGATCATCTTAAATCTTTTCTGGACAGATATCAGAAGGCGCCAGCTACGTTTAATTATCTGTCAGGTTTCCGCTTTTTTATGACATATCCTATATTTGTGCTGCATGACACCTGTATGGTTATTATCAAAGGTTTTACAGCCTTTTAATGGCTGGAAAATATCACATAAGGACACGCAGGACATAATAAAATAACTAATACCATTACTCTTTGATTACCGCATTTTATGTGGTGCAAGTTACAAGAGTAAGTCCAATAGCGGTGCTTAGGACTTGCTAGGACCTCTTACCGCTTGAGTTACTCCACAGTCTGACTTGTAACAATATTTAAGGCAACTTTAAAAAAAAAACACTACGCGTGGAGGCTTACGGCGGTACAATAATAAATGAAATGAAATAGCTCTTTATATAACTAATTTTAGTATAATTAGTATGTAATATATTATAATATTATGTATGGTTACAAAATACAAATGTATGTATATATTTAAGTGCATCAGCATAAACCTTGGTAGTTTTCTTGATGCTTTTATAATTTCAGACTATTTATTAATATATTTAAATTGTATATATAAAAAAGTATTATAATATTACAGAAGTTGATCCCTGCTCCATACTGGTATAACAAATTACTAGAGACGAAGTTGTATCGAATATTTTACACTCGTCCGTCAGTACTTTGTGAAATATAATAAAATACATTATTTTGTAGTATTTTTTACGTATACCACATTTATTCAACAAGCTTTTTAAGATTGTATTAAAGTTAGCTTTTTACTTATCACATATACAAAATTTTAACTATTCCAGTTCCAGTTACAGAGTTTGAGATCGCTATATTTTAAAGTAAATAAGGTTCTAAGAGATGATTTTTATTTCCTTAGAATAAAACATACTTATCACGTAAAGAGGATAACTTATTTTATGACTTTTGAAGTAATACTTTTTTTGGTGCGTCGGAAAAACAATATGATAATAAAAGTTTCACAGTATGCGCACACACCGTTACCTAAAAAGTGACATGATGATGTTAGCTGATAATAACTTTTTACGTTGCACAGTACACTGACAGCCAAAAGGCCACATGATGACTATCTGATACCTGTTTCTTAAGTTTCCGTGAAAAAGCATAACTACATTATTTATATACTAACTGTATTACGTACATAACTAATGTTATAACGCCGTCACGATTTCCTCCTAGTAACTCTGCTGCATTCTCATAATCATTCACGGTCATGCATTAAGTTTTTAGAAATTTCTGCCTAGAGTAAGAGTCGCCTCTATCAGACTTTTGATTCATTTTAAAAATGCGTCAGAGAACACTTTCTACCTGAATAGTAAGTTTTCTTTATGTCCTATATATTTTTTGTATTATCATCATTAATATATATTTAGTTTAGTTATGTAACCATAAAATCTATTTTTTGTACACCAAGTCAAGTCATTTAAATTTATAACTACCGACGCAAAACTAGGGGTGTTATAAGTTACAGGTGTGTATCTGTGTATCTGATTATCTGTGTATCTGTGTATCTGTGTAACTGTGAATCTGTGGATTGGTGTATCTGTGTATCTGTGTACCTGTGTATCAGTGTATCTGTGTACCTGTGTACCTGTGTACCTGTGTACCTGTGTACCTGTGTACCTGTGTATCTGTGTACCTGTATATCTGTGTATCCGTGTATCTGTGTACCTGTGTACATGTGTGCCTGTGTACCTGTGTATCTGTGTATATGTGTATCTGTCTGTGGCATCGTAGCGCCCTGGTGGATGGTCCGATTTGGTTGCGGTTTTTTTTAATTGTAAGCCCCGTTTTGCGAGATGGTTCTTAGCTATGTTGCAATAGAATCTGTTCAACCGTTTCAAGATCACCATCACATTGTAAAGGCTTTATCAATGCTAAACTTCTCTTACTTTATTGATATTGCAATTACATGGTAACCTTGACGAGATACTTTGAGATCCTCATTCGAAGATCATCAGCTGTATTTAACTGGCAATTTTCGTATGTAAATAATAGATTTTCTAAATATTGCAAGCCACTTTTTAACGACTTTCTGATATCCGTTTGTACAAAAACTTGGCAAACTTGTGAAAGCTCAGTGACAATGACATACTATGGTACCAACAAACTGAGCTCATGATGTAGCCTGGACGCAGGGACTGGAACTCTCTGATGCAGAGTTTTAACAAGACAACCTTGTTTGGACTCATTGGTCTTGTTGCTAAGTACTAAGCTTGATTAGTGCTCATGACGACGAGGATCTGAAGAAGATTTTTATATATATAGATTATTCCTTTTGTAAACAAAGAGTTGTGGTATACAGAATAAAGCCTTTAGCAATTTTTGTTCTGTTACGCCAAAAATGTATAACTTTTTCCATGAGTACATATTTATGTGTGTGTACTTACACAGACGTTTTTTAAAATAAATGATATATCTTGCTTTATATTTTTTATCATATGGAGTAACACAAATTGCTAAATATGGGTGTAAGTAATTATTATGCCTCAGGTTTTTCGTAAGAAAATAATACAAAAACCCTTTAACGCAATAAAAGTTATCGATATAAATATGATAATCAATTAATCACCGCTTAGAAAAAAAGGCTACCTTCCTTTGCCTCACACCAACCAATAAAAACATACCAACTGCTGTGAACAAAGATGGCAGATTTACATAAAAACTCCTTAATCGTAACTCCGGCCTGGCTATCGCGATCTGAACATATTACCATAAATTACTCCAATAAGGGATTGAGGCGATCAATTTATCTACATTACTGCGCAAGCGTCTGATAAAACTGAGATATAAAATTGGTCGGAGAAGTCCCTAACTTACACCAAGTTATTGGTTCCATTAGACCAGTATCCATTATATTTTTAATGATATTCCTTTGAATATACCTCGTGATGGACTTTAAATGTCTTCGCCGACATTTTATTGCGAAATAATTGTCATTTAATTATAAAAAATATTTGTCAGTGTGTTGACCGGTGTGTTTCTTAGAATAAGACTAAAAGCTGTAAAATTATTGGGTTTATACCAGGTCAGTTTCATTCAGTCGTTTAATTATATTTCTCGTGTTGTGAACTATCAAACTCGTGGTATAAACACTTTTATGTAAATCTAGTTCTGTTGGTAACAGTAAAACATTCACTTATTTAATGTTTTATTGAATACTTTATTACGTTTCAAGTCTCAAGTTCAAAAATATTATTAATTATTATTATATTATTATAATTAATTAACTTACTATAAACAGTAACATTTACTGGTATTATACTGGAGATATCATAGTATTTATTGTAGTAGCCACAGACAAAAGCTCGCATCGGAATGAAATATTATTTTTCTACTAGCTGGCCCGGCAAACGTTGTTCTGCCTATTTAACTACTCTTATTTTTTTCTATATTTTCTCACCTTTTAAACTTTCCCTGGACTTCAAGAATTAATTTAAAACCAAAATTAGCCAAATCGATTCAGCCGTTCTCGAGTTTTAGCGAGACTAACGAACAGCAATTCATTTTTATATATATAGAGAGATGAGATCTTTTCAGCGATTTTCCTAGATTTTATTGTATTATAAGATAGCAAAAAAGCATATGGCCCTTCTGATGGAAAGAGACAACCATCGCCTATTGACACAAAAGGTGGTAACGTTGCGTTGCTATCTTTGTGGCGGGATCTTGATGCCGCTTAATTTTACAGGCTACCTTACCCTCCAAACCGGAATACGACGATGATTGCGACAGGAATAGGTAAGGCAGTACGGCGACTGAAACGATGTAGAACTCTACCACATAGCAAAAATTAATGATTTTGGTCTCCTATCATACAGTAGATAAGTTATATCTTTTTTAACGAGCTCGTGTTAACGTTTTTTTTTATATAATAAGATAGCAAACAAGCAGATGGGTCACCTGATGGAAAGAGCCAACCATCGCCTATAGACACCAAAGGTGTTAATGGTGCGTTGCTATCTTGTGGCAAGGTCTAATGACACACGCATAAGTTTACCGGCTACCTTACCCTCCAAACCGGAACCGCGTATACACTTTTATGAATTTGATAAAAAGTGAATTTGATAAAAAATCTTAATATTACAGACACTCAAATTTTTATTTATTTGTATGTATAGATATATACATTAGAGTTATAAGGTTAGAACTTATAATAAAAATAAATATTATCATGCAAATACGCAACTATATTTCAGTTGGCAGAGCTTTTTAATTTTTTTTAGAAACATAACGTGCTTGAGACAGAATTTGTACCTAGTTTGTTGATAAAATACCCAACTTCACAGAGACCCAACATACTAAGATAACCGTGTATGCAGTTATCTATGTGAGATACTCGTAATATGAATGTGGATGTATTAAATTTTTATGTATTTTTGTTTATAACATTAACACGTCAAACACCTTCCGCCTTATTACAAAAATATTCTTAGTACCGGATTTTAAACCAAGACTACGAAGTCTAGGTTTCTTACGGTATTAAAATTAGTTCCAGTACTAAAATTCATTCTTATTTCCTCAGACTAGCGCTAAGCCTGGTTTTATAATAAAATTTTATTTAGTACTAGAATTTAAACCTGGTATTAAGTTTGGTACTATATTTAGACCTCGTTTTGGAATAAGGCGGTTTTAGTCTATTTTACTATCTTTCATTTCCTTAACAGCATAGGTTAGAAAACAAGCACATGGCTCTTGACTATATATAGACTATATATACATGGCTCTTGACTATATATAGACAATATATATATGGCTCTTGACTATATATATAATAGAAAACTGCAGCATATTTTATATCATTAGACAGTAAACAATAAGTTGGCTCTCCTGATGTAGAAAGACAACCATCGAATTTTGACACCAAAGATGTTAATGGTGCATTGCTATGTGAGTGGCACGATGGCAACGCCACATGTTTATGTCTACCGGCTACCTTATCCTTCAAGCTGGAACACGACATTGACAAACATTAACGATATTGCGGCAGAAGTAGGTAAGGCGGTGGTACTAAAAATCGCACGAGATGTTACAGAACTCTACCACGTAATAGTTAAGATGGTAGTGGCACGTATAGTCATTAGTTCGTCTTTTACTAAACGCTTGGTGGAATGGTAGATGGTCTATTCTTCAAAGAGGACCCAAATCAACATGAGTAAGTGCTATATTGTTTAACTATGTGATAGATATATAAAATAACGTTACAGGGGCCTAATTTCCGTTATCAAACGGAAACCGAGTCGAAGCGTTTAAAACTCTTACACATATTGTGCCACGTCATAACACGTTTTCGATGTTCTATCGTGTTTATATGTGTGAGAGCCCTAAGCGCATCGACTCATTTACATGAATTGGGGGCTGTTCTTTTTAGCAACCACAAACAGTAAGAGATAACCAATTTTGTATAAAAATGGTATTTATTATTTTTTGATCATTGTCTTGTCACACCTGAGTCTCACGTTACAAGTTAATAGAAATTACACTCGTGTTTAAAAAGTACTGAAACCAATAAACTCAATGACGAATTCTTTGCATATTTGTAGAGTCATTAGCTGTTGATTGACAAATACACTGAAACCTCGATTACTCGAATCTGAAGGGAAATGTTAAAAATGTCAAGTTAATGGGTGTTCAGTTTAGCGAGTATTTCGAGATACGAAGGATTTACGATCAGGCGTCCGACTTGGAAAGGTACGACTTCTAAGTAATTTTTGAGTCATATTCGTTTTAAAATGAAAATTCCACAGATTATGTACTTAGCATTATACTCATTTAAATAAATTGCATGCGGTCTAATATAACTTATATGAGACATTATATAAATTAACTGACATATTATAATTTATATTAAAAATAATTTAAGTAATAAAGTGCAGAGATTTAGGTTCGCTCTGCATCTTTTATCGCATCTATCATGGACAGTGTTCCGACGAATTGTTCGGATTAATTCCTGTCGCTATATTCCATCATCGAACATCGCGTCAAATGCAGAATTCCATTCTCACCACCTCGGTGTCGTACGTTTCTCTCGGCCCATTCTGCATCGCACTACTCAATTACCTGCGGGGGTGTTTCCGAACAGATACGACTTGGAGACCTTTAAAAGAAGCGCTTATTCATTGTTAAAAGGCCGGCAACGCAACTGAAAGACCTTTGCTATTGCGGATGTTCATGAGCGGCGGTGGTCACTTACAACCAGGTGCACCCTCTGCTCGTTTGCCCCCTCTTCTATACAAAAGAAAAATCTATATATGAATATAAAGTAAACATAAAAATTATTTAACCAGAAAGTTTACACCGCAGACAACAGAAAAATAGGTATTGTGAGAGTAACTAACTATATATATATATATATATATATATATATATATATATATATATATATATATATATATATATATATATATATAGATATATATTAACTGCATTATTATTTGTTGCATTCTCTCCTTATGCGAAAATTAGCACACTTTATCTTGCAAAAAAGATTTAAGTACCTACAAATGTAATTTTAGAACATTGCCTTGTAACTCTACTTTATGCCAATAAAGAGTTGATTGATTTGTTGATCGGTAAAAAATTAATATGATCTATATAAGCTTGAAGGGCATGCTCCGTTGGTTCGGACATGTAGAAAGAATAGTAAATGAAAGGTTAACGACACATATATACAATGCGAATGTGGAAGGATGTAGGTACGGCGGAAGACCAAGACTGACGTACTATGATCAGACTGATCGAGTACTGTCCGAAGGTGGTGTCAAGAATCTTCGCAACCGTCGTGTTTGCATGAAGAGTAATGAATGTGGAGGAGGCGAAACAAGTTTGCAAGGATTGTGATGTATGACACTCGGTTCTCTCTGCCTACCTAGGATCTGGCGTGAAGATGTGTATTATAGCTTGATTTGCTTTATTATATTCGTTATTTTCTTCTAAGTCTAAATAACTTCTCTACGTTCTATTCATTTTATGGGCGGTTTTGTCTCTTTCACTCTGATGCCAGCCTATTTGCTATCCCATACATATTATAAACGTGAGTTTGTATAATTGGACGTTCTTTACTTAATCACGTAAAAACGACTGGACCTATTTGGATGAAATATGGCACACAGGTAGATTATAACTTGGAATGTGAAATGGATTTTTTTATTCTGGTAAAATCAGTTAGTTGTTCCTGTGGCATTCATTAAAAACTTTAATAATACAGCGGGCTACAGGTGTAGCTAATCCTGTTATATAATAATCTAAACATGAAAGTTTTGAAGGCTATTGACACCACCTTGCATATGAATTTATACCTAAAATGAAAGATTACACTCTCGCACATTGGTGTTTAATGTTTATAGTGAGTACGTTTGGGGACCTTGAGCTGGGTGTGAATGAGCGGGTGGACGTTTTTACGAGTCATTCACGAGGCGGCTCACGAGCCTACGCGGCACGCGGGCCACGCACCGGCGAAGTTCAAAGGTCAAGTGGGTCACCCGATTACTACGCGGTGCTACTGACTCATTGTTTTGGCGGGCTTTTAATTGTGTTTCATGTAACTGAAGCTTTTTGTACATAGATAGGAATGAATATCCGAATTTGATGAATTATTTATATTTTTTTTAACAAATGCAGAATTGTTTATTATTTAACAATAAAATTGACAAACCAGTCAGACTTCCTTTTTTCCTGTTTCGAGCAGGTCATGACGTCTCGCGTTAGAATACTGGCTTGGGCAATACAATTGGTAATTTATATTAAAAAATAGTAGCAGTTTGGTCTGACGGTGGTTTGTTGACACCGGGTGAATGACAAACTTTGCGTATATAATTTTGTCCTATTTTAATGTATATGATAAAATTGATATTAGAACAATAACAATATTAGTACAATACTATCTTACAATCATGACTTCAATTGCTATACCCTATTTGTGTAAAGTATACTCACGCCCAATCCCCGAAGGGATAGGCAGAGTTACAACAAGTGCACCCACGAACAGCCGACATTACTTAGCCCCACAATGTAATAATCTTAAAGCCTATCGCCAACCGGGTATTTATCTAATCCCTGGCAATGTTGTTTTTATCAGAAAACAGAAAAACACATATATGAAATGTCCGGCCCGGGAATCGAATCTGGAATCTCATGTGGTCAATACGGACACCGGACCACTAGACCACAGATACGATTAAATCAGTAAGTCGCGGTTATCGCAATTGACAAATGAAAGGTGTAAAATTCGGCATTTACGACGATCTCTGGAGGCGCTAGTCGATGTGGTTAATCGACAAAATGGTGGATTGTGGTGAACTACGACATATATTTGCGTTTGGTTCACCATGTCTGCTCAGCGTTGATTAATTATTATAGGATTCATTGTGGCATAGCCCACAGGATATTCAAAATTTTTTATTTGTGCAATTTTATGTTCTCACTCTTACTTACTTCGGATCTTTTAGAGAAAATACCATCAGCTTTTCTGCCAGTTATGTCGTAATACGCAAACTATAGTTAATAAAGTTCTGCAATGTTACGCCTGGGTTCTTCATTTATAAGGTATGCAATATCGATATATACTTAAGCATTTCGATTCTTGCCTGCCAACAAAACAGACGAACTTATTTATTCCATGTCAGTTGTTAGACTTTATTATACCAACATAATAAAAATATATAAAATACAAACAGTCCTTCCATGTTCCGTACGCAGCCGGAAGCACAGACATCGCACTGCTGTCACGAGAAGTCATCATAAGTATCCCCAGTGACCCGCACCTCCGCCTCCCGATAATAAACAATAGCAAACAGTTGCGCGCCGCCAGTAACGGGAAACGCCATCGGAAGAGCGCGGCGAAGTTGAAGCCGGGTTAATTACCCACCCCACACCCCGCGTTATAAATATCCCCTTCTCACGCTTGCACCGCGATACCTTATTATTATTTTATTTCAGTGCTATTCAAACTGTGCCGACAATCTTTTGACCATTGGTTAGAGACTCTGAATAGTTTCGGGTGTTTAGAATGGATTTTTATGTTTGGTTATAGTTTGTATTTCTATGTTCGCGTGCTAGTCTTAAATATTAAAATAACTTAAAAAAGCTTGTTTCAGACACAGCATACCTAACAGTACTAACGTAGTTCAGGTTGGTATTAACAAAAAGAATGTAAGTGTTGTTAATTAGTTAATTAAAACAATCCTTAATGATATCCTATATATATCCTATAACCTAATAAATTATACTTGTCATTTGGTCACTAATCAATTTAGGAAAAATGTAATGTACCGCCCCGTTGGTTGAGTGGTTACCAAACCTGACTGGGGATCAATGGAGATCGGGTTCTATTCCCGACAGGGACAAACACTTTTGTGATGAGCACAGCATGTTTGCATTTTTAAGTTTGGGTGTTTATTAAATATTTATTAACATCAATTTCAATTTCGTTTTCAGTTTTATTGCATATTCCATAATACAAGGAATAATATCGTTGGTTGGCAGGTAAGACTCAATAAGTGTAGTTTTGGGTGATGTTGAGTTATCGATATTATAATGATATCGATTTAAACTCTATCATAACTTTACAAAATCACCAAGTACCTAAACAGGTTTTCTAATCAGATGTGAAGAGGAAAAGCTCATTTACTACATTTCTTTATAAAATAAGAACTTGAAAAAGATCGTTGAAATATCTGTGTCCAAAATTTTAACAATGTCACTTAATTAGATTTTCCTGTCATGTATCGATATTATAATAAGGCTTAAAGCTAATTAGAGCATCATGGACCCCGTCGAGTACAGCAACTTATAGAAGGAGAGGGGGTGACTTGTAAAAACATTAAAATTAATGTTATTATTTAAAGATTAAATTATTATTAAAAATGTGTAAATGTTTGACCCTACGGGCCATCTCTGAAACTTCCCACTAAATTAAGGTATTATGAGCCCAAAAGACTAAAAAATACAAGCATAGATTTTTTTCAATTCAAACATCTATTTTGTTTGTAAAAAATGGCAGTAAGTATATTAATTTTTGAAAAGCTGTATAATTGAAAACGATGATGGCATTCAACTCAATTTTTGAGATCTAAAATATTGCTTTAGCTAAATAATCAATAGGTTGAAGAATTTCAATGCTATGTCAAAAAACATTTTGTTTTTAATTTTCTTCATTTATAAATCCCAAAAAATTACTGATTTTGATTAAATAAACGGTATTTGACGCAGTTTTTAAAGGAGAAAAGCTAATAAGATTTTTAAGTCAATCGATGAATTAACTTGAAAGTTATTTTAAAAAAAATGTTATTATAGTAAAATTTCCATATATATTTTGATATCTACAGTTACAGATACAGTTACAGACATCTATGCTCAATACAAAAATGTTGTCCCTGCGGGGAATCCTCCCCCGGAGTACTCGACTGGTAACCACTGGTAACCACCAACGGAATATACATTATATACATATATAATCTATGCACAACATACATATACCAAAAATGTAAAATTACTTCAATTTGTTATTATTTAATTATTCATTGAATTGTATGATAATAATTATTTTGTTCATCTATGATTTTGTACAAATATACGATATTGTTTATAAATTAAATTAAATGTCGTTGAATACCCATAGCACAAGCAAATAATTTGCTTACTTTGGAGTCAGATCGATTCCTGAAATTTGTCCAGTGATATTAATTTATTTGTTTTAGGTTTTTTTATATCACAGGATAGCAAACAAGCAGATATTTTTCCTGATGGAAAGATAAGCCATCGCCTATAGACACCAAAGATGTTAATAGTGCGTTGCTAGCTGAGACGGGATGGAAATACATAAGTCTACCGGCTACCTTACCTTCAAACCGGAACACGACAATGATAAGCACTTACGTTATTGCGGCAGGAATAGGTAAGGCGGTGGTACCAATTACCCGGGTGAGACATTACGGAACTCTACTACCTAGTAGATAATCTCGAGTGTAGTGACACGTATAGCCTCTCAGTCGCCTTTTACGACCTACCTGGCAGAACGGCAGCTGGTTTATATCGAAATTTGGATTGGAATGCCACGTGCGCAACGTGGCATTCCAATCTTGCCACACGGATAGCAACGCACCATTAAAATCATTGGTGTCTTTATTTTATTGTCGATATGGAAGCGCTTCACCACGATCTCGTCTGCTGGTAAGCTAAGATCTGGCCTAAGATGGAACACGCTTCCCTAGAAAACCTGTTCACTCTTCTCTGTCTATAGGCGATGGTTATCTTTTACCAATTGGAGAACCATCTGCTTATTTTCTATTCTATGTAATAAAATTAAATAGAAGTTAACAGTATATTGAAATAGTTTTGCCAAGTTTCGGTCTCCGGCAAGATAAAACTTTATTTAACCAGCGACTAAGATAGAAACAATATCTAATAGGATATTGTAAATATTTGTTCAAGTTTGAGAGCCACTGTAATTCACATAACTCGGCACTGCCATGATGGACGAGTGCACGAGTGAGCTTGTTTGCAGTTCAGTATAATTACAGGCTGATCGTACAGCTTGCTAATCCCGCGGGCTCCCCAATAACTTACAGATCGAATTGTAATCGATCACTGATAAACTATGTTTTCATATACAAGTAAAGGTGAATCTACACCCAGGTTTTATAAGAGATACTTCTTTAGTATCGCTGTGATTTGCAACTCGATAAAACGAAAATGCGTCACGATAAAGAAACAAACAAGAAAATGTACTCGTATGGGATTAATATTACAAATTAATAACATATTTGTATTTCTAGTACGCTTTTATGTATAGATATAATAATATCGTAGGAAAGTCAATGTATGTCTTTGGTAAACTCAAAAAGTACTCCATACATTTACTTCAAATTTTGCATGAATATTACTAACAGGTCGGGTCAACATATAGGCTACATATTAGCACGCTATCACCTACGGGGGAGGAGCTATGCGGAGTAAACGAAGTCCGCGCGAACGAAGTCGCGGGCAACAGCTAGTATCACATAAAATATATTTAACATCCAACTAGTTTTGCTGATTACAATTTCTTTACATACAAAACCTTTTGAAATCTATCATATTATACTTCTGATTTGGATATTTTCTTTGATAGTTACAACATGTTTAGAAATGGACTCATATCTCACTTTACTTGAATTACTAGCTGTTGCCTGCGACTTCGTCCGCATATACTTCGTTTACTCCGCACAGCACCTCCCCCGTAGGTGATAGCGTGATAATATGTAGCCTATATGTTGACCCGGCCTGTTAGTAATATTCATGCAGAAGTAAATCCATGCAGTATTTTTTGAGTTTACCCCGGACATACATGACTCCTACGATTTTATTATATGTAAATAGATAACAGTCTTTTTATCTCATGTCATCACACTCTTTTTAAGTCATGTTATTAACTAAAATTGTGTAGATTTTCTTAAGAATGTAGTGCATACCTATAATTTAGATAGATACATAAACAAATTGTTTTTAAATAACTCAAGCATTGACGCTATTGCGGCAGGAATGGTAAGGCGGTGCTGCTAAATACCCGGGCAAGACTTTTCGGAACTCTACTTCCTAGAACTCACGATGGTAGTGATACGTGTAGCCAATCGGTCGCCTTTTACGACCTGCCTGGCAGAACGGTAGTTGGCCTATTCTTCAAAGGAGCCCGGACCAACACGTGGGTTAAGTTGTTTTTGTTCAAAGGGTGACCCTAACCTACACTGGCACCTCTATCTACTCCTACGGACTCGTAAGCGATTTATTCATTTATAAATAATTATAATTACACACACGCAAGCATCGACGTTTACCTGTATGTATGTGTGTGTGTGTGTGTGCGTGTGTGCGTGTGTGTGTGAATTGTGAGAAGTTGTGGAATTATCAGGATCGAGCAGGACGTTAGGATCGGCAATTATGCATTCGACTGTTTCCTTAGTATAATTGTTAGACGTTTTGGTTACAAATCACGGGATCCTGGACACATTTCTTTGGCCGGAAAAGAATTATATTAATTTTCCCAGCAAAAAACCTACATGCACTAACATCCTCGGGCTTCGAAGTTACTATCGTTCCCAATATTATGTAAATTTTATAAGAAGAAATTTGAGAGTTATTTTATTAAATATTGGATTTTTTAACAAACATCGATTTTGACTGAAAAACTTGCATTGTAAAAATAATAATAAACACTTGATTTAGGACCTTTTTTTACAAAAAAATACTATTTTTTATTAATAAGTAAAATAAAAATGTAATTAAAATTAAATTGTAGACATTTAATATTAGAAATAAATTAAATTGAAATTGAAAATAAATTAATAACAAACATTAAAATAAATAAAATGTAATGACGCGAGACAGACGTATTTTTACTCTACTTAATTTCTCAAACTCGTAGGATCGCAAGTGAAAATCAATTTACTCCATTCCATTTCATGATAATCTCTTTTGCACGTAAGCTTTTTTATATTAATAAAATTAAAAATATATAAATATATTATGTATACATGTTAATATACAAGCTATAACACACATCCGTTGTGCAACAATTTTAAATAAAAACAAGTCCACCTTATTCAAATTCAAACATTATTACAATTATCATTAAAATAAATGAATCCATTATCTCTACATTTTAATTTACAAGCTATAACACTAGTCCATTGGGTAATATTTTTTTAAATAAAAGCAATAAAACATGTCAACCTTATCCAAATTCAAACATTATTGTTGTAATTTATTCAACAACTAATATATAATAATATAATATATACAAAAATTAATTAAAATAACATTAAATACAATTATTATTATAAACTGATTAAAAATAAACCAATAATAATTAATTATTATCCAGTCGTCATCCAAATATTCATTTAACGTATAGCCTTTCATATTAATTTTAGATTTATGACGGTCTTGAACTTTTTGTCAGGTAATTTGAGCATGTCATTTGAAAACTTAATAAAAATCGTGCACAGTCTCCCAAAAATGACTTTTTGGTTTTGTGATCTAAAATTAGGATGGTAAGCTTATTTTTGTACGCGTGTTATAACTATGGTCATCAGAATTCTCAGTAAAGTCAGTTGAATTTTTATATACGTACATTTTATATAATAATATGTATCGACTACAAACCGGCAATCTATATAGGTACGTAAATTTTAATCGCCGCTATTTGAAGAATGGATCCATTCTTAATAACATTGTAACTACTAATCATCGTGGCTCTACCACTTCGGTACGCCGCCTCACCTATTCCTGCCGCGATAGAGTCCATGTTTGACGCAGTAGTGATTTGGTTTGGAGAGTGTGATTGCCGGTAAACTTATGTGTGTCACACGGATAGCAAGACACTATTAACATCTTTGGCGATAGTTTTCTCTTATCATCAGGAGAACCATCTGTTTGCTTGTTATTCAATAACATAAAATAAATACGATTGGAGGGAATAAAAATAATTACTATTATCCTCTAAATTAAAACCAAGAATCTTTTTACAAGCGATAATACTAGCTCCACACAGCTACGGCCTTGTTCTCCATTAAATAAAAGAAAAATTACAGACGTTGTTAAAGTTTCGCATAGCCTGTCAAAACTCAAAAATCCAGACAAACAAACAAAACAATATGTCAGTGATCACTCATCTGTCTTTCTAAGCGCGATATGTTTACAAACTTATATTGCAGTTTTTCTTTAGCTTTAGATTAAGTTAAGCTCTATTTTCAGAAGATAAAGTCAGCATTTGTTTGGCGGTTGGTTATTAGGCGTATTTTTGGTTGTGCCCACGTAATTTCGCGTCGTAAAGTCGGTAATTTTCGCGGCGGTCGTGGACCTGTCATCACGTATTATTCGGTTTATGGCAGCAAATTATAGCGCGCGCGCAGTTTTTCCCACTCAACTCGATTGGCGTTGATCCATGATTGATTACTTTTTGTTTAAGGATGTGAAAAAATCAAAAATAAATTAAAAATTGGATTAAGAATATTTCAATCGACTTTCTAAAGAGAAGGAGGTTCACAATTCAGTTGTATTTTTTATTTTTGTTGCTTCAGAACTGGGTCATAGGTATGCGATGGAAAGTTAGATATTACAGTTTATTTGCGTTTAAATTATTTAATTAAAGAAAGAAAATATTTAATTGCAAGAATATGGGTGTAACAAGTTGTTAAAATTAATTAAGTTACCAACATATTCTACCGTTACATTATGGTGTGCAAATGTTAAAAAATTATTATTATATAATATTACATTTAAAACATTGTATCGATGTTTTAGAATTACTACCGGATCGGAACGCGGCCTCACATTGAGAAGATCCACCGGAAGAAACTCAGCGGGCTTGTCTTTCTCTATTTTATGTACTTATTAATAATGTACAAGAATAATTTCATATTACAAAAGTTATTTTTATAATTACAAGTTTAATTTTATGCGTGATTAAATTTTTTGTAAATTACAAAGTTTTCATCATTTACAAAATTTTATTATCTTGAAATGTTTAAGGCGAATTCAACACACTTACATTTTTATCCCTTAACATTTAATTTTATGGGCTAAAAATTATTTAATATTATAATAAGTTTTATCTAACAGCAAATCAAACAACTTTTTGCGAAATTTATTTATAGGCAATGATTTAAGACTATCAAGAATATGATTGTATATATAAATAGACATAAATTACACATTTTTTGTAAAATTATTTAATTTTTGGTTAGGAACATATAATATCTTACTATTCCTAAAATATGAGTTGCCAGTGACTTCAGCATTTGTTTTAAATAGTTTTTGGTGCTGTTTTTCAAATACGCATACCTCTAAAATATAAAAACATGATAATGGATCATTAATATAAATTAAAAATAGCAAGGGGCCTAAAACACTACCCTGTCGTACTCCACAATTGTTAACAAAGTAATTTGAAGTATATATATTTTTTACGGTTTCCGCGTATTTTAGGTATTCCAACGCATTGCTTCCTATTCCCTAAATAACTATTATTCAATCCAAAGACTTCCCTCCAATATTATATTATTGAAGTTTTGATAATAAAATATTATGTGAAACAAAAAAAAATATTGTGTGAAATAAAATAAATTTTAATACTCATACATACATACTATACGTACGTATAGTATGAATGAAAATTACGTGTTAATATAATTTTATACTAGCTGGGCGACCGAACTTAGCTCGGATGATATTTTTTCATTAGAAAACGGTTTATCACGGAGGTGACATTTATCTAGATCAGTTTTAATAGTAAAAGACTATCGAAATAAAAAAATATTAAAGGCGTTTTAAAGAATCCTATTACATACAAACACACACACAAATATATATATATATATATATATATATATATATATATATATATATATATATATATATATATATATATAATCGCATAGTTAACGTCGCCTTTGTCCGACCTGCCTGGCAGAACGACAGTTGGCCTATTCTTCAAAGGAGTCCGGAACCAAAATGGGGATTTTTTTCCCGTGTTGGTTAATTCAAATATTAAAAAAAAAACAATTTTTTTCCTGTTTTCCTGTTTATAAAAGTCTATATAAAACGATACAGAACGATACGTAATGTTGTTCTTGGTATTATGAGCGATTTAGATCGACTAGTAGCAATACAATACAATACAATAACTCTTTATTGTGCACCAAAATATATGACAACATTATAAGTTACAACATAAAAATAATACAAGTAAGATACACAAAGGCGGTCTTATCACTAATAAAGTGATCTCTTCCAGACAACCTTTATAATAAGGATAACAATATACTAGAAAAAGTGGTGCTAACCACAAGATAATTTATAGTTTTTATGCTCTTAAAATAATAATAATAATAGTAATAAAAGTAACATCCGGTTATAGTTACACAGAAAAGCAAAACAAAACAAAACAAATAAAACAGTGGTAATACATAAACCTAAATAAGAAAAATTAAACAAAGTTACTAGGTACATAGAAAGTGACGTTTGACCATACTTTTGAAAGAGTTTAAACTTGGCGCCTTTCTGATATCTACTGGAAGAGAGTTCCAAAGCGTAACAGCTTGTGAGGTAAAGGAACGACTGTAATAAATAGTGTTCTGCGTTGGCACTAACAGGGAACGATTATCAGCCGATCTAAGATATTTGTGCTGGTTGTCACGGAAAATGAATCTTTCTTTCAAATAAGATGGAGATTTCACATCATAGAGAGTGGAGTATAGCTGTGAGAGAATATGAGTATTCCGACGAAGATGAATAGGCAACCACTTGAGCATGGCACGAAATTCGGAAACGTGGTCATATTTGCGCAGACCAAATATGAACCTTATACAAAGATTTTGAAGTCGCTCAAGTTTATTGATCTGGTCTAAGGATAGATTTACATAACTAGCGTCAGCATAATCTAAAATAGAAAGTAGTAAGGAATCTGCCAGCAAAATTTTGGTAGGAATGGGAAGCAAATACCTAAGACGTTTTAATGAACTCCAGGCACAGAAAACTATTTTACTAAGCTCCTGGATCTGCTTAGTCCACGATAAAGTATTATCAATGTAAATGCCAAGATTTTTGACAAAATCGCTGTAAGGAATAGTGACGCCATCAAGCTCTACTGCGGGCAAATTACTCCAGTTAACTTTTTTAATTAGCCCGGGACTACCAATTATAATAGCCTGCGTTTTAATTGGATTTAGCTTAAGACCAAATGATTTGCACCATGCATCGATATTCGCCAGGTTACTATTAATTGATAGGACAGCATTTGGCAGTTCAGAAAGCGTTGCTTGAGAATAAATTTGCAAATCATCAGCATAAAGATGGTACGATGTGGACAGAATGGCAGTAATAAAATTAATAAAAATCGTGAATAATAAAGGCGATAAAACGCCACCCTGTGGATATTCTCCTGTTTCTTCAGTCACCAAACTGAAAAATCGTGAATCTGAGCGTGTAGAATCTATTCCATAAAGTAATGAATATGACTTTTTATACCGGCTAAACGTAAAGCGGAGTTGAGGTAGTTACACCCTCCTTACCAAAATCAAGCAAATTACTGAAGTAAAAATGTCACTATAAAATTCATAATGCTCTTAGGGGGCGTCCATAAATTACGTGAGGTGTTTTTTTAAATTTTCTGTCCTTCCCTCCCCCCTGGTGAGATGTCGTGAGATTTTATTCAACCCCCTCCCACACCCCCAAATCTCACGTGAGATTTTTCAAAATGTGGGTTTCTTAAATATGTAAACGCGTTTGATTGTTATTGTAAAAAGAAAAAAATTGATTCGTGCTTTTATTTACGACTAGTTAAGACTATAACGTCGAAGTATGGATCAAATCATTTTCTTTCGAACGAATTAGTGAATGATCTTAATCGTTTTACGATTACGCTTAAGATTAAATCTTAAGCATGTACAATCTGGATAATGGACCAAGTATATTTTTTTGTTTCAATCAGAAAAAAAAATTGCGTGATATTTGCCGAGACCCCCCCTCTCCCCAACGTAAGATTAGGTGAGATTTGACTCGACCCCCTCTCCCTCTTAAACATCTCACGTAATTTGTGGACGCCCCCTTATGGAATAATGTAACTATGTCAAGAAAGACCAACCGTTGTGATGAATTTGTTATTTTTAAAAGTCAGTTATTTAATTTAGTGTAAAAAAAACTGAATGCAAAAAAATCTAAGCTGAGTCTGTCCAGTCCATTATCTGTCGTAATCGCACCGAAGTATATCCATCTCTGTATGTACTTTGGTACGATTACGCCAGCAAAACTTAACGACACAATATATATTTTTTTACCCTCAAAATTATAGCGCGCAGTTTTAAAATGTCGCTGTAATGTAATCTATACATATAATAAAATCGTAGGAAAGTCAAAACTGTACATAGAATATTTTTTTTAAAGAATACTTCGGGCGTGATCTACAATCGATATCGAAGCCAAAAATATAGTTTTTAAAACTTTTGTCTGTTTGTCTGTTTATCTGTTAGTGTGTTTGTCTGTATGTATGTCCGGGGTAAACTCAAAAAGTACTGCATGGATTTACTTCAAATTTTGCTTGAATATTACTAACAGGTCGGGTCAACATATAGGCTACATATTATCGCCTACGGGGAAGGAGCAGTGCGGAGTAAACGAAGTCCGCGCGGACGAAGTCGCTGGCAACAGCTAGTAAACCAATAAAGTAGCATTTATGGTTGCAATTTCTCGTATATATATAGAAAAAATGTAACAATAATTGTATTTCACAGAGAATTAATGTGTGCTTTTCAATTGCAATGTTTGTCAATATCAAACAAATCTTAGAAATTTGGTATAATCTGCATTTTCTATAGACATGAGTACCATAAACATTTGAATTCCTAATTTTCATACTATAGTATATTTAAAACTTTATTAGTTTTGTTTTAGTTATTTTCAGATTGTTACTTTTTTAGATTATTACATTCTGAAACTTTGAGTAAGGTTTCAGTTATTTGTTTTCATTAAATAGTTTCTATTTTTACACTTAATGAGTAAGGTTGTAGTCCTGCGTTTTCTACAACCATATTAATTATTTTTTAATAGTTAAAATTCCACTATTATAAAGCTTTTCTACATAAATTTTGATATAACTGGAGTTATTATAATAGGTCTATAATAATTGTTCGTGTTGGTCCCGGCCTCCTTTGTAGAATAGGCCAACTGCCGTTCTGCCAGGCAGGTCGTAAAAGGCGACCGATTGGCTATTGAGTCACTACCATCGTGGCTACTAGGTGGTAGAGTTCTGCATTGTCTCGCCCGGGTCTGGTACCACCGCCTTACCTATTCCTGCCGCAATAACGTCAGCGCTTGTCGCTGTCGTGTTCCGGTTTGGAGGGTAAGGTAGCCGGTAAACTTATGCATGTGGCATTAGACCTCGCCACAAGATAGCAACGCACCATTAACATCTTTGGTGTCTATAGGCGATGGTTGACTCTTTCCATCAGGAGACTCATCTGGTTGTTTGCTATCTTATGACATAAAAAAAAAAAAAAAAATATTCATATCCTCTTTTAAATGACCTGATAATTGATTTTTTTAAACGTTCTGAATATGTTCCTTCATGAAATAACTTTACAGTATGGATAAGAGGCTAATGTATGTCATCTTTATATTAGCAACATATTTCAGTAATTCAGAGCTAATATTATCATAATCAGTTGTTATTTGTATTTTTTAAAGAATTTATGTTTAAATATATCACGCTCATCTACTGGTGTTAAAAACATAGAATTATGACTATTAGACAGCACTGGTGCATCTTTGTGTATTAAACCAACGTGTATACGTGAATGAGTCATTTTTACTATTTGGTGTTGCCTGGCTAATAAAAAACTCATAATTTTTTTACAGATTTTTCGCTTATTTGTTACACTCAATTGCTAACTCTAATCTATTTTATTTCTTTTATATGTGATTTTTTGAAATATATTTTAATAAGATTTCATGAAGCCTTACACTTATTTAAAGACTTTTTGATAAATTTTGAAGATGACTGTTTTTGTGATTCTAAAATAGATGTAGTTACTTTTTTTATAATAACTATTTTATGTTAATTTTTATTATATTTATCATAACAATAATTTAAGTATAATTGACGTTTCACTTTATAACATTTAAGGAGACCTTTCGGTAGCCATTTATTTTTATAGATTCATTTGATACGTGCATAATTAATTAAGGTTATATAAATCTGTGTTAAAATTTTATATTGTTTCTCCTATTCAAATTAGTATCTAAATTTATTCCATCATCGTTAAGTCAAATAATTAATTAAGTCACCTGAATTAAATTATGCGTATAATTTAGAAAATTCTTTTTTTATTGTTTCAATATTGTGCAACAACATACCATTAAGAGACTAATTATTATAATTAGGTAATAAACTATTCAAATAAAAAGAATATAAATAATCACTTACAACACATCATCAGAAAAAAACATGAAATTAATTGAAATTTGAAAAGCAATACGTTAATTTATTCTTTGATGACCTAATTTCTGTATCAATATGAGCTTGCCAAAGCTTTCAGGCAATCTTTTTGTTTTGCCGTTTCGTAATACGTTAGTAAATTCTTAGATCGATAATAAATGTTTCTGTTTACCACGATTGCCTGGTTTGTCGGTTGTTGATATTGTTTATGATCCCAATCACTGTATTTATAGCTGATAACAGCTATCGCTTGTGATAACGAGAACCTACAACTTTACGAGCTCTGTCGAGTAGTGCAGGTGTGCAGTTAACACCAACAGACGCAGAACTGAGTTAGTAAATATTTAAGTGTAAGATTTTTGGGGAACACCGTAATTCTTCATATATTTATATCATTAGATAGCAAACAAGCAGATGGCTCTCCTGATGAAAAGATAAACCATCGCCAATAGATACCAAAAATGTTAATGATTCGTTGATATTCCTATTTTTTTAGTATCGATAGGAAAGCGCTTGACCACGATCTTTAACATCTATGCTGACCATTAACACGACCATTATCATCTTTGCTGTCTATAGGCAATAGTTGACTCTTTCCATTTTACCCATCTGCTTGTTTGTTATCCTAAATCCTATAATATAAAAAAATACTTAAAAATTATTTTCCCGACCCGAGTACTGAACCTTTTGTTTTCGTTTCGATAGGAAAGCGCTTGATCACGATCTTGCCTGATGGTAAGCTAAGATGCGGCCTAAGATGGAACGCGCTTCCCTAGAAGGTAACTACAATAAATAAATAATAAATATTCACGGGACAAATTACACTTATTGATCTAACCCCAAAGTAAGCACATTATTTCTATGTATTAGTATCGTTGACTAACACCCATAACACAAGCAAATAATTTGCTTACTTTGGGGTTAGATCAGTAAGTATAATTTGTCCCATGAATATTTATTTATTTCTGTGTATAGGCATCGCTGAGAAGCACCCGTAACAGCAGCAAACAATTTGTTTACTTTTAGGTTTGATCAATTTGTATAATTTGTCCAGCGATATTGTTGTTTACATATTTATATTATACTATTTTTTGCCCGCAGTTTTGTTCACGTTAAATTAATTTTAGGGGAGTGGGGGTTAGAGAGAAATAAAAAATATCCTATGTCACTCTCCATTTCTTCAACTAACTCCACTTAAAAAATCACGTCAATTCGTCGCTCCATTTATCGCACATAGGCTTGCCACCTATCACATTTGTGGGACCAAGTATCTTAGGTTAATCGTGGGTAAACTTGTTGAACCTCTGCCTACAATTTCGGGGATACGGGCGTGAAGATACTTAAGTAAAAACTTATACTAGGTGCTTTTTAAGGCAATCGCGTGAACCGTGGTGTATGAAAATTGGCACAATTAAAGTTTACATTACGGATGAATGTAGAAACCGAATATTTTTAAATAACATGCATTAGAAATATATTAAAAGTATCTTCATGCCCATATCCCCGAACGGTTAGGCAGAGGTACAACAAGTGCATCCACGCTTAGCCGAAGATATTTGGTCCCACAAATGTGATAGGAGGCAAGCCTATCGCATTTGTTCGGGCACTTTCCAATCACGGGCAACTTCTCAGAAAACTGAAAAAACACTTTTTTTTTAATGTGTTCGACCCGGGAATCGAACCCGAGACCTCATGTGGTCAACGCCAACGCTGGACCACTAGACCACAGAGGCGACTGAATAGAAAAGACTGAAGAAACTGAATAGAAAAAATACATTAAATTAGTAAAAATAAACGTTTCTCACTACATTCATGTGACGTAATAATATACACACATGTATAATATTTTCTTTACGGCTAAAGTTTTATGTCAAACTTCAAAAACATTTTATTGATTACTTCATAGTCGAATTTCGATCACAGGGCGATCACTAGTTCTTATTATTCTGCAATTTGGTCTGAATAAATGTAATTAGAGTTAGAAAGCCTTGTATTATTAAATCCTACCCACACAAACAGAGAACGTAATGTTATTAAAATACAACTAGTTGAAGTCATAACATATGTGAATCATATACGTAGGAGCAGATATATAGAGGGGTCATCACACGGACCTCAGCGAATATGGCGGCCGGCGTAAACTTGACACTTTATCGTCACTTGTCAGGGGTACACTCGTCCGCATGTGTAGCTTTCGTTTGCTAATTCGTCTGGAAAAATGTTTAAAGCCACTGAGATACGGTGAGTAATAAAACCGTGTCCGATTTAAAAGGAGCATATAGGCAGGTCAATGATAATAAAAAAATGCGGGGAAAGTGGTGCTTATGGAGTTATCACGTTGGGGTCACTACTGAAAGCGCTGATTATCAAGTCGGGACAACCATTATTAGGATTACGTTAATCGAGGTGTCGTTACCATTGTCACTATTAATGACGACACACAATGATGGAAAAGAGAAGATACTACTGCTTAGTATGTGTGTATAGTGTACGGCTATAAATATAAAAATGTTATCATATTTTAATACAATCCAGTTTAAGATAAAAATGAAATAATGTTCCTTTTTTTTATGTCATAAGATAGCAAACAAGCAGATGGGTCTCCTGATGGAAAGAGTCAACCATCGCCTATAGACACCAAAGATGTTAATGGTGCGTTGCTATCTTGTGGCGAGGTCTGATGCCACATGCATAAGTTTACCGGCTACTTACCCTTCAAACCGGAACACGACAGCGACAAGCACTGACGCTATTGCGGCAGGAATAGGTAAGGCGGTGGTACCAGACCCGGGCGAGACAATGCAGAACTCTACCACCTAGTAGCCACGATGGTAGTGACTCGATAGCCAATCGGTCGCCTTTTACGACCTGCCTGGCAGAACGGCAGTTGGCCTATTCTACAAAGGAGGCCGGGACCAACACGGCGAATAAATGTTCCTTTAAATTGAATAAATATTATAATGTGGACATATGTAACTGTGACAATTTCTAATTCTTTTCGGGTATATGGTATCACCGCCTTACTTATTTCTGTCGCAATAGCGTCAATGCTTGTCATTGTCGCGTTCCAGTTTAGAGGGTAATGTAGCCGGTAGACTTATGGCATTGCCATCCTGCCACATGGATAGCAACGCACTAATAACATTATTGGTATCTGTAGGCGATGGTTTCTCTTACCATCAGCAGAGCTATCTGTTTATTTGCTATCTTATAATATAAAAGTAGTGACATGATAAGAAGATTCTGATGAAAGTAGTAGCGAATTTGAAGTCTTTATCGTCTTTCAGTACCGCATTTTAATGCTTTTAGTGTTTTTTTAAATATTTTTTATGTAATGTGTTAAATAGGGTAATCTCTATTGTCTCTTGTGTAAGATTATCTTTTCTCTTCTTTTTCGAAGATACGATAGTGATAGCAATGACGGCATTGCGGTACGAATAGTGAAGGCGGTGATACCAAACCTGGGCGACCCGCAAAACATTTCAGAATTCTACCACCTAGTAATCGCGATGGTAGAGACATGTTTAGCCAAAAGGTCGCCTTTTACTTCATACTACTTGGCAGGAAGTCTAATGGTTTCTTATAATATACTTAATGAATAATTTTACATTACCTTTAATTTCGTTTATTCAACCGACTTCTCAAAAGGAGGAACTTACCAATGCAACTGTATGTTTTTTATGTTTATTTCAGAAGTCGGTAATTTATGAACCGACGCCCCGTCCACCGCCCCGTTGGTCGAGTGGTTAGCGACCCTGACTACGCAATCAATGGAGCTCGGGTTCTATTCCCGACAGGAGCAGGCATTTATGTGATGAGCATAGATGTTTGTATTTCAGGGTTCGGGTGTTTATTAAATATATTTAAGTATTTATACATGTATTTCTATGTATTAATATCGTTGACTAACACCCATATCATAAGCAAATAATTTATTTACATTGGAGTTATTTCGTGTAAAATTGTCCAGATATATCTATTTATTTATAAACCGATTTTGAAAATTCTTTTCTTTATTTGAGGAGGTATACTTACCGTGTAGTCTTATATTAATTTGGTGAAAATCTAATGCAGAGTTTAGGAGACACAGGAAAATTATTTACATTCTCAATAATGCAGTTTTGTGAGACATCAATATTTCTGTGTGACTGTATTTTGATTGTGATAATGATGTACATTTTTAAACTTCATTTAGCAGGTCTTCAACCCGTCGAGTCTAATGTGTGGTGTCACCTTAAAGGTAGCGATATCCCTAAATTGTTAATTATATACGAAATTAGATTTCTAAGGTCCTCTGAATTATATTTTTACTCGAGCTTTTATTACGCTCATATCTTTGACTATATATAGAATGGACAAAGCCCCGTATTTTACGTACTACCCCGTTTTGAGCGCTTTACATATTTCTTTGTACTATAAGATAGCAAACAATCAGATGTCTCTCTAGATGGAAAGAGACAACCATCCTCTATAGACATCAACGATGTTAATAATACTATCATTGTTGCGAGGTCTTAGTGCCACAAGTTTATCTAGGCTACTTTACTCTCCAATCTGGATTACGATAGTGACAAGCGCTGACGCTATTGCGGCAGGAATAGGTAAGGCGGTGGTAGCGAATACCCTACCACTTAGTAGTCACGATGGTAATGAGATGTAGTGCCAATCATTCGCCTCTTATGACCTGCCTGGCAGAACGGCGGACGGTTTATTCTTCAAATTACTCAATCTGAGGAGAGATATTATTAACTCCCTTATCTATTAGGCTGCCTTTTGCGAGAACGAATAATGTATATTAGAAGTACTGATATTAACTATTTGAAAAAAGTTTGGAAAATCTAAAAGCGCTTGTGTCAATAAATTTGTTTCCGTAATTAATTATCTATATATCTATATTTGGGATGAGAGCACTACCGCACGTTTCATTCGTCACACTACGCATGTGGTGAGGCACGTAGTATTATTAATAAATAATAATAGTACCCGTTCAGAACATGGAGATACTAATAAGCGATAAGTCTAATCAGTTGGTTGTTTTTTTATTACTTATGTACCTAGTTGTCTGTTTTTTATAAGACCTTTGCCTCTTAATGTCATAAAATTAAACGTCACAAATCGATCAACAATTGGCGGTACCTATTATACTTTCAATATTTGTAAATAAATATAACTATTGTAAATGTGAGGGCACAGACAACATCACTCGCCACTTTTTTATTTCTTTTTTCAACATCTTATTTGGGTTATTTTGGCGATTTGAGCCATCGAATTGTCCAATTTTATGAATATTTATAACAATCAAACGCGGTGGCTTTAGATAGCCACTTTCAATACAGCTCATTCTTATGTTATAACGAGCCTATTAGAAAACTCTTCGATTAATAATGTCTGTCAACAGCTATCGTGTTTCTTGGAAAGCTAAATTTCTAATGAGTTCTATAGTTTTTCAAGATTCATGTTAATTTTTCTAATTTATAAAAACTATGCAAGAAATAATCATTACTAAATTATTTTAATATGTTTTTGTCCACTTTTATGAGTTTTAGATAGTGAAAAAATGTTTTTATATGAGGATTCCGGGTAAAATTCTGAGGCTGTTGTTTCACGCGTGCAATATGATTTTTAAGAGTTTTGAAAAGAATATACCTTGTATTCGATTTTTCATAGCATCGTATTTATTTTAATCTTGAACAGTAGCACAATAACCTTTGCGATACTAGTTATAAACAAGTATCTACTTATTTTATGACATGCACGGAATACAATATATATATATATATATATATATATATATATATATATATATATATATATATATATATATATATATATATATATATATATATTACGTACATACAAAAAAAATCTATTTCGTGATACATACATATCTTCACGCCAGGTCCCTTACGGGGTAGGCAGAAAGAACCGAGTGCTATATATCACGATCTTTGCAGGCTTGTCTCGCTTCCTCCACATTCGCCACTCTCTTCATACACACACGCCGGTTGCGAAGACTCTTGACACCACCTTCGGACAGTACTCGATCAATCTGATCGTGGTATGTCAGTCTTAGTCTTCCCCGGTACCTACATCCTTCCACATTCGCACTGTGTATCTGTTTTGTTAACCTTTCATCTACCATTCTTTCTACATGTCCGAACCAACGGAGCATGCCCTTTCTTATCTTTACACCGACACTTTCTTTCAAGCCTAACCTCTCTCTCACTTCCACATTCTATTTCGTGATGTTTACGCTAAGCCCTCCGGAATTCCATTGCACGAAGATTGTGATATGTTTTCTCATTGGTACAATCTGGGGATCTTCAAGAGAAGAGTGAACAGGTGCCTTCTAGGGAAGCGCGTTTCATCTTAGGCCGCACCTTAGCTTACCATCAGGCGAGATCGTGGTCAAGCGCTTCCCTATCGACAGTAAAAAAAAATGTACTAGTGGCAAGAAGGTAGATGGTTTTCATAGAAAGGACCGACATACAGAGAAGAAATTTTTGTTAGTTGATTGTTGGTTAGTTGTTCTCTTTTTCTCATTACACAGACAAGCATCTAACAATAAGCGTAGCTGTTTTTATTTGGTGTTGATTAATTCGTAAGTACGACCACATCTCTACTTTCAGAGTCCAGCTCAGGTGGTTGCCTATCCGTTTTCGTAGGAACACGCATATTCTTTGCCTTCTGTTTAATATATTGTTCAATCCTGCTGCTCCCAAGTACCTTCGTGAGCGTTTCTCGTTTTTGTATTCCTCCGATTCCCCATGTCGTTCTCATATTGGCTCTCTTCTTCGTTTTCCTGTGTCACATTCTCAAACGTATTCATGGTCATTCACTGTCCACGCAGTGAAGTTGTGGAATTCTCTACCCACTGAGATCCGCAGTAGCCCCTCGTTGCTAGTTTTTAAGAAGCGGGTTAAGGAGCATTACCTGTCATTGTCGTAGTTTTTTTTTCTGTCCTATTTATTTTATTACTGTGTTAACTTCTCTTTACTATAGTCATCAATTTGCGTTTTAGCCTTTTCTTATCTATGTGTAATCTTATCCTTGCATTGTATGAATAATTAGAATTTCTATGTAATTTATATATTTGTGTTTGTCTTTATGCTTGTGCACGATGCCTTCCACTTTCCTTTTCCAGCTTCACTTTCTGGATTAGCTGGAAGAAATCTCTGTCGTTAGGGATAAGCTCACCTTTTGTGCATTATTTTAAGTATCGTTTAATTTTTTTTGTCATTATATAAGTGTACAATAAAGTATTAAATAAATAAATAAATAAATAAATAAATAATATATTTCAGTAATAAATTTTTGTACCTGATGTGTAGGTACGTCTATGTACCAATATAATATACTTATATTCGAGCTAGAACTATTCGTGTTGTTTGTCCAGTAATATTTATTTTATCCAATACCTTTAAACGAGCAATTCTTGTATATATATAATTGGAATCTCGGAATCGGCTCCAATGATTTTTATGAAAGTCACAAATTAGGGGTTTTTTAGGTCAAGGAATCGATTTATTAAGGTTCCAGGTCCAAGAAAAGCTCGGTTCCCAAGATATGGGTGTGTGAAAAACCGAGCAAATCTCGGTCAACCAGGTACAGAAAAAAATTTATATATTCTATAGGAATCGATTTATCAAGGTTCAAGGTCCAAGAAAAGAGCGGTTCCAAAAATATGTGAAAAACCGAGCAAAGCTCGGTCAACCAGATATTTATAATTAAGGTATGGAGGTTCTTGTCTGTCTACGAATAATACCTACCTATAGCAATATTTATACATACCTTACATTTACATTTTTTCCCCGTGTTGGTCCCGGGCTTCTTTGAAGAATAGGCCAACTGCCGTTCTGCCAGGCAGGTCATAAAAGGCGACCGATTGGCTATACGAGTCACTACCATCGTGGCTACTAGGTAGTAGAGTTCTGCATTGTCTCGCCCAGATCTGGTACCGCTGCCTTACCTATTCCTGCCGCAATAGCGTCAGTGCTTGTCACTGTCGTGTTCCGGTTTGGAGGGTAAGGGAGCCGGTAAACTTATGCATGTGGCATTGCGATCCCACCACGTGGGTAGCAACGCACCATTAACACCTTTGGTGTCTATAGGCGATGGTTGACTTTATCCATCAGGAGACCCATCTGCTTGTTTGCTATCTTATAATGTTACTGGGCCCGGTAATGTCTATCTCGTAGGCCAGTTTAGGATGGAAACATTTACTAATTAAACAAACACTTTAGTATTTCGTATTTGTATTGGTACCTAATGTGAATATATTTTATTATGTTTAATAAGTATAAAAGTATTTTTTTGTAATTTTTATATTTCCTTGCAATATTGTTTAAATTTAACTCGTTTTGTGTCCTTTCGGCAATAACCAGTCCTACTTAATTATGGTAATGTTGGTATCAATGGTAAGTGTTGGTATCTTATTATAACGGTAATCATTACCTACTTTATAGTATTGCTATCTTATTATAATGGTAATAACATGGTAATGAGTATTCGACTTACGACTTGTTGAAATCTAAAGATTACAAGTTACATTCGTTACTAGCTCGATGAACTTCGTGCCGCCTAACAGTCAATGAATGAGCAGATTTTGGATTTAATTTTTTTATTGATGAATATAACATTTTCATATTTATTATTCTAATCCCGACGAAGGCAAACCCAAAACACAAAAACCGTTCTTGAGTTATAAATGGTGTAAGTAATACGACTTTGTTTTATTTATTTATTTATATCTTCACGCCAGATCCCTTACGGGGTAGGCAGAGAGAACGGAGTGCCATACATCACGATCCTTGCAGGCTTGTCTCGCTTCCTCCACATTCATCACTCTCTTCATACATACACGCCGGTTGCGAAGACTCTTGACACCACCTTCGGACAGTACTCGATCAATCTAATCATGGTATGTCAGTCTTGGTCTTCCCCGGTACCTACATCCTTTTCAAAATCGATTAATGAATGGCCGAGTTTTGTGGTAAAAAACATTTTAAAAAAAACAGCTGAATAAAGAACCTTCCTCTTTTTTATCTATACATCTCTACAAATAGGTAAATGAAGTTGGAGTGTCTGTTTGTAATATTAAAATAGCTGCTTCTAACTAAACGCAGGGGTGTCGACTTTGTTTTATATATAAATATATAATGTAGGTACATTAGACTGGCAGACGGAAAGACAGACAGCAAAGGCTTAGTGATAGAGTTCAATTAGTATCTTCGTATGCGGGGCCCTAAATGTACTTATCTTACTACTTACTATCCTTATACACTTCTTTTACTAACTCAAAGGATTTCGAAACATTCTTTAATTTATATTTTTGTAATTTGTTTAAGAAATAAATACGTAATACCACCGATATCTCCGAAGAGATCTACACAGGTGATATTTAATGCATTTATGTCCGTTTTATGCATTAAGTATGCAGTACCACGATTTTTTTTTATATTATAAGATACCAAACAAGCAGATGGGTCTCCTGATGAAAAGAGTCAACCATCGCCTATAGACACCAAAGATGTTAATGGTGCGTTGCTATCTTATAGCGAGGTCTAATTCCACACGCATAAGTTTACGGGTACCTTACCCTCCAAACCGGAACACGACAGTGACTAGCACTGACGCTTTGCGGCAGGAATAGGTAAGGCGGTGGTACCAGACCCGGGCGAGCCGATGCAGAACTCTACAACCTAGTAAATGGTAGGTAAAAGTACGATGTTATAGGGATGTAGGTACCTACCTATGTCCAGAACTATGTTTTAATATGAAAGAATGGCCCGACTCAGGACTCAAGCCCCGGATCTCGCGTCTATCCCGAAGCAGGTAGGTACCACAGACTATACCTATAATAGCTGTTACTATCGTCTTGAACTGTCAGACCACAAAAGGGAAATATTAATTTAATGAATTTATTTGTGAAAAGTAAGTTTACCTAAAGTTTTACGAACTTTATTTTCCACTAGCCGTGCTCGCGACTTCGTGCGCGTAGAAAAAAATCTAAAATAAAAGTAGCTTAAGTTAACTACTCCTTGTTACATTAACTGTCCTGTGAGGTGAAAGTCCCGTGAAAATCGGTCCAGCCGTTCTAGAGATTAGCCGGAACAAAGAGATAGACAGACAGACAAAAATTTTAGAAAAAATATTTTGGTGTAGGTACCAAGGTATCTAAGTATCGTGTGCCCATATGTGTTTAGTTAAAAGCAGTTATTTTAATATTACAAACAGACACTCCAACTTCATTAACCAATTTGTAGAGATGTATAGAAAAAAAGAGGAAGGTTCTTTATTCAGCTGTGTTTTTTAAAATTTTTTTTACCACAAAACTCGACCATTCATTAATCGATTTTAAAAAGTAGTTTTTGTTTGGTATGGGTACTCTGCACCTACAACTTCACATTTGGTCCCATATACCTCCCTGTTCAGTACCTCAGACTTCCAGAAGTTTGAAAGTCGGTGGTTGTAGATTTAATGTCCTTAAATTATGCGTACCTACCTCAATATTTCTCCCCCTACCCCTACACTATTTAAGGAACTGCTCTACAAATTTTTATGTTTCTACATCCCCTGGATTGGATGTGCATTGTAGGTATATCCGTCAAACAGTTATGCAAGGATCTTATATTAGTAAAACTAGTCGTTTTATTTACGAATAGTACCTATAATTTTCTACGAGTCGTAGGTAAGTTAAAACTGTTCCTTAAACTGAGTCGTAGGTAAGTTAATACTGTTCCTTAAACTGTTAAAAATGTCTAATTACCAAATGTCCAAACGCCTCGTTATTATTAAATTGGTTACTAATGGTTACGGTTACAAACGACGGTTTATTGGTTATACGAACCCAGCATTAGTCGGGGCGTCAGCTTAAGAGTGTATTTCTGAGCACAATAATTTTTAATAATCACTTATTATTCGTTACATTTAAGTATGCTTTAACTCATGTATTAGTTACCTACTTATGAAAAAATTTAAACCTTAACATCATTGCTGTCATGTTAGAATTAATTTCACTTTAAGACCATTAAAAAACCTTTAACTTCAGAAAGTTTTAGTTCTGCAATCAAAACCACAGTTACGCCATAAACTATAAGTAATGGTTTCCATAGCAACTCTTCTCACAGATCTATCTCAACACATCAACCCATAGCCGTATTTGTATTGTAATCAAATTACCAAAGATAACTTATACAATAATCCGCGTTCCGAATTCGCGAATAAACCGTAGGCACAATAATCACAAGGAAAGTGAGTTACGCGGCAAAAGGTGTGAGGGGTGGTGCGGTGGGCGGGGGGCGGGGCCTCAGGCGCCGCCCTACGGGTGCGAGCGAGACGGCGACACGTGCAGCGACGCACTGCAGCTGCAAGGTCACCGCTACGACACTCATACACACTCATGCACACTTGTCTCTACTATTAATTAACAATCGACTCTACTTATTATAATACTCATATTTTTTAAATTATATATAATTATTGATTTTGTTTTGTTATTGATTTATTAATAACGTTTACAATTTTAGTTATAAAATGTTAACTGTTAAAATATTTCTTTAACTGTATGTAACTTATTGAAAACAAAATGTAATCAAAATTATGGATATTAAAAATGTTTTATTTTTACGAGTATATTTTAACTACTATGAACTTGAATGACTTAGAGTTTTATTTCACGTAAATTATAAATAAATCAATTTTTTTTATTTTCATAGCTTACTGACTAGTTATAGGTGTAAACGAGTATTTTATTATAATTAAATTATTTTTAAAATAATCTGTTTTATGAATTTATTTTAATTTCCTTAAATTTCTTGAACTTAAACTCTTCACGGGGCTGGTTATTAAACATTTTATTTTTATCGTTTTGTTTAATGAATAAAATATTTTGGTTACTTCTATAAAACAATTTTGTTTTACCATACTTAGGTGTAAACTTGGTGTATACTCATTAGCTATGATATGACAACATATGATATAAGAAAAATTAATAATCATATAAAATAGTAAGTTTTTGCCAAGTAATGCATGTTTAAATGCCTTCCTTAACTTATTTGGTTTCTATTTAAATTTGTGCTTATACTTTAATTTATTTTAATATATTCTAAAAATATTTTTCATTTACTTATCGTGTATTCGAATTATGTATTCTTCCTGATTATATTAGTATTAGGGTAAAATAATTAATATATTAAATAATGCTAAATAATGATTAAATAAATATTTATCATTGGTAATGAAAGTGATAATTTAAATTGAAATAAATACCTAAATAAATTTTAAAAAAAATTGAAAGCCATTCTAATTATTTACATCTATAAGCAAATAATTAAAAATATATAGATAATACTATTAAATAAATTAAAATGCATAAAACTAATTAATAAAATATTTATATATATGTCGCAGTGAAATTGTCAGTACCGTTAGATTATAATTTACCTAAGTGATATTATAATTTAACTGCTAACCTAACCTAACCAAATTATAAAATCCCTAGGTAGATTATAATCTAACGGCTATTGACAATTTCACTGCGACATATATACTGCTGAAGAAACAAATCAATTATTAAGTACCTAATCAAGTTTAATAACAAATAAACATAATTAGAAATCTCAAATAATTTTGTTATAAAATTGTATTAATTAAAGAGTGATTAATAGTAAGTAAATAGATGGCATTGCAATATGCAATAGTGATGTGTTGGTGTCGGATTGACGTCGCGTTAGTACCGCTTGCGGCCGCGCGCGTCGCCACCGAGCGGCCGGCCGCGCCGCGCGTCACTCCGGCCGCGGCGCGCGACCACAGCACACCGCGCCCCGCACGCGAGCGCCGCCGCGATAACTCCGCCGAACATCGTGAAGTGCCAAACAACGTGCCGTTAACTAAGTGCCACTCTGTGTAGTTTGTGCTCACCTGTTCAAATACCACATGTTTAACTATTGATGGATTGGTTTAAGTTGATTGTGTCTCGGAATTCGTTTCACGTATGTTGAAAATAAATATAAGTTTAAAAAACAAAGGATACCTGAGTTGCTTACTTAGGTGCACTAAGGTAACGTGACCTGTGCTTACCGACGTTGAATTTTGAATTGGAACGTTCATAATTAAGGTAAGAAAATTATATTATTTGACTGAAAAATGTTACGATAGGCGTTTTCTACGGTAAAGCGCACCAATACACTTTTAACTTAAAAATATGACAGAATATTGTAATTTTACAAGTTATTATGGAATAAACATTGTAATTTGATTAATGAAAGTCAACTTTTAGTAACTTTTAAAACGTTGTTTTGATAGAGAAACTTTGAAATTACGTTTCACAGTTTCAGTAAGATCACGGCGTCCGCCGGCGTCGGTACTGTTTTCAAACATTTGTATGTAGAGCTCATAAACGTTATAAAATAATAATGTATCCAAAATCGATTATGAACATGGATAATATAACAAATTATACATGGCACTATAAGATAACATTACTATCTACGAATTTTTATTCATTTAAAATTATATACTTATTATTAAGTATTAATTCACTTAGATAGAAGTTATACTTACAGAAAAAGGTATATTTTTGCGAAATATGTTTGATATATTTTTTATTAACACGCAATAAACTTATTATTATTTTTATTTCATCAATATATAAAAAGTATATTTTGGCCATTGGTAAAATATGCTTTCTTAGTATACTGTATCATGAATGAGAACAATATTTGTAGTGGTTTTATGAGTGTGTAGTTCATGATATAAAATCTGTATATACAATATATTTGTGCATGTATGTATTTTGTAGTATGTGGTAACACGTAATGTCATTAGTTTCATTTAAAATTTTCTTTATTTTATAAGAAACATGGTCAAAAAGTGCTATTATCTAGTTGATTTGAGGCCTTTATGTATGTTTTTTTACGATTCCGCCATCTTTACTTGTAGTTGAATGCACACGTTGATTGCGATGCCGGGGGCGGGGCGCTAGAGCGAGAGAGCATATAAACATAGTGATGTCATTTTCAAGTACATCGTTTATTGCTTACTATTATTAAAAAAATATATTTATTTTATAATATACATAATTATTATCATAATAATTATGCTTTGTTTCATATAAATAATAAATATAAATACTTTCAATGGTAAATAGGTACATATAGGTACTTTAATTTTTTTATAAGTAGTTATAACTTTATACTTTTTTGTGATAATCGCTTTAGCTTTCAAGTGATTTTATAATTTAGTTCTTTTAAATTTTGAATTCTTGTATTTATATAAAACATTTAGACAGTTTCTGTTTATATTTTTAAGTATGGTTTCAGTGCACGTGTGTAGTTAGGTAGTTAGGTATGTCACTGAACTCCCCCTAAATAATTGGAGGGATTTTGATAAAAAAATGTGAATTTAAGTCAGTCCTTATATGGTTTAAATTTGTAATTGGACCCGATAGATGGCACTGTGATCGGGTCTAACAAAGACAAAATCTGTCAAATCTGCTAGTAGATAGGTAGATATAACATTAAAGCAAATATGGCGACTCGTTTAAGATGTTTGAAACAGATTTTCCTGTGAATTCCCTTGGATCGTCATGAAGTGTCGATACTTTATACTTAGGTATATACCTAGGTTCCATACGGTATCTACACTACATCTAAATATTGTTTATTGCAAAAATGAAATAAAAATTACTACCTATGTATTCAAACCGGTTATGATTGAAATAATGTGTAAAAATTCATAATTTCATTTTCCTCGTTTAATTATAAGAACTACATGTACCTACCGACATAGATTGTCACTGGACCGAACTGCATAATTTAAAATTTAAAAAATCCCTCATGACATAAATTAATTACCATGCAGTATTTTTTTTAATGTAGGTACACTTGTAGGTAGTTTTACAATCAACTTATGACTAATATTATCCAACCGGTTTCGCTTACATAAACATCATCAGGGCAGTAAAAATTATTGATCAAAATCTCAATTGTTTAAGCGAAACCGATTGCATATTATTAGTTAAAAATTAACTGAGAAATAATACGAGATTATATAGGTATACATATAATAAAATCGTAGGAAAGTCAAAACTGTACATTGAATATTTTTTTAAAAGAATACTTGGGGCGTGATCTACAATCGATATCAAAGCCAAAAATGTAGTTTTTAGAATTTTTGTCTGTTTATCTGTTTGTCTGTCTGTATGTATGTCTGGGGTAAATTCAAAAGTACAGCATGGATTTACTTCAAATTTTGCATGAATATTACTAACAGGTCGGGTCAACATATAGGCTACATATTATCACGCTATCACCTACGGGGGAGGTGCTGTGCGGGGTAAACGAAGTCCGCGCGGACGAAGTCGTGGGCAACAGCTAGTAAATAAATAAAATAATGAATTGGAATGGAGTTTCATCAAGTGCACCAAGACAAAGAAGGCTTAATGCAGAGCTTGAAATCGATTTAAAAAATACCGGTTAATAGAGGTATTTATTGGTTTTCGCTCGGTTTCGCTCCGAGCGTATCTAAAATGGGAGTGCTTCATAAACCTACATAAACCGGTTTAAACCAAAACCTTGGAATTGTACGTCACATATAGAGTGGACGAAAATTGAAAGCCGGTGAACATAGCTAAAAGAAACTTTTTATAAACCCCTCTATAAACCGATTTATTGATTCAAAATCGTTATAATTTTGCTCCATAAGGAAACAGTTATTTTGGAGGTTAAGGTAGAGCCAAACCTTTATAAAACGCTCCTTATGTAGGTACTTGTGCTGATTAAGCTTTAAAAATTAACCGGTTTAACAAGCAATGAATTAATTAACATTTATTAATCTGTGTTGTTAACATTTATCTGGTTATAAACGACATAGCTTTATTTTTTGTAAATTATAATGCATGTGAGGAAAAAGTCTAAGAACTTTAAATATGTACCTATATCAGTTCTTTACGATGGTTAATGCAACACCTGACGCCATATTGGATTTCTTCGGGGTTTTTAAGTGATCATAGTCAGTAAAATATCCAATTTTATTTATTTGACTGCATATAAAATTTGATCAAATTAAGTTTATTGGTCCTACCTACGTGTTTAATCAGTTTTTTAAAGTAAGTAGGTAGGTACGTTTACTTATATATTAGGCTAGCCAACAGTTGATGTCAATAACGCACAAGCCAAATTGAAATGCTGTTGATACTTAATATGTCAAGTGCAAATCCCTGTGTCAAGGAGATTGTGCAACATACCTAAATCTCTCAGCTTACCTTACCCTCCCAACGGAATACGAAAGCGACAATTGCCGACAGTTGCTGCAGGAATGGGTAAAGCGATGATACCAAACCCGAGCGAGACGTTACTGAACTTAATAATAAAATTAATAACCACTTAGTCACGCTTAATCTTCTCACGTCTTTACGAGATGCCTGGCAATATGGCTGTTATTCTATCACTCAATAGGGGCCTGGATCAACGGGCAGAAAGTAGGATTATAATATTTAGGCTCGATGATATGATGATGATGAATACTTTTAAATTTTGTATTTTGTATAGATCTTCCATTTTTTTTATAGAAGAGGGGGCAAACGAGCAAGAGGTGCACCTGATGGTAAGTGATCACCGCCGCCCATGGACATCTGCAATACCAGAGGTCTTGCAGTTGCGTTGCCGGCCTTTTAAGAATGAGTAAGCTCTTTTCTTGAAGGTCCCTATGTCGTATCCGTTCGGAAATACCCCTGCCGGTAATTGGTTTCACTACCGAGTAGTGCGAGGTAATAAGTGTCGGGAGAAACGCACAGTTGTGGATTTCCAGACATCGAGATGGTGAGGATGGAACTTCAAATTTTGGCGCGATGTCCGATGATAGAATTCGGCGGCAGGAATTAATCCAAACAACTCGTCGGAACACTCTCCGTGATATATACGATAAAAGACACAGAGAGAACCTACATCTCTGCGCAATGCCAAAGAGTCAAGCTATCCACCTACTACCTATTTATAGAATTCAAAAATGGATGTATAATACATAGGTAGGGTTGTCAAATATGGTTATAGTACCTACAGTGCAATATATACAAAGTTCCGATAACATTATCTGTTTATTTTATAAACGGCTATCATTAAAAAGTATCTAAAGCCCGGATCCCTGACGGGGTAGGCAAAGGTATAACTAGTCTATATAAGTACTAAGTAATAATGAAATGGAATGAAAAATATTTAGTTATATGCAAGAATATGTGTCACAAGTTATTAAAATTTATTAAAGTTAACCAGCATATTCTACCATAGTATGATGTACAAATATTTAAATTAAATTATGTATCTATTTTTAAAAAAACAGTTTGTACTTATAATAAAATGTTAAAATAGTTGTTTTAATCAATATAAAAAGAAAATCAAATTTCAAACAAACTAATACTAATTCGTTGTTATATAAAACTTGAAGCACCCTTTATGCATCTATATCGCTTACGATATCTTTATCATTTACGATAAACATTGTTTTGGTGGGCGTAGTACTAGATCGCGAGCGAAAGAATTACAATCTCATCGAATAACCCGCCTAGTACTAAGACGTTATTGAAAGAATGCCAACGAAATTGCTATGTTCAGTAGACAGAATCTATAGAATATGTTGAAATTATGATATCGAAAAAAATATATTTTATCTAAACCTCTGGGGGTTATTTTTTGTGTACGGTCTGTTATACCTAGTATACCTGTATACATAGACATATATACATAGACATGTATTACGCAAATATAGGTATAGTATCCACACACCTATAAAATACACCTAAATCTATATACATCTATATTATTATTTATAATAAAATCGTAGGAAAGTCAAAACTGTATATTGAATATTTTTTTAAAAGAATACATGGGGCGTGATCTACAATCGATATCGAAGCCAAAAATATAGTTTTTAGAATTTTTGTCTGTTTGTCTGTATGTATGTCCGGGGTAAACTCAAAAAGTACTGCATGGATTTACTTCAAATTTTGCATGAATATTACTAACATGTCGGGTCAACATATAGGCTACATATTATCACGCTATCACCTAGCGGCTAGGTGCTGTGCGGAGTGAACGAAGTCCGTGCGCACGAAGTAGTGGTCAACAGCTAGTAAATAAATGAAATAATAGGCAGGTACGGATGTAATAATATTATTTAAATCCTAAAATATAAATATCTAAACATAATAAAACAAATTTGTTTCGAAATTTAAATTAATATATGAAAAATAATTTATGAATATCCGTAGTAAGTAGTTTGTAAGAAATAAAGTTTGTGTAAATAGGTTATGAACATTATGCGTAAGGTACTTTTTTCAATTATAATAATGGAAACCATTTCCTTACCGACTTCATAAAATTAGAGATTGGAAATTTTTTAAATGTTCAATGGAAAAAAGTTGAATATTTACTGCTCGTAGAGTAAAACATAAAATATAAAATTTAGATAAACAGGTAGAATGTCGTGCTTAGTTAATATAAGATAAAAATTCAAAAGAATGGATGTCGCAGGTCAATGTACATATATATGCTAACTAGGAAAGGTTTTCAAGGTCTCTTGTTTGATTTGTATGAGGGAAAATGGCCTCATCTGATTTGTTATCATTCCTTTCTCTCGTAAAATGCGGCTATGGGAATAACTATTGATCTCGGCAACTGACGAACTGGTGGATTGTGGCAAACCGACTATTGAAGTTCGATTCACTCCGCATACCGCGTAAGGAAACCAACGTGATTATATTTTTTATAACTATCAAAATACTTTTATTTTATTTAGTTAACATTTTTATCTTTACCTTTTGTTAGTTGCAGTAACATGGAGAAGGCTGTACCCACGGATTAAATAGATACGCCTTTTAATTACATACACAATAACAGAGTTACACTAATCATTACATAGTATAAAACAAAGTCGCTTTCTCTGTCTGTCCCTATGTCCCTATGTATGCTTAAATCTTTAAAACTACGCAACGGATTTTGATCCGGTTTTTTTAATAGATAGATTGATTCTTGAGGAAGGTTCAAGTGTATAAATCTTTCCGATTTTTCCACGGGAACAAAAGCTGCGCGGGTGAAACCGCGGGCAGGTCGCTAGTTATTAATAAAATAAAATCATTTCAACGGTAATTTTTAAAACTTGTCATCTCATTCGGTACGATAAAACAGTACAACATAGTTCATTTCTATTTTTTCACAATATAATATAACCTACGAATGTATGAAATTTTTGACAGTAATAGGAGCGTTTACTCATATGCACGGCGACACGTTTCATTCCCAATGGCGTATCTATTAGTATTCATGTGGTTTGTGGTTGTACCGACACGTCTTATTGCAATGCAATCCAGTATTTATTTTGATGTACGATTGTATTATATGTTATGCTTTTTATCTGTCGAAATAAATAAATATTATATTTCTGACACATTTCAGAGCTCTACCACCTAGTGGTAGGGGTACTATATGATAGGGGTCCGAAAATCAAAAAGAATGCAGTAAAGAAGGGAAAGGATATGGGCATTACGGCGTAGATATAGTTTTTAAGAGACTAAAAACATACATCTTTAACTTTGTGACATTATTAGTCGTGAAAGTAGGTATCTACTTCGTAATGAATATAAAACTATGGCACATTATATACATTTCTGTTATTTAAATTACTTTGCGTTTTAATATTCATCATTAAAACTGTTTAGTGTTTAATATTTAAAGATAGTGTGAAATGATAAGGATTTTATAGTTTAATTTATACATATTTTTAACGCAAATTATTGTGCAATTTACAGAAAATAATTTCATTTATACTTATTTATACTAACTAGCGATCGCCTGTGGCCGAAAGTCGACCATAGACTGAACAATAACATCGATTTTATTTAATTTTGACAAATGAATTTAGCCGTAAAGAAAATAGCAGTATGTTTATCGTGTACGTCACATGAATGTAGTGTTTGTTTTTAGTAATTTAATGTATTGTAATTGCATACTAACTGTTGCCAGCGACTTCGTCCGCGTCGACTTCGTTTACTCCGCACAGCACCTCCCCGCTAGGTGTTAGCGTGATAATATGTAGGCTAAATGTTGACCCGACCTGTTAGTAATATTCATGCAAAATTTGAAGTAAATTCATGCAGTACTTTTTGAGTTTAAACCGGACATACATACAGACAAACAGACAAACAGATAAACAGATAAACAGACAAACAGACAAACAGACAAACAGACAAAAATTCTAAAAACTATTTTTGGCTTCGATGTCGATTGTAGATCACCGCCCAAGTATTCTTTTTAAAAAATATTCAATGTACAGTTTTGACTTTTTTTTTTTTTTTTTTTATAGAAGAGGGGGCAAACGAGCAGGAGGTGCACCTGATGGTAAGTGATCACCGCCGCCCATGGACATCCACAATACCAGAGGTCTTGCAGTTGCGTTGCCGGCCTTTTAAGAATGAGTAAGCTCTTTTCTTGAAGGCCCCCAAGTCGTAACCGTTTGGAAACACCCCTGCCGGTAATTGGTTCCACAACAAAGTAGTGCGAGGCAAAAAGTGTCGAGAGAAACGCACAGTTGTGGATTTCCAGACATCGAGATGGTGAGGATGGAATTTCAAATTTTGACGCGATGTCCGATGATGGAATTCGGCGGCAGGAATTAGTCCAAATAACTCGTCGGAACACTCTCCATGAAAGATACGATAGAAGACACAGAGTGAGCCAACATCTCTGCGCAATGCCAAAGAGTCGAGCCGTTTCGAAATAGCCAGGTCGTCAACGATTCGAACCGCTCTACGCTCTACGCTCTACTTTCCTACGATTTTATTATATGTATTGATAATTTTAAAATATTAGGTTTCTGCAGTCCTCCGCAACGTAAACTATAACTGATTAACTGTATTAAAGAACACTGGCCACGCTGCATACATCGCTTGCACTCTTGGATTAGATAACAGGGAAAATAAAAGGTTATATAATGTATATAACACTTCATTTGAATGGTAGGGTCCGGATCGCCTCTGTGATGCAGTGGTGCGGTGTCGGGGTTGACCACATGAGGTCTCGGGTTCGATTCCTGGGTAGGGCAATTTAAAAATGTGTTTTTTCAGTTTTCTGATAAAAACAACATTTCCCGGGATTGGAAAGTGCCCGGTTGGCGATAGGCTTGCCACCTATCACATTGTGGGACCAAGTATCTTCGGCAAACCGTGGGTGCACTTGTTGTACCTCTGCCTACCCTTGGGGATACAGACATGAAGATACTTTTTAATGGTAGGAAAAGCGTCTATAAATAAAAAAAAAATTAAAAAAACACAGTTCGTCAGATTATGGTTTGGTGGGTTAATTGTGAGTTAAAATTTAAAAAAAATATGTCGTTTTGAGTGGGACGATCACAGAGTTGCAAAGAAAACGTTGTCTTGGCGTACTGATTCTCGAGCATGGTTGATTTTTATCCTTTTTTTTTTGTAAGAATGACCAAAAAAAACATATTCTGCCAATTTCCGAAAGCTGAAGTTATTGATTTTTTTTAATTTAACGGCATAGATGCTCGGCTATGTAAAGAGCTTATATTTGGCGGAGGGCTTCGTCACTATGCGAGGTCGCCCTTCCTATGTTAATCTGACGTGCTCGAGTTAATCCCGAAACTGCTTTTTGGACTCCTCGACTATAATGTTATAATCTGTACTATAAATTGTTTTCTTGTCATAATTGGAAATTACAGATTTACATATTTTTACAAGGTATAGGTGTATCTTACAGAATAATAAGTATTGTTTTCCAAAAAATCCTAGGTAATATCAAATATTTATACTCAATCTCGATAGAACTCTGAATAACTAATGAATATTCTGTTGAATTAATTTGCTTTACAAATGTAATTTAGGTTAATGTTTCATATTTTTAGGTTCAGTAATTTTAATAAAACGTTGATAAGTTTCAATCGGTTGGTTTTACGGGCACTATTAAAATGTAAACGGACCTTCCACAGAAACGAGCAGAAATATTCTAATTAAAGATTATTTATTAGACTTACCCATTGCTAACACAACTGCTTAAACAACTCGCAAAGTTAACATGTTGAAAAACTTGTTGTGTAAATTTGTAATCATATTTTGGGAATCTTAATTCCGTTCGGAGTCTCTGGTCAAACAAAATAAAAATAAATAATTATTCAATTAAATTTAGGATTACAAATTATCTTAAAATATCTTATTATCTTGAAGTATATTTTCAATCCTATACATTAATTTTATAAAGTTACTTTATTATTCAAAAGTTATCATTAGATATGTAATAATTAAGTACTTTATTATATTCTACAAAACGTACTGTTTTTATTGTAAAAATTTCCACTATAATTATATCTAATACAATTAGTTTACATAAATTACATAAAGTTATTTAATTAAGTTGTAAAAGATGTAGGTATACACACTTTAAGATAAAAAGTAGTCTATGAATGTGTATAAGTAAATCTGTGGTGTCTATAGCGTGTTCTTAATGATACCTAAAGTTAGTACTATGCAGTTTCGAAGATTAATAACGTTGGTAATAAATCCAATTATTATGGTAAAGTTCTGTACGAATTGCTCAGATCATGATCCAACTATCACCTGTTCATGTCGTCAAGCTTGAATTTCGGCATGGGGACTAGTTCCAAATTCTAATATCTATATTAACTTATCTACACCAACTTTCGATCAAATATACTGATCGAAGACACCAACCCCTGTTTGGTAGGTGTCACATTTAAAGAAGAATAGGCCAGCTGCCGTTCTGCCAGGCAGGTCGTAACAGGCGACCGATTGGCTATCGAGTCACTACCATCGCGGCTACTAGGTGGTAGAGTTCTGCATTGTCTCGCCCGGGTCTGGTACCACCGCCTTACCTATTCCTGCCGCAATAGCGTCAGTGCTTGTCACTGTCGTGTTCCGGTTTGGAGGGTAAGGTAGCCGGTAAACTTATGCATGTGGCATTAGACCTCGCCACAAGATAGCAACGCACCATTAACATCTTTGGTGTCTGTAGGCGATGGTAGACTCTTTCCATCACGAGACCCATCTGCTTGTTTGCTATCTTATGATATATAAAAAAAACCGTCACGGCAGTCATTTTTTACAAACATCTTATTCGTTTGACAAATGGTCGCCAAAAATAAAAAAACACCCACGAAGCCCACAAAGATTTTCATTTCATACAAACACGCTATTCATATTATACATATCTATACAAATATTGACACCGTAAAATTAAAATGCTTCTCACGTCTACCAATATTCAGACAAATCTACGTGATACGTGACTGATTTAATGTCATAAACCGGCAATTAGCAAGCAAGATGGCTGCGTGCGCGCGCGCATTCAATGTCAATATGGACATTAATCATTCGCCATGTTCATTTTAAAATTGTTTTGTTAGCTAGTTTCGAATATAAATGTTAAATAATGTAAAATAATACACAAAGACATACTATATTTATCCCCGTGTTGGTTCCGGGTTCCTTTGAGGAATAGGTCAACTGCCGTGCAGGCAGGCATGTCGTACAAGGCGACCGATTTGCTATGAGAGTTACTACCATCGTGACTACTAGGTGGTAGAGTTCTGCATGGTCTCGACCGCTACCTTCTTACCTATTCCTGCCGCAACAGCGTCAGTGCTTGTCACTGTCGTGTTTCGGTTTGGATGGTAAATTAGACCTTGCTACAAGATAGCAACGCACCATTAACTTTAGCGTCTATAGGCGATGGTTGACTCTTTCCAACAGGAGACCCACCTGTTTCTGCTATCTTATATAAAAAAAAATGTGCAAAAATTTATCAGTTGAGCTGGTTAAATGAATACTGGCCACTTTTGTCGACATTCACGACTGTTGCTTGGTTTCCAAGCGGCTTTCCAAAAAGAGGAACTTCACAGTTCGTCAAAATATTTTTTGTAACTTTTATTTAAAATTCTCGTGTCACAATGTTCGTTCGCTGTACTCCTCTGAAACGGCTTGGCCGATTCTCATGAAATTTTGTGAGCATATTGAGTAGTATTGACAAATTTTGAAAAACCTTAAAAAATGCAGCAAATAATTATTTTTATAAATTAATACCAGATTAATATAAAGTGCAAAATATATTCAGTGCTATTCCTTGAAAAACTGCGATCAATGCCGTTAATTATATCAAAATTGGTTTATCTGTTCGGGAGTTATCGTTGACGAAAAATTTTGGAAAAAGTGTTTTTTTGACATAACTTCGAAATTTTTAAACCTATAATTTTTTGATCTTCTACGATATTTTAGTACTAAAAACGACGTCAAAGTACGAAATTTAAATCGAATCAAATTTTCAAAAGTTACATTGTTTAAATTTAGACCTTAAAAATTGCGTTGAATGCCAATCGTAAAAAATCAAAATTGATCATCATATTGAAAAAATATACGTCTGTCAACAACTAAGTATCATTTTTACAAACTTAAGGTTGCCTGATTTTTCGAGCTCAAAAAAATCTATAATTAGGTATAGTTTTTGCTTCTTGAGTTTCGGGGATGGGATGGCCTGCAGGGTCAACCGGGTTACACATTTTTTTCCGTTTGTTACCTCAAAACTTGGTCATTTATGAACCGATTTTGAAAATTATTTTTCGTTTGATTTGGGAGGGTATTCATCTCGTGTGGTCCCATTTTAATTTGGTGAAGATCTGATGCAAAGATCCGAAAATACAGGAAATGGGAATTCAGTTGCTTCAGTTTCACTGCGTTAAAAAATTATTGGTTCACGCAAACGAAGTTACGGTTCTCAGTTAGTGTTATATAAAATACGAGTATGTCATTTAACCATTTGCACCTATCTCATATTTATGTAAACAGTCGCTAATTGTCTGTCCGTCAAGTGTTTACATAATTATGAGAAGTTTGATTAAATATTTATGCGGTTTAATGGCGCACTTCTAATATTTCGTGTTATGTTAAGGTACGTCCACACTTGTGACATGACGACAAACCGGACGACAACCCGAGAGTCGACCTCGAGACCACGTGTGGTCGCCGACATCGACAGAGGCGATAATTTTTATTTATTTTTCGAGAATAACTTTAAAAACTATGCTTAATACATTTACTCGAACCAGGAATCGAACCCTAGACCTCATGAACTGAGTCTAATATTTTAAATCATTAGACCATAATTAAATCCATATTAACATCACTACATAGTATAAAACAAAATCGCTTTCGCTGTCTGTCCCTATGTCCCTATGTATGCTTAAATCTTTATAACTACGCAACGGATTTTTATGCGGTTTTTTTTAATAGATAGATTGATTCTTGAGGAAGGTTTTAATACATAAACTTTTCCGATATTCCCACGGGAACAAAAGCTACGCGGGTGAAACCGCGGGCAGGTCGCTAGTACTTAATAAATGCGAAAGTCAAATAGCCAAGCTAAATATTTTGACTGAAGTGTAGAGTTTGTGAATTTGTGGTTTTCAGAAATCTGAAAAACCACATTTTTTTGAGTTGTCCGACCCGGGAATCGAATTCGGGGCCACATGTGGTCAACTCCGACAACGGACCACTAGACCACTGAGGCAACTAGTTATGAGTATCGGTCGAATAGTAACGAGTTAAATTGGAACAAACTAACAAGAAATCAAATCTTTCCCCTTTATTATATTAATTTAGGTGCGAAAGTCTGTTCGTCTGTCTGTCTGTTACGCTATCACGGTAAAACCATTGCACCGATTTCGATGATATTGTACACAGTTTCTCCTCCCTGTGTTGCTTCGAGCTTCTTTGAAGAAAAGACCAACTGCCGTTCTGCCAGGCAGGTCGTAAACGGCGACTGATTGGATGGTGGTGGTAGATTTCTGCAACGTCTAGCTCGGGTATTCGGTAGTACCTATTCCTGCAGTAGTAGGGTCTATGTTTGTCTTTGTCGTGTTCCAGTTTGCAGGGTAAGGTAACTGGTAGTTTTACGCATGTGGCATTAGCATTCCACCACACGGATTTATTATTTATTTATGCCATTAACCTGGTTGGTGCCCATAAACGATAGTTTCTGTAGCGGCTCAAACAATCATAAACGCTACAAGAAAAAATAATAAAAAATAGAAAAATGATGAAATTCAAAATAAAATCCTGAATCGTGATATCACAATTATTTATCTTGTACAAGCTATATACAAGTTTCAACGATTCTCAAATGGACTTCGGTCCCCAGGCAGTATACCTTGCCTAGCTGGGAAGATCTTCCTTTTCCCCTTACTTGTCCTTGTGTGACGTCATCGACCTCTACAGTTATGACGTCACCTGGCAAGAAGCTGGCCCGCTGGTTCCATCACTATGTTCCCTCAGCGGTACGTACCAGCGGCGCTACAGTTTCTCTTTCCATCAAGAGAGCCATTTGCTTATTCGCTATCTTAAGGTATAAAAAATGATGAACTGTTACCCTACTCGTGGGTAAAACTTCGCGCATTAGTTATAATGTACCTGGTACATATTTATATATCTATATATTAATATTATAAATGCGAAAGTTTGGATGTTTTGATGGATGGATGGATGGATGTTTGTTACTTAGTCACGCAAAAACTCCTGAGCGGATTTGAATCAAATTTGGCACACAGGTAGATGATGACCTGGAATAGCACATAGGCTACTTTTATTCCGGAAAAATTAGGTGATCCCGCGGGATTCGACAAAAACGTTTATAATGCAGCGGGCTACACGCGGTAGTTAGTAATATTATAAATGCGAAAGTCTACCTATTTATATGTCTGCCTGTAACAATTTCATGGCTAAAGTGCTTAACCGATTTTGATGACTTTTCACACAGCGACAGTCGAAGACAGGTAGTCAAACATAGACTCCTTTATTAAAAAAAAACCCTATCCTAATCCCCTTGAAGGTATAGGTAATGAAAATTAGTATTAAAAATTACATTTATGCGTTGTTACTCTACTGGCGGGCGAAGCTGGGCGAGTCATCTATACATACATATAATAAAATCGTAGGAAAGTCAAAACTGTACATTGAATATTTTTTTAAAAGTATACTTGGGCGTGATCTACAATCGATATCGAAGTCAAAAATATAATTTTTAGAATTTTTGTCTGTCCGTCTTGTTTGTCTGTTTGTCTGTATGTATGTCTGGGTTAAACTAAAAAAATACTGCATTGATTTACTTCAAATTTTGCTTGCATGAATGTTACTTGCAGGTCTGGTCAACATATAGACTACATATTATCACGTACGGGGAAGGAGCAGTGCGGAGTAAACGAAGTCCGCGCGGACGAAGTCGCGAGCAACAGCTTGTCTAATATAAAATGAATTTAAAATATATTGAGCAGTAGGAATGTACCCTAAGGTGATAAAAATGATGATGACAGACATAAGAAACTACTGTTTCGTTCTCCAATCACCATAATCTAAACCAACCGCCCAGGGACAACACTAAATGACATAAACCCATTATTGGTAATAACTTGCCCATGTTACTCAGTTTTCATTACACTTATAAATTATTTATGTTTTCTACTGTTATATTATTATTTAAATGATGTTCATTATGCGGCTTTATGGCTGCTCTGCTGTTCTACTAGATAGACCATTCTGGTCAGACGATGTGGTCTTCGTTTTTTTATAGCATTCGATAGCAACATGTTTTTTTATAGATTCGATAGCAAAAATAACCATCGCCTATAGGCATCAAAGATGTTAATGGTACGTTGCGGCCCGTGTGGCAGGGTGTTACTACATACGGACACACAATGATAACCGTTGACCTTATTGCGGCAGCAATAAGTAAGGTCGTGGTACTAAATATCCAGGCGCGACGATAGGAAACTCTATCACCTAGTGGTCACTATGGTAGTGACACGTATAGGCGATCGGTCGCCGTTTACGATCTACCTGGCAGAACGGCAGTTGGTCTATTGTTCAAAAGAGCCCGGGCCAACACGCGGGAAATTAGATATCTCATACAAAATTCTTACATCATTTGTATCTATTATGGACCATTCTATAGAGTAAAAGCCACCTCCAATTTTTTTGAGATTTTCCACGGACCACATGAATAATAATAGACACGCCATTGGTAAGGAATCGTGTCGCAGCGCATATGAGCCAACGCTCCTATCACTTACAAAAATGTCATAAATTTGTAGATATATTATATCGTGAAAAAAAACCATGTTGTACTGTTTTATACACGTATTGGAGAGATTTTATTTTATCGGTAAGTAGTGTTACTATGTATTGCAAGCTACACTGACAAACTAAGATATTGTCTTGAAAGGCGTATCCATTTAATTCGTGGGATTTACTATACATATAATGGAAAAAAATCCGAACTTTGGAACCAAAACCGGAACCACTATTCCTGATCCAAACAGGTCAACCATTAGGCTATCCGCTCTACATCGTGTTGGTCCTAACCCCTATTGAAGAACATACAAATTTCCTTCTTGTCAGGCAGTTTGTAAATTGCAAAAGCATAACTACCATAAATATTACTAGATGGTGGTTCTGTGATCTTTTTTCATAATTTCTGATAAACACGACATGAATTAGTTTTTGATCTTAAACTAAAAGATATTTGTTATAAAAAAATCCGAACTTATTATAGATTATAGATCTTTTTAAATGAGACCCGAGTATTCATACAAGTATCATAACGCTTGTAGAATAGATGGATATTTGTATGGATTTGACATAAGAACTATGGAATGCTCAAGTCAAATCCTTGCATTTATCCAAATTTATATTTCTATTTTATTAGCATTTATGCTACTCATCTATACTCACAGCTATGTATAAATAAAATAAATAAATAAATAAATATTAACGGGACAAATTATTATATATATTTAGATCAGGATCAGGGTTAGATCAGTCAATATATTATATAATATATTGACTGATCTAACCCCAAAGTAAGCAAATTATTTGCTTGTGTTATGGGTGTTAGTCAACGATACTAATACATAGAAATACATATATAAATACTAGCATATATTTAATAAAGACCCAAACCCGGAAATACAAACATTTATGTTCATCGCACAAATTCTTGTCCCCGTCGGGGATCGAACCCGAGCCCCGTCGATCGCGTAGTCAGGGTCGCTAACCACTCGACCAACGAGGCGGTCAAGTTTAGATAGCTGTCTAGATACATAGCTGTGGTTCTAGATGAGTGCATAAACAACGCATATAAGAAGCTATTGCAAGTAGTATAAAAAATTGTTCCAATGTAGAAGTCAATAGTTTAAGCGCCTCTGATAAACTATAATAATAAATATATTTAAATAAAATTAAGAAAATCTTATCTTTTTCAATGTTAATTTATAAAACAAACTGGTAACGTTTTGGGACATAGCTTGTTATTCATCGCAGTATGCAAATGCATTTTAATCTTTGACAAGAGATATTTCCTTCATCTAAGATTTTAATATGCTAGATAGAAACTCGGCTTCGCTCGGAAGTCTCATAATACGCAATCTTATATACTAACTCAAATAGTAGACATTAAAAAGTAGCAACACTGTAGTGATGTCTTCTTTCAACTATTACGTTGGTTTTAATATAGACAACGATATAGCGTTGCTATTTTTTAATTTCTAATCTTTTATGAACGAAGAGAAATAAATTTCACGATAATCTGCACTCCGTTCTACGATACTGTAATACATCTTTCCCTGTAATACATCGCTCCCGCCATCTACACCCTATACTTGTAACCTTTAAAGAAATATGGCCGATTTGTCTGTCAGCGCCGTTAGAATTTTTAATCACTACTTTAACAAAACTCGACAATCAGCATTTTTCGGATATATGTTGTCAACTTGAAATAATAATTTTTTTACGGTTTATAATTCAGGTAAGGTTTCGATCGAGTCTACCATACCCCTTGACGAAATCTATACATATAATAAAATCGTAGGAAAGTCAAAACTGTGCATTGAATATTTTTTTTAAAGGAATACCTGGGGCGTGATCTACAATCAATATCGAAGCCAAAATATAGTTTTTAGAATTTTTGTCTGTTTGTCTGTATGTATGTCCGGGGTAAACTCAAAAAGTACTACAAGGATTTACTTCAAATTTTGCATGAATATTACTAATAGATCGGGTCAACATATAGGCTACATATTATCACGCTATCACCCACGGGGAAGGTGCTGTGCGGAGTAAACTAAATCCGCGCGGACGAAGTCACTGGCAACAGCTAGTTATTATTTATTAATATAGATATTTCACTCTTCAGATTCATTCACTCTTCTAAGATTGACAACAGACTTTAACCGTAAAGGAAATAGTATACATGTGTATATATTATCATATATGTTGTATAAATTTAGTGTGTAATGTTTTTTTATTAATGTAATGTATTTCTAACGCATTTTATAAAAAATATAAGGTTTCTGCAGTCTTCTACGATGTAAACTTTAACTGTGACAAATTACATACTCTACCGTTCATGCAATTGTCTTAAAATGGTTCTAAAATATTTCTTTCACGTATTATTATTATATAGGTAAGCACCTCTTGAATTTTGTCGACATTAAACAATTAGAACAAAATAAGTAGAAACGTATTAACGTTATCAAAATAAATTATTATCCACAGAGGTAAATATTTGTACGTATTGTGAAGAGGATAAAGATAAAGCGGATGCGCGACAAATAATAATAATAATATAATTTAATTCAATTTGATTTATGTAATTTAAATAATATAAATTTCAATTTAATATATTTATTTATTTTTATCGTTTTGACATTGTAATTTAACTTCATTTAATTTTAATCTAAAAAAAAAAATTGTTTGACATATTATTCTGTAATCTATGGGACTTGGAACCTGAAATAAAAAAAAACATTCATTCATTAACGTTATCAAAATAAATTATTATCCACACATATAATAAAATCGTAGGAAAGTCAAATCTGTACATTGAAATTTTTTTAAAAGAATACTTGGGGCGTGATCTACAATCGATATCAAAGCCAAAAATATAGTTTTTAGAATTTTTGTCTGTTTGTCTGTATGTATGTCCGGGGTAAACTCAAAAAGTACTGCATAGATTTACTTCAAATTTTGAATGAATATTACTAATAGGTCTATTCAATATATAGGCTACATATTATCACGCTATCACCTTCGGGGTAGAGGCTGTGCGGAGTAAACGAATTCCGCGCGAACGAAGTCGCTGGCAACAGCTAGTATGAACTAAAATTCTTAGCTGTTTCTGGTAATTATGTGATAAGTTGTAATAAGTAATAAACTTTCACCATACTGTACTTAATTATCTTCTCTATATATATAAAATTCTCGTGTCACAATGTTAGTCTCCATACTCCTCCGAAACGGCTTGACCGATTTTGATGAAATTTCGTATGCATATTCAGTGGGTCTGAGAATCGGCCAACATCTATTTTTCATCCCCCTAAATGTTAAGGGTTGTCCACCCCTAAAATTTTTTTTTTTAATTTATGGACAATTTTTTTTATTTTTATTTTTTTATGATTCAGCATTAAAAAATACATATAACTCTACATTTTTACCCTTCTATCACCAACCCTTATTTTTTTATTAAATAATTTATATGGCAAAACAACGTTTGCCGGGTCAGCTAGTATATTTATAGAATCGGCAAACATTGTTCTGCCGTATAAAATATTTGTAGTGAATATCTTAGTGGGGTGGGGCTTGGGGCTATAGGAGTTTTCGATGCCAAATCTAAAAGATACATATGAAAAATTAATCGAGAGATCCAAATCACCCAGACTGAAATATATTTAACGAACTATTTTGATAACTACCAAAAATACTTACTATTTACTTTATGACTGGAGTATGTATTCAAGTTTAAAAGAGATTTTATTATTTAGTCTATGATTGAGTTTTAACCACAGGGCAATTGCTAATACGTATATATGTAATAATTGGGAAATGATATAAAGTTAATATTTGCTCGATATCAGCCAGCAGTCGCTAGTCGTCCGTCTCTCATTTCTTTGTTTATATTTAACTTGAAAACGAATGTTAAGTAAAACTCTTAGCTCATCAGTACATCAACATCTCCGACACATTTGAATTTTATACAAAATTTATCTTAATGTGTCTGGGTGTTGTGGGCCAACGTCTTTTTGTGTGTCTGCTTGCCTTATTAACATAAACACAACATTAAGCCTGAGTTAATTGACATATTTCACGATTTATTTGTTAGCTAGAGATCGGATCTGAGGAATTTTTAGTGCAAAGTGAACTAGTTTGATTTTTTATTTTGACAGTAATATTAGCTTCGAAAAAGTGATAAAATGTTATGAATAAAGAATCCGCTAATAAGTCAACGACTACTGGATATTTTTATGGTTGCTGATTTTGTATAAGTTATTAATATAAGATGCACAAAAGAAGTTCCAAAAATGTAATTCTATGTCATGAAATGATGCACGTGCTAACAGATAACTGAGAATGCCGCAGAAAATACAAAAAGTAGGAAGGCAGAAACTGGATTCCTACGTTCTAACGTGAATAATAATAATAAAAAAAAACAAAAACAAAACCTAAATTGTTAAATTTTATTTTTATAATATATTTTTTGATAATGTTATAATTATAAATGCAATTAAATAAGAATTTAATGTAAATTAAGAAATAATAATAATAAGTAATAAATTTATTTTTCTCTCTTTACAAAAAGGAAAGCGTAAGACATAATTACAAAAAAAATAAATCACGAGTATTATACAGTTTTTTGTAATCTAATTTCTGTGAAAGACTGGTGCCTAACTTAAGTACAATGTGCTTGAATAATAGGTCACCAGGTAATAATTTACATTAGTTGTAGAATGTTGACAATTAATTTGTTCGGGTACAGTACTCCCTTGCCTATTTTCCCTCTATTATAAAATGTTGAGTCTGGGATGTGTAGTGATGCAGCATTTTGAAACATCACACTACCTTACAGAGTAGGTACTTACAGACACGAGCGCATATAGTTAAGGGATTTAGAGCCTCTCTCCTCCCTTCTGAGCTGCTTGTTTATATGTTATACGACACGAATCAATTTTCTTTAGGTTTTATCACATTTTGAACTTTTTCACATGATGAGTAAAGTAACATTTTGCCAGTTACAAAATATGCATTATTTACCGCCCCTTTGGTCGAGTGGTTAGCGACGTTGACTACGCAATCGACGGGGCTCGGGTTCGATCGACAAACATTTGTGTGGTAAGCATAAATGTTTGTATTTCCGGGTTTGGGTGTTTATTAAATATATGCTAGTATTTATATATGTATTTCTATGTATTAGTATCGTTGACCAACACCCATAACACAAGCAAATAATTTGCGTACTTTGGGGTTAGATCAGTAGGTGTAATTTGTCCTGTGAATATTTATATTTATATTTGTATTTAATAAAAACATATGTTTCAAGAATGCAGTCATTGGTAGGAGCACTTATAAATAATTAGGGATGTATCGATGCGCACTTCAGCATAAACGATACTATAATAAAATATTATAAAATTTATATTAATAAAATATTATTTATTATAATAAAATATTATTCCCGCCGTGTTGGTCCCGGCCTCCTTCGTAGAATAGGCCAACTGCCGTTCTGCCAGGCAGGTCGTAAAAGGCGACCGATTGGCTATCGAGTCACTACCATCGTGGCTACTAGGTGGTAGAGTTCTGCATTGTCTCGCCCGGGTCTGGTACCACCGCCTTACCTATTCCTGCCGCAATAGCGTAGTGCTTGTCGCTGTCGTGTTCCGGTTTGGAGGGTGAGGTAGCCGGTAAACTTATGCATGTGACATTAGATCTCGCCACAAGATAGCAACGCACCATTAACATCTTTGGTGTCTATAGGCGATGGTTGACTCTTTCCATCAGGAGACCCATCTGCTTGTTTGCTATCTTATGATATAAAAAAAAAAAAAAGTGCCGCCGAAATCGATGCAGAAGAAGTTAAAAAAACAGTTCTTGGTTTCTAAACAGACAAAATTAAAAAATTTAAAATATAATTAAAATTCACAGTTACGAGATTTTTATTTTGGAAACACAACGTTCATAAATTATTCAATGAAGGCCGGTAATGTAAGTCTGTTTGGACGAGGCCTGCTGTTGAGAATAGTACCTACCTATTTCAAATGGAAAAGACTCGTTGGTGTCATTCTTTTTATAATTTGGATATAGAATGACATTGTGTCAGAAAGAGGGCGGATCTTCTTCTCTTCTCAGATATCAATCACTCTAGTTATGCCCTAGTTCAAAACGTATCGTTCGCGTGGTATCGAAATTAACATTGCCGATTCTAATATACTAGAAAAGTCGCAATATCGCCGATATATCGGTATCGATACGATGCATCCCTATGTATAATATGAATCTTATCACAAGCAAGCCAATTTATTGATAGCATTTCGACCATTCTACATAAAACTTTACTGAATAACAATGGTGAAAATTGCCAATACTATGGCGGTGGTAATAAAAAAACGATGGGTTCCTAACTGTTTTATATTGGAATCCGTCATTCGTTAACGCCATCAAGCAATATATGCATGATGTAGTTATTTTACGTTTCTCCGGAAATATATGACAGTACTATTAGTCATACGGAATTACCATATTAATGCCATTAAAGAATTTGTTTGAAATGTCAGCGTTAAATGATTCACGATAAATTATGTAAACGTTGTTAAATTCGGACTATCGTTTTGTTTGCCATTTTAATGAGCTCTGATCGTAAAATAACTAAGGCCTCTATAATTAAACGTGTTTGGACTTCGTCTCGTCTTAACCTAGGTACAATTCAATTCAATCTTGTTTTAATGGCTTTCTCTTTGAATACGGATTCTGCCAGTACTAATTCAGTATATTTCGTAGATTTCACTACGACAGTGACAAAACTACATAGCATAGATATGTTACAGGCCAAACCCGATTTCAGATAAAATGGTTTGTCCTAGGCTTAACTAATTGATCCTAAGCATGTCAGGGTATATATGTCGCAGTGAAATTGTCAATACCGTTACATTATAATCTACCTAAGTGATATTATAATTTAACTGCTAACCTAACCTAACCAAATTATAAAATCCCTAGGTAGATTATAATATAACGGCTATTGACAATTTCACTGCGACATATATACAAGTTAAGCCCAGGACAATCTTGTTTGACTTAAATACTTTTGGCTTAAGTAGTTTGGCCTAGGTCGCACTAATTTTGAATTATAATTGAAGTGATTGGATTATTCTAATTGTCCAACAAAAGGGGATGTGGCGCCGGATGGCCATTGCCGCGGCACGCTCGTTTCGCTCACTCGTCTTTACGCGATGCCGATGGTCACCGTTCTAACAATAACTGTTTTAATAATCAATAACAGTTGATTGTATCTGACGCAGGTGTATATATAAGGATAAGAGAGTAAGCCTTATATTATTTGAATAATAATTGAAAATTAGTTCGGTCTAGGCAAAAGTATAAAGCCTAAAATATTTAGGCCAAACAAGATTGTCCTGAGTATATCCTGACACGCCTAGTATGAAATGATTTAACCCAGGACGAATTAGTTTGGCCGGAAATCGGGTTTGGCCGGTAAAATATACATGTATTAGTCCCTTGTGTGCATTTTTGAAAAACATGCCATTTACCTTCCTGCTAAGCAGTTCGTAAAACGCGAACGACCGACCAAAATGTCACTGCCATTATCACTACCAGGTAACAGTTCTGCAACGTAGCGCCCAGGTTTTTACCACCACGTTTATATTCCTACTTTTCTCACCGTCGCGCATCGTTGCTTATTACTGTTACGTTCTGGTTTGGAAAATGAAGTAGATAATCAGTAAATTTATCGATGTGGAATAACAACACTACCACACGGGTAGCAACACATCATTGTCATCTTTGGTGTGTATAGGCCACAAAATAAAAATGTAAGGAGTACAACAAATTCATGCTGTACTATTTCACTTTTAATACCTACAGTATCAACTTTAGCTAATGCACAAAAAACTGGTAGTGGCACTTGTATCTAGGTGTTTGATTTATTGTTGAGAATAAAACAGGAAGAAGGGAAATGTAAACCAATAATAAATAAAATATTTTCTTGTTATAGTTATATCTGTAAATTTTCTGTACAAAAAAGTTCATCGACGAGTGTCTTAAGCGGGTGGCACTCGCGTTTGCCCTATTCCCAACCATTCCGAGATATCGTGTCCGCGAGAGGTGTCTATGTGTGCGTAACTCAAGTGCCATTTGTATCTAGATTGACTTCTGCATATATTTGGTTTGTGGTATAGGCTATGCATATTTCATTTCCTAAAGGAGTTCTATCTACCTGTATGCTATCCTCCTGTTACATAAAAATTAAATTTACAAAAAGAAATAGTTAAAATAATTTAATATGTACATTCAACTTAAAAAATATATATTGAAAAAGAAATCAAAAAATTTGAATATTTTTGTATTTTTTTTTAAAACCATGTGAATCACTACCTTAAATTTATTATGTTCCGAGTTATTTATTGTCTACTGAGGAAATAAAGAGGCTTTATTATTATTATTATTATTATATAAAAAATATTAACGTCTTTTTTAAATAATTGGTCTTCAAATGTGTTAAAGTTTTTGGGTGCTAGAAATGGTAGAATAGCTGAAACTGTAATAAGTTCGTAGAAATAAATATTTTTATTCAAATTCTCAATCTTGCCCCTGATTTCAGCATATTTTGTAAGGTAGTCAATAAGACGCAGCAATAAAGACTTCTTTGCCCTTAAAATCTACCTAGAAATATCTACCACTTTCTCAGTACCGCTGCCATATGCAAACGATTATCGGCTGCCTTACCCTACAAGCTAGAACATGATAGTGATAAACATTGCTGTTATCGCGGCAGAAATAGGTAAAGTTTTGTAATAAATGCCGGACAAAATGCTGCTGAACTCTAGTGGTGGGCGTTTAATGAACGAACAGTTTTTTAGACTGTTTCTTTAGCGTGAACGAATAAACAGTCTAACGTTATTTGATAAACTAGTTTATGAATGAACTATGCAACGCGTCTTTATAACGTTCGCGTATGGACTGTTGGTTTCGTGAAATGTTTAGCGCAACCAAAATAGGTATCATATTCACGACGAAGTCGAGTGGAGTGGTACTCGAAAGTGGCCATAATATATGTACATAAAATGAAATGAACTTTTAAATACGCCAGGTTTATGTATATCTATTATCTAATATTTAATTTTTAAATGAAACATTTTTAAGAATATAAATTTTATAATAATAAATAAACCTGCCAGTCCTACGACTGGAAAAAGTATGAACGGGAGTTCAGTTCATTTCTAAAACAGTTAACAAGTAAAAAATAATCTTCTTAGAACGATAACTACAACGTAATAATCATATTCAGTCTAGGAAGTAAACTAGTCGAAAATTAAACAGTTTTTTCAACTAGTTTATCGTTTACGATAAACAGTCTCGTTGCGTCGACGAAAAATACGTCAACGACCCACCACTACTGAACTCTAGCACAGAGTCATGGTGGTAATGACGTTTCGTCAATGGCAGATGCTCTTTTCTTTAATTACTAATTTAAAATATGAAAGTGTGTATGTTAGAACTACTTAATTATGTAAGCGACACCGCTACTGAATATATTAAGTAATAGATTTTTAATGATAAGGATTTTTAATTTTATTTAAATAAATCAATTAAAATGCACAGATCTAAAAAAGATGTTGAACAAAAGTCGTTCTCATTAATTGAACTTAATAAGAAAATTCTATTTTAATTTGAATACAGTTTTAACAGTATATCATATAATGGTACTGTTGACTTCCTCGTAGTGGGTCGGCCCAAGTCGGCCAAAAGTGTTATTAAGGTTTTTTCGAGGGTTTTCTGGAAAATCACAAATCTCAGTTGGAAAATTACAAAAAGATGTTAATATATTATTGCATAAAAATGTTCTTTCCGTGTTGGTCCGGAGACCTTAGAAGAATAGACCATCTGTCATTCTGCCAGGCAGTTCGTAAAATGAAAATTATTGACTATACCTGTCACTACCATCGTGACTACTAGGTGGTAGAGTTCTACTCTACCACCTAGTAGTTCAGACTACTAGGTGGTGGTAAGCAAAAAACGCAATTTTGTTGGAACAGAAGATATTGGCGCGTGTTTCGAAATGAATTTCAAATCCTGATTCTAATTTTTACGATAACGAGTATTAAATTAGCGAAATTGTGAATCGAATCGAGTATTAAATTAGATTTTATTTAGGACGTCATTTCTGACAGTATTCTCTGAGGCACGTTTTTGAGCTAAACCTACTCATTTTAAAAGTGATGTAAGTTAGTCATGGAATACGTGTTCCAAAATTAATCTTCCAGTGGAATTGAACGAAATAATTATAATTAAACTTCAAGAAATAAATATACAAATAAAATCACGCTGATATCTGCCAGATATCGCAACCATCACAAATAGCAAATGATATCAAAATAAAGAAGGGTAATTTATTACATCCGAACGTACGAAATATCTTATTGTTGTACATCTTTGATCGGATTGCACCTAATAACAACATCAAAAAGTGGTTGAAACATCACATAAACAAGATAGCTTCAATCAAAATTCGTGAAATATTTAATAGAAATATAAAACACCGGCCGCGAGTCATTGATAGACGTAACGGATTTTATTAAATGTTCTTTGCCAAACGAAAATAAACTCTACCGAGCTGTGTTTAATATTATATTGCTGTTAAAGAATGCAAAGTTGAGACGAAAACATTGATTAGAGATTGATTCTATCTAAAAATAATCGACGACAGAAGTGATATGGATCGATAGTTAAAGAAAGAATCGATTTACTGAATGAGATAGAATATCGATTTTGAAAAGTCGAACATTTTCGAAAATCGGTTCTTTAGTTGACACGCCAATGTTTCTACCAGTATAGATGCGTGAGCAGTTTGAAATCTGAAGGTGCTGTGCGAACCTCGCTTGCGTACTGTTACAACCCTTATTACAAGGTAGTTAGGTCTTAATCAGCAATCCCTCTATGTAGACTGTATTTTTCCATGCATTCAGCATTTTTCTTACATTGATAATTTTAATTAATTATTTTATACCATCAGTAAGTCAGTTAGATTCTGGAAGCCGCCGCGATCGGTACTTTACACGATTAATATTTGGGAAGTCCAATTAAAGCCGTGTAATTGTACAATAAAGGTATTCAGTGTAGCCGGTTATTTTTTTAAAAAGACAGACAGGGTCGGCCGCGTAACAGTACGTATGGCAATAGGTCCAAATTATCACCAAAACCTCCAACAAATATTATTTAGGATGATATGATGCGGCGATGAATATTACTAACCGGCAGAAATAGGTAATTTTGTGTTTAGTGCATCGGGCGGTACGTTGTAGAAAGCTACCACATAACAGTTACAAAAACGACGTGTACGATGGTAGAACGGCAGATCGCCTAATGTTTAAATGGCGCACGAACCAACATATTTAAAAAAAAATAACAAGTTGTTGAATTTTCAGTTCGTTTGTTGGTTCAATAGTTTTATTTAATACGAGCTGTTGCCTGCGACTTCGTCCGCGCAGACTTCGTTTACTCCGCACTGCTCCTCCCCTGTAGGTGATAGCGTGATAATATGTAGCCTATATGTTGACCCAACCTATTAGTAATATTCGTGCAAATTTTAAAGTAAATCCATGCAGTACTTATTGAGAGACATACATACAGACAAACTGACAAACAGACAAAAAATCTAAAAACTATATTTTTGGCTTTTATATCGATTGTAGATCACGCCCCAAGTATTCTTTTAAAAAAATATTCATGTACAGTTTTGAATTTCCTATGATTTTATTGTATGTACAGATCAGAACTTCTTGATACATATTAATAGCAATGTCGATATTTTGACATCATGACAACATGATCGATTTTGGACTTATCGATTTTCACCGTGCATCCCTAAGAGAGATTTAGATATATCGTAAATCCGTTCGATAATGTTTGTTGATTCGTATCATCTGTTTAAGAATGGCGAGTAAGTATTTGTTTTCTATCATTCGCTGGCCAAATGTTCGATTTGCTGGTGTTTTGACAGTCTCACTCGTTTCCGTACAGCAATAATTCCGTCTTCACTCGGTTCGTGGGCTAAATTGATTGCGCCTTGATTTATTATTAATAGATTATATTTGGTTCAATTTAACACATTATTCCTTAGTCTTTGGTAGACGTATCTAATATGTATATAAAATTATACTGTCACAGTTTTGGTTACCTTACTGCTCAGAAACAGCTTGACCAATTTTAATGAAATTTTATATGTATATTCAGTAGGTCTGAGAATAGGTATATATCTATGTGTATACCCCTAAATGATAAGGGTGGTCAACTCCAATTTTTTTATATTTTTTGGACAGGGATTTTTACTTTTATTTTTTATGATGTGGTATTAAAAATACATACAATTCTAAATTTTCACCATTTACCCAGCCCTATTTTTTAATAGCGATATTATAATGTTGCTATATTTCGCCCGAGTTTGGTGTTACGTCTTGCATCTTCCTGCCTTAATAGATTCAGTGGTCTATCTGTCGTATCTCACTTTGGAGGGTGAGATGTCTTGCTTATTTAAGCATTCATACAATTGCCGTACGGATGGTACTTAACAGATGATCAACAGTTTCAGTGTCTATAGGCTATGGTTATCTCTTAGCATTAGGAGAACCATTGACTTGTTTACTAACCTGTCATATTAAAAAGAACTGGGAACTACGTCACTTTATATTATTTCAATCTTAGTTTTATATTGATACTAGCTGTTGCCCGCGACTTCGTTCGCGCGGACATTGTTTACTCCGCTCCTACTGGCCATAGTATGATGTTATATAGCCTATAACCTTCCTCAATAAACAGGCTATCCAACTCAAAAAGAATTATTCAAATCGGTTCAGCAGTATTCGAAATTAGCGCGTAATTCCAAACAAACAAACAAATTGTACAATTTTGCTTTTTTGCGCTCATAGACAATCCTGTCCGGGGCAAACAGGGCAAGAAAGCCATGGTACCCCTACCACGCTTACTGTGGATTTCTGTAATGTCAGGGGGCTTCATTCCAACTTGAACGCCGTCCACTACCATCTCGAGACGGCGAAGCCAGCTTTGCTCTTTTTGACCGAGACGCAGATATCTTCTCCGGCTGATACTTCTTACCTCTCCTACCCGGGGTACAAACTGGAACATTCCTTTGTACCGCGGGCTGGGGTGTGCGCATACGTCAGAGAAGATATCTGTTACCGGCGCCTCGGCAGACTTGAAGGTCAGGACCTATCCATCCTCTGGTTACGCGTAGCTTGCGACGACCATCCACGCAGCTACGCGTGCCTATACAGGTGCCATGGCGGGAATACTGAAGTTGACCGGCTCATTGAGCATTTACAAACGGCTGTAGATTCCGTGTTAGAGCAGACCCTCTCCACAGAGATCGTGATCTTGGGCGATTTTAATGCCCACCACGCCGAATGGATTTGTTCGCGCACCACCGATCATGCGGGGAGGTCTGTTCACGATTTTGCCTTGGCGTATGGTCTTACACAACTGGTAACTTCGCCCACGCGAGTTCCCGATGTGGATGACCATATGCCTTCACTGTTGGACCTTCTGCTGATCTCTCATCCGGACCATTATCAGGTATCGGTGGACGTCCCACTTGGTTCGTCAGACCACTGCCTGATCCGGAGTAAAGTGCCGGTTTCGCGCCTATCACGGCCTCCTTTAGCAGGCTGTCGTCGCGTTTGGCACTTTAGGTCAGCAGATTGGGACGGGATGCGGTATTTTTTTGCGTTCTACCCATGGGGGCGGTTGTGCTTCTCGCTGGATGATCCGAATGTCGTCGCTGACTCTATTGCCGATGTGGTGCTGCAGGGCATGGAACTTTTCATTCCATTTTCTGCGGTACCAATTGGTGGTAAGTCTCAGCCTTGGTTTGGTCGCTCCTGTAAAACAGCTTCGCGCCGCAAGCAGGAGTGCTACCGGGCTTGGGCTGCAACGTCCGCATCTTGTGATGAAAAAACCAGCACATTACGTAAGGAGTACAATTTCGCCTCGAGGTACTTCAAAAGAGCTAACGCCACGGCAAAATCGGAACACATTGGCAGAATTGGTGAGAAATTAGTTCACCTTCCTTCGGGCACTCATGCGTTCTGGTCTCACGCCAAGGCTGTCTTAGGAAATTTCTCACAGCCCTCTCTTCCATCCTTGCACGGAGACGATGACTCTCTGGCCCATACTGCAAAGGAGAAAGCTGATCTCCTGGGCTCCTTCTTTGCGGCCAACTCGACTCCGGATGACCAAGGGAACGCACCGCCTACCATCCCGCAGTGTGATAGTTGTATGCCAGAACTACAATTTCGGCAATCATCTGTGCGTAAAGCACTACTTTCCTTGGACATCCACAAGTCGAGTGGGCCGGATGGCATCCCTCCGATTGTGCTAAAAATGTGTGCTCCAGAGTTGGCACCAGTATTAACACGCCTATTCCGGCTCTCCTATTCACTCGGCGTGGTACCGAATTCGTGGAAGACAGCCTTGGTGCATCCCATCCCTAAAAAAGGAGATCGCTCTAACCCGTCTTACTATCGGCCCATAGCCATAACCTCCTTGTTCTCCAAAATTATAGACACAATCATCAACTCTCAGCTCCTCAAGTATTTAGAAGAGCACCAGCTGATTAGCGACCGTCAGTACGGTTTCCGTCGCGGCCGCTCAGCTGGTGACCTTCTAGTATACCTAACTCATCGATGGGCGGAAGCAGTTGAGTCCAAGGGGGAGGCATTGGCAGTTAGTTTGGACATAGCGAAGGCCTTTGATCGGGTATGGCACAAAGCGCTTCTCGCGAAGCTGCCTTCCTATGGGCTTCCTGAGAAATTATGCGAGTGGATCACCAGTTTTTTGGCTGACCGGAGTATCAAGGTCGTTGTCGACGGTGCGTGCTCCGACCTTAAATCTGTCAATGCTGGTGTTCCCCAAGGCTGCGCGCTATCACCGACACTGTTCCTTCTGAATATCAATGATATGATGCGAATTAGCAACATACATTGCTATGCGGATGACAGTACTGGTGATGCTACATACTCCGGCCGAAGCAGTATTTCTCGGGAACACGTCGAAGAGTGCCGAAACAAGCTTGTGTCTGAAGTCGAGAATCGACTTACCGATGTCTCGGAATGGGGTCGACAAAACCTGGTTATTTTTAACCCCAAAAAGACACAGCTTTGCGTGTTCACCGCAAAAAAGACGCCCTTTGTCGTATCACCTCGATTTGAGGATACTCTCCTGACAGCCTCAGCTAGTGTCGGAATCCTGGGAGTTGACATATCGAATTACGTTCAGTTTCGCGGTCATTTGGTAGGCAAGGCTAAACTAGCCTCCAAAAAGCTCGGTGTGCTCAGCAGAGCGAAACAGTACTTTTTGCCGGTCCATCGCCTTCAACTTTATAAGGCACAGGTTCGGCCTCACATAGAGTACTGTTCGCATCTCTGGGCCGGAGCTCCTCAGTACAGCTTCTTCCTCTTGATCGCATTCAGCGTAGAGCGGTTCGAATCGTTGACTACCAGGCCATTTCGAAACAGCTTGACTCTTTGGCATTGCGCAGAGATGTAGGTTTTCTCTGTGTCTTTTATCGTATATATCATGGAGAGTGTTCCGACGAGTTGTTTGGATTAATTCCTGCCGCCGAATTCCACCATCGCGTCAAAACTTGAAGTTCCATCCTCACCATCTCGATGTCTGGAAATCCACAACTGTGCGTTTCTCCCGACACTTTTTACCTCGCACTACTCTGTTGTGGAACCAATTACCGGCAGGGGTATTTCCGAACGGATACGACATAGGGACCTTCAAGAAAAGAGCTTACTCATTCTTAAAAGGCCGGCAACGCAACTGCAAGACCTCTGGTATTGCAAATGTCCATGGGCGGCGGTGATCACTTACCATCAGGTGCACCTCTTGCTCGTTTGCCCCCTCTTCTATAAAAAAAAAAACCTAGGGAGTTTATAATTTGGTCCATCAATAATAATGTTGAGTTTTTTGATTTAAGTATGTAGGTATGTGTAATAAAACTGAATATTATGTGCATATTTTGTACTTTTCAGCTTTGATTTCATTGTCATTAGCATAAACAAATACGTACTCCAAGAAAATACTAACCATTAAACTTAAGTTTTACAACGTTTTGTCCGTTCTTTATTATATGATAAATTGTAACGGAACGCGACGTAACAGTAACTGGAGGGTGCTGAAAGGTACTGGCGAGTCTGTGTCAGGTTGATATCCTTCGGGACGTTCTTGCCGATGAAAACGGTTATAGAGTGCAGGAAGGAAATATTTTGAGATTGAACTGCTAGAGATTTTAACAAAAAGAAACCAAATTATATCTGTGAATCTAGAGTTTAGCGCGTTCAACTAATTAAAGAAACCTTCATTCAATATTTTGTATAAAAACACTTGTACTCTTCTGCTTAAACATACTGTTCTTTTTATACAATAAATTTATTGTGAAATATTACAAATGTTTTTATATAAAATATTAAATGGAAATGGAGTTATAGTTAGAATAGTTCACTAAGTGCGGACGACAAAGAGTGTCGAGTATAATTTTTAAAATTAAAAACAATGGGTAAATTATGTACAATTTTAGTAACTTAATGATTTTATATGCTCGCTATAAAGACTTTATATCTCTAAGGAAATTGACGCACTAAAATTTATTGATTTAAAATTTTACAAACAAAACAATTGGCAAAAACAGTACATCATCCCGTGTTCGTTCGGGCCTCCTAGAAGAAAAGACAATCTGCCGTTCTGCCAGGCAGTTTGTTAAAGGCGAATGATTGGCTTCATGTGTTACTACTATCGTGAGTAGTAGGTGGTAGAATTCTGAAACATCGCGCTTAGTCTTGGCTTCCTTGGTACCACGACCTTACCCTGCCGCAATAGCGTCAATGCTTGTCACTGTCGTGTTCCGGTTTGGAGACTTATGCACGTTGCATTACTACCCCGCCACACACATAGTAACGCAATATTAACATTTTTGGTTATGGTTGTCCTATCCTTCAGGAGAGCCATTTGCTTGTTTGGTATCTTATATTACATAAAAAAATACTTTTCGGTCCCAACCTCAAGCCTTCACACTTCACAACTTAAAACCGAATCAACTAATTGTCAACCAACAGGTCTGTTGTAATTCTACAATGTACAGAATATTATGTTTCAGTCGTCGCACGTCGCGGCTACATTATCGCGACACGGCAGATTGGTGTTGTTGTGTGTGGTCAACTAATTCGCTGAATCACAAATCACTCTTTGACCGTCCCGTTGGCTTAGTGGTAGGCGATCATTATTATGCAATCAGTCGGGCTCGGATTCGATTCCCGATAAGAACCAATATCTGTGTGATAAGCATTGATGTTTATATTCCTTGGTTTGGGTGTTTATTAAATGCATTTCCATGCATAACTATAATTGATTACGATACATATCACAAGTAAATTATTTGCTTTGAATTTAGATTAATTCATGTAATTCCTTTAGTGATTTTATTATTTATTATTTGAACTTTTTTCATTTTGACTTAATAATGTAGGTTTGTGTAGAGTTTTTGTGCGATAAAATTCATCTCCCTTTTGCATTGGTGCAGCGATTCGGTGCAGCGCACGTTGAAGCGAGTTAAATTTTTGTCGATCAGAACTTGTGACTATGTAGTTCGCCGTAGCACAAACACAAAGTTTTATCTCGACAACGTTCCACGAATCTTCACGCGATAATGTGGCCTCGTTAACACGGATTGCTTGTTGATTGCGTCGTGACGTTATGTTAATAGGAAACGTTTACATGGATCGTGTCATTTACGATTCTACAAGAAATCGATAAAAAGGTGATGTATGTGTGTGCTGTGTTGTTGTTTAAATGTTTCCGCCACGACTATGAAGTTAAACCAATCAATTGAATTATATTAGCTATATTTCCGATTTCCGACGAGGTCAAGGGCTTGGGGAATGAGCACAGATGTTTGAATTTCGGCGTAAAAAAAATTCTTACATTTTTGGGAGGGAACTATGGAACTCTATATTTTGCGTAGCTCCATACATACGATTTTATTAATTTAATGTATTTATAATTAATTTTATATAAAAATTAGTTGCACCCAGCATCCCGCTGCATTACATAACTTTTTGGTACATCCCACGAGAACGACTTATTTTTCCGGAGTAAAAAGTATTCTGTGTGCAAATTTAGTTGTATCTACCCGTGTCTCAAATTTCATCCAAATCGGTCTAGCCGATATTGTGTGACTGCCACAGCCAAACACCCAAACATCTCATCATTGTAGTACAATTTTGATTTTTGTATATCAATGCCGGTTTTTTAGAACACCTTTTCTATTTTTTTATAGTGATACTAGCTATTGCCAGCGACTTCGTCCGCGCGGAGTTCGTATACTCCGCACTGCCCCTCCCCCGTAGGCGATAGCGTGATAATATGTAGCCTATATGTTGACCCGACCTATTAGTAATATTTATACAAAATTTGAAGTAAATCCATGCAGTAGTTTTTGAGTTTACCCCGGACATACATACAGACAAACAGACAAATAGACAAACAGACAAAAATTCTAAAAACTATATTTTTGGCTTCGATATCGATTGTAGATTACGCCCCAAGTATCCTTTAAAAAAAAATTTCAATGTACAGTTTTGACTTTCCTACGATTTTATTATGTGCTAGCTGTTGTCTGCGACTTCGTCCGCGCGGACTTCGTTTACTCCGCACAGCTCCTCCCCCGTAGCTAATAGCGTGGTAAAAATAGATAGCGTGATAATATGTAGCCTATATGTTGACCTGTTAGTAATATTCATGCAAAATTTGAAGTAAATCCACGCAGTACTTTTTCGATTTACCCCGGACATACATACAGACAGACAAACATACAGACAAACATACAGACAAACATACAAAAATTCTAAAAACTATATTTTTGGTTTCGATGTCGATTGTAGATGACGCCCAAAGTATTCTTTAAAAAAAAAGTTCAATGTACAGTTTTGACTTTCCTACGATTTTATTATATGTATAGATGTATAGATATGATTTCGTGATATTGTGAGGACTACACTGTTGTATTAAGGAAACCTGTAAAAATAGTTGTAAATGTGAATAAATAAATAAATAAAATCTAAACATCCAAACATACAAACTTTAACGGTACCAAATTTCATGCTTTTCATATTGTACAGACAAGATAATTTTTTAAATCTTGCAGTTTTAGAATTTAAAGAAAATTATATTTTGCATTAATATTAACAGCTGTGGGCTGCAGCTTCGCACGAGTTAAAATTATTGGTCGAGTGGTTAGCGACCCTGACTACGCAATCAATGGGGTCCGGGTTCGATTCCCGGCAGGGACAGGCATTTGTGTGATGAATACAGATGTTTTGTATTTCTGGGTTTGGGTGTTTATTAAATATATTAGAGTATTTATATATGTATTTCTATGTATTAGTATCGTTGACTGACATCCATACTGCAAGCATATAATTAGCTTACTTTGGGGTTAGATCAATTTGTGTCATTTGTCCAGTGATATTTATTTATTATTATTATTTATTATTTTTCTATCACTCGGGAACACTATTTTTTGTACCTCTAACTACGTGTATGCTGAAATTAATGTGCGGCCAACTCCTTAAAACGTGAAAGGTTAATAAAGCTTAAAAGTCTAAAAAGAAAGACATTCGCATTTAAAAAACCAAAGTTTTGTAACAGAAATCAATCTATACATATAATAAAATCGTAGGAAAGTCAAAACTGTACATTGGATATTTTTTTTAAATAATACTTGGGGTGTGATCTATAATCGATATCGAAGTCAAAAATATAGTTTTTAGAATTTTTGTCTGTTTGTCTGTTTATCTGTTTGTCTGTTTGTCTGTATGTATGTCCGGGGTAAACTCAAAAAGTACTGCATGGATTTACTTCAAATTTTGCATGAATATTACTAACAGGTCGGGTCAATATATAGGCTACATATCATCACGCTATCACCTACACGGGAGAAGCAGTGCGGAGTAAAAGAGGTCCGCGCGGATGAAGTCGCAGGCAACAGCTAGTAAATTATAAATTCGTTCATAAAAGGCGAACGATTGGCTTTACACGTCACCACCATCGTGACCACTAGGTGGTAGAGTTCAGGAACGTCTACACCGGCTTTTAGTACCACCGATTTACCTGCCGCGATAGCGTCTGTGCTTTTCGTTGTCGTATTCCGGTTTTAAGGGTAAGTTAGTATGCAAACTAATGCGTATGGTAAACTACACTGCCATACAGATAGCTAGCTACCCGTATTTTACATCTTTGGTATTCATAAGAGCCCGGTTACACTTCGATTAGTGCGAGTGTTTAATGCAGGTGCTTAGTATTAAGCAAAATACACGTGTAGCTAGGCGTTGATTAGTGTGAGTGATTAGTAATCAGCGTAGAAAATGAATAAACGCTGGTTACTAATCACTCGGGCGAATCAACGGCTGTCTACACGTGTTTTTACTTAATACTAAGAACTTGCATTAAACACACGCACTAACGCTAATCAAAGTATAACCGGGCCTAAGCGATAATTACTTATTTCCATCAGGAGAACTATTTGCTTTTTTTATATCATAAGATAGCAAACAAGCAGATGGGTCTCCTGATGGTAAGAGTCAACCATCGCATATAGACACCAAAGATGTTAATGGTGCGTTGCTATCTTGTGGCGAGGTCTAATGCCACATGCATAAGTTTACCGGCTACCTTACCCTCCAAACCGGAACACGACAGCGACAAGCACTGACGCTATTGCGGCAGGAATAGGTAAGGCGGTGGTATCTGACCCGGGCGAGACAATGCAGAACTCTACCACCTAGTAGCCACGATGGTAGTGACTCGATAGCCAATCGGTTGTCTTTTACGACCTGCCTGGCAGAACGGCAGTTGGCCTATTCTTCAAAGGAGGCCGGGACCAACGCGGCTTGTTGCTGTCCCTTGAGATAAAAAAAAAACAGTAGCAGTCGTGGGACTGCCGATAGAAGTGAAAACGGAACTATTAAGTTGAGAGTAATTAAAACTATATAACTATATAAAGCGTCCAACGCGCACATAATACAGTCAGAAATAGTCGATGTATTAGTGTATACGTGTACACAGGCTACTGCGCGTGCGCTAGTCTGGCTCTCCATAGCTATAGATATACTATTATCATTAGCATGTCGGTGACGCGAACCGAGGATTTTACCCTCTACCAAAACGCTCAACGCGCCTAAAGAAGTTTTCACTTCAATTATAGTGACAGGAATCCGCAGTTGATACACAGAAAGCTTACAGAAACATTTGAACTTAGTAAAAAAGTAAACAAAATGTTGTTTTTAATAAAAATTATCAATTTTAATTCTCGCATCGTAGCTGCCAAGTCAAAACTCGGCGCGAGGCGGCCCCGAACGCTCACGGGACTAAATCAATATGATATGACAGTTACGGTCAATTTATGGCCCCCGGTTAATTACAAACGGGTGGGGAGGGGGGAGGATCTAATGATTTGTAAAGATGCTGGGTGCGTTATGTTTCCATGTTTTCTTTTAATATGGGGTCATGAATATTACAATCTGTAATATATTTACTTTATAAATCACTCGCGAGCCCTCCTGTCATGGGTGTGACGTTGAATTTGTTACAATGAATCGCCTTTATATTAATAATCGGATTTAAAGAATAAATATACTTATAAATTTATTTAATATTGTAAAAACATTGTATGTCCATAGGTACCTATTTGCGTTTAGCTGTTACTTGGCGGTTTCGATCGCGTGACCAAAAATCACTACTTCCCTTTGCTCAGTCGGGTAACAAAGTATGTCACTCCAATGTCACTCCTGGACAATGTAGCTTTTTAAAAGTAAAAGATTTTTTAAATAATTCGGTCGAGTATGTACCTACTCTTTGAGTTAAATCGTAACAAACAACGAATAAACAAAAAAAAAACTTCTTTTTTATAATATGATTTAGATAGTTTTTGCTATTAAAAGAGCTTGTTTTTTATTCTGTGATAAAAAACAAATTGGTAAACTGCGTGTCGGGCCACGCGCAATGTAGGGTTCCGAAGTTGTCTATCACAATAGTGCGGACTAAGAAGAGGGCTTTATTGTTTCATCCTATGAACATTTAACTTATTTAACGTCAATGAGTAATGACGGATATATCTGCACCATAGGCTTACCGCCTTTAAAAAATTCTTCAAGTACATTTTATAAGTTGGACGACTATTACTCAAAAACTTGTAAAGCATCCTAATGATAGTTTTCCTTCTAACATCATTATATTTACTACTACTGTGAATTTTTTCTCAACCTCAAAAGCAACCATTTAGCTGGCCGAGAAGGGGACACTTGCCGGTATCAAAAATTAACACTTTAACATTAACACAAACGAGTCTCTTATCAAAAACGGTGGAAAGAGAAAAACATCGCCTATAGGACACCAAAGATGTTAATGGTGCGTTGCTATCTGTGTTGCGGGTTAGGAATGCCACATGCATAAGTCAACCGGCTACCTTGTTCTTCAAATCGGAATATGACAATGAAAATATTGACGCTATTGCGGCAGGAATAGGCAAGGCGATGGTACCAATTACCCGGGCGAGTCGTTGCGTAACTCTATCACTAAGTATTAATGATCGTGGCCACACGTATAGCCAATTGTTTGTCTTTTACCAACTGCCTGGCATAATGGCAGATGGTATGTTCTTCAAAGGAGGCCCGGACTACGACCAAGGTTTTAAGAATGAGTCAAACATTTTTTTTTTATATCATAAGATAGCAAACAAGTAGATGGGTCTCCTGATGGAAAGAGTCAACCATCGCCTATAGACACCAAAGGTGTTATTGGTGCGTTGCTATCTTGTGGCGAGGTCTAATGCCACATGTATAAGTTTACCGGCTACCTTACCCTCCAAACCGGAACACGACAGCGACAAGCATTGACGTTATTGCGGCAGGAATCGGTAAGGCGGTGGTACCAGACCCGGGCGAGACAATGCAGAACTCTACCACCTAGTAGCCACGATGTTAGTGACTCGATAGCCAATCGGTCGCCTTTTACGACCTGCCTGGTAGAACGGCAGTTGGCCTATTCTTCAAAGGAGGCCGGGACCAACACGGCAATACTTAGCCATTCACTTTTCCTGTAGAATCACTAGTGTTATTTATATAATCTGTATCGATCCGTTTGTTATGCGCGCGCGTCACCGGCTGTCAATCACTCACTGACGGCAGCGGTGAGGGTTTTGTAATACCTTTTATTTTTTACCCAACTACGCAACGCAGAGAAATAATACTTTTATAGCCTGATGAAAAATAATAATAAATAGTATCATCACGCCAGTTCCGTTGTGTGTTAGCAAGTGAGCAGTATGTCTCTTTATCTAAAATCTATACTTGCTTTCCGATCCACCGGTTCGTCATCCCCACTACCACACTAGGTCGTAGAGTTATGCATTGTCTCGCCCGGGTCTGGTATCACCTCCTTACCTTTTCCTGCCGCAATAGCGTCAGTGCTTACCGTTTACCGTTACCGTTTATTTCTAGGGATAGCCGGGACTCACAGCTTTACGTGCTCATCCGAGATACTGGTTTCTTAACAAACCATGAGGATTCAAACTGGTGCTGCTATTTTAAAGTTCACTGCCAAAGTTGTTTGATTTGGATTTTTATTAATTGCTCATATACATAGGTACCACATTGGATTTATATAATAACTCCCGAACGGATAAACCGATTTTGAAGCAATTTACGGCATTTAAAGTAGTTTTAAAAGATAGAGCAGATTAAAATTTGTAATCGGAATTAATTTGGAAGTTATTATATCAATGGTTATTATAAAAACATTGTTTTCCCGAAAAAAATGGATTTTTCAAAATTTTTTAATATTTTCTGGGCCACGTCCGTTCAGATTTTCAGGAAGTCTTACTTTTGGGGAAATTGTCAAATGTCATCAATCACGTTTCGATCGGTCAAGCCGATCAAAAGTTATGAGATCTTTACATACACACATATATACCTACATACATACAGACGTACTGACGTCATCGTGAAAACAGAAACTCAAAAATTGGAGATCTAGTGAAAACTCGATTTTAAAAATCATGGCATATTCAGGTTGATTTATTTCATATAACCATCTAAAACTAATTGTTTAGCTAGCAAAAGCATTTTAAAGTCTTCGCAAACCTGCAGTATTTTTTAAAAGCATATACAACGATATTCCACACAGTGGACGTGAGAAAAAAAACAACTTTTTGTGTGAGAAAGTACTCTTAAAAAATATTTTTAAACAGTTTATTTTACCATTTTGTTGTCATGACTAATAAGTATATTCTTGCCAAATTACAGCTTTCTGGTTCTAAGGGTTGAGCTGCGGACGGATGGACAGACATGGTGAAACTATAAGTTGATTTCGGAACCCCAATAAATGAAAAAATAAACTAAATAGTATTGTTGATGGTTCAATAATATGTAGGTAAAACCAACGGTCATAACTAGTAGTCATATTAGCATCGATATTTATATCCGTATCGAGCTGGCCGCGTGTCGACGTCACCTGTCAATCAATCATATCAGTCAGTTATCGAATGATAGCGGCGTTGCGAGGCTCCGGCCTTTTTTGTTCGCCATTTTCTAATTTTATCATTACTGCTCAATACTTAAGCAAAAATATGAACTATGTTACTATACACACACGCACACACACACACACAATTTTTTTTATTATAAAATGTTATAATTTTTTTATTATAAAGAAATAATGTGTTATATTTATTATTTTTTTATTATAAAGAAATCCACAACTGTGCGATTCTCTAGGCACTTCTTACCACGCACTACTCCTCTGTGGAATCAATTACCGGCGGGGGTGTTTCCGAACGGATACGACTTAGGCACCTTCAAGAAAAGAGCATACTCCTTCTTAAAAAGCCGGCGACGCAGCTGCAAGACCTCTGGTGATGTGGCTGTCCATGGGCGGCGGTAATCACTTACCATCAGGTGAGCCTCCTGCTCGTTTGCCCCCTTTTTTCTATAAAAAAAAAAGTAGCGAACAAGCAGTTCGCTCTTCTGATGGAAAGAGACAACCATCGCCTATACATACTGAAGGTGTTAATGATGTGTTGCTATCCTTGTAGCAGGGCTTAACTGCCACCTTTATAAGTATACCAGCTACATTATCCTAAAAAACCAGAACGTGACAGTGACAAGCATTGATACTATTGCGGCAAGGATAGGTAAGTCGATGATACCGAACGGGGCGTGACAATGCGGAACACTACCACATATATAGTAGCCACGATGGAATTGACTGGCATAGCCAATATTTCATCTCTTATAAATTGCCTGGCAGAACGGCAGAGGTCAATTTTTAAAGGGGGCCTGGACCAATACGGGAATGTATATTTTAGGAGTAAATGCGAAAGTCGGTCTGTCTTTCACACTTTCACGGCTAAACCGATTAAACGATTTTGATGAAATTTACCAAAAGTAGATTGTGTTTACTCCAGACTTCAAATATATTTAAAACCTGGAGTCATAATATACTTCTATTATATTAATCCTTAAGTGACTAAAAGAGGAGACTCATGACAACATATAATAAGTTTAATAAATAGGTACATGACCTACCTCGTTGATCGGATGTTAGTCTGATTGCTGTAAGCTGTCGGATTGATTGTCGAGCCCGGAAAAAATATTATACAAATAAATAAATAAGAATATAACTAAACAAATTACATGATTTGATCTAACCCTAAATAAGGAAATTATTTGCTGTATTATGGATATTAGTCCACGACATTAAAGCATAGAAATACATATATAAATACTGTTACATACATATTAAACACAACAAACCCAAAAATACAAATATCTCTGTTCATAACACAAATGTTTGTCCCTGTCGGGGATCGAACCCGAGCCCCATCCATTCGTAGTTAGATTTGCTAACCACTCGATAAACGAGGCAGTCAAGCATTTTGAACTAGAAAAGTCTCAGTTCTTCCTGGAGTCCGGAAGATGTTAATAACAGTGTTGATTACTTATGTAATTTTTATTCTTAGTGGTATTCGCTGCTGATAGAGATAACTGCTCTGGTTCAACATTAAAAAGTGGGTTATGGATGTAATCAGAGGCATCTTGAATCTGCCTACCTGTCGAGGAACTTAGCGTAATGATTATTTAAATTTTGCCTGCGAAGGATAGGTTTGCTTATTAAACTTTAAATTAAACCGATTTTATGATATCATTTCCTTTGCAAAACAATTAAGTCATAAACACACGTATCCTCAACTGAATAACGATTTTATGTAGAAAGCTTAGAGTTTATTATTGCATGTGCGTTGACAGTTGTGCAATATAAAATATGCAGTGTAATTATATTGAATCTGCCGGCCTGTCTGTCAGTGCGTCAATCAAACGGTGACGCGGCAATGATGTGGATTGATTGGGACGGACAAACGCACAGATTAAACTGATTTCAGATACGCTCTATAACGTCGTGACTGGAAACAATCACTTGTATATTTATTTTATATCGTGTATGATATAATATAAACAAGCAAATATTTCTCATGATGGAAAAAACTAACATCATTTTTGGACACTAATCATTTACGAATAGGTCCGTGAGACCAGAGCTTAGGGCGGTTCATTCTAGAGGCGGCAATATTTATAAATGAAATGTTTAATATATACTTTTTGTAGTTTGCACTTGGTGAAACTTCGTTTGTAATAATGATGAAGTGTGTGGCCGCGTTTCCGATCCCATAGTAGTTTTTAAAAAAATGTTGACGCGTCAAAATAACTTTGTAAAAAGTTTTATTGAATGAAGTACGTCTGATTTTTGTACCCTTAAATTTCCCCTTGATGGTCCCGGGCTCCCTTGAAAAATAGGCCAACTGCCGTTCTGCCAGGCAGATCGTAAAAGGCCGATTGGCTATACGAGTCACTAACATCGTGGCTACTAGGTGATAGAGGTTTGCATTGTCTCGCCCGGGTCTGGTACCACCACCTTACCTATTCCTGCCGCAATAGCGTCAGTGCTTGTCACTGTCGTGTTCCGGTTTGGAGGGTAAGGTAGCTGGTGTACTTATGCATGTGGCATAACACCTTGCCAAAAGATAGCAACGTACCATTAACACCTTTGGTGTCTATAGGCTCGTTTGTTATCTCATACTATAAAAAAACTTGTATGGTTTCATAACATACTTTTGTGTAATTTATATCGCCAACCGGTTTTACTTTTTACGGCATTTTTAGGGCTACGAGACTTTCAGAACGTCAATTATATGTTTATAAAACTCTCGTAGCTCTTAAGATGACGTTAAAAGTGAAACGGTTGCCGATATTAGCTAATTAAATTATGTTTTATGAAACAGTACAAGTGTATTTATGTTTATATAATTATAAATGCTTGATTTTAATAATTACTTCCCAGAAATCAAAAACAGCGGCATATCAGTCTGGGCCTAAGGCGGCAGCAACAACCTGAATCATAAATGATAATATTAATTCGAAATCCGGGTAAGACGTAACAGAATTCTACCACCATTCACAGAACTCAGTCACGATGGTAGTGACTTTTTGGCTAATTTTTATCAAAATCGTTCCAGCCGTTCTTGAGTAATAATAGGACATAATTATGTATGCTTAAATTTACCGCCTTACTCTACAAATAAAAACACTGCAGTCATAAGCACTAACGCTATTGGTACATGAATAGGTATGGCGGCGCCAAAACCGGGCGAGATATTTCATAACTCACAACAAATTCTATCGTAATATAAAATCCTTGCCAGCACCGGTTTATTAATTCAAAACCCTTATAAATTTGCTCCATAAGGAAACCGGTATTTTTGTGGTTAAGGTAGAGCCAAACGTTTACAAACCGTTGTTTGTGTACTTGCGGTGATTTAGGTTTGAAAATTAACCGGTTTACAAGCCCTGCTTTAACATCTCATTACCAAAATTGGATTAGCGGTTAAAACGTGATAGCATAACAGACAAACAGAAAACAGACAGACTTTTGCAATTATTATAATATTAATAAGTAAGTATGAATTATCAGATCGGTAAAATGCAACGATTTTTTTCGGAATATCTGAATTACTGCTGGCCTTATGGGCCGTCACAGCTTCACTGGTCGCAAGGGCGAGCAGAGTGCTCAGCCAGAATAAAATGCAACGATGTTTATCTCAACCTATCTCGCTAACTGGTGAACTGGTAAATTGTCGTGGATTGGAATGTTTTTTGACGTTTGTTTTCCTCTGCCTACCCTGCAAGGGAACCGGCATAATGAAATACATTTACTAATACTAGCAATCACCTGTGGCTAAAATTCGACCCTAGATTAAACAATAACATATACCTACGTATACATATTATTTTATATGTATATAATAATATACATATACATATAAAATATACATATTTGTTTAATGCAATAACATATACATATTTATTTAATTATTTTTATTATAAATGTGTGTATATTATCATGTATGCCACATGAATATACATAGTGTGTGTAATGATTATTTTTATTAATTTAATGTATTTTTAATGGATATTTTTTTTGAAATATTAAGTTTCTGCTGTACTCCGAAATGTAAACTGTGACAAATTTCATACACCACCATTCCCGCCATTGTCTTAAAAAGGGTACAAAGTTTTTCTTTCACGTATTAATATATATATATATATATATATATATATATATATATATATATATATATATATATATATATATATATATATATATATATATATATATATATACAGGGTATAACAAAAATAAGCACTAACTTTCAAGGGTATACGTGTACATGAACTAAACAAACACCTGGTAAAATATTATACCAAAAGGCACACATTTTTTGTTTCATATAAATTTAGTAAAATAAGAAATTAAAGTTTATTTTCACACCCCTACCTTGAAGATGGAAGTGATGTGACGTCAGCAACACGTTGAATGAATAGCGTGACGCACACATAGACATGAAGAATACCGCGTACTTGTACTTACACACATTTAATAAGCAATTTTTTACATATTACTTTCGTCACTGATTAATTATTATACATTAATCCAAATTCACTATTTACAGGCAATAATAAAACAACACTGTCTTCAAATTAATTTATAAGTAAGGTTCAAAATGACCACCACCCTTCTCAATGCAAAGAGCAGTTCTGCGTAACATTGATAACCTTACATTATGCAACATATGTGGGGTTATGGACCTAAATGCTGCATTAATTTTACCTTCCATCTCTTCACGTGTATGACATTCCACAGAGTAAACTTTATTTTTCACATAACCCCATAAAAAGTAGTCTAGGCACGTGGGATCTGGAGAACGAGGTGGCCAAGGCACCGGGCCACTTCGACCTATCCACTCTGCAAATCGATCGTTTAAATAATCACGCACAGGGCGTGCAAAGTGAGCGGGTGCTCCATCGTGCTGAAAAATTATATTACGGTATACATTCAGTGGAAGATTTTCCAGATGTTCTTCTAAATCCTCTCTCAGGTGTTGTAGGTACCTTTGAGCGTTAAGACCCTGAGGTAAAATAGTCGGCCCCAAAACATAGTCCCCAACGATGCCTGCCCAGACATTAATTCTCCACTGGTGCTGAAAGCTACTTTCACTCGAGGCATGCGGGTTATTATGTGCCCACACATGCTCGTTGTGCAAATTGAGCACACCATTTCTTGTGAAAGAAGCCTCATCTGTCCATAAAATATTAAAAGCAAATTCGGGATTTGCTTCAGCACGGTTCTGGTACCACCTACAAAAGTCCATTCTGGGCATATGGTCTGCAAGTCCTATCTCCTGAGTCCTTGAAAAATGGTAGGGATGTCGTCCATCATCCTGCAGAGTACGCCACACCACCATATGGTTTACATTTAACATAGCACTGCATCGGCGTGTGCTGGTCCGAGGATTCTCGTCAAAATGATTTAGAATTCGAGTCTCAATAGCAGTACCTACTCTTGAATTAGGACGTCCAACGTTTCGTTCGCGGTGGAAGGAACCAGTACGCTGAAGTCGTAAACACATGTTACGGAATACTGAGTACGGAGGTAAATGACGTTGTTCTGCTGGTGGCCTTCCATCAATAAACCGTTGTCGGTAAATCTCCCTCGCTTCATTAATGCTACCATTCCTAGCAGCACCAACACATAGCATCATTTCGTAAAATTCACTATTAGTGTAAAGGTGACGGTCATTATTATTTCTACGTGGCATTTTTAAAATCGCGATTTCCAATCAATGGGTATTAAGTAAGATTCATAAAAATCGGCAATAATAGCAATAGTTACGCTCTCCAAAGACAAACGGCAACTGAATAAAAAAATAAAAATTCCTTTACAATTATCTAGGTACTTTTCCGAACTAATTAGGGTTCAGTGAAACAAATTTAAAAATAATCTTCTTCATCTTAGAGTTTATTCCGGTTATTCTCCACGCTTGCGCTAGGAACGAGTTTGAGTTTGCCGTAGCGACTGTCGTCTAACCTCCGAACCTCTCTGGAGGAAGCCGGTGCCAGGACCTCTTTCATTGTACAGCAGTCAGGTTGTCTTGGGTCCCGAAGGTGGTGGTGGGACCCCTTGCACCATAAATAAAAAAAAATCATTTCCCGTGTTAGTTTGAGTGCCTTAAGAAGAATTACCCTCCATTCTACCAGGCGAACTGAGAATCGAACCCAGTACCTTACGAAGAAACGCCTAAACCGGCATCACTCTTATCATAAAAGTGACAAAAATGTTGACTAAAACTATACGGAACTACATATTAGTATGATTTTACATAAAAACAAAATGGCAGAAAAAAGGGAGTGTCTTGTCTCTTTCCGAAAGTGGTCTTTTCGCCAATCAAAGCGTTTCGTTGCACTTTGTATAAGCCGCAAAACACGTGTAAGTTCTAAAGGCCTGTACAAACGACCGGCGGCGGCTTTAAAGTTAACTTAATACTTTTTCATTTCCAGTATGATAAACAATATTTTGATGAAAAAGATTAATTTTTCTGAATGAATGAACAGGTTGATATGTAATCCCGGCAATCGCTAAAATTAGCAATAGTTTTCGTTGGTTTCGCTTGCGTGGTTTATTTTTGACATTCACAAAAAACTCTAACCACGCGTGCGAAGCCGCGAGCAACGGCTAGTATTTTATAAAATCTTTGATCTAAAATGTAATCAAAAAAACGTAGTCAAAAATTATCTTTTTCCTGAAATAACTACTACTTAGAAAGGTCTTGCCAATTTCTCCCGTGAAATAGCTTTGCTGTGTTTCGGAGAGAAGGGCAAGACAGGCACTGTAATTACTGGCACCGAGACTTAACATCTTATGTCTCAGGATCTTAACATCTTATGTCTCTAACACATGAATGGAATACCTGGGCTAGTTCCAGCCCAGGTATCCCATTTTTGTTCATTAGCGACGTCGACCACTTACCATCAGGTGGCACGTCTGCTAGTTTGCCTATCTCAATAACATAAAAAAAGGTAAGAAGAGGCGCACCTAAAACAAACTTTAGGTTGGTACTAAGTTCCATCAGCCATGTAGTGATAGTGACAAACGAGCCTATCAACTCACCGGGAACATTCCGATTCTTGACATTTTTTTAGCAGTGCTAGCCATGTCAAATTTCATATGTAACGAAAATTAATTTGCGCAATTAAAATTCCCGCGGAAAATATTCAGTAGTGTGTGTGAGCAAGGCCTTAAGTCGGGCGCTTGGTGTTGAGACGCCTAGCGCGATGTCGGTAATACTTCAAATCAAAGGACTTCTAGGCTAATCAATGCGTAGGTTTATTTGTCAAAAATGCTTATAAAAGGTTGTGTTGTGTCTTAACTCTTAATGATAATGCATATTTATTTTGCGAAGTGTCGTGTTATCAACGAGAAAGTTTTACTAAGTTTTTAGAATTGTGTGTAAAAAAAGTGATAATAGCTATGATTTACCTGCTCAAAAACTAATTACCTATTTAGACACCTTGTTATGTGAAGTTAGAAGCAAACAGGGTAGGTACTAGAGGTAAGTATTATGCCATTAAAACAGTTTGTAAGTTGAAACCATGCCAGATAATACATTGTAAAATGCCTATGAATCACGGAATAGATTTAGGTACCTACACTGAAAACACATGTGAATAGTTGACTTTGAAGGTGGATATTGTGTGATGAAGTAATTTATGTAATGTGTTTTCATAACAAAAAGATACCTTAATTAGTTATATTGGATTATTTGCCACGATTGTTTTAGAATGTATGTACCAAACTAATAGTTTCACTCAGAGTTAGAAATAATAATCCAGGTCACAATAAATTTTAGGTACACAGCTGATATAATTTTGTTGCCAGGCGGGAGATTTTCCTGCATGAAATGCCTAATAGCCGCAGGTTTGCCTTACGTAAACTAGGTATGAGACTACTAGGTAGGTATTTACGATTAATAAAATTTTATGAGATTTTTTTTATTGAATATGAGTATAGTAATTAATAATTATTTTAATATGATCGTAATATGCTATCGAGTGACACCAATAGTCGGACAGTGTTTTTTTTAACATAATGTAATAATTATGGCTATCAAAACCCAGTTAAGTTACCTATGAATCAAATTGTCCAGCCTGGTAATCAAACTAAGGACCCTCATGGGTTTATTCCAACATCAGTCCTGGTAGAAAAAAATATAAAAAAACTCTTTAAATAATATCTACATTATTTACTCTGTCAAGTAATTAGTACTTTGTTGTGCGTCTAGCAGTTCATTGACATCTATCATATGATTGTGACCTTTCATAGCTGCGTAAACCGTGCGCGTACGTTACTGCGTGCTATACTTCAGGGCTGCCACAGATCATTTTGAAAAAAAACTTTGACATTCATTTTCTCAGAAATTTCATAGTTTTTATTTATTAAAAATGTATAATTAAAGAGCTAACCACACATCCTGAACGCTCCTTCAGTATTAGTGCTTATTTTTGTTATACCCTGTATATATATACCTATGTAGATTGACGTGTCTACCGTCTCGGCAAGCGTCGAGTTCACAGGAACATAATTCAAACGAGCAAAACCAAAGACAATAGGATAAATAAATTGATCACCGACAGCCGTTTGATGTGATTATACTTTCAAATACGTCATTTAGTATCAAGTGTTTGCTGCCGCGGCTGCTCCCACGTCACCTTAACATAGCTGTTACATGACATTATGCCTTATTGGTTTACCTTATAATGCTATGGAATCGTTAAGACTTGTTTACATGGCACGACATCAATTTTAGTTTGCTGTATTCAAGTTTTTTTTTTATATCATAAGATAGCAATCAAGCAGATGGGTCTCCTGATGGAAAGAGTCAACCATCGCCTATAGACACCAAAGATGTTAATGGTGCGTTGCTATCTTGTGGCGAGGTCTAATGCCACATCACATGCATAAGTTTACCGGCTACCTTACCCTCCAAACCGGAACATGACAGCGACAAGCACTGACGCTATTGCGGCAGGAATAGGCAAGGCGGTGATACCAGACCCGGGCGAGACAATGCAGAACTCTACCACCTAGTAGCCACGATGATATTGACTCGAATAGCCGATCGGTCGCCTTTTACGACCTGCCTGGCGGAACGGCATTTGGTCTATTCTTCAAAGGAGCCCGGAACCAACACGGGGAAGAAATTCATCAAATATTATTTCCTGATAGATTACCGAAGATTCCATAATTGTGTTAAAACTAGGTACTGCGTAAAAAAGAAAATGCTAAATTGAATCCACTGATGGTAATTGGTGGGTAAGGTAGCCGGTAAACTTATTATGAATTTAACATCACTCAAACTAATAATGACACGTTATTAGTATCGAATTACGGTTATCAGGAGAAACACCTGCTTATTGTCTATCCTATACTATAAAAGTATTTAAAAAATCTTGCAATTATCAAGTTCTTGCGAATATTAATTAGATTTGCATATAGTTTATTTAATCGTTTGCAATAAACTATAATGAAATATGACACTTGGTTATATTAAGACACGATATAAAAGTCGTGTAGTGTAAAAGTTCAGTGAGCTGTCGCCGTCAGTTTTGTTATATGGCTTATCAAATACGGCGGTAATTGCGACGTTGACCTTTATTATGCAAAATCCCCTGGACCTTGTTGATGGCGTTTGTATAGGAAACATATTTCATTGCTGCTATGCAAAACTTAGAATTGTCGTTTCGTGCTTATTACATGATGTCAATTGAGTTCCGTACGGGACGTCGCACAGTGTGTTAAGTAACTCGATTTTGTTTCACTTTGTTTTTATTCAAAAATACTATAGTCAATATCATTACAAATGTCAGAGTAAAACTCTCAATGCAATACAGCTTTTAGTTCTTTTTAAAAACCGTTTCAAAGTTTGCCTATTCCGGGTCTAAAAATTTACACAATATTTTTTTGCAGAAACCAAATTAAATACTATAAAACGACGCGTCGTTGTGCGTCCAAAACGCTGCGTTTTTGGGTGTGTAAAAACATATTTTTTTAAGTAGAAATTCTTGGAATCATTGTGACATGATAGTTGATATACGACGAAATGGAAATGCGTCACGATAGAGTAACAAACATATAAATGTATAGGTTTAAGCCGGCGAGAGAATGAGATTGGATACATTACACAGTTTTTTATATTTAAAATATTTAATGGTTCCAAAACTAGCCAGATACGAGCAGTACAACTTAAACTTCTAAAATACAACTTGTTTAAAATGAAGTGTGTGACCCGGTGTTTGAACCAATAAACTCTTGTGTCAATACTGGATTCAATACCGCTAGATAATAATTGAGACTACACTGATCACGGAAAAATATGAACAAATTTAAAATATAAAAATCAAAATTAATATTATGATTTACAAGCAAATAACGTAGACAACTGACTTAAGTTAATATTTGGTCAAACACATAGATGCCTGTCTCGCTAATCGACAAACACACTGAACTAGAGCATGTATTGACTTTTGGTTTTTTACGCATATCTGTATCGCTTTTATTTCCTTTGAAGAATAGACCGTCTTGACAAAAAGAGAAAACTATCGCCTACAGGTGCTAAATATGCTAATGGTACGTTGCTATCCGTGTGGCGGGGTAATAATTCTTAATGCTTAAGTTTACCGGCTGACTTAGCCTCCAAATCAGAACATGACCTCCCCGTGTTGGTCCCGGGCTCCTTTGGCAAGCGACCGATTGGCTATACAAGTCTCTACCTTCGTGGTTACTAGGTGGTAGAATTCTGCATTGTCTCGCCCGGGTCTGTTACCACCGCCTTACCTATTGCTATACCAATAGCGTCAGTGCTTGTGACTGTCGTGTTCTGGTTTGGAGGGCAAGGTAGTCGGTAAACTTATGCATGTGGCTTTAGACCTCGCCACAAAATAGCACGCACAATTAACACCTTTAGTATCTATAGGTGATGGTTGACTCTTTCCATCAGGAGACCCATCTGCTTGTTTGCTATCTTATAATATAAAAAATTACAGCGACAAGCACTGAAGCTATCGCGGTAGGAATAGGTAGAGCGGTGGTATCAGACTGTTTATAAAAGGCGATGCATTGGCCAAGGGTATCTACCATCGTGAATACTAGGTTTCAGGCTTATTGCCACCGTCTACTGCAATAGCGTCAATGCTTATCACTCTCGTGTTCTGGTTTATAGCCGGTCATCTTTGCATGCTAACACCCCACAATATGGATGGCAACGTACAATTAACATGGTAACAACTTTCGTCTCTTTCCGTCAAGAGAACCATCTGTTCCTTTGCAATTCTATAATATGAAAAAAAAATCTTAGTCGGCAAAACTTCAACTTGAGCGCTAGTGCGACTAGGTCCTCTGGTACTTTGTGCGTATTACACGATGTCAACTAAAGGCGACATTTGCTTGACACGTGTCATAATTAAAGGGTGTTTGTCACTCGCTTATTTTAAGTTGCTGTGTACAAATTTAGACCTTATTGCCATCATACGAGACACTATCAATCAACCATTTTGTTCGTTACTTAGTTGCGGTTGTAGCGTATAATTTATGAAAGTGACACTTTATTGTCTACGTTTAAGAAAACAAACATTATATTTTTAGATATTTGCTCGAGGCGTGTGTTTATTACTATTCAAATATTTAATTACATTAACATTTTAATTATTATAACTAATAGTTAATTGGTTTTCATAAGGTTATATAATTTAGTGGCTAGTATAATTTTTATTTAAATTTCTGGTCAATATTTATTATAACTACCTCTTTAATCGGAAGAGTTTGTGTTTATTATATCTAGTAGCTGTCATTATATAAGAAAACTCTACCCAGCTCTCCCTTTTTTCATTTATGTATGTAGGTTATATAAGGATAGCATAATATACGTTCTATATTATTCTTGGAACGAAGTTCCTTATTGCGCGTTGTGAAAGGGGGCTAGACGGAAAAAATTCTTACGAAAAGTTGTCACGACACTTTTTGCTATAGTAAAGTATTGTAAGGTGTGCGGCGTGCGGATGTTTCTTTGTCTGTCTCTCTCTCTCTCTCTCTCTTATAGAAAGCAAGCCAGATATTTTCTCTATTTCGCATTGAACTTTGTGGTGTCGCGACCATTACTTTTGTTGAGTGTATACAGGTTTTATGTAAATAATAATAAAAGGAACTTCGTTCCATCCGGGTGTCCCTTGACACCTCTCAAGTTTTTTTATACATAATATATAATATATTACTAGCTGTTGCCCGCGACTGATAGGATTGGAAATAAGATGGTTGTCTTGATGAAAAGAAATGTGCATTGCCTGTAGACAGTAAATATGTACCTAACTGGAGTCTTGCCATACGTAGGTATGACCACAAGCATTAGAATACCGGCCAACCAATACCTATCTTCCAAGTAGAACACGGCAATAATAAGCAAGGACGTCATTCCAGAAGAAAGGTAAACGGTTTGTTGTCCTAAAGGATAAACTTACACGCTATGGATGTAGCATTAAGGCCCTGCCACACGGATAGCAACGCACCATTAACATCTTTGGTGTCTACAGGCGATACAAGTCATGGTTGTCCCTTCCCATATGGATATAACAAACTATCTCTATAATAAAAAACAGCCAGATACATACAGTACAACCAAAAAATTTTTTTTTATATTATAAGATAGCAAACAAGCAGATGGGTCTCCTAATGAAAAGAGTCAACCGTCGCCTATAGACACCAAAGATGTTAATGGTGCGTTGCTATCTTGTGGCGAGGTCTAATGCCACATGCATAAGTTTACCGGCTACCTTACCCTCCAAACCGGAACTACGGCAGGATTAGATAAGGCGGTGGTACCAGACCCGAGCGAGACAATGCAGAACTCTACCACCTAGTAGCCACGATGGTAGTGACTCGATACTCCAACTTAAGTTTCGCTTCTACTCACACTCGACGTTTATTTTTTGATTGGGAGGTTTTTTTCTTCCCGTTTAGTGATATTGAAATTAAGTGGAAATCTTATTAAGAGTTCGACGAGATATTGGAAGAAGGTTGTTACAGGTTTACTGCATTAAATTGTACTTTACCAAAGATAGTATTGACAGTAGAGCTATTAACTTTTGTAAATATTCACCTTTACAAAATGTTTATCGAAAACATCGTGAGTTATTGACGTCAAACTGGATGACTCAGTCCCCGTCAAAGCCGGTCAAAACATCGGTGCATCGGGAATTTTGAAACTGCGCGACCGACAGCGAAATTAACTATTTTCAATGGTCGGCACAATTTCAGCCCTCGCGGATGGAAATATTACCCCTACTACGAGTGTTTGATGCTCGATTGGTTTTTACGGGTTGAAAGCTGTCGGCCTAAGTTTTTGTAAATATGAAATTAGGTTAAAATATAGCAAACGTGGCGAAGGGTCGCTACTTATTTCCCTAGCCAGCAAGTTAGTAAATTTGTGAATCTAAGCATTTATTTAAGTATTGTATTTATTTTGCTTACTTCACGCAGAAACCACTATTAATTATGAAAAACTTTAAAAACAACAAAGAAAAATGTCGACACGCAGGATTTGAACCTGCGACAGTCTCCCTAAAAAGTTTAAAGTTTTTTAAGTTTGCCCAAGCTCGGGGTGAGTGCTATAACACAAAAATAATTACAAACACGAAAGTATTGATCAAAATTATAAATGTGAATTGTATGTGTAACGATGAACTCATTTAACTAGTTATACGTATGTTTACCTAGCAATGAGTACAATCGACGAAATCGATCATATAGCAAAGAAGAATTTCGCCACGTCGAGCCTCTCACGGCTTTAGGGAGACGGTCGCAGGTTCAAATCCTGCGAGTCGATATTTTTCTTTGTTATTTTTAAAGTTTTTCAAGTTTTCCCAAGCACGGGGTGAGTGCTATAATACAAGAATCACTAGTAATCATGTTAATTTTAGTTAGTGCTTAGTCTCTGTCAAAACTAGTCTATCATGCTCAAAACTTTATTTAAAAATGTTACTTTTAAATTAAACTAAAAATAGGAAGGCTGTTAAAAATTTATGATTTGGGAGTATACATATAAACATAATTTTGCCTCATTGTGTATTATATATGCCACAAGCCTGTATATATATGTACATTATGACATAATCCACCGAGATTCTGAATAAATGGAATAATTTACCACAGATAACATCTATGTACTCGTATGTTAGAAAACATTTTATATAGTATACCTGTGGTCAGACCAATGGTAAGGGTACGTCTGCTTTTGTCGGCATTTTACAAAACAATATGTGCCGTCAATCAGCTGACCAAACATGGCGGCCAATCGGCCATCTACGCAATTTATTCTGTCAATAGCTATATCGCTATTTTCTATAAAATAATAGTAGTATGAAAAAGACGTTTCAGTTTGTGAAACAAACAGCCTTGCAGTTTTGATTTTATATATGGTTTTATTTCAATAATGTACTTACTCCTGTTAGATTGATACTATCCTAGTGAGACATATAATGCCAAAGAAATCTTAATATAGTAATATCAAAGATTTGATGATTTCCGATGTTTGTGTGTGTGTGTGTGTGTGTTGTGTGTGTGTGTTTGTGTGAGTGTGTGTCTGAATCACGAATTATTCAGGCCTAACAGAAAGGGCTTCAGGCTTTTATCGTTTTTCTACCGCCACAAATACAACTAGGTACATATTAAGTATATCTCGCTTTTGCATCGGTGTCCATAACAAGCTGACGCAAGATAGATATTGTGCTTTACATACATAATATGTTCACCCAAAAAAAATATTATGCCAGGTAGTTTGTCAAACACAAAATTTAATCGAAACAACGCTCTTCGAATCATAAGCCGATAGTGTGGTCTCAGAGTTAAAGTGAACGTAAGTTTACAATAAAATTCTGAGCTATTATAAATTTCATTGAGATCTAATAAATATAAAGCATGATAAACGTCAGCCCGAACCAGAGACAGCTAACATTAGTATATTTTAACAAAATAGACATAAGGTACTCCAGTAGAAAGGGATACTGAAGGTGTTAACGTCTAACGATGTGTTCCATTTTGCGTGGATGTAAATGTAATTGTGAGCCTTAGGTATAGTCTATAGGTCTATCTTTTTAAAGGCCTATCGGAAAAGCCTGAACACAATATTTGAAGAACTGACTTTATGACAGCAGGTGTTACGAAGTGTTAGAGTTTTGTAACTTTCATGGTATCACTGTTTTACAAATAAGTTTTATTAAGTTTTAAGTTATTTTAGTTTTATTATTTAAGTTTTATTATTAATTTTTTTATATCATTAGATAGCAAACAAGCAGATGGGTCTCCTGATGGAAAGAGTCAACCGTCGCCTATAGACACCAAAGGTGTTAATGATGCGTTGCTATATTGTGGCGAGGTGTGGCCACATGCATAAGTTTACCGGTTACCTTACCCTCCAAACCGGAACACGACAGTGACTAGCACTGACGCTATTGCGGCAGAAATAGGTAAGGTGGTGGTACCAGACCCGGTTGAGTCGATGCAGAACTCTACAATATTTTATTTAAAAGTATTTGTCATCGCCGTGTTCTAACTCGTGATAGAGTTTCCTTCTATTTCTGCCATTCGGATTACAGCACACTCCAAACATCTTTAGTGTCTAGATACGATAGCTAGAAAAACTTTAAAACAACAAAGAAAAATGTCGGCGCGCGAGACTTGAACCCGCGACTATCTCCCTCAATCCGGGAATCTCTGCCACTAAGCTAGTGTCGACGGGCTCGACGTGACGAAATTCTTCTTTGTTATAAGATCGATTACGTCGATTGTACTGATTGCTAGATATACATACATGTAACTAGTTAAATGAGTTCTTCGTGACAGATGAAATTCATATTTATAATTTTTTGATCAGTACTTACATGATTTCTAATTATACGATAGCTATTTTTCCCATCACTATCTGCTTGTTTGATATCTTATGAATATACAAAAATATGTGTGGTTTTAGTATTGCCTCGGGTGGGTACCATACGGACGAACTACCAACAAAAGATAAATTGTATACTTGGTGTTAAAAGATGGGGCCGTTTTTCGATATGGTGATCGCTGCAGTAATTCTTAATAACAGATATCAGGGTCAAGTCGGACGAAAAACAGAATCAGAAATTGATAAAAAAATGTAAATTGTGTTTTTTAAAATAATAATATATTCTTATTTTAATTTTTAATATTTAACACAGTAAAACAATTATTATATGAAATGAAATATGTATGAAAATATGCATAGCATCTCGATACAGATGGCGCGACAATTTATTGGTCACTATGATAAAGTATGCTTGAATAATCATTTAAGACAAATCTAAATAATATTGAAGAAAACTAATTCAAAGGGGACGTCGGACGATCGCTCGTCTTCTGTAGAATAATATCATAATTTGCTATGCGCTGTAGCATTATAGCTTCAGAAATTGTCAATCTGTTAGTGATACTCACGAAGTATTTTTAGGGTTTCGTGCCTTGAAATGAAAAAAACGAAACCCTTATAGGATCTTCGTTGTCCGTTCGTGTGTCCGTCTGTGAAGACCCTTTCTCTTAGGAACGCGTAGAGGTATTAAGCTGAAATTTATATCAAATACTCAAGTCTATTGTCCCGTGAAGCTGTGAAAAAATCAAACTTCTAAGCCAACGCAATCAAAAGATACAGCAGTTTATACCGCAAATTTCCGCTCGCAAGGGAATCAAAACCTGCCGGGTACTTCCCGTGCACTCAGACTCTTGAAATTTTGTACAAAGTAACGTCTTATAGCACATATAAAGGAAAAACTGCGGAAACCGTAAAATTTTAGTTATATAATATACATCGTTGCTATTACGTATACAGATTTGAACGGAACTCTCGGTGCGCGAGTACGACTCGCACTTGGCCGATCTTTTATTAGTATTCATGTGGTCTTTGGTAGTTTAACCTTATTCGAGTAAGTCGCAGAATTCAACGCCATACTTGTCACTATGATAAGCAGATGGATCTCTTTATGTAAATGTGACATTTTCCAATAAATATCAAATTACCAAATGTCCAAACAACTGGTGAAACGTTTCGTTATTATTTAATTGGTCGCTAATGGTTACTGCTACGACTGACGGATCGTTGATTATAGAAACCCGACATAAGGCGGAATACGATCGTGACAAGTATTGACACTATTACGGTTGGGAAAGGTAGGCGGTGGTGTGGTGTCATACCCAGTTTGGTAGAACAATGCTGCCTAGCAGACACGATTGTAATAAAAAATCGGTCTAATCGTTCGCCTTTATGAGCTCTCTGAATGGAGTTGAAGCTGAGACTAACACGAACTCTTTAAAGAAGAATCTATAAAGATCCCGGGCAACGTTGTTTTTATTAGAAAACTATAAACACATTTTTGAATTGCCCTACCTGGGAATTGAACCCGGGACTTCATGCGGTTAACACCGACACCGGACCACTTGTGGTCTAGTGGACCACTAAGGATAACTTTAGACTATTTATTTGTATTAAGTTATTTAATTATGTAGTGCTCGTAAAAAGCTGCGTGGTGACACTTACGCGGTACATGTTAATATGTGAAATAACAAATATTTATTACAGATACTAATCTCCTCCTCCTCCGTGGTCTAGTGGTCCAGCGTTGGCGTCGACCACATGAGGTCCCGGGTTCGATTCCCGGGTCAGGCACTTAAAAAAATGTTTTTTCAGTTTTCTGATAAATACAAAGTTGCCCAGGATTGGAAAGTGCCCGGTTGGCGATAGGATTGCCACCTTTCACATTTGTGGGACCAAGTATCTTCGGCTAATCATGAGTGCACTTGTTGTACCTCTGCCTACCTCTTCGGGGATACGGGCGTGAAGATACTTTTTATACTAATCTCGAGTACGAAGCACGTGTATAATGAATGATTAAACGAACTTGAAACTATAATTTTTAACAGGACAACGTATTCAGTGTAATTCAGCATTGTGATATATGCCTGGTTCCTATAATCAACAATTCATCATTCGTAATAGTAACCATTAGCAACCAATTTAACAAAACGAGGCGTTCTACAAGTTGTTAGGACATTTCTGACATGTATAGGAACAGTTTAAGTTTACCCATCTTTGACAATATTACTACTCGTAATTAAAAGGAGTCGTTTTACTGTTATAGGAACCGGGCATTAATAAAATATACGAAGTAAACAAAGCCGTCAATGTTTATTTTATGGGAAAATGTAGTAACTTGGATTTTTATACAAATTTCATGAGAATACACTCTCCGACAGATCAGTCTGATAACGTGTGCTTGAATAATCATTTAAGAATTTCGAGAAGTCTTAATAATGTCCAATAAAACTGATTTAGATTGGACCATCGCTCGTCTACATTAGAGTGGTTCGTCAATTCATTATCATAATTTACATTTAATTTGTCGGCACATAAATTAATGATAATGTCCTGACATTGATTTTATTCTTTATTATATACAAATACGTATATGCAAATCTATAGAATATAAATAGTACATTAAGAGACGTAAATAGCATTTTAAATGTCAATATTGCCTGTATTTTTCACATTCTCGTAATAATATCAATGTAAAATACTTTATTTGAAATTGATATTATTACATTACATATTAATTAAATATCACTGGAGAAATTATGCGAATTGATCTAATCGCAAAGTAAGCAAATTATTTGTATGTACTATGGTGTTAGTCGACTATAATGTTACGTCAAACTCATGTGCGTACCGATGGGGGGGGGGGGACAAGGAGGGGCAGATCCCTCCTCTCCCTCTGTTTTTTTTTTTACCTCTCTACTATGTACTGTTGTAGATAAAAATATAATATGATAAAAACATAGTCTTAAAATGTTACGGTTGCCTCCCCCTGGCCAAGAACCTGGGTACGCCCATGATCAAACTACATAATTATTATGCTAGCTGACCCGGTAAACGACGTTTTGCCATAATATTAATATATTGAATTACTAATATCACTATTGAAAAATAGAGGTTGATGGTAGGAGGGTGAGAATTTAGGGTTGTATGTATTTTTAATGCCACATCATAAAAAAATAAAAATAAAAAAATTGTCACAAAAAATTGTGTAGACCACCCTTATAACTTAGAGGTATAAAAAATAGATAACGGCCTATTCTCAGATCTAATGAATAAACATAAAAAATTTCATCAAATTCGGTTAAGCCGTTTCGGAGTTTTATGGTTACTAAAACTGTGACACGAGACATTACCACTGGATTGTACTTAATGCTCACCCACGACAATGACAAGCACTGACGTATTTATGGAGTAAAGAAACTTATTTGATTTTACACTTTCAATCGTCGGCACTTGGTGAAATTCAATTGTTGTTAGTTAAAACTAGATTATGTTCACTTGTACTTTAATTTCACTACAAATATAGACATATAATCTTAAATTAATCAAGCGATTTCGCTTTTTAAAGCATCTTTAGGACTAATATTCTTTACTGACTCAGTAAAGACTGAGTAACTAATTTATTTAACTGTTACTTATACGAGTCTGGTAAGAAGACACAATATGGTCTATTCTCTGCGTGGGGAATCCCCAGTGGAGACCAATTATGGAAAAACATCTCTAAAACATCCTCGCGTTCTTAATCCAAAACTAAATTCAAAACTCACTCTTACTCAGAAATCACTCGAAAACGCTTAAACGAAATTAGATGGAATTTATCATTCAGGTAGTTTATGTTTAGAAGTAAAAAATACAGTATCGTCACGTCCGTATTTCCGAAGAGGTAAGCATATGTACAACAAGTGCACTCACGATTATCCGAAGACACTTAGTCGCACAATGTTACAGGTGGCAAGCCTATCGCAAACCGGACCCTTTCCAATCCCAAGTAACGTTGTTGACTGAAACAGAAAACTGAAAAAACATAACTGAAATAACATTGTAATTGCCAGACCCGGGATTTGAGAAGCAGGAACTTTATGTCGTCAACACCGACACCGGACCACTAGATCATAGAGGCAATTAAAATTATATAAAATACGTAACTATCCCTCATCCCGTTTTATCCCCGGGTTGGTCCGGGCTCTGTATAAAAAAGTATTCTGTTACTTTACACTCCAAATTCCCAACCGAATTATGATACGCACGAACACTGTTGTGGTAGGAATAGGTAAGGTGGTGGTACCAAACCTAGACAAGATGTTGCAAAACTCTACCACTTATTAGTTACGATGATAGTAATATGTTGAACTTTGTATCCCTTTTACAGAGATGCGTTGCATGAAGAAAGTTAGTACATATATTTTTCAACATAGGTCTAGAACAAATAAAGAGAATTTCGTTAATCCTACTAACCTCATTTTGATATGTTTTCATTTCTTTTATATTTTTATAGTTTCTTTCAAAGTTTTTGGTAAAGTACCTTCAGCGATACGAGTAGCTTTTTCATATTATTAGATGTTTCTTTTGATGTAAAGAGAAAACATCGCCTATAGATACCAAAGATGTTAATGGTGCTTTGCTATCCGTGTGGCGGGATGGCAATGTCACATATATGAGTGTACCGGCTACCATACCATCTAAACCGGAACAAGACAGTGACAAGTACTGACGCTATTGCGGCAAGATGAGCATTAGAAGAAGAGCGAATGAGCATTAGAAGTCAGTTTACTCTTTGTTTTGTTTAATTAGTATTTAGCTTAATACAATTTTTAAAAAAATGTAATGGCTTGAAAAGACAATTGGTATAGAAAGACTTTTATGTATAAATATAGATTATTATGTATGAGACGGTGTTATTTAATAGGAAAATAAATATTTAATTTTAAGTATAAATTAATATATTAAAATAACAAATTTGCATGCTATCTATAGCGAAATTGGCTTGTTCACTAATATAAGTTAAGAGATCTTGTTACCCTATTTCAGGCAAATAAAGAAATTTAATTTAATTTAATTTAAGAATAGGTAAGGCAATAAATAGGTAAGGCGGTAGTACCAGACCTGGGCGAGATAATGCAGAACTCTACCGCATAGTAGTCACGATGGTAATGACTCGTATATCCAATCGGCCGCCGTTTACGACCGCCTGGCAGAACGGCAGTTGGTCTATTCTTCAAAGGAGCCCGGGACCTACACGGGGTAAAAGCTTATGTATGTGTTGGTCGTTATATTTATGTTAACTGGATAACATCGCACCATTAACATTTCTGTTATTTCTAGGCGATCGTTATTTCTTGCCAATAGAAAACACTTTCACACTCCCCGTGTTGGTCCCGGGCTCCTTTGAAGAATAGGCCAACTGCTATTTTGCCAGGCAGGTCGTAAAAGGCGACCGATTGTACGAGTCACTACCATCGTGGATACTAGGTGGTAGAGTTCTATATTGTCTCGCCCGGGTCTGGTACCACCGCCTTACCTATTCCTGCCGCAATAGCGTCAGTGCTGGACGCTATCGTGTTCCGGTATGGAGGGTAAGGTAGCCGGTAAACTTAATCGTGTGGCATTAGACCTCGCCACAAGATAGCAATGCACCATTAACACCTTTGATGTCTATAGGCGATGGTTGACTCTTTCCATCAGGAGACCCATCTGCTTGTTTGCTTTCTTATGATATAAAAAAAACTATCAAAAAAATATGTTTGTGCTACAAAAACAATTTATTTATTTATAGATGTTAACCTTGTTATTTACATTACATTTTATAAGGAACAATGAGACAACGCTCTTAATAGTGAGGAATATCATTTTGATCTTGATACTACACATTCGCAGATATCGTTAGCAATTAGTGAAATTTCATAAAATTTTTAGTTTTATTCTTTTTAAAGTACAAATTTCGTTAACATAATACTGAATATTAACGAAATGTATTTATTATCATCGTCGCACTAATGAAAAACCGCATGCGTAAATTCACATTTCCATGGTCGAATAATACGCCTGTGTTCACTGAGAATGAGTCAGGTATATGTAGAGTAGTTTTTCTGATTCAGTATGATATGAAGATAACAAAAAACTTAAACATTTGGTATTTTTATAAGTAACTTATCTTTTGTTAAGGATCAATAATATTTTTGGGATATAAATTCGGCAATAATAGACATTAAGTCACGTGATAGTAAACTCGAATCTGACAGCGTTACGTCATGCCGTGGTAAAACGTCATCATGATGTCATTTTCATAGAAACCACAGAATATGTAACGTAGATATTACCACGGTGTGATATTATGATATATTCAAAAAATGTATTTTATATAATTTTGAATAAAAAATAAAAATATATTCTATTCTATTGTATTAGGACGCCATGGTGGTCCAGAGCGTTTTTGCGGTAAATTTTAATTTCAATTTTTAAACGCAAAATTTTTATTATAAATATACGTTATTTAACAAAAATAAATAGTTTTTGGTAAATATTCCTAATAAGGTAAATTATTAAACAGGATTTCAAATTTATCCAACTAGCCTATTGTGGAAAGCACTGACGCTATGAAAGCAAGAGAAATTAAGACGGTGGTACTTTTACCGGATGAGACGCTTCTGTCACTACTAACCAAGGAAAGACGAAGTTTTGACATCAGTTTAAAGAACATTTACAGCCCTTAAATTAATGACTTCACTGACGGCACACACTTTTCATATCATAAACATACATACACAAGATAACTGAACAGTTGCCAAAATACTCTTCATCATTCAGATGCGATTCTGACATTTTCCGGAAACGTGCGCGCGCGCATCACGATTCATTTATTACTCGAAACTAATCTCTCCTTTCCCCACTGTCACCGTCGAAACTATTTACATTAATCATACACTTGCAATACATTTATCGTGTACCAGCTTGCGACAAATGACAAAATGACCGGCTCAAACATGGTTGCCGGTATCGAACTATAATTTTCTAATGTCATGTTACAACCTGTTGTGTCCTGGGTTTCCATTAAATCGGACTACGGATTGATAAAGGGTTTTAGATTTTAGTAAAGATCTATAGAGTTTTATAGCATATATCATGCAAGGATGTTCAGAGAAATTGTTTAGTTAAATTGCTAATGCTGAATTCCATAATCGAATGTCACGTCAAAATTCGAAATGCAACCCTCATGATTTCATCACTATAAGTCGACTATGATGTAACTCTTTTGTATGACAATTACTCCGTGGACTGTGAAGTCGGTTTCACTTGGGGCTCTTCAAGAAAAAAGTTTATAAAGTACCTCCCTTCTCTTGATTCTCTAGTGTTGTAATCCATATCAGGATCCTAGTCACCGTTTGCCCTCTCATATATGCAAGTAAATGGCTATTTTAACAGCTCTTATACCTCTAGAAGAGCCTCTATAATACTTATATACATTGATATAAAAAACCTAGATGCACAGTCCCGAACAAAACTGACACTCAAAAGTGTCCCTAATTTCATTTAAATATGACAAAAACATATGTCTGCATATCCAACCTTAAGAGCAAGACTTATAGTTGTTTTTACAAAGCAATGTACGAAAAGAAATAAAATTGACAGTGTCGCGATCGACGCGATTCCATTTGAAATAAGTGCACAATTTTAAATTGTGTAAAGTTTTGGAGGACGTTTTTGACACACTGATTGTGTATCTTGGGTTTAATATATCAATGCTTATATACTTTTATTCTCATTATACATATATAAAAAATAAAAAGTAATTAATAAAAAATGCTATTTAAGTTGTTACTTTGGTTGTTTTCAAAGGCAATAAGTACGTAAAAATACTTTATTTCATCATTTCACTTAAAAAAATTAATTGAAAAAAAGTAGGCTATTTTTCCTGTTTATTAGAAATGAAACTGACTACTTTTAAACTTAGTCTAAAATGTATTTTTTCTATACTTATTCATTTAAGCTTACTTGATTTTTTGTTGTATCAAAATATTAATGACATTGTATTGTATAACATAAAGCATACACAAAATAGACATTTATTGAGAGAACGAAGCACTCGAGAAGTTATGTTAGTTAGTGAAATTAGTTAGTGAATTATCGTTAGACATCGCTGGAAGCAACAAAACTATGTATGAAAAAATGAATAGCACTGCTAATAAATAATAGGTTCTTTATTATTCAATCTTATATATATTTAACCTTAAAACAGAAAATAAACTGTATTGTTTCAAAAAAATAAATGTGAATAAGGGTTGCCAAACCCTATTAATAAACAACTTTGTTCGTGACTCGTGGGGGTTTTTTCTATTTCTTTCATTCTCACGTATTACGACATCATAGTCGATGCGATAGACTGAGCCCTAATCTACACGCATGCTCAAATAGGTTTATTATGAGCCACAATAGGTTTTATCTCAGAGATAACGTGCTTGATTATCTTACCACTTATGACGTCGACAGACTTCATGTAGTAGAGGATGGACCACACTAACGGATTAAATGTTACCTCACATAAAATTACTGACTACATTACCCTCCAAACTAGAATTCGTCATTAATAAACAGTGACATTATAGTGACAGTAATATATGAGACGTTGAATCTTATGTAATCTAATATATTAATATTGTAAATGCAAAATTTGAATGTTTGGACTTTAGATGTATGCATCATACATCTAAATTCCAAACATGTTTCTGAATTAATCACTCAAAACTTGCTTAACCAAATTTAATGAAATTTGCTACACGTGTAAATTCTGACCTGGAATAGCATATATAGGATAAAAAACTTTTATAACACAGTGAGTTGTAGGATACAGCTAGAATAATAAATGCCAAAGTGGGTTTATTTTTTTATACCATAAGATAACAAACAAGCACATGGATCTCCTGATGAAAAGAGTCAACTATCGCCTATAAACACCAAAGATGTTAATGGTGCGTTGCTGTCTTGTGGTGAGGTCTAATGTCACATGCATAAGTTTACCGGCTACCTCACCCGCCAAACCGGAACACGACAGTGACAAGCACTGACGCTATTGCGGCAAAAATAAGTAAACCGGTGGTATCAGACCCGGGCGAGACAATGCAGAACTTTACCGCTTAGTAGCCACGATGGTAGTGAGCTACCTGGCAGAACGGCATGCCGTTCTGCCAGGTAGCTCACTACCATCTGCCGCGGCAGTTGGAATATTCTTAAAGGGAGTCCGTGACCAATACGGGGGTAAAACGTTTGTTTGTTCGTTACAATTTCATGATTAAACCGCCTAATCGATTTCGATGAAATGTGGCATGGAAATAGTTAAAAACCCGAGGAGGAACATAGGCTAACTTTATTTACAAAAATCAATCCTTAAAGGGGTGAAATAGATATGAAGTTTTGTATGAAAATAGCTTTCATACGAAACTTCATATCCACATGTTAATTTACTCGCGGGCAAAGCTGCGCGGCTCAGGTAGTCTCAAATATTTTTAAGCTGATGCAGCATTGTCAATGCAATGCAGTTAATAACAGTCACGAATTTGACATTTTGAATACCAATAAAACTGACAATAAAATAATTGTCGAATAACATCGTCGCTACGAAAAGGATGTTGAATATCTTTGCACACTTTTACTAGGTGATAAAATTTTGCAACGTGTCGACTTTTTTGGTTCGAATTTGGTTCCATCGTCTTACATATTCCTTACAATAGCTTAAGTGCTTGTCAGTGTCGTGTTCCGGTTTGGAGGGTAAGGTAGCGGGTGACTTATGCATGTAGCATATGGAATGCTTTTTTTAGGTAGCAATGATCATTTAAAATCTTTATTGTCTATAGGCGACGTTTATTTCTTTTCATCAGGAAATGCATCTGCTTTTTTGCTGTTGGATGAAGTAAAATCTAAACAAACAATATATAAACGGGTCATAAACTCGTACATATATAGAACTTATTTGTAAAGTTTGACGTTTCGGCCAAGTTACATTGACCATGGTCACGAGCGGATTGATTACGGTCGTGACCACGTTTAATGTAACTTGGCCGAAACGTCAAATTTTACAAGTAAGTTCTATATAATATATAGAACTTACTTGTAAAGCTCTACATATTATGTACGCGTTTATGACCCGGTTGCTTAGGATTTAACTCAAAAACTACTTTACCTTAGAAAGCAACATTATCCAGGAGTGACATAGGCTGAACCCGTTTTTTTACCCGACTGAACAAAGGGAAATAATGGTTTTTGGTCACGCGAATGAAATCGTAAGTAACTATTAGTAAATAAATGAAAATACGTTTTACATTTGAGGGCATGGGTGACAAAGTAGCCGAAATGAAAATAAACAATTTCGTATCCGCCGTGTTGGTCCCGGCCTTCTTTGAAGAATAGGCCAACTGCCGTTCTGCCAGACAGGTCGTAATAGGCGACCGATTGGCTATTGAGTCACTACCATCGTGGCTACTAGGTGCTAGATTTCTGCATTGTCTCGCCCGGGTCTGGTATCACCGCCTTACCTATTCCTCCCACAATAGCGTCAGTGCTTGTCGCTGTCTTGTTCCGGTTTGGAGGGTAAGGTAGCCGGTAAACTTATGCATGTGGCATTAGACCTCGCCACAAGATAGCAACGCACCATTAACATCTTTGGTGTCTATAGACGATGGTTGACTCTTTCCAAGCAGATGGGTATCCTATCTGCTTGTTTGGTATCTTATGATATAAAAAAAACAAACGATAAGCAAGCGTATTACTGGAAGACAAGAGATGGTCATCGACTGAAGATATGCGACCAAATATACCAATGATGCGTTACGACAGAGTTTCCCAAAGATTGTTTTGTTTTGGCCCGATAATGTTCATACTCCCGTTCTACAGCAATGCACATATCAAGAGAGTACAAGTTACAACAATACAGTGTTTTACTTGTTTCATGAATATGAATATTATAAAATATAATACAAACTTGATATTTCTTTAATATACTTCTTGCAGACTATTTTAACATTACAAGTATAGACTTGGGTGTTCACAACTTGTCGAGCTCATGGCTCAGAACCGTCTGTCGCTGAAAAATGAGGTCTCTCATATCGTAAGCCCCACTACGCGCCATCTTGCCGCGTTCCTGCCATTTAGCTTTTAACGAATAGGAAGATGACGTCTAAGTGTTGCCATATTTCGCCACTTATTTAGAATATAAAAATTGAGACATTCTTTTGATGAACAAAATTACAAAAATGTTAAATCATTGTTGTTTATCTATCATCATCACTTGTTTAACTATAACAATAGTTTTAATTGCTTCGTACGTATTAAATTGAATAGTTGGATCTTAGTGAGTTATTGTTCTAGAAAAAGTATAAAAAAGCTCCTAAGTTTTGACTTGCATTCCAAGTTTGCAAGTAACGATGATGGAATTTTATTAACAGGAAAATTTACCCTGTATTTAATTTTCGTGGACCAGGTCTAGTTACCTTACACGAGTCAGAAACAATAGCGGAAATTACTTACTATTTACCGAAGTACATTGAAACTATGGACATTACACTTAAGATGTCGAAGAATCATTTCATCTTTATTCTGTTACGGAAGAAGTATTCGACATATATATTCTTTTAATATATTGCAAGTAATTTTACGCTATGAATTTTGCAATACAGCTCATTTACATTGAGAATGCGTCACTTGACGCACAAAAGTCGGCACTCGGCAACTGTACCGCCATGTGCCGCGTAGTACAATGTCACTTCCATGACGTACTAATTTAACGATAACTGTTACGCGGCACTTGCGGGGTATCGCATGGTCCTAAAGTCAGCCTTTTAAGTATATACAAATCTGCAAACATATTTAACACCAACTTTAAATAAACCTTTATAAAATTTTGGGCTATAAACAAATATGGTACTAAGCTACGGCGCGAGAGCTTATGTAAGCAAATTTCTAATAATTTTCCACGTGATTTTCCGGGTCCATTTTAAAAAACAGATCATTTGTCTACCTGCCTGGCAATTTGATATCGTTAGTGCCTGTAAGTGATGGTTGCGTCTTCCCATAAGGAGAACCATCTGCTCGTTTCTTATCTTTTATATGAAAACAAAAACAATTCGCCTCAGGTAGATGGTTGGCGCCAAACACCATATAAATACTAATAGACACGGCGTTTGGCGTTGAACGTGTAACCGTACATGCGAGCGAACGCTCATATCACTGTCAAAAGTATGGCAAATTATTGACACTAATTGCTATTGAATTTGCTTTGTTGACGTACTGTTGCATACATTGACGTATTCATGTGAGTATAAAATTGAGCTACGCTTGATGTCTCTCCATTTACTCCGTGGTTGGGTCTGTTGGATATGCAAAAAAAATTAAAATATTTTTTTTTTGTGAAAAATATTTTTTATTTAATGATAAATTTAAGAATAGTATTATTCAATTATTTAGTTTCATTTTGCGGTAATTGGCAATGAAGATTAAGGGGATACAAAGATAATTTTTCAATTATCAATTATATTAAAATTTTATGAATAATGAGGATTGATTTCAGATTAATAATAAAAATATGCAGTCAATAACGTGTTTATTAATGTTCTTTAATATCAATCACTCTTATAAGACTGATTATTAATAACGGTTGCAAAAGCTTTCTTATTAAAGTATGTAAAGTAAGATTAAGTGCAATCTGTAATTTTGTAAATGTTATACATATTTTCTATGGGTTGTTTTCTATGATATATCTATAGTACTGCCATAAAACCTTATCACCATAAACAACATTATTATAATTGTGTCCAATAAATAGCAATTTCGTATGTTTGATGTTGTTCGGATTTTTACGTATTTTTCTGTAAATATTTTGAATATTTTCAAAAAAAAAAAGAGCGACTCATTTCCTCAGAACAACTGAAAATAGGAGTAGAGAGAAAAGGAAAAGTCAAAAATTTTGTAAAATAAGATACTTTGAGTACCCTGAGCAAAGTTTTCCTTATGCCATGACGTAACAATAAGTACTGGTGCGTGGCTAACTAGCAACCGTCTCTTGTCAAAAAAACAAGCCAAGTTTCTTTCGCCAGGTCTCAGTCAAAAAATGTTGACGAGTCAAAATAATTTGCAAAAAGTTTTATAGAATAAAATACTTCTGATTTCTGTGTGGTAAGTGACGCAAATGGATGGAACATGAAGAAAAAAAAATATTAATAAAAAATACCGGGAGAAACAGGTGGAGGTGCAAGTCGCAGCTAACGATTACCCAACACGCAATAATATATTTTGTTAGTAGTCAACCTATTCAGTTTCGGGAAAGCTATCTGAAACTCTCATATAAAACAATTTTTTCCGTTCCAGTATCAAACCCAGGACGTCTTCGACGAAGCTGATACCTAAACGTTTGACACAAGTCTCGAAAGCTAATTGAGAGACATGTAACACGCAACAACCAACGCTCGGCATTTTCAATGTCGCTGTCATTTAAAATGCCGACATTGAAAATGCTATAGGATTTTCAGCTATAGGATAATTTTCAACTTCAAATTATCCTATAGCTAACGTGTCCGCTTCGCTGTTTGTGAATTCATTAACAATAACAAATATAAATAGGCTATCAATTGCATAAATACGAATTCTCTCTGTATACCAAGTATCATCCAGATCGCCGTTCTTGAGTTACAACGGGACATACTAAAATAAAATATATAATGTTATGGTGGAACTATATAAGATTATGGTGGACATACTAAAATAAACTATATAAGGTCTAGGTGGTAGAGTTCCGCAACGCCTCACCGGGGTACCAACACCTTACTTATTTCTATTGGAAAAACGTCAATGCTTGTCATTGTCGTATTCCGGTTTGAAGGCAAAAGTAGCCGGCATATTTGGGCATTTGGCATTATCATCTTGCCCCATGGCAACAACGTACCATTATATCTTTGGTGTCTGTATGGCGATGGTTTCTCCTTTAATCAGGAGTGCGATCTGCTTGTTTGCTAGATATTAAAAAAATCAAAATGTCAAAGCTGATGTCAGTAAGTCATTAAAAAAATATTTATCACGAACAAAAAACTTGTAAGTACAAACAAACAATGCAGATTTATGTAGTAGTAAAGAATAAATATATGTTTCTCGTTAAAACATTTATGAGTTGGGAGGTCTGTGCATAAATTAATGCCTATTTTAACAGATTTCAATGATTTAAAAAATATAAAAGTTCGTTGAACGTTATTATTATTATTAAAATTTATGCAACGATAATCCGAATCTTGATGTGTAAAGAGCGCTACTAACCTGCCAATGACATCGACATGAATTTTATACTTTACGACTTGACATGTTTAATTTATTGTTACACAGAACTAGAACACTAAAGTAAAATATTATGTTAAATTTTTATGTCAAATATATTAATGGTGTGGATTTACATTATAGAATATAATATATAATTTTGTCCTCGTTATTTAATTTGCGTCTTATAGTAGTGTGTAGGTGGCGATGGATTAGTGGCAAAATATTTATTTTTTGTTTTTTAAGTAGTGTAGTTCGATCTCGAAAAAAGCGCGTGCTATTGAATACTATAATTTACGAAGTTATTAATTACTTACACGTTGATTTGTAAAGTAATAACGGCTATAATAGTATAATAACCGGATAATACTATAAAGTTTAAATCATAGCAACTACGTAAGAGATCTCCTGATAAAAAGAGATAAATATCGCGTATAATGATAGACGAAGAAGACACGTACGCTAATTTGAGATGAGATTTTTGTCTTTGTCTTACAAACGCCAACTCTCATAAGAGTAAAAGTGGTATGATGAGTAAGGAGATATAGGTGAAAAATGTTCATAAACAAAAGTCTAAATTTATTTTTGTTAATAGGACGGTACTATGGTATGATAATGGTAACGTTATGGTGGAGTTAATATTATATTTGTATAAATTCACCAGATACAAAAACCGGTAAACTTTTGTTGTAAATAAAAAATAATATTTTTTATCTAACCACGTAAATTTTTACATATTCAAATCGTTTTTATACTTCTTTTATCGGTAGATGTTACATTTCTAGATAAAATAATCGCGTTAAAATGTAAAATTTGAAGCGTGTCAAATACCCATCCGCTGATTTAGAGTTGTATCAAATCAAAATAACTTGTAAAAAGTTTATTGAATAAAGTCCTTCTGATTTTTGATTTCTGTATATATGATATATCATTATATATTAAAACTTAAAATTAATGCTTCACATACACACACACACACTTTACAATACACAAACTTTTTATAATACAATAACTAATGTAAAAAATGAGTGCATATATTAAATATAAATTTATTTTATATATTAATATTATAAATACGAAAGTTAGGATATTTTGATGAATAGATGTTTGTTACTCAATCACGAAAAACTACTGAACCGATTTGGATAAAATTTGGAGAATAACCTGAAATAGCACAAAGGCTACGTCTTATCCCGGAGAAATAATTTTTTTCTGTGGAATTCACCAATAACCTTTATGGTGCAGTGCAGGCTACAGGATGCAGTTAGTTTTAGATAATCTAAAATTTAAAAACGCTACTACACGAAACTCGTAGTATTTAATCTACAATAAGATGAAATTTATCGCAATATAAATAAGGTTTTGCTGGTTATAATTCGTTTATATTTTTATTATTTAAAAATGTTGTTTGGTTAAAGAATAAGTAATGTAATGGTAATGTTTTGTCTTAATTTCTTAAATTTTATCATTATTAATAAAACCATGTTTGAATGGATATGATAAGCATATGTAGTTATGTAGTTATGGATATGATAAGCATAGTAGTATGTAAATAGCGTAAAAACGCTAAATAATAGCACATCTTCTCCTCCTCGTGTTGGTTCCGGGCTCCTTTGAAGAATAGACCAACTGCCGTTCTGCCAGGCAGGTCGTAAAAGGCGATCGATTGGCTATGCGAGTCACTACCATCGTGGCTACTAGGTGGTAGAGTTCTGTACTGTCTCGCCCGGGTCTGGTACCACCGCCGGTACCAGACCCGGGTTTGGTAGCCGGTAAACTTATGCATGTGGCATTAGATCACCACAAGATAGCAACTCACTATTAACATCCTTGGTGTCTATAGGCGCCGGTAGCTCTTTCCATCAGGAGACCCATCTGCTTGTTTGCTATCTTGTGAAATAAGAAAAAAGTACAATATGCTGGTAGCAATATATAGTATCTGTAACAAATCTATACGAAATACAATTACGTATGTTTTATTTTATCATATTCTGGCATTTATTATATATATTTTTTATTTATTGTTATATATATATATATATATATATATATATATATATATATATATATATATATATATATATATATATATATATATATATATATATATATATATATATATATATATATATATATATATATATATATATATATATATATATATATATATTATATAAATTATTTTATATATTTATTATAGGAAAGATACCTCTTTTGAGGGCACCAAAAACGTGTGATGTTGCTATCTGCATGGCTTGATGGTAACGCCACATTCATTAGTTTACAGTAGGCATGGAAACGATTGCTCTTTTAACTCATTTTCATTGAATGTAATTAAAAAAAATCGCAATGATTTCACATTCGAAATATCACAGCGATTTTTCACCTTCAGTCATAAAATTATCCCACCGTCACATGTTCTGTATGCTATTAAAAATGAAGTAGGTACAAGTGATTTTTAGATCTGTGATAAATAATTCCAAGGAAATTAATACTTTAAAATACTTAGTTTAAGGCCTATTTTTAAAATTCCGACTATGATACTCAATGTCCAATTTTAAGTATTAAAATGTAGCCGGGAGTACGAGTGGCGCTACGCTCTTGGTAATCATTAACACTAGGCATGAATCATTTAACAATTATTATGTTAAATTTCATACTAAATTCTTCTTAACAATTAACGATCGCTATTAATATTATCAAATACTGTTAAAAGTTATTTTTATAACTACTAAAATGTGTTACTAAAACTACTGAAGAATAATGTACTGAACAATACGGTTAATGTAAAATAAAACTATACTGCTAATACTGTGAGCTAAGAAATAGTGAATAGTAATTGTAATCATATTTCTAACGTTTGACCGCTGTCTACATATAATTAGTTATAAAAATAACTGTTAAAACCAAACTGGATTTAACAACCGCACTGTTAATTTAATTTAACAATAATTTCTATACCTAATTAACACTATACACACACGCAAGATTCGTCGCTACTCGCTCTCTATATCTATGTAAGACGATGATATTCCGAATATACACAAACGCCGCGATTTTATTGAGCGTGATATTTCACAAACCAAATGAAGAGGCGTAGCATATGCGATTTATGATAGGTAATGCATATCATGTGATATTATTTTGCATGCCATTTATAAAATGCCTAGTTTACAGACTACTTAAATCTTTAATTCGGAGTTCGACATTGACAAGCATTGACGCTGTTGTGATAGTTACAGATAACTGGGTGCTATTACACCCGGTTGAACCATTGCTCCAATTTACTACAATGTAAAAAATTCTAAGCTTGTTGTAGTATATTCATTAAAAATAAAAGATTCCGTGTATCCGATTTATCGTCTCCCAATCGGCTTATGTAAAAGCGAAACAAGATAGAAGACTTAATTTTTAATGTAATAACTACATATTAATTTTAGTTTCATCATTTCGAATATCTTGTTTGTTTTATGGAACGATTAAGTCCGCTGATAGGAAACAGTGTATTAATGTACCGGCTGAGATTTTGGAACCAGTTTGGGCGGATTATAATGATCTTGTTGTTTGAATAATGCTTTGACTTTGACTAATTTGGAAATGTGTTATACTAGTGGCGTTTACATTTCAATTTATGGACTAGATACAATCTTTAAAAAACTGGACGGTGACTTTCTGCCTTAGATGGCCTTGACATTGAGAAGTGATGATATTGAATGAATAAGGTGGAATTACGGACGTTATAGATTTTGGCTATAGTGGGCGTTGGTCCTTATGATTTGACCTTTTGGTCGGTGTTCGTATATAGTATAGATAAAGTCATGTTATTACAATATAAATAGTATATTAGTTATGTAACGAACAGTAAATATTTCATCTTACGCCCATGTAATGGTAGCAAAATGGCCAAGCTAAATATTTTGACTGATGTGTTTGTGAAGCTAGAGCATTTTATATTATTTTGTGATGATCAGAGCATATCTTCACGCCCGTATCCTCGAAGAGGTAGGGAGAGGTACAACAATTGCACCTACGATTAGTATACTTGGTCTTACAATATAATATGACAAGCCTAACGCTAACCGGGCACTTTCCAATCCCAGGCAATGTTGTTTTTATGAGAAAACTGAAAAAAAACAAATTTTTAAATTGCCCAACCCGGGAATCGAACCGGGAACTTCTTGTAGTCAACACTGACACCGGACCACTAGGCCATAGAGGCGATTTTATTATGATCAAATGATTATTATGAATTGTACATTTTTGGATTTTACAAATTTTTTGTTCCTTCTCTAATTAAGCCTCTTTATAACTTTACTTGTAATTTAAAATCTAGAAGTGCGTTAATTTTCTTACGAAGTAAATCACAATAGTGTGAGGTTGTAGGATAGTGTAGGCCTTGCTTAATTCTCAAAATTAAAATTAGCTGTGACTAACGACGTTGTGCTTTTAACAACATCAGGGCAATTTTAGCTTATTATCATTTAATGTAAAAAATATTATTTATTCTATTTGCTTTGAGTATGACGTGTAGTATATCTATGTCTATTTGTATATTATGAAACTAAGAAGTAAGACCTACGCTTGAACTTGAAATTAAATTCCACTTTCAGTTGTTATTTTCTTATTTTACTTTGTACGAAAACAATTATGTATTACAGTTTCATTTTACTTTAATGTCCAAAAATGAATATACTAGTAACCGTTCGTAGGACCTGTTGAGTCGTAAAAGAACTTATCTTTTATTATTATATTATTCGCAATCAATGATATTGTACTACTTACACCTGTTTATAACGTATGCATCCTGCAAATAACGGTAACATTATGTGATTCAGCACATTTAATTGGTCTGTATTATATGTGACGTAAATGGATACAATTCATTGTCATTTTGTTTGTAAGGAAGCATTGGTTACGTGTGAGTAAGTGTGTGTGCATTTGTGAATTAAAAGGGCGATAAATTGGCTAGAAATATAGAAAACGCTTAAAGTGTGATGTAATCAAGATCATCGATTACAGTAATTCAGTGACGTCCGGTGCGAGCACATTAATGATATGATATACGATGATGATGATGATGATGAGTCGGAAATCAAGTGAGCATTTCTGTGTTTTGCAGGGCACAATCGTCGGTCCTGATTATCGTTACTATTTAATGACACATAATTTGGACCCTAGCTTACTTTTCTTAAACACTCCGTGCAAACGCGAACTGGATACCTACTTTTCCATCTACATTTCTGAGAATTAACTTTAGTTTTTTTGGAACGAAGTTCCTTACGGCAGGCTTGGAGGGGATAGGGATTTTGCTGCGCGACCGAACTGAAAAAAAATGTGATAGTAAAACCGTAAGAAAAATGCGTGGAATAAAAGCGTTAAATGAAACGTGCGCAGGCGCGACAGTCGCGTACACAAGCGAGTAGTGCCGTTTAGCCGAAGGAAGTTCGTTCCTACCTGGTGTCCCGCGACACCACATCATTTTTTATATTATTAGATAACAGACAAGCAGATAGCTTTCATGATGGAAAGACAAAACCATCGCCTATGATACTAAATATGTTAATGGTGCGTTGCTATCCGTGTGGCGGAATGGTAATGCCACGTGTATAGTCAACCGGCTACGTTACCCTCGAATCGGACAACAACGCAAGCATTGACGCTATTGCGGCGGGAATAAGTAAGGCGGCAGTAACATTTTCCTGGACGAGACCTGGCGGAACATTATCTAGTGGTCACGATGGTAGTAATGCGTATAGCCAATCGGTCGCATTTTGCGACGTGCCTGGCTGAACGGCAGCTGGTCTATTTTTCCAAAGGCGGCCCGGACCAACATGGGCGAAAATAGGATGGTAATTGTACATATAATGCTATATTATGAGTATCATTGCAGTATATGATAAGTCCCATGTATTGAAGTAAACTTAAAAAATCGCATCGGTTCCGTAGCGGAGAATTAGAGTAAAACGTACGTCAAAAGGTAAGTGGTAAAGTTCCGCAAAGTCTCGTCGGAATTTTGGACCACCGCTTTGCGTTCCAGTTTGAAGGGTGAAGAAGTCGGTAAACTTATGCAGTCGGCTTTTCGTCACTGCCACAAGGATAACAACGCATCGTTAAAATCTCCGGAGTCTAGACAATGGTTTGCTTTTTCGTCAGGAGTATCATCAGCTTGTTTCCTATTTTATGACATAAAAAATAGACGTTCCGCTTCATCACAATCTATCGAGTTGTTAGTCAGCGAGATGGGTGGCGCGGCGATCCCCATGGCATCATATAGCATTTCATCGATCTCTTGACGACTGTCTCTTGCTTTTCTTGCGATAACTGGGACCGAGAATTTTTCGGACTCCAAGCTGCTTTTGAGATTTCGATTTTCGATGACATATTCAAAAAAATCTTACGTAAAACATATATTCCAATCAGAGTATACGTGAAGACAGTGAGTTTACCTCACTGTCTTCAATATAGCTATAGATTGCTGCAAAACAAAATGTAAATTTGCTGCTGTAATAGAAGAATATAATACTGGAGAAAAATTACGAATTGATATATTATTATATCTGTATATTACAGCATAACTATTGTATATTATACTACAGCATAACTAGATAACATCGCACTATTAACATCTTTGGTATTTCTAGGCGATCATTACTTCTTGCCAATAGAAAAAACTTTCACACTCCCCGTGTTGGTCCCGGGCTCCTTTGAAGAATAGGCCAACTGCCGTTCTGCCAGGCAGGTCGTAAAAGGCGACGATTGGCTATCGAGTCACTACCATAGTGGCTGCTAGGTGGTAGAGTTCTGCATTGTCTCGCCCGGGTCTGGTACCACAGGCTTACCTATTCCTGCCGCAACAGCGTCAGTGCTTATCGATGTCGTTTTCCGGTTTGGAGGGTAAGGTAGCCGGTAAACTTATGCATGTGGCAATAGACCTCGCCACAAGATAGCAACGCACCATTAACATCTTTGGTGTCTATAGGCAAAGATTGACTCTTTCCATCAGGAGACCCATCTGCTTGTTTGCTATCTCATGATATAAAAAAAAACTAGAAACGTGAAAACGTTAAAGAGAAAAATATAATAAATTGACGTTAAAGCAATATGCCGTCGTCACCTACCGTCAATAGGTGTCTAAGTGCGTCTAACAGAATGGATCAAACGCTGGCTATACATCATCCCCGGGGTTCATTTTCCACTCAGCCTCCCCGCCGAACAAACAACATCATTTGTTATGGCATTCAGTGTTATTTTTTTCGCATTGATGAAAGCAGCTTAATAAAATCGCACTTCATCCCTTTTTGTCGATCACCGACACTTAGCCGCCCCGCTTGATATATAGTGTGGCTATGGTTTCTCTAATGTTTGAGACAATATTTAAAAAATATCTTTATAAAAACTAAGGCACTGTGGGGCTATAAGCAACTAGAATATCGATATGTTTATATTTTCTTTTTTTGTGCGAGTAGATGGAAACGATAGTTAAGAGTCTATTGTAACTTAAGTTTTATAAAATAGTCATTAACTTATATTGTTTAAATTTCAAAAAATAGCTTCATTTTTGTGCTTTTCCATACTTGCATAATTTTATTATAAATGTGAATGTAACTTTACCTGTTTGTTTTAATTTAAGTGTGGAGAATCTAACACCAAGACAAACCTTCAAAAGGTTTATTAGTGTTACTGATATGTACATTGTGTTTATTTTGTGAAAATAATAAATAAATAAAATAAAATAAATAGTTTGATATGCTTTATATAATAATAAAAAAATGACTTTATTATTAAAATTTCGAATCACTCAATCATACTAGAGGATCAACTATAATGTGGGTCAAAATATTGTAATTATTTCAAGTAATTGGAATATTATTAATTATGTTGTGTTTTTAGTTATAATTTCAATGTATTTTTATGAAATAATAGGACAGAAAATTTGCTTGGTGGTAAATGATTACCACTGCTTATGAACAGATCCGATGCCATAAGTCTTGCTAAAACCGTACCGGTCTTCAAGGAATAAGCAAACTTTTTTCTTGAAGGCCAAGTCGTGTCGTTCGAAAATGCATGTGCTTGTAATTAGTTCTTCAGAATAGCAAAAATGCCTTGGTATGTAAAGGACTTCTACACATCAAGCTAGTTAGTGTGAAATGATATATTTAGGCGTGATGTCTGGTGATGTAAGTCTGCGGTTGGAATTAATCCGAACAATTTTTATAATACTTCCCATTATAAATGGCGTAGAAAATATAGAGATAACAAACACATTTTTTTTAAATCATTATATCGAGCCTATAGGAGAAAGTCCGTTCATCAACGTTTCGAGTTGATCTGCATACAGTCGAGAGGAAGGGCGCGCAAAGATAATTACAATACTTAATAAGAGGCCTAATTTATGCCTGTCTCTTATTGTTCAAAACACCAAGCTTTAAAGGCGCCAGCTTAGCATTAGCTTTCAGTCATATCCTGTCACTTTAAAGTGTTGCTTAAAAGTTTCATTAATGTTATTAAATATACTGTGAACCTAAAAATAAAATAAAGCAGATTTTTATCCCGACATACAACAACAAACCCATTGTCACCCTCATATTCAACAGGGTTCGGCCCGGAATATTTTCGCAAGTCACTTAGATTTACTCTTGACTTTACTTTTGCTCAGCAAATGAGAACCGTATCATTATAATTTATAACCACCACCGCCCTGTTGGTCGAGTGGTTAGCGACCCTGACTACGCGATCGACGGGGCTCGGGTTCGATCCCCGACGGGGACAAGCATTTGTGTGATAAGCATAAATATTTGTGATTCCGATTTGGGTGTTTATTAAATATATTCTTGTATTTATATATTTTTGTATTTATATTTCTATGTATTACTATCATTGGCTAACACCCATAACACAAGCAAATTAGTTTGCTTACTTTGGGGTTATAACAGTAAGTGTAATTTGTCCCGTGAAATAATATACATTAGATTTCAGGCAAGTCCCCAGGTGTTTAACTTTAATACATTTGGTAAAAATTACGCGCGCAGCAATAAATGCGCGCAGTAGTTCAAATTTCTGCGAACGTATCCACAATATCACTGGATGGAAATGTATAAAAATGTTTTCCTAAATCATGCACAAGTTACAGCTGTAAACGTTGTCTATTTACCCTTGATTTACTTTTCCAATTCGTGTAGTTACCATTAATAATTTCTTCGAAAAACATTTTGTTTAAATCACCAATTTTCATCAATTTGTCGAATGGCGCGATAGGTGGTAATCTCATGGCACCGATTTTTCATCAGTGACCATAATTATGTTGTCAGATGTGCTGCGAATTGTAAGCATTAAAACCATAGATTAAATGGATACGTCTTTCAAAATAACTTCCTAGTTTGTCAGTGTAGCTTGCATTCACACACCGAAATACAGAGTTATACTGCATACTCATGAAATCAAATCATTTCAAGGGTAATTTTAAACCTTGTCATCTCATTCGGTACGATAAAACAGTACAACATGGTTTATTTCTATTTTTTCACGTTATAATATATCTACAAATGTATGACATTTTTGACAGTGGTAGGAGCGTTTGATCATATGTGCGGTGACACGTTTTCCCAATGACGTGTCTATTAGTATTTATGTTGTCTGTCATTAAAACCATGAGAAACTTTGATAACATGAAATAGGGTGCCTGTGAAACCAAAATGCTGAAAAGGTTGTCCCAGGGCTACACTTTACCTACGCCTTGGTTTTCCAAGATTTTTGCGATATCCGGGACTAAACGCTTTACGTTCTTATCCTCTATCCATTCTTCACCTTTCCGAGCTGCCACTGAGCTGGATTCAACACCAAACCAAATCGCCGCGTATAACTGACTACACATATACACTAGGTGGTAGAGTTCTGCATTGTCTCGCCCGGGTCTAGTACCACCGCCTTACCTATTCCTACCGCAATAGCGTCAGTGCTTGTCACTATCGTGTTTCGGTTTGGAGGGTAAGGTAGCCGATAAACTTATGCATGGGGCATTAGACCTCGCCACAAAATAGCAACGCACCATTAACATCTTTGGTGTCAATAGGCGATGGTTGACTCTTTCCATTAGGAGACCCATCTGCTTGTTTGCTATCTTATGATATATAAATAGGCCATCTGACATTCTGCTGGCAGTTTGCAAAAAAAACGATTGGCTATACGTGTCACTACCGTCGCGACTACTTGGTGGTTACCCAAAGTTACCCAAACTTACCCAAAGTTTACTCGAGTATATAGTACCACCACCTTATCTATTCCTGTCCCTATAGCGTTAAAACTTGTCGTTGTCGTGTTCTTGTTTGGAGGAGAACGTAGCCGGTAGGTAGTGTTTCTTAGTGTGTTGTGTGGTAGGGATGTGAAGCCACTCGCTAAGTTTATGGGCTATCTTACCATCTCCAAACAAAGCACGAACGTGTCGTAAGGCGGTGGCGTGTAAGGCGGTGGTAGTAAACACGGGAGAGAAGACGTTGCAAAACTCTAGCGGGGAGAGATTTGATTTTACTATGCATTAGCTTTGAAATTACCTAGCGTAAGATTCTGGGACCAACTAGAAGGCAGGATAGCAGCTGGAGAATAAAAACGAATGTCGAAATTGAAGATCTAGTGTCTAAGCCAAATATCATCGGCACTACCAAATCCCATCGACTGCGGTGGCTTGGACACGTCGAACGCATGGGGGAGGATCGGACAGTCAAGAGAACTTATCTGGGTCGAACTACTGAGTGGAGACCAGTGAGTCGCCCCAGGTACCGCTGGAGTGATGTGGTGGAAGCAGATTCCTATGATATTTAAGTTGACAATTGGCGGGATATTGCGTAAGATCGTGAGAGGTGGAGAGCACTGGTTTTGGAGGCCACTGTCTCCTTTGGGTCACTGAGCCAGAAGAGTTAGTTAGTTAGTTTTATTGGCGTTACAATAAATATCATACACACCCATTGCGAGAAGGATGGCTTGAAAGTCACGCGATTAACAATAATTGTAAATTAATGTTTCACAGTTAAGCAATTATGTGGTAAATGACATCCTTATAGATTCTTTTAATTACACAATCGGGGCGATCATCACATCACGCCATGGAGTGGTGATGTCCTGACGGATGAAAATGCTCGGTCACGACGCGTCGATGATTCTAATTCCTTTGATTCGATAGCGTTTGTCCGTAGTTTTATGCCAAACACCGACGGTTGGTTCTACTTAGTACTTGTGTCGAAATCAGGGTACTAAATCCTAACGAGCCATTGATAAAAGTATTTAATTTGGCTTGACATTAAAGTGTTCATTTATCGCATTTATTTAAAGGTAAAATTGCGTTTAAATGGAAGAGATATCTAAAATGCCTATTTTACCTCTTGCATCCAAACTCAATATTACCTTACATTAATTTACAATCAAGAATAAGCCACGTGTTGGTCCGAGTCCATTTCGACAAATAGACCGTATACCATTCTGCCAGGTAGTTCGTGAAAGATGAACAATTGGATAGCCAACTCTACCACCTAGTAGTGGAATGTATAGACGTATCACTACCATCATAACTACTGGGTGGTAGAGTTCTGCAACGTCTCACCCGGGTCTTGGTACCACCGCTTTACCTATTCCTACCGCGATAGCGTCAGTGCTTGTCTGTCATGTTCCGGTATGGAGGGTAAGGTAGCCGACAGACTTACGCATGTTGCATTACCATCTCGCCAAATACACAGTAACGTTTTTATTAACATCTTTGGTGCCTATAGGCGATGATTCCCTCTTTCCATCGGGATAACCTTTACCTTACGATATAAAAAAAACTATTTTTTGTAGGATCACATAAGATGATAAATTTATCACATTCTAAACCACTACAAATTCTATTAATGACCATCATCTGAGTATTTTAATGTTCACGGATGATGAAGGCCAAACTTGTCTACCCTGTTTTGCTTACATCAATTAAATTCAAAGTTAAGGTCAATTCTTTTATAGAACCTACATTATTTGTACACAGAACAAAAAATTAGAATTCGAAATACTGTTGCATTGCACTTAAAGCCTCGACGTAGTAGGCAGAGGTGCAACGTTTTCAAGAATAGCTAATAATAGTAAGCTCCATGATGTGACAAGTTTATATTTGGTCCTAATGTCAGATAGTACTTTCTAATACTATATTTATTTGTACTTCTATCTATATAATTTTAGCATAAATCTAAAATCTTACAATGTTCTATCGTACCTTATAAATTCTGTAATAAATCTGTCAACTGATAATATTTTGAAAGGGATAGTACACAGCGGAACGAACCAAACGCAATGACAAGCGCGCCGACAAAGCGGCCGACAGGCATACAAGCGATCACTTCTAATTGTGTGATTTGATACGAAAACGCTTTGTTAACCGCAAACGAAATCTCTATCGTAATCGATAGATACAACAAATTTATCTTTTGTGAGCGCCGATAGCTTATTTCACGATTTCTAGCCTAATTAAATAGAACGGAACGAAACGGTTTTGTGATGAGTTTACCTTAAGCTCGACTTACTGACTGGCTCATTGTTCCGTCACTCAATTGTTTTTGACGACTATCTCCATTGAGTCGTGCTTTTGATAAGAAACTATGATTCTTTGTTTTCCAAAAGCCTAAATTTCATTCGTGCGTTAGGCAATTACATCAACGTAAGAAATGTAAAAAAGAGAAAATATAAATGTTGTCAATGAACTTGTTACTGTCGTGTTCCGGTTTGGAGGGTAAGGTGGCCGGTTAACTTATGTATGTGGCATTAGCCCTCGCCGTAAGATAGTAACGCACCATTAACACCTTTGGTGTCTATAGGCGATGTTTGATTTTTTCCATCAGGAGACCCATCTGCTTGTTTGCTATCTTATAATATAAAGAAAAAATGTTAATAGTTCATTGCAATTAAATTGTCCTCAGAATACGATAAAATCAAGCTTAACTCTATATGAACTGCTAAGGTGGTGGAACTACAGGAATTGTTAGAGTGGTTGTACCAAACCCATACGGGATGTCGCAGAAAAGTTAGGATAGTAAAGTAGTAAAATATTTGACCACTCGTTTACCGTTTACGAACCACCTGGCAGGGAGACAGATTATCTATTCTCCAAAATAAGGCCAGAACAACCTAAGAAAAATTATGTACATATACCAAAGCACTCAATTTTAGAAACATTGCTTGCATTTTCGAACGTAAGCGCTTGCATTGTATTATATTTAGCTACAATTATGAAAATGTTATAACCATATAACCACTACCAAAAAACCATGACGATCACGTTTTTATATCTTATTTTGCATTTCCTAGCATGGCAAACTAACTGATCTTTATCTTGACGGAAAGAAATAACCATCGCCTAAAAACACCATAGATGCCAATAGAGAGCTGCAACCCACCCGCATGCCGGAAATTCTACATACGTAAGTTTACCGGCTAACTTACTATCCAAGCTGGTGAGGCTTTATACGCAATAAAATGTTGTATCATCTTGACTAATATTAATGAAATTATTTAATAAGATACGATTTTCCCAAATAATAGAGATCAAACGGGTAGATAACTTACATGAAAGTAAGTGAATATCACTGCCAATGGGTATCTGCATCACCAGAGACTTAGCAGAAGCATTGCTGACCTTGACGACTGAGTAAGCTTTTTTAAAAGCCCATACGTTTTACTGGTTCTAAAACATCCTCGTCAAACTTTTATACTAATTAGTAATTTACGAGTAGAATAATTAGCATTAAAAGCCTTTCACTGATGAAACTATTGCAAGCATTTATTTAATGGGATCATAATGTCATCTAAAGGATTAATAAAATGTCAATTAGTTCTAATATATAATAAGCAATTAAACAATATTTCTCGAGTACAGTAGACCAGATTTACAACGAAAGTAAATACTGCGATAACAATAAAAAAGTAATAATTACTAATAACAATTGCTATGACAACACACACATGCCTACATGCGGCGTGCGCAGGCGCAGCGGGAGTTGTACGTCTTCTTCGGTATTCCTTAATTCGTGTATTGATTATACGATGTTTATTTACTAGTACATTGCAGTGATTTAAGACTGCGATCGATAAAATTTTGTATGTGTAATGATTTAACTTGTTTGTAATGGTTTTATTCATCAAAAGAATATGTTTCAATTGTGTTATATTAGAATAAGTGACAAAATATGGCAACACTAGGCGTCATCTTCCTATTGGTTAAAGTTGTAAAAGCTAAACGGCGGGACAGAACGCGGCAAGATGGCGCGTAGTGGGGCTTACGATATGAGAGACCTCATTTTCAGCGACAGACGGTTCTGAGCCATGAGCTCGACAACTTGTGAACACTCCAGTCTATAATTGTAATGTTAAAATAGTCTGCAAGAAGTACATTAAAGAAATATCAAGCTTGTATTATATTTTATTCACGAAAAATCAGACGTGGAAGTAACCTGTGTGCCCACAAGTCTTCAAAGGTAATCCAGCACTTATATACAATAATGTATTATGTATTATAAATATATTACGGGAGTAGATTATTAAAAAGCATATTAAAATGTGCGATAGCATAATTAAAAATTCAAAATTGTACATTTTTCATATTAATAAATCAGGGTTACATGTGATGATAAATACAAGTACTTTGAGCCTGCTTTGCCAAATAAATGGCGTGCAAAAAGAAAAAAATATATATTTATTTTTATATAAAATTACAAATTACGTTTAAATACTTTTAAAATCAATAAAACTCAAAAAAAAAAGAAGTCAGAATAGATTTAAAAATTAATGTCAAATGAGAATTGAAATAAATTAGATTAGAATTAGAAATTATTTTAAAAGAACATGCGCTAAAGTAATTGTGATTACATCAAAATAATAAATATACTCCTATGTCTATCCTTCTTTAACACGTGGTCGGGGCTACTCTCCGATCGTGTTATTCCTGTACCCATCCTGTACCTAACACGTGGTCGGGGCTACTCTCCGATCGTGTTATCCCTGTACCCATCCTGTACCTTAACACGTGGTCGGGGCTACTCTCCGATCGTGTTATTCCTGTACCCATCCTGTACCTTAACACGTGGTCGGGGCTACTCTCCGATCGTGTTATTCCTGTACCCATCCTGTACCTAACACGTGGTCGGGGCTACTCTCCGATCGTGTTATTCCTGTACCCATCCTGTGTTTAACACGTGATCGGGGCTACTCTCCGATCGTGTTATTCCTATATCCATTTTATACACCCTTAACATGATTAATTAATTTATGCCCAAAGATAGCATTTGAGTTTATTTGTTACAATTAATCAAATCTTCAAAAAAAAAAAATAATGATAGTAAAAATTTAAAATAATTTACATGCCACTTCTTGCTACTAACAATACATGATCGTAGCCGCAGTATCATCCGATGGAATGTAATAGTATTTTGTTAAAACTACCCACATGTTTGATAAGTATTTCTGAGAACCGAGTTACTGTTTAAAAATTAATATTAATAGCAAACTCAAAGTACATACAAAATCATTTCGAGCGTTCGAAAATTACATAACTTCAATTGTCTTAATAATATAGTTGTGTCCTGCTATACTTGAAATAGTATGCTCGATGAAATAAGTTATTTCAATTTTACAGTGTAAAGTAAAATATATTTGTGTGTTCTATACCAAAGCATAGATTTTTGAGCAGCTTATAAAAAATTTAGAGTATTTCAGTTTTTGCGCAGTCGTATATTTTCAAAACGATCGTCGATTTTGATCTTTTGAATAGCACTCGACTCAATTATTTGAGTTCTAAAACCTTTTATTAACTTCAAAATTGATTGAATGGAAAACAACGAAATAATGTCAGTCATGTATTAATTTTTAACAAAAAAAAAATATATATCGTTGATAAATTCCAAAAGAATTGAGCAAAGAAAATGAGTAGATCCTATTTACGTATTTGACTCAGTTTTTGAGATCAATTTGAAATCAATCTGTTTACTAGTAATTGTAAACAATCTAATATTTGAAAAGCTATAACTTTACACAACTTGATTCGGTTTTTATTTTGGTAGGGCAACTGCATCAGTTTTTAAATATTTTAATATTGTAGACATCGCAGAACATTATATATATTCAACTTTTATTCAAAGAAATTTACTCCTATTGGAGACAAACATTGATTATAGCGCCAATCATTAATTTGTGGCGGTAATGGAAAACAAACTAGATGTTTCACTAAACGTGGATAAATATATAATTATATTAACAAATAAGCCATGTAGGTGTGCTTGTTTATAGAAAGAGCCGAAACCATGTAGGTGTGTTTCGACATATACTGAAAATAAGCCATGTAGGTGTGCTTGTTTAGAGAAAGAGCCGAAACCATGTAGGTGTGTTTCGAGATATACTGAAAATAAGCCATGTAGGTGTGCTTGTTTAGAGAAAGAGCCGAAACCATGTAGGTGTGTTTCGAGAAAACTGAAAATAAGCCATGTAGGTGTGCTTGTTTAGAGAAAGAGCCGAAACCATGTAGGTGTGTTTCGAGAAAACTGAAAATAAGCCATGTAGGTGTGCTTGTTTAGAGAAAGAGCCGAAACCATGTAGGTGTGTTTCGAGAAAACTGAAAATAAGCCATGTAGGTGTGCTTGTTTAGAGAAAGAGCCGAAACCATGTAGGTGTGTTTCGAAATATACTGAAAATAAGCCATGTAGGTGTGCTTGTTTAGAGAAAGAGCCGAAACCATGTAGGTGTGTTTCGAGATATACTGAAAATAAGCCATGTAGGTGTGCTTGTTTTGAAAAAGAGCCGAAACCATGTAGGTGTGTTTCGAGATATACTGAAAATAAGCCATGTAGGTGTGCTTGTTTAGAGAAAGAGCCGAAACCATGTAGGTGTGTTTCGAAAAAACTGAAAATAAGCCATGTAGGTGTGCTTGTTTAGAGAAAGAGCCGAAACCATGTAGGTGTGTTTCGAGATATACTGAAAATAAGCCATGTAGGTGTGCTTGTTTAGAGAAAGAGCCGAAACCATGTAGGTGTGTTTCGAGATACACTGAAAATAAGCCATGTAGGTGTGCTTGTTTAGAGAAAGAGTCGAAACCATGTAGGTGTGTTTCGAGAGATTACAAATGAAATATTTGGGTGTGCTTAGTTTGGCGAACTAACTGAAACCATTCGCAAGGCGTGCACCGTAGATGAGGAGACAAAATTAGAATGATGTAAAGCAATAGATAGTCCGTATGAGCAGCTCGAAGATTTCATTTATGCGTACTAGAGAGAAATTTGAATTAAAGTGTGGCGGTAAGCGATTTAAAAGTAACGTACCATGTACGAAAGATTCTATGTTCACGGCGTTCAACAAACGTCAGCCACTAAAAATGATTACAGCAAAATGAGATAAGGTCAAACTTACATAAACAGAAGGATTGGGTAATGTGATTTTTCATGGACATTAAATCGAAACTTTATAATTGACTAGCTGTTGCCCACGACTTCGTCCGCGCGGACTTCGTTTAATCCGCACAGCTCATCCCCATAGGTGATAGCGTGATAAAATGTTGCCTATATGTTGACCAGACCTATTAGTAATATTCATGAAAAATTTGGAGTAAATCCATGCAGTACTTTTTGAGTTTACCCCGAACATACATACAGACAAACAGACATACAGACAAACGGACAAAAATTCTAAAAACTATATTTTTGGCTTCGATATCGATTGTAGATCACGCTCCAAGTATTCTTTTAAAAAAATATTCAATGTACAGTTTTGCCTTCCTACGATTTTATGTTTTTTTATATTTTATTATATTTGGTACCGGATATCAAAAAATATATATTTTTATGAAATTATATATTGATGGATACTTTCAGATAAACCCGACGAGCTTTATTCGAAAACCATTCAATACGCAATTGGCGTAAGATTTGGAACCGTAGATATTAGTATCCGTCTGATAATATAGCAATATTAGTTTATCGGCGCACCCAATCTGCTGCCGCGTCATTTTGTCTCGTTGCAAGATTCAGTAAATAATTGACAATATAGTGTTTCGTCAATATATAGGTAGTTCTAGCTTAGACTAATATCCGATTTACAATATCGTAACGATGTACAGATTCAATATCTATACATTTTGTGTCGCCTACTCCTAGTAAACATAATATAAGGCGAAATGACTGATAAGAAGCCTCAAAGTTTTGGTTGTATAGTTCATTATGACAATATCTGATCTTACAGGAAAATGCATTATTCTTAACTACAGTCATTCCAATTACATATACACATACTTAAAGGCCGTCCACGCAGACATATTCAGAGCTGCAAACACAACACACACGTACATAGACAAGAGGATTTAATAAAGAGTTTGTACTGTTATCAATATTAAATTTCAGCAATGGCGGATCCTTCGGCGTCTGAATATAAAGCGCCGTTATCTCTTACTGGAAGTCAGATCCAGAAAGCTGTAGAGCTGATGTCGTCGTTGCAATCACCGAGACAAAGTCGAAACAGATCGCAGGCGGAAGTCCCAAAAGAACCTTATCTATCGGAGTAATCGTGGGAAATGTAAGAAAATCGACACCAATAATATCGAGTGTAAAAAGAAGATTCAAAGACGTAGTTATTATTTATTCGCGGGAAATGCTAGAATTATGTCAAATTACACTAGTTGACCAGCCAATTAATCTCGATTGTTACTCAATGTATGAAATAAAATGTTTTCAATAATATGACGTAATTTCACATTGGATTATGTTTAGTTAAATTCATGATTTTTTTTTGAGAATGATCAGTTGTCACTCTTTGTAGGACTAAGTATTAATTTCGATTGAAATTTCATGTTCCTGTAGTATTTATAAATACTAGATTTTATATTATATGTAGTATGCGTATTATAGGTAGATTTATTGTAATAGTAAAATCACACGTTCAGGTACTTGGGAGTAAAATCAGAATAAACGATAATTTATTTCTGAGGTTGACTTAAGGGTACGATGTAGACCATTTATGACTGGTACTAACAACCTAATTAACATTACTGTCAATGTTAATATATATCACAGACCACATAATACTAATAGACGTGGCGTTAGGCATTGAACGTGTAGTCGTACATATGAGCGAATGCTCATATCAATGTCAAAAGTGTGGCAAATTATATAGGCAAATTGACACTAATTGTAATTAGGTTTTTATTGTTGACGTACTGTTGTATACATTCTCGTATTTATGTCGGTTCAAAATTTAGCTACGATTGACGTCTAACAAATGTCTTAAGAAGGCGCCTCCTATTTTATTATATATTATACTAGCGGCCTGTTACATGCTTCGCGACGTATCGTCATTTATTGAATTCATTTGTTACAAAAAAAAATGTGATAAATGAAGAACCGCTGTACCGATTTTGTGCAAACTTCACATAAACCATCTACTAAACAGTCCGAACAAAGCCTAAACATTTGGTTTGGATAGGTGAGCCCGTTCTTGAGTTATAAAATTACAACGAAAAATGGCATTGATTTTTATAAATATATATAGATTAATTTATGTTGACATGTAAGACAGATATTGTGGCACTTATTTATCTATATGTAACATATGTTTATTAAATCTGTATTGTAATTTGTGCACCCTAATTTGCAAGCAATGAATATTGCCACTCGTTGTCTGGAAGAATCACTCTTTAGCAATAAGACCCTCTATTTGTGCGCTTATTTTAAGTGTTATGTAAATGCTACTTGATTATGGTGTACATAAAGCATTAAATTATTAAATTAAATTAATATTAATGAACAATGTTACTTAGAACTTTAAATGAAATAATTAGTCAAATGAAAAATAATTTACAAATCAACATGAAGAAAAGGCAAAATTATTACAATTGAAATTTAATATAAATATGATAATCCTATAGAAGTATAATATAGATGATCAACGAAATAACAAATGGACAATATTTGTAACACTTAATACTAAATTGTATTTGCTCTCCGTAAAATTAGATATAAATATATAAGGAAACGGCAATAACAGGCTTTGGATATGTTTCATTAGTATTTTCTTATGGACTGCTTGTATGAGGTGACTCTGGATTTGATGGGTAAATGCTTTTGCAGCACAAAAGAAGGAGTTAGGGCTATATGTAACATCACACAATAACAAACTTTAAGCCTATTTTTAAATCTGAGAATATTAAAACTTCCTTGTATGTAGGTACTACATTAGAGCAGTTTGTTTTTTTAAGAACACACTAAATACTTTAAAATCTCTATATATATATATATATATATATATATATATATATATATATATATATAATAAAATATCAATTACCAAGCATAATGAAATAGCTAACTATAAACCGGTATAGAATACAAATGCATAAATGGCTAATTTCTCATTCTCTGTAAAAGAATACCTATTTAAATTGTAAAAATGTCAATACCTAGTCAGATGTCAAGATAATAATAGTTAGTGGAAATGTAAGTATATGTATATATAGTGTCGTTAGTTACTTGTTAGACTTGCTTTATAAAGAAATTAATAATTAGATTAAATAATATATAAATAATTTAATATTATATAATTAAATGTAAATTAATATTGAAATAAATAATTACCTAAGGTAAAACAAATTTTTATGAGATATGTTTAACAATGTAATGTAGGATTTAGTAGTAATAAACTAAAATTGGTACACTTTAGGGTAGAATGAGTAAAACCATATAATGTAATTGACTTTCAGAAAAAAATATATAATTAGGTATATGGAGTAAAATTGGTCAAACATTTGTAAATTAATCTTATATAATTTATAGATTTTTAGAATATTAATTTTATCGATGCAATGAGTAATGTGTAAAAAAAATATGTAGAATACAAAGTGTATAGTTTATAATTAGTAAAATTTCATTCAAATCCGTTCTCTTCAATCAAATCCGTAGTCTTGGCGTGATTGAGTAATAAACATTCATACATCCAAACTTTCGCATTTATAATATTAAAATAAATGCAGATTACAAGCTGAAGTGAAGTTTTGTTTATATTTACGTTTACTATAACAAATATAATATATTACAACTTAAATAAAACTAAAATAATGTTTTGTTTAAAATTACATTTACTATGGATCAACAGAATATATATCAACTTAAAGTAATACGCTTAATAAAGTACGTAACACCAAAGTAAAATAAAGTATTATGTATAATTTTTATAAATTTTATATAACGTATAATATAAATTAAAATAAAATTATGTAGCAAAACTGCTTACAAATTTTTGCTTTCAAGGAAGATAACACTGTATTATTACTTGTTTTTTTAAATAATTATGATTATGATTAGTAAGTTATTGAATGTTAGGATTGTGTACAAGCAATTTTTTTTTCCTCATAAAAAAAAAAAAATTGTGTCGACTTATAGTATGGGCGAAGGTAATGATTTAACTAGTTGTACTTTTGCATCTTCAATATTTCCTAATTGATGCCCTAAGGATTTACGGAAAAGTTAATTTTAGAATTGAGTAGTGTGCCGGGAGTCACACTTTGCCGGATGGCCGAATGTAATGATTTAACTTGTTTGTAATGGTTTTATTCATCAAAAGAATATGTTTCAATTGTGTTATATTAGAATAAGTGACAAAATATGGCAACACTAGGCGTCATCTTCCTATTGGTTAAAGTTGTAAAAGCTAAACGGCGGGACAGAACGCGGCAAGATGGCGCGTAGTGGGGCTTACGATATGAGAGACCTCATTTTCAGCGACAGACGGTTCTGAGCCATGAGCTCGACAACTTGTGAACACTCCAGTCTATAATTGTAATGTTAAAATAGTCTGCAAGAAGTACATTAAAGAAATATCAAGCTTGTATTATATTTTATTCACGAAATATGGGTTCCTGAAGTATGTAGGCGTTACATAATCGACCGGTTCATTGTTTATTGGAACGAAGTTCCTTACGGCAGGCTTGGAGGGGATAGGGATTTTGCTGCGCGACCGAACTGAAAAAAATGTGATAGTAAAACCGTAAGAAAAATGCGTGGAATAAAAGCGTTTAAATGAGACGTGCGCAGGCGCGACAGTTGCGTACACGAGCGAGTAGTGCCGTTTAGCCGAAGGAAGTTCGTTCCTACCTGGTGTCCCGCGACACCACATCATTTTTTGGAACGAAGTTCCTTACGGCAGGCTTGGAGGGGATAGGGATTTTGCTGCGCGACCGAACTGAAAAAAATGTGATAGTAAAACCGTAAGAAAAATGCGTGGAATAAAAGCGTTAAATGAGACGTGCGCAGGCGCGACAGTCGCGAACACAAGCGAGTAGTGCCGTTTAGCCGAAGGAAGTTCGTTCCTACCTGGTGTCCAGCGACACCACATCATTTTTTTATATTATTAAATTATGCTTCTGTAATAGTTCAAATAAATTCAACTTAATATAATCTGAATATTTTACCCTTGTTCGGAAGAGGCAAACAACTGGCTATGTTAAGTCACTATTGCAACGCACCATTAATATCTTTAGTGTCTATAGGTGAGGGTTTTTTATTTCCATCAGGAGAGTCATCTGCTAGTTTGCTATATTATGATATAAAAAGAAGAATATTGTTTTCATGTCGTGCGCTTTTGCGTTTGTCTGGTGAGCAGAGTGCTAAGTGTGAGTTTTTCTTTTCGCATTCGTTCGTGAGCGCGTTTCGAGTTTACTAGGAATTTGTATGTGATTTGTACAGCGCCACCTAGTGGTAAACTGGTTTCTCACGTTTCATTGAATGCGAAAAGAAAAACTTACAATTAGCACTCAGTACCTAACAAAATCCCCGCCCGACTCGAAAGGGGCATATGGGTGAGTCGATGTTTTTTTTTAAAAAATACTAAAATTACTAAAATTTTTAACTGACCAAAATTTATCTATAATGTCCAAAAAATATAAAATAGTATTAAGCTACCAAACACTGCCTTTGACGATTGGATTGAACGCACACATATGTATGTACCTAATACAGCACACTGTATTATATGTGTTTCTAAACTTTGTACTGTTGGTTTATATGTATTTCTATTTTTGTTAACCACTATTATGAGTACTCTACAGTTTATTTCTTTTTACGTGTCTATTTTAGTAAACAATAATGGCGGACCAGTGACTTAAATTAGTCATAGACAATTAATATGGTTGTGAAAAATCAAAAGATCTATTGAACAAGTATGACGAACTAAATTGAATGAATGATATTTATTGTAACAACTATCCATCCATTTTGTTATATTATTACAAAGTATTATAATTTTTATAATCTTTAATCTACCTATATTAATGTTATCCATATTCCATATTATAATTTATAATATTACACATGCGAAAGTTTGAATGGACGTTTGTTACTCAATCACGCAAAAACTACTGAACGGATTTGAATGAAATTTGGCACACACATAGATGATAACCTGAATTAGCACTTTTTAATCCGGAAAAATTGGTTGCTCTGTGGGATTCACCAAAAACTGTTATAATGCAGCAGCTGCACTTTGCAGCTTGTTATAAATACGAAAGTTTGGATGGATGTTTATTACTCAATCACGAAATAATTTCTGATCGGATTTAAATGAAATTCGGCACACAGGTAGATGATGATCTGGAATAGCATTACGCTTTTTTTATCCCGGTAAACCGAGTTCCTACGTGATTCATCAAATTTTTTTATAACGCAGAGAGCTGCGGGCTGCAGTTAGTATGTTATGCGAAAGTGTTTGTTTGTTTGTCTTTCTTTTAGTTAAGTTAAACTTGTTACCATGCTGTAAAAAAACTAAAATACTTCTGCTGGTAGATACCACAGAATTTTTCCTTGTCACTAAAGGCATCGAACTTTCTGCGATTTCAAATTTTTGTGCCGACGTCAGTACACTCAAGAGAAATCGAAATCCACTAAACCCAAGCCAAGTAAAACAGTTGAGAATGAGATCGAAATCCTAAAAACAGTCCAAAGTCACGAAAAAACCGCGAAAAACAGCCGAAAACACAGAAACCACATTCTCGCAACAAAGAAGGAAACAGAATGAGTAAATTTTACTTTCACTTTTTAGACCTTAATTTAAGTGTCATCAAAATTTTAAATTGTGCAAACTTCGTTAATGTTGCGTCATTTTTACTGTTATCGTAAGTGTCATTGTTACTGCTAGCAAAATGGTGGATTTGAATATAATTCTAAATAATTAAATTATTTGTTTAACATTATAAGACAGATGAATTTAAATAGAAGAACAATTTAATAAAACAATAATCACTTTTTTCTAGAAAATAAAGACACGTAATCAATAATCGGTTTTCATTTATTACTAAAATTGTTTAGAAAAATAAGTATAAAAACTAGGAATCTGCGCAGGATGGGAGGAGTATCATTAGATACATACATCCTAAATAATTTAATTAATTTTATAATATTATGGGACAAGTGAATTTAAATATAACTATTAACAAAAAACAATATTTACGTTTTTTTGCGTTAAAAGATCATCGAATTATTGTAGTATACAATGATTAAATAACCTGCCTTTAATAAAAATAAGATTTTATTTTATTAACAGCAGGTTACTTTACTATTACAAAATTATTTAGATTTAAGAGCAAGGATTTAAAACATTATCAGATAACAGAACTTATTTAACGATACTTAACGTTATTACTATAGCGATACCTCAGTTACAAAATTATTTTTAAACATTGTAATATGTATCGCTACTCATATAATAGAACGAAATTGTTAACGCTAAATAATGTTATGATACCGATACAGTTTTGTGATTGGTTCACCGCGTTTATGCTGTTTCGTGATTGGTGCGTCTAGCTCTAGAACTAGAAGGCAACTAACTAGTTCTAGAAGGCAACGTCATAATACCATATAACATAATGTTAATTCGTAGTGTATAAACAGAGTGTAATGAATAATGTTATTAAACAGTAACAAATTCTGTATCATTTTTGGTTAATTTTATACTTGAAAATAACGTTTTGTCATGCTACAAGCAATAACGTTACCACAAAATACCTATATTATTAATCTCTTAAACAAGGATTATATATTTATCCTTGTTTAAGAGATTGAAAAACTATATTATTACTTTAAAAGTGTTAATCTTTGAAAAATAATGATTCTGTAAAGGGGATATTTTAAATTCTACAAGTCAGTATTGAACATTTAGACAGTTTGTATATTTTTCTATATATTATTATAACCTATTTGTCGTAGTTTAGGAATATTTATCTTTGATAAGAATCATTCAATTAGTCATTCAAATTCGTTTATTAATGCACGTGTCTATCAATTTCATAGACAATCGGATATTCGACATGTCAAGTTCACATGGTATTTTTCAACTGTGGAAATAAATTTTGAATTCTAATAAGTTTTCGTAAATTAATTATGATAAAATAATATATTAGAAACAGTTTTTAGTGCCAAACAAACCGTTTAGAATGAATGAATACGATAATCTAATCATATTTAATTCAATGTATATGATTGATGTGAAACTTTGGTGTTTTTACAACAAGTGGACTTTGTTTACCTAAAAAGACACGGAAAAAGAAACAGACTGTAGGTATAAGTATCGTTGACTAGCACCCGTATATTTATACGAAAAGCAAAAAAATTTCTTCTTTTTGACTAATATAAATTCGTGTAATTTATTTTTTTATTTATTTACGTGACTTAAGAAACTTCTTTAGAATCGTTTTGTATTTAAAGATTCACAAGAACGATAATAGCAACGATGATAATAAAAATTACGTCCATAGGATTTAGACTGCAAGAGAATTAATAGAATATACGGTGCTTTATATTACTCTGTCTCCTCTTTGAGTGATGCTTCGTATCCTGCCCATTTCTGTCTACTTCCTACTTCTAGTACTAGGACTCTTCATCCATCTTGTTCTGTCCATCACGAGGTCAGAGAGACGCTTGGCAAATCATTCGTCTTTTACGAAACGCATGGTAGGAGGGTAAAATGGTATATATGTACTTAAAAAGGATCCCCGCTCAACTGGCGGAAATGTTATATTATCTATTTCCTCATAGTAACGCTTGGGTTTATAAATTAAATGTATTTGTGACTTGTAAGTAATTAGAGCAACATGCAGTAATGCAATCATTAACAGATTAGATAAGTGTAATATGAATTTTATTACCATTACATAAAGTTATTTTGTCTATGGCGCTGACCAAACTAAGGATACTTATCCAACGTGAAAAAGATTATAGTACCCAAGAATGCGCTGGCGGCGTCCATGTAAAAATTAATTGTGTATTTTGAATCGTCTTAACTTTATTAGTACCGAAATGAGTTATTGCATATTGGAGTTGTGTTCATGGCGGTTGTAAATTTCGCTTAAATAAACATCGGTCTTATTTGAATGAGCAATTTATATTTAATATTTACTGGACTAGTCGATGCATGTGATTTCGTCTGTAGAATATAGTTTTCCATTTTGTTAAGATTTTCTCCCTGTAGTTCCGGGCTCTCCTTGAAGAATATACTCTTGGTTTAACACTTTTTTTTTTGAGTCAGAATCGTTGCTAAAAACAAACTAATAAAAACTTTCCCCTGATTAAAACTAGCAAAAAGCAGAGCTTTGTAAGAGCTCGCCAAATAATACTATCTAGTAATATTGTTAGACAAGTATTTTTGTGAGAATTACATCTTTTAATGTATGGACTTTATTTATAATTATTTAATCTAAAAACCCAGCGTATTTTCACCTATAGTGCGCGCGGAACTAGTTGGCCGCGCCATACGTAATACGTAATACAGTACCCGGCGATAAATATTGCACATCGACCTTTGGAAAGAGACAATCGGCTAATTTCAGCTTCGTAGAGCGTTATCTCTGTCGCACAAAATACAAACAGTCCGGTACCTATTAGGAGCTGTTAAAACAAGTATGATTTGCTTCTTTTGATATTTTTATTCTTTGTATAAAATACACTAATTTTTCTATAAGTGATGGCTTTAGGTTGGGGTAAAATAAAATAAAAAAACATTTTTACATTATGTTTACGTATTTAATTATTTTGGAACATTACAGCTTTAGTGTACATAATAAACACCATTATACCTATTGCTAAAATGAGACATTGCAATAAAAATAATAATAATTCTAATTCTCAATTACTTCCATTTCACTATCTGTGCTCTCAAAGAGGTCAATATCACTGTCACTATCAGCCGTATTTATTACTAATCTATCAGTGTAATTGTCTAAACTGTGTTGAATGCTTCTATATTCATTCTCACATTTGATTGCATGATCGCAAACCTTTTTCCACTCTTCAGCGCCGATCATGTTTACTTTTTCAGTCAATAATGTTTTTACTGTAGTTAAGTTCATACCCACATTTCTAGAGGCTACATAGCCTTTCAGTTGAGACCATATATTTTCAATTGGATTAAAATCCGGATGATATGGTGGCAATCGCAACACAGTGTGCCCATGTTCGGCAAGTATTTTGTCCACAGAAAACTCTGTATACCTCTCCTTGTGCTGACATATAATAGCGTAAATCTGGGTTTTTGTTAATTTTGGATCAACTGGAATTTCATGTCTGTTTAACCAGTTGATCATTTCCCGTTTAATGGTGTTTGAGTTGGGGGGTCTCTCAACATACTTGTTGTGATAGGGTGCGTTGTCGATAACTAGAACAGAATCACTGGGTATATTTGGGATTAATTGGTTAACCAGCCATTTCTCATATGTAGTTATCGTTATTCATTTCATTGTGATAGTCACCTGTAGTGTCCGTGGATTTATACGTTAAAAAAGCACCGGGTACAAAGCCTTTTTCATTTCCCGCATGAACTATTATCAAACGTTGACCTTTTGAAATTGGCTTTTTTACTCCTTTTTTCTTATCGTCACTCCAAGATTTCCCTTTAGTGTGGGATGCATGTATATATGACTCATCCATGTAGACGATATTTTTTCCTGTTTCGCGAAATTTGCGTATTTTATCAAGGTATTCCATTCGTTTGAGACTAACGTCGTGCTTTTCCATTAGAATTTTTCGATTATCTTCCATTTTAGTGAACTGAAATCCCATGTCATGAAGTATTTTTCTCAACGTTTTTTCAGACCCATTGTAATTAATAGCTTCAGATAACTTAGCTTTTAATGATTTTATTGTTGGCAGTTCATTAAATCGTAAGTGAAAATCATACACCATTCTTCGAACAACATCGTAATCAAAATCGTCCATATCCAAACGAAATTGCTTTTTTGGTCTCCCTTTTTTTGGAGTGCTGAACTAATTTCAGTCGAATGTGTTTCAGTACTGACTTCGTTTAATATATTGTTCAAAGTTCTTCTTGAAATTCCAGTGGCATTTGCAACTCGCTCTTGAATCTTCTTAAAATAACAACTTACATTTTCATCTACTTTTTTTTTAAATCTATCAGCTTCGCTTACAAAGTATTTATAAACATTGTAGATAATTTCACGTGACTGACCTCGTAAAGGTTTCCCTCTTTCTCCGAAAGATGCCATATTACAACTTTAAATTATTTAAATTTGTGGGTGTTATCAACTCTAAATATATATTTTGATCGGGACGCGACTGCACTCTATCGTACTTGAACAACGACTGACTAAACGTCACATAGGTAGTGTGGGACAGAGATAACGCTTTACGAAGCCGAAATTATCCGATTGTCTCTTTCCAAAGTTCGATGTGCAATATTTATCGCCGGGTACTGTACGTAAGGCGCGGCCAACTAGTTCCGTGCGCACTATAAACGTTACATTCGCATCAAAGGTTACATTCGCTTTAGACTAGGAATATTTGGTCTATTTTCAAGGAAAAATGGGTATTAAAAATGAAGGTTGATCTTATAAAAAAACTCATTTTTAACATTTTGCTGAAATAATTGATTTTTTTTCTAAAATCAGGATTTGTGACAGGTTCCTGATGTTACGTCAATTTACGAAATCAAAATCAAAAAATGTTTTATTTAGACACTCAGCAAATACATTTTTCGAATTTTTCTCTCAGAGAAACCCTCGGAGTTTGATTCCAGATTAGGGCAAATGAAAAAATGTGTTTTTTCAGTTTTCTGATAAAAACAACTGCCCGGGATTGGAAAAGTGCCCTACTGGCGATAGGCTGGCCACATATCATATTGTGGGACTTAAGTATCTTCGGCTAACCGTGGATGCGCACGTTGTACCTCTGCCTACCTCTTCGGGGATACGGGCGTGAATATACCTTTTTTTAGCTTTTAAGCCTCGGGCTAAGATTGGGAATTGATCTCAATACATCTGTACTGTTTCTCAATAAGCATATTGTAAAACTCTCTAACGCTCTATTTACTTTGTTCCCCGCAAACATCCCTGCTCTTTCCTTTCCCATTGTGCCTCCCACAACATTCCTTCGAACTTCCCTTGAATTCACCTTTCAATGATTTTATTATACACCTTCGATGCCAAGCTGGTCGGTGTGGAAGCAAGGCCGGTATTGCAGTTTATACTTGAACTACGCCTTTATACGAGGGCACGATGGCTGCGCGCCTCCAGTCAAATATGAAGAAACAATTCATGAAGTAGGTAGTCTCTTAACAAGTTCAAAAATTCTAATACAAAATGTATCTTCTATCAATTTTATCTCGTTAATTTAATAAGCGATGGCGTTAGTAGTAATAAGATTTTAATACAAATTGTACCTTCTATTTTTTTATTTTTATAAAATGGTATTTTATGGTAGTTAACAAATCTAGACATGAATATAAACTACCACGTCGAAGCTCAAACCTAAATAATGCGATGCTTTTTCAGTAAAATGTACCACAAAAGTGCATACATCGTCGCCTAGTGTAGCCTAATTATGTTTATCTCAGGTGATTGGTTTTGAGACACAACGTTAGTTGTTAAAAAAGTGAACGTTGCGTGTCGAAATTTTTCCTCCCTATACGTTAATTTGATTACTCTTTTTAATTCTGATAGTTGTTAATAAATTACTTTATCATTAGATCATAATACTATGTTTAAAAATGAAGAAAATATAAGAAAAAGTTGATGCCTACGATATCGTTTAAAAGATTGCAACGTCAGAAGGGTGTATCTCAAGCGGCGCCAAGACCATTAAGCATGCGAAATTAAATCTCGTGTCCTGCATGCGATAATTGAGTCGTTTGAAATTAAGGCGAATAACTGTTGCGGACAGTTTTATTACCGAGACTCATACCTCGATACTGGGTTGCGTATTTACGATGCCTTAAACCCTAGTAAAATGTTGTAAATAAGGGACAGCGGCCCATATAGCTTAGCGATCAATAGTTTCGTTTATGGTCTCATTCAAAATATATACTTATATTAGGCTTATTTGCGTCTATATCTGCATATCATTTACATATATGTATGTACATACCTGTATCTTTAAAAAGCTAGAACTATCTGTGTGTTGGCGTTAGATTATTCTTACTTTAAAATGTATCGTACTTGCCTATGTTACGTAATAAAAAAATAGGATATATGATATTCATAAGTAGTATTTATTATACAATGCTAATTTTTAAATTATTACTAATTTACTAAATTATTTAATTACTCCCCGTATTGGTTCCGGGCTCGTTTGAAGAATAGATCAACTGCCGTTCTGCCAGGCAGGTCGTAAAAGGCGACCGATTGGCTGTGTGAGTCACTACCATCGTGGCTACTAGGTGGTAGAGTTCTGCATTGTTTCGCCCGGCTCAGGTACCACCGCCTTACCTATTCCTGCCGCAATAGCGTCAGTGCTTGTCGTTGTCGTGTTCCGGTTTGGAGCTTATGTATGTGGCATTTGACCTCGCCTCAAGATAGCAACGCTCATTAAAATCTTTGGTTTCTATGGGCGATGGTTGACTCTTTCCACCAGGAGACACATCTGCTTGTTTTGTATTTGTTTTTTATATAAAATATAATTTGGTTTCATTTCGGTTGGTCGAATTTGTTAGCCTCTAGCTCGAGCGGTAACACGAGCGATCTGTCGGGCTCGAGTTCATTCCGATAGGGGCAAACATTTATGCAATGAACACAGATGTTTTATATTTCTGTGTTTGAGTGATTTTAAACATAATTTAGTATTTATGTATGTTTTTCTATGTATTAGTATCGTTGACTAACACACGTATCACAAGAATAGATTTAGTGATATTGTGTTAGATCAAGTTGTGTAATTTGGACATTATTTATTTATGTCTTTCAATCAATTACTTGTGAATTTGTTGTCAAAATCTATTTTATTTTCTTCTTTTCTTCCGCCTTAACGTCTTAAAATATACATTTTCAAATAATAAAATGACTACAAATACACTCGCGTATTAGTGCTTTATTAGGTCTTGTAACTTATCTAATAACTAATCTTGTATTATTTGATTAAAATATGAATAAAATAATAACTTTAATGTAGTTGCACCAAGTGCCAACTAATTATAGTGTAGAACATAAGAAAACATAAGCATTAAAAATCAAAATTTAAAAGATTGCAACTGTTCATAAGAGAGGAAAAAACTACTTGAAGTTAGTTAGCAGCCGATCTTCTGTATGCAAAGTATTAGGGTCGATTGTTACGATATATGGGTAAGGTATTTACGCTGCAACGTTTTCTCTGCATCGATCGTAAACTGAATGATAGGCGCCGCACATAAACCAAGTCCGGAGCGGTCAGCGAATGCATTTTCTTAACTTTCTCTTAGTATTCATCAAAATTTAGAACATCAAGCTCGTAGTTGAATTTCATTTTGTCATAATCATAACTTTTGTTTTGTATTACTGATTAGCTTTTGCTCGCGGCTTCGCCCGTGTTAAATTTGATTTTAGAAGCTGTTTTTTTCTATGTTAAGCTGTGTTACTAAATCACAAAAATCAGTTCGTCTGTTTCAGTGTAAATGACCGTATGCAAAAAAATCGCATTTATGATATTACCTATTACCTACTAGCTGTGCCCGCGACCTCGTCAGCGTGGGTTTTTTTTAAAAGTAGCCTAAGTTACTTCTTATTACATCAGCTATCTACCAGTGAAAATCCCGTCAAAATCGGTCGAGCCGTTCCAGAGATTAGCCGGAACCAACAGACAGACAGGCAAAAATCGTAAAAAAATGTTATTTTGGTATATATACCGTGTATACATCCATATGCATTTAATTAAACCCCCTTATATTAATATTACAAACGGACACTCCAATTTTATTTATTTGTATAGATTACTTAGCATTGTAGGTAGTATGGCTGTTTATCTAGTTCCGTATGATTTAATAAATTATCAAGTTCAAAAATTATTAAACCTAAGAATAGTGTTCCTATTTTTTGTATCTTTGTTTAGTGTATCTTTGTTTGATATTGATTTTAAATTAACCAATTAATATATTACAAAGAAACGTAAAAATTTAGAATTTTCTATTTTTGCGACGAAACTTTAAATATTTCTATCAAATTCCTTGAAATCAAAATCCAATGAAAATCTTATTAATCGGTTTAGCTGTTACAAATATTACGTCGAACAAAAAGACAGACTGACGGACAAATCTTAAAAAGTTATAAATGACTGGTATCATGTAAATATAAAAATAAGCACATGAGAAAACATTGTTACTTTGAAATAACGTCAATGGAAATAACGGACACCTCAGTATTACATGTGTAACTATAGATTTTATATCTCATTCTTTACAGTCCTCTCAGTTTTGGTGTTATCTTATAAGCAGATAATGGGTGATAATAATAGTAATTTAAAAATTAAACTTAAAATTAAAAGACTTCAAATTTACAAAAATAAAATAAAAAATTGTATGGGCATTTTACGTTAGTATATTTTGATTTCTAGCTGATACCTGTGATTTCATTCGTGTTACCCAAAAGGATTACTTAATTTAGACTAGTCGAGTCAAACGTAGTCGTAGTCGAGTAACCGTATCAAATACTGCAGAATAATGTAGCTATATGTAGGTAAAAGAATGCTTAAAATAGGTTCATTAGTTTTTGAGTTTATTCATTACAAACATATAAACAATCAAATCGTTCCTCTCTATAATTATAGTGAAAATAATATCACGTTAAATGAGTAAATTTTTTTATTACAGATTTGAATGGGGAAGATCTAAAGAAGACGTCGCACAATGTAAGTAAAACTGAAACTCCTACTAATTTTTTGTAATTACTAGACGACTCGCTATTAAAACGGCCATTTCCCTGTCAGTGCAGGATGAAAATCCTAATGTTTTTTTTCCAATAAATCATAGGTTTTTAGAAGAGGGGGCAAATGAGCAGAAGGTTCATCTGATAAGTGGTAAGATGGTAAGTCGGTGATCAGTGATCACTTATGCCCATAGTTACGCAACACCAGAGGTCTTGCAGTTGCGTTGTTGGCCTTTTAAGAATGATTAAGTCCTTTTCTTAAAGGTCCCTTAGTCTTATCCGTTTGGAAAGACCCAGTAATTGCTTCTTAAAACGTGTAGTGTGAATCAAAAGTGGCCAAAAAATCGCACGATAATGGGTTTCCAAATATCGAGGTGGTGAGGGTGGAACTGTTTGCAGCTTATGCCCATAGAAAGAGTTATACTATGGCTTGTAATTATCTATATTAACCAATAAAGTTAATATTGCGTTGTTTTTTACCGTACCGAGGAGTATGTAATACCACATTCATAAAATTCAAATATTTGCTAGTTACCTTTTGGTCAAACCGAAACACAATGTTGACAAGAGTTGACGTTATGGCGATAGGAAAAGGAAAGTTGGTGGCGCTAAACCTAGATGAAATATTGAAGAATTCCATATTTACTAATAGGTAACGATGGTAGTGAGAAATTGGGCTGATCACACAAACGTACCTACGTATCAAAATGTTTTTTGGTACGTAGATACGTTTGTACGTTACATGCCTACTCAATAAACGTATTTTTTTATATTGGCTTTTTTCCAATTCTTGAGATAATATGACCTTGTAAATGTCAGCCTTTTGCAATAAGTCACCTTTCATCGGTCAACAAACGATAGCAGACAGCCGGCAGATAGTTATACATAACTAGACACATAGATTTACAAATCTACAAAATTCTTTGAGGCGTTGAATTGGTCGATTTATCTTAAATTTATATCGAAAGACTCGATTAAATTTTATTTATTTAACACCTTATTGTACACAAAAAATAATACAAATAAAAGAATATGGACGTAACGTAAGTACAATGAACGAGCTTATCTCTATTATAAGAGATTTCTTCCAGCCAACCCGTTAAATGATAATCAAATAACGAAAGAAAAGAAATGAATAGACCTAGTGTATAAAAAAAAGATATTATAAGTTATGTATCTAAACCTAACATATGCTAACGATAATGATAAAAAATAGTAGAAAAAAATACGTACAATATAAGGAAAACTGAAACTCAGCTAATAATTGTTGTTTAACACGTTTTTTAAAGGACTCTAAACTCTGGCAAAGGCAAATCTTACTCGACAGAGAGCTTCGGACTTAGAGAATGTACTACTACTGTAGTAGTATTACTGTAAATGAGTGCAAATAAGCAGTACAGTTACCAGGAGGAAAGCATAACAGGGATAACGTTAGAGTGAGCTGACACGGGGATTCGGGAGAGTATACGAAACTAAAGAAATCAGAAGTCGTTATTTATTCGTACATTGCTTGTAATATAATATAACAAGAAAATTCAATGTTTTAAGAGTGTCTTCCGCCGGATCTTCTCAGTGGGTGGCCGCGTTCTGATGCGGTAGTAATACTAAAAAATCGATACAAAAGTTTTAAATGTGTTATTACAATATTAAATAATGATAATTTTTAAATATTTGCACACCATATCGTGGTAGAATTTGTTGGTTTCATTTTTACTGATTTCATTTTTAATAATTTGTGACGCCCTAATTGCAAATAAATATTTTTATTTCATTTCATTTCAATGTTCCGTCATTCAGTTGCATGCCAGACGTTTTTTAGTTGGATATAAAATTTATAATAAACAATTAATATTCACGAGACAAATTACACTCACTGATACCCCAAAGTAAGCAAATTATTTGCTTGTGTTATGGGTGTTAGTCAACGATACTAATACATAGAAATACATATATAAATACTAGAATATCTATACATATAATAAAATCGTAGGAAAGTCAATGTATGTCCGGGGTCAATTGAAAAAGCACTGCATAGATTTACTTCAAATTTTGCATGAATATTACTAACAATTCGGGTCAACATATAGGCTACATATTATCACGCAATCACCTACGGGGGAGGAGCAGTGCGGAGTAAACGAAGTCCACGCGAACGAAATCACGGGCAACAGCTAGTATTTAATAAACACCCAAACCCAGAAATACAAACATTTATGCTCATCACATAAATGCTTGTCCCCGTTGGGAATCGAACCCGAGTCCCGTCGATTGCGTAGTCAGGGTCGCTAACCACTCGACCATCGCGGCGGTCGAATTGGTAGTTAGTAGTTATATAAATATATAATTTATATAACTAGATACTAACTGGGCGAGCAAACGTTGTTTTTCTATTAAAATTTTAGTGAGGTACTTGAGATAGGCGGGTAGGGTGCTTTAATTCAGATAAAAATTATCTTTTAAGTTGGATAAAAGAGTGGCTATCCACAAAATTTCATAAAAATCGGTTCAGTAGTTTAGGAATTCACAGCGGACAAACAAACATAATTTATATATATTCAGATAACAGTATCTACTTCACAATACAATTGAATAAGATTTAATGATGATTTTAATGAATTAATACAACAATTATAATTTTACAGCTTGCAATGATTAACTTATTTAAGATCATGAAGTCTACCCAGCACTTATGCAAAAAGTGTTATTCAGTTTTAAAAAGCAAAATCGGTTGATGAATTTATCAAACTATGCACCTGTTCCTGGTATAAAACAAAATTTCGTGAAAGTGAGAAGAGATACATTGTGTATTCTCATAAAATATTACGAAGAGGTGCAATTTAATTGGTTGTTGGTTTGTAATGAATATAAAATAATGAAACGCAGAATCTAATACACCAAATTTAAAAATTCTTTAACTTGTACAGATTGACTTTTTAAAGATTGTAGAGGTAATAGGTATTTAAATTTTGACCTAATTACCTATCCAATAAAAGAATGAGCGCATTGATACCAAAATTCATTGTTTACAAACAGCGATTTCCCGCTGCGACCCATGTAAGTTAAAGCGCGCGCCTGTCGCCCGCATGGTTTATATTATTACTACAATTACTACAATATTACATCAGCTTCGTTGAGGTTTCACATGATATCGAGTAATATTCACATTTTTTTATATCATAAGATAGCAAACAAGCAGATGGGTCTCCTGATGGAAAGAGTCAACCATCGCCTATAGACACCAAAGATGTTAATGGTGCGTTGCTATCTTGTGGCGAGGTCTAATGCCACATGCATAACTTTACCTGCTACCTTACCCTTCAAACCGGAACACGACAGCGACAAGCACTGACGCTATTGCGGCAGGAATAGGTAAGGCGGTGGTACCAGACCCGGTCGAGCCGATGTAGAACTCTACGATCTCCGTACTTCGGATAAGCATGTGAAATTTTCAGTCCCGATTATGGTAGAAATAAATGAAAATTGTTAAAAATCGTAAAATGTAGCATTGGGGATCACCATTAATATCCGTTACCGATAAACTGATAGATCGTGGTGAATCATAGTATATATTTTTATACGTTGTTTTATCTTGCAAAATTTTGATTTTTTTTTAAAATCGGATTGTTTAAAAATCCTCGAATTAATATTTAATTGAAGGTAGCAACATTGTCACTAAACTTATAATCTTCTAGTTGAAATGGGTAGAATATAATCCTGCTAAAAGTGGCAAGTGTACTCCCGATTTAGAATCCTGTCTTTATGACCAAGCACCTTGAATAGCTTAAGACGTGTCTATTTTGAGCGCTGTCATCTGAGAACTACATGACGTTATCCACTTAGGCAAATTAGTCTGGATTTTACAAGGCAGTTCGTTTATTAACTGCCTTCAAAAACGAAGGAGGCTCTCAACTCCATAAATTCTCTTACTCTATTACAGTCTAGTATTTTTTTAAAATAGAAGAGGGAGGAAAACGACCAAAAAATACTTTCATCGAACAGTTATGCCATTAATTTAGATATAGTACAAGTACAAATAGTACAAGTGTTTGATAAAATCAATTAATTTAGATATTATTTGTAGATTAAATATTAGATTTGTCAAGATTTATGAAACTTTAGCTTTAACGTTAGTGGGACATATGTATGCATCAATTTGTAACATTTTAATAACTTAAAACACAATGAATAAAAATATTCATCAACTAGCTGCAGTGTGCAGCCCGCTGCATTATAAAAGTTTTTTTGCGATCCCGCGGGATCACCACATTTTTGCGGGATAAAAAGTAGCTTATGTGCTATTCCAGGTCATCATCTACCTGTTTGATAAATTTCATTCAAATCCGTTAAGTAGTTTTTGCGTGATTGAGTAACAAACATCCATCCAAACATCTATCCAAACATCCAAACTTTCGCATTTATAATATTAATATAGATTATTGAGCTGACCCCGCAAACGTCATTTTGCCATATAAATTACTAGCTGTGCCCGCGACTTCTTCCGCGTGGAAAAAATCTAAGAGAAGTAGCCTGAGTTACTGCTTATTACCGTGGTTTAAAAGATAAACAGACCTGGGACTTTACCCGCATAGTTCCCGTTATCGTGGGATTTCCAGGATAAAAACTATCCTGTGTCCTTTCTCGGATCTCAAACTATCTTAGTACCAAATTTCATCCAAATCGGTTCAGTGGTTTAAGTGTGAAGAAGAGACAGACAGAGTTACTTTCGCATTTATAATATTAGTATGGATAGGCGATTGTTCGTTACGCCATTATGGTGCAGTTTCGAACCCAGTAGTAGGTACCTATATCTAAGAAATAGGGGTTGATAGTAGAAAGATGAAAATGTTTTTTAATGCCACACTTTCATTAAAAAAATTGACAATAAAATGGGGTGGACTACCCTTATCACTTAGAGGCATAAAAATAGTAAGGAACCCGTTCTCATACCTTCTGAATATACATATAAAATCTTATCAAATAATATCTAATTATATATATATTAGACATTATTTAATGAGGGTTGTTTCTACTTTCGTAAATGAATACAACTTGTGAAGTATTTTTATTTATTAGCGTGACATTGCAGTTAAAATTTAATCGTTAGAGGTAACTCATTAAGAGCTAGTTACTAGACGATCAGCAGTCAACAGAGATTTATAAATGCACCTCCACAGACATTTAACCGCTTAATACAATATTCCATGTACCAGGAAATAATAAGAGTGTTATAAATCATTCAAGATCACCGTTGCATCAAAAGCCCACATAAAACATACGACACGTGACCGATTCGACTTTACGACTACCGAGAACTGACGATTCTGTCGCATAAATCAATCCAGGGTTGTCGCTCAACACCGTATAATCAGTGTCTTGACTGCGCACCGTGATGATAGCATGTCGTTTACGCGAAACATTTCAAACCCGTTGACGTACTTTTGGTGACTGAAATGCTTATTCTAAAGTTTTATGGTGCTATTAATACAAAAATTACTCTGTCTTTCAGGCCAATTGACAAAATAATTAAGGTAATAACGCTAGCAACCAAATGCATAGTAGCTTGTATTGTGAAGGAACAATTAATGTGTATGAGTATGTTAAAGGAGGATTGGATATACAAGTGCAGAAGTAATACAGGTCTATCGACAATGGGTGGTAGAAAATTAGGCGTCTGAAAAATAATGTTTTGAGAAAAAAGAGTGCTGTAAGATATCCTTTTATTTCTTTAAGGTCACAGCAACAGTAAAATATGTCTGAAAAAACTTTGAAAGTATTATGAATATCACTGATACACTACACGCTATTATAATCATCGCAGCATGTAAACGTTACATCAAGATTAGGCATATCTTTCTGTTTCGTTGGTTATTGTTTTGTGTTTAATATCATAATATAAATTATCTCAGTATTTACGTATTATGCTTTTAATTTCATTCCTTTAATAGCGCGTGTTAAATAATAGTAACAATAGATCAGATTTCAGAATATGATATAATAATATTAAACTCCGTTTATTGTTCCGTTGTATCTTCAGGCCTATTTTATTTATAATTGAAAAAAATCTCTTTCCACTATTTCAACAGACCTAAAATCAAGAAACGTGTACACAAAGTTGTCCTAATTAATTATATTAAACGACAGTATTAGTAGACATCTACGCAATCCGGATTTTATTATTTTTTTTAATTTTTGCTATTTGTTTCATGTCTCATTTTCAAAAGATCACATTGATATTAAATTGCCCTACAATATTACATGTTGTGCGGATGTATTGCATTCTAATTACACATTTACATCGTATAACATATCACGATGCTGATTTATGTGCGACAACAGGTTGTTATTATGTTTTAATGAGTCTGCAAGGACTAAGAATTAGTAGAAACAGGTTATTGTTGGCGACTTTTTGAAGTGGAGTTTCCGTTATTTAGACAGATACACTCATACATATTTTCATGCAAAAACCTTTACCGAATAGGTGGTGAGAACCAAGTGCGGTTCAGTAGGGTCTAGATAGATTGGACTCGACATTTCCACATTTGTACCTCTCTTTATATAAACACGTCGATTTCGGATAGCGTCCATTTACATACCCTGTCGTGCTTTAGTCTCGGTCTTCTACATTCTTCTACATTCACAATGTTTATCTGTTTTGTTATTCATTTATCTGCTGTATGTGTCAACTTTTGTACAGAAATCAAAAAAGTTTTTTTTTCATATTGATCTGAGATTTATTATCAGAGTTTGATGCTGCTTTTACTTAGTTTATGTGACAGACGGAGAAAGTTGATTAGATGAGGTATACCTTTATGAGGGTAGGCGGTAATCGAACCACAAGAATGATAACACATCATTATTGTGTTTGATGATTAAGGATTGTGATTTTTTTAACATCTCGAGAAACTTTAGCTCATTTCCTACAAAATATAATAATAAAATGTTGCATAACTTGCAGCATTCTCATGTTGTCAATGTGTAATTTTATCAAGATCATCTTAAAATCACTTTACACAATAAGAAAAAATATATATATATAACGTCGTTGAAGCCACGGGCTAAAATTAGTAGTTTATTATTTTATCTTTAGTGGCAACCCTTATATTCTAGGACAATTGGCAATGCTTGTGCGTGGAATTCGTCAAGCAATAAAAGGTAACAAAATTTGAAACATATTACCTTGAAATTAAGTTGTATTTCAAATGCACCTGGTGGTGACAGACGGAGAAAGTTGAGTAGATGCATGAATCAAGGATGTCAAGTCAGATTCAAATTAATGGCTAATACGGTGTTTCGTATAATTGTTGGCGTTAAACTTGATATTTGACTAACGCAGTGTAACTCTTCACTAACGGTGAAATTGCGGAACGTCATCCTATTAATAACTATGGTTTACCCTCAACAATAAACTTGCCATGCCATAGTTTCAACACAATTTTTTTTTGACGCCTTCTTACAACCCCTTGTGTCTTGGCAATGCTTTGATCAATTGGCTTGTGTTCGAACATAAAAATTATTTTGAAATGATCTGAGTTGCTTCAGAGTATTCCTCCGTGTTGATAAAGTCCCAATTTTTAAAAATAGATCAACCGCCTTTCTGCTGGGCATCTCATAAAAGGCGAGTACTTATTGAATCAAGGCTTGTAACTATCGCATTCCGGTTACTCGGTCGAGGGTAACATAGCTGGTAAATTAATAGGTAGCACCAGCTTGCCACAAGGAAAGCACCTCACCATTAACATCTTTGGTGTCTGCCGGCGATAGTTATCCCCGTCTATCAGTAGAGTCGTCTGCTTGTATAAAAAGTGTACTTAATGATAAATTTGTGGATATTCGTCGACCTAGAAATTAAATATAGTTAGTGCTAATCGATACCTCTGAACGCTCATAGACGTCTGCATATATTAATTATAAACTGTCAGTTTATTTTTATATTTATTGATCTCAAAACCAGCTTTATTTGGACAGGTACAAATGTCTATTTCTGTCATCATTCTCACAAACTGATGCCACAATTTGACATATGAACAAATAGTAAAGAAAATCCAAACGAGCGTGCCTGAGCATTCCTATTTATGTAAACACATTATCGTTATTATAATCATCATCACTACCGCTCCCCCGTGTTGGTCCGGACTCCTTTGAAAAATAGATTAACTGCCACGGCCGTTCTGCCGGCCAAGTCGTAAAAGGCGACCAAATGGCCGCACCATTGTGACTACCAACGTATTTAGTACCACCGCTTTACCTATTCCTGCCGGAATAATATCAATGCTTGTCATTATCGTGTTCCGGTTTGGATGGTGGGATAGCCAGTACACTTATTCATGTAGCATTGCCATCCCGAAACACGGATGGCACCGCACCATTAAATCTTACATAGACGGTGGTTTCTCTTTTCGTTAGGAGAGCCATCTGCTTGTTTGCTATCTCCTGATATAAAACAAAATTAAGGCACACAATATTTCTTACCACAATACCTCTTTAGTCGCAGTAAGGTCAAAACTTTTCACTGGCGTTTCTGGTTTCGAGGGCAAGATAGCCGGTAATCTTATGTAATATACCACATATTGCATTATGATTTGCTTGTTTACTATTCTGCAATATCAAAAAAAAATATTACAAAAATATATATTTGTATCTTATTAGAAATAATATTCAATATTTAAAAATCCCCTGATTATTGATTTTCTACTTAGGGGAGATCCACAAATTACGTGAGATGTTTAAGGGGGAGGGGGGGTCGAGTCAAATCTCATCTAATCTTACGTTGGAGAGAGGGGGGGTCTCGGCAAATATCACGCAATTTTTTTTCTTATTGAAACAAAAAAAAACTATACTATTTTGACCCATTATCCAGATTCTACATGCTTAAGATTTAAGCATAACTGTAATACGATTAAGATCATTCACTAATTCATTCGAAAGAAAATAATTTCATTCATACTTCGACGTTATACATTACTACTGACTGTCAAACTACCATATTTGTTTTATACCAAATAGTTCAATTTAATCAGAGTTTACGATACAGTGTAGCCCGTCCTTTGTTTTCGCGCCACTGTCAGCCGAACGCGCGGCTCGATGAACGAGAGCGTACGAGCTGAATGGCAGCGACACACGGACAGGTTCCAACATGCTTTGCTTATTCTTGCAAATGTTTTACTCGACTCAGTATATGCTCTCACTAATTTAAAATGAGTTATCAAGATTTTTATAATGCATACGTCAAAAGATACGTCTATAAGACGAAAAAGTCCTGCCAGGACGAAGTGATAAAATTATGGAATACAGCGAAACAAAAATTCCCGAAGAAAGAAGAGTTAACACAACACATTCAGCATGAGATTGAACGTCTTCTTAGGGAAACCACTGAGAGAAAAGTTCGGTCTAGTTTAGTATTTCTTCAAAAGGTAGGTTAAATATATTTTGTTAAGAAAATTCTTTTTTTATACAAACTTTATTGTTACAATTAATAGCATAAAAAAATATAATTTAAAAAAACTAAAGAACACGCTTTAAAAGCACATCAAATTAAAAAGTAAAAAATAATTCTTAAAATGAGTCAATAACAATAATAAACGAAAAATGCTAATATAATTGTGAAATAAATTTTAATGAAGATAAGTATAAACAACAAAAAATATATTTAATTGTAAAAAAAGTGTGGGGTGCTTTTTAAGATATCAAAATGATTGTCCTGCTCATATCTATAATTATGTATTTATAACTACCGACACCGTGCACCCCACGCTTTTTTTACAATTACTTACTTTTTTATAGTAAGTTATTTTGTGTTAATCTGTCTTTTTAATTTCATTAGATTCACTTCTTTATTATAATATTTTGATTTCAGACTAATACTAAGATCTCTAGCAGTTCTTTAATTCAGGCTGAGACAAGCACTGAGAGTGTTCCAAAAGTGGAATGTGCAGGTCAGATTAAGATCAATGATCATAATATTCAACACGCGAAATCTGCGGTTCAGGATGAAATTAATGACCAGCAGTCAGAAGATCAAGATTTGGACGTTGGTCCTCAACCGGCAGGTTAGTATTCGTCTTTTTTTCTATAGGTGACGTTCTTCATTTTTTGCTATTCTAAATTAAAATTTTCTGCATTTTACAGGCGCTTCGAAACGGAAAAATCAGTCTCTTGTGATCAGCGATGATGAGGATGAAGCTATGTCGAACACTACACCGTCCAACATACGTCCCACTCCAGCACAAGATACTATGAAGAAAAAGATTGCTAAGCTGCGTATGGAGCTTGACTTAACGCAAAGGCGCAAAGGCTCTCTTGTAGCTGACGGCACTGAATTTGATAAAGCACGTAATTTGCGGCGAGAAATTGACATTTGTGAGAGAAAGCTCAAGCTTAAAGAAAAACAGAGAGTGTACTCTATAACGCATAGAAAAAATAAAAAACAAAAAATAATTGAATTATGTTTAAGGAATCCCGATGCACCTAAGTCGTTGACGCCTCATGTTGGCCCTGGACGCCCACGTTTAGAAGAAGAACAGTCTGAATTGCTAAAAACAATAAGTGATTTAGCCCTGTTTGGTGCTTCTGCTGAAGAGCGACGTCGTTGTGAGATAGTTCGCACGATCCATACGCTTTCAGAACTTACAAATAAACTCAATGAACTGGGATTTAATATTTCGAGAAGTGCTATTTATATTCGACTGTTGCCTAGACGGGCAAATACACGTGAAGCTAAGCGCCATGTAGTGACTGTGCCGGTGAAGCTGAGTCGTCCTGAAGCTGACCATCATAAGGCACACCAAGACCAATACTTTTCTTTGGCCTCTATAAGGTCGTTGGAAACGATAGCCTCCGTACTTGGTCCTGACTCCGTAACTTTTTTATCTCAGGATGACAAAGCCCGCGTTCCCATCGGCCTGACAGCGGCAAACAAGCAGGCGCCATTATTAATGCACGTTGAATATAAAGTGTCGTTACAAGATCACGACTTTGTGATTGCATCGGGGCACAAATTAATTCCAAGCGTATATGCTTTGTGTCAAGTGAAACCCAATGAGATGGGACGACCAGAAGCTGTTTCATATAATGGACCAACTTATATAGCAATACGAAGTGGCAAGCACTCTTCGTCAACTGCAACTAGTCACGCTCAAGACTTGGACACTCTTTTAACAATTGAGTCTTTTTCCAAATTTATAAAGAATATAGACAGCAAAGTTAAACCTGTTCTTATTATTTCAAGTGACGGTGGGCCTGACGAGAATGCGCGATATCGCAAAGTGATCGCACACGCCATAGAGCATTTTAAACAATATGATTTGGACGCAGTATTTATTGTGACTAATGCCCCTGGCAGGAGCGCATTCAACAGAGTAGAGAGACGCATGGCTCCACTCAGTCGAAAGCTAACAGGCGTTGTTCTTCCCCATGATTCTTTTGGGAATCATCTTGATTCCAGCGGCAGAAAATTAGACGAAAGTCTGGAAAAGGATAATTTCAAAAAGGCTGGGGATATTTTGGCTGAAATATGGTCTGCAGTGTGCATTGACGGACACGAAGTAGTCGCTAAATATATAGACCTGAATAATGACACCTCCAGCGTTCCAGACCTGCCAGCCGAAGTATGGTACACTGAGCACGTTAAAGAGAGCCAATATTTACTCCAGGTACATTACAGTTGGTTCATATCAAAATTTTATGCGTGCCTATTTTTTTTTTATTTTTAACGAGCGCGAACGTCAACAAATTTTTATTAAGAGTTACAAAGGGAAATTGTTTTTAATTTTTTTTTTAGGTTGTGAAATGCGATGACCAGAAGTGCTGCAGCCCACGCCGAAGTGATCTGCATATGATTCTTCACGACCGTTTTCTGCCACCTCCATACCCTATCACTCAGATTGATGGACATTTGACAATTCCGGACTTTAAAGAGCATGACGGAAAGTCATTTGCTCCATTTCTAATACGCCACTGTCTACCGATTCAACCGCTGAATGCCTTCATCAGCACACCTTATGATCTCTATTGCCCAAGTGTACGTGATGATTTAGAGAAAAGATGCTGCAGTACATGCGGCATTTACTTTGCATCTATCACAAGAGCTGCAGAGCACAGGCGAGCAGCCCACATTGCACCAGCTAAGCAAGCGCGTATGTTCCGCAAAGTGCGACCCTCACGGATTGTTACAAGACGAGCTAATGAGTTACTGTGCGCAAGTGTCAACGGCTTAGAGTGGCTAGATGAGAACGAAGTTGAAGGAGCAGATGATTTTATTGAAAATCATATGGACATGTTGGTTCCAATAGTCTCTCTTGAGACCACGCATGATTCTCCATGGACTGAATTAGAGTAGATATTTTTTTTTAATCGCATTAGTTACGATTTAAGTATTCTATTGTTAAATTTTTATTACACTTATAACTCAGCAATATTGATTACTAGTCTTAACTAGTCGTAAATAAAAGTACGAAGCAAATTTTTTTTTCTTTTTACAATAACACTCCAACACGTTTACATATTTAAGAAACGCACATTTTGAAAAATCTCACGCGAGATTGGGGGATGGGGGAGGGGGTTGAATAAAATCTCACAACATCTCACCAGGGGGGGAGGGAGGGACAGAAAATTCAAAAAAACACCTCACGTAATTTGTGGATCTCCCCTTATGGAAATATTGTTTCTTAGTAATTACCAATTTAGTACTATCAACAAATTGACTTCCTCGTTGGTATAATGACTTCGGCTTCGGATATAGATCAAAAAAGTAATAAAAGCTTGTACAAGACCAAAGTATTGCCCACATTTTTTTTATATCATAAGATAGCAAACAAGCATATGGGTCTCCTGATGGAAAGAGTCAATCATCGCCTATAGACACCAAAGATTTTAATGGTGCGTTGCTATCTTGTGGCGAGGTCCGGCTACCGGCTACCTTACCCTCCAAACCGGAACACGACAGTGACCAGCACTGACGCTATTGTGGCAGGAATAGGTAAGGCGGTGGTACCAGACCCGGTTGAGCCAGTGCAGAACTCTACCACCTAGTAAAAAAAGACATTATTAGACATTATTAAACATTATTAGAAACTTAAATAATGCTAATATTTGGCAGTGCTGTGCTCTAGTTTAGAGAGTAAGTTGATAATGGTGAGTTACCAGTTGCCATTAGTGAGATGAATGTATGCTACTAGCATAAGTTTATTGGCTACCCTACCCTTCAAGCCCGAATTTGATAGTGACAAGCACTGATATTGTTGGGGCAGGCAAAAAAAGGCAAATGTAAGTCTATGCTAATCAAACCTATCCAAAATGTTGTAGAATTCTACCACCTGTGAGTCGTGATGGTTCTGATATATTTGCCCAATAGCCCGTGTTTTATGAACTATCTGACTAAAGGACAGATGATAAAAAACTAACGATTTATGATTAGCTAAAACTCTCCTACAATTTTATTTGTTTGCGTCAGACCCACTTACAGAGAAAAAAAAATTTAACTCAAAATTTCAAAATGCCTCAACCGAAAAATCATGATAAAACTCGTAATGAAAATATTAAAACTAAAACTGGAAAGTAATATTTAGAGAGTCATTAAACCTATTGTTTTTAAAAAGAAAAGAAAAAATCAAAGAATTCGGCTAGAAAATTGAAATATAGAATTCATCTGAAAGTTGGCAAAACCAATCAGTACCCAAGCTGCCTGCATCTGCGGTACTTTTCGGTCAGCCGGCTTTCCACCGAAGTAGAAAGTAGTCTACTGGTAGGGTAAACATCTCATCCTGTGACTACCAGGTTTGTAAATATTCTTAGTAGTTTTAGAGACTATCCATTACAAACAAAAGAAAACAAAAAGAAACAATTTTTTCTTCACGTTAGTAGATTAGGAATTAATTTAAGATATCTTGTACTGGAAAATTCGACTAGAATATCGACATTTTTCGATCAAGCGAAGGGCAGGGCCTAGGGTGGGAATTAGAATAGATTATAATTCCTTTTTCATTTTAATAAGTTCCCTCCAAAATCGCATCTCGAACGGACAAAGAAGATAACAATGGCTCCCATCGCTATCTAGCAGCGCCGACGATTAGCGAGTCCTTTGTCGTGTTTTGTACCGGCTCTTCTTTTTGAGATGGATGATTAGTGATCTATCTGCATTGGAGATAATTGATTTTACTTAATACTAGCTGATGCTCGAGGCTTCGTTTTTATGAAAGAGATGCTGTATTTATTTAAAATAAAACATAGCCCGTGTACTTACAAATCAGAAAACTTTCTTACCTACCGGTGTATAACGTTTTGAATTATCTTTTGATTGTATTTGAGTTTAATTTATACTCATGTAAAGCAAATCTATACATATAATAGAATCGTAGGAAAGTCAAAACTGTACATTGAATATTTTTTAAAAGAATACTTGGGGCGTGATCTACAATCGATATCGAAGCCAAAAATATAGTTTTTGGAATTTTTGTCCTTGGATTTACTTCAAATTTTGCATGAATATTACTAATAGCGAATAGCGAATCAATATGTTTAGCAGATATTATTTCAAGGATCACTTTAGCAAAACAGGCATTTAAGAACAAAAAACATATTTTTAAATCGATAATTTCAACAAAAATCAAAAAACGATTTATAAAGCTTTATGTTTGGAGCATAGCTTTTTATGGTAGCGAAACATGAACATTAACACAGAGGAAAAGAGTGGTGTTGGAGGAGAATGGAGGGAATAAGTTGGACAGAGAAGGTAACAAACGAGGAAGTGCTCAGAAGGGTTGGAGAAAAAAGGACACTGTTAAGAACATTAGAAAACAGACGAGGGAAAATGATAGGTCATCTTTTGCGACACGATGAACTATTCAAAACAGCGATAGAAGGAAAGTTGGAGGGAAGACGAGGTAGAGGAAGACCAAGGATAGAATTCATAAGGCATGTCACACACAAAACCAACACAGCCTCTTATCAAGCGGTGAAGGAGCTCGCCCTTGATAGAGAAAAATGGAGATCGATTCACAGACAAGAGCCTAGCTCTTAAATATGATGATGATGATTACTAACAGGTCGGGTCATATAGGCTACATATTATCACATCACACCATCACATACGAGGAAGAAGCTGTGCCGAGTAAACGAAGTCCGCCCAGACGAAGTCGCTAGCAACAGCTAGTATATAATAAACATCCAAACTTAGAAATACAAACATCGTGCCACGTTCATGGCACTCAGTCGCCCATTGGTCGAGTGCTTAGCGATATCTTATCCGCGAAACTTACAGTTTGTCTGCAGTAGGTTACTCTTCTCTCCTGTCCTAGGGTAGATAAGCAACGTTTTTGACGGCTTGGTTTTGACTGAAAATCTATACAAATGTATAAATCTGTAGCGTCTATTCAACAAACAAACAAACGAACAAAAAATGTATATATTTAAGAGTAGTGTCCCGTCCTCGGCTTCGAATATGTAGCAGTGATTATTATGTATGTCAGTATATGACAAAATTAACAAAAGCCGAAAAAGAACCCAATTGAACCGGTCGCTAACAAATTTCCCAGCATCGGGCACAAGGCGAATCTGAAGATTACTTGAACATTTCATCAAAATTTCTAAGAAAATCTCCTGAAAATTTCAACATATTCCCCCATCGTTTTTGACTCAATAGGAAATATATTCAGTTTTACTAGTAGATTAATATACAATAGAGAAATAATCCGTCTGTCATCTACCTAGATTTCGCTCAAAAGTGATGGTATACATTTCTCTGGTGGGTAAACACCTCCCAAGAGTTCAAAAGAAAACGATACTACTAAAATACAACTGATATATGTTTTTTTAACTAAACACAAACACCTAAGAGACCTATATGTTTAAACGTCTACAGCTTACGCCCACCATGCAAACGTTTGTCCACTCGGTAACCAAACCAGAGGCTCATTGATCTCGTAGTAATGGTCACTGATCGACTCGAATCATATAATTGGAGTGGAGATTAAATTATGGATGCATATTGAAAAATAGAACAAGAAGAAGACAAGTTTAAAACATAATTCAGGTTATTTTGAGGGGTTATGTTTCAATCAGCAGAACGCTCAGTAATTATATGTCGTAAACCACGCTCCAATGGCGCTTTGTTTTACGATTCATATTAATGTCTGTAACTCTTTAATTGTTTTGCTTCATTATTTCAATTATCCGAATTTAAATCGAGCCATCAAAACGTTATTGTTATGATGCTTTACCGTGTAACGAAATGTTAATTGTGAACCGCAACAGTTCAGAAGGCCTACCGAGTTAAAGCAGTATTGTTTTATATTTTAAACAATTTTGTATTATTATACAAATACAAATTCGATAGATATAATTCGTTAAGTGTGTAATATATGTCCAGTATACGTAATAATAACTTACGATTGCCATGTGGTTGAAATTCAACGACAGAGTAAACAATGAAATCCTCATTGCAAACACAAACAAATCGCTTTTACTTTTGTGGCAGTAGGTGAAGGAGTTAGATATAATTAAATGAAAAAATATTTATTTGCAAGAGTATGGGTATATCAGGTTATTAAAAATAAATTAAATTACTAACATATTCTACCATGATATGGCGTGCAAACATTGAAATTTCGGTCGATTTATTTATAATTACTACCGGATCGGAACGCGGTCACAGACTGAGAAAATCCGTCGGAAGAAACTCAGTGGGCTTTTTTATTTCATGTATTACAGTTATTTATCTATTATATATATATCTTCCCCGTGTTTGTTCCGGGCTCCTTTGAAGTATGGACCAACTGTGGTTTCTACTAGGCAGGTCGTAAAAGGCGAACGATTGGCTCTGCAAGTCACTACTAGGTGGTAGAGTTCTGCATTGTCTCGCCCGGGTCTGGTACCACCGCCTTACCTATTCCTGCCGCCATAGCGTCAGTGCTTGTCACTGTCGTATTCCGGTTTGGAGGGTAAGGTAGCCGGTAAATTTATGCATGTGGCATTAGACCTCGCCGCAAGATAGCAACGCACCATTAACATCTTTGGTGTCTATAGACGATGGTGGACTAAGAGTCCACCATCGTCTATAGTATATAAGATAGCAACGGACAATAATTAACATCTTTAGTGTAACAGGCGACGGTTGAGTCTTTCCATCAGGAAACCCATCTGCTTGCTTGCTATCTTATGATATAAAAAAATAATACAATATTTACAAGTATTATTTCACAACAAAAAGTTATTTTTCCAAGTTACAAAATACATGTATCATGCTCAATCCAAATGTTTACAATTTACAAAGAAATTTTTACCATTTACAAAATTTATTATTACGTTTTTATTACATTTAAATTTTAAGGTAAATTGTACAAACTTATATTTCTATTTATTAACATTTAATCTTATCTGCTAAAAATTCTCTAATAACATAGTATTTATGTTTTATTTAACAGTAAATCGGACAATTTTTTGCGAAATTTATTTATAGGTAATGATTTTAGACTATCAGGAATATGATTGTATAATGTATGTATATTAATTGCCATACAGTATGCGTTTTTTTATAAATATTTTGTCTTTGGCTAGGCACATGTAGCTTGTCACTGTTTCTAAAATATGAGTTCCCTAATGCTTCAGCATTTGTTTTAAAGAAACGTTTCGAAAACGGTAAAGCTGTATTGGCGCGTGGTTAAATAAATAATGATGTTTTTTTTACAAATACGCATACCGACAGTATGTAAAGACAAGGTAAATGTAGTATTTTAAGAGAGAGTATTTTAAGAGTTTTAAATAGGGGTTTACATGAGTGTAGTTGATTAACATTACATATTGCACGTATACATTTCATTTCATTTTCTTTTTCTATGATATGAACATATGTACGTAATATTGTTGCGAATAATCTAGAAACGTGAAGAGTTGAAGCCCTGGAGCGATCTAGAAATAAAAGAAAAAGATAGCTGCTTCTATTTATAAACAAATAGCTGACCGTTACCCAATAGCTACGCCATAATCAATCTTCTGTCGTAGGGCATAAGCACATGGCGTGTACTTACTTGGACTTGTTAACAATTAGAATTGTTTATTGTTTACGCGATAAATTTGGATTTTTCCGGAACCAGGTAGAACTTTACCCTGGGTATAAATAGAGATGTATTGACAAATAGAGAGCAGTTTTTATAAAGCGATCGAGAGCGATACTTGAAACGACCAGTGCGAAGCGAGAAAACTTTTAGTGATTCAGCGTAGTTGGTTAAGTTTAGTGTTAGTACAGCGAGTGTGACTAGTGTGTAAGGTGTATTTACGTTAGCTTATCAGTGTATTTGCGTATTTCATCGTATTATATCTTAGTGTTGTAAATACACGGTTTTATTATATGCGGCGTTTTTTACGATTACGGACCTGAAGCACGTAACAATATTATACGAACACTACGACCTGCTGTTTTGGCATACAGATAATTATAAAATCAAGTTACAAGTAAATTTTATATTAAAAAATATTAATTATTAATTACCTTATCATTTTAAAAATGTAAATATTATAATTATAACATTTATTCAATTATAATAAGCATATAGTCATATCATAATATATTTAACTTCACGCTACGTATGTAGATAAGAAAGTTACTAATTTTGCCCCGATTTTCGAAAATCGAGTTTTCACCAGATCTCCACGTTTTTAGGTCCTAGGAACCTTTTCCGACTTTTTCGCTATGTCTGTGTATGTATGTATGTGTGTATGTGTGTTTGCGTAAGTATGTAAACATCTGGTAACTTTTGAACGGCTTGACACAGTTAACGGCATTCAATTGGATTCCGCTCAACTTAGACTTTCTTAAAATTTAAACCAAGTCGGCTCAGGCGATTTTGGAAAAACTACAAAAAAATTTGGCGGAACAGAACTTTATAATATTTCTTCCAGATCAATGTCCCGATTCAGTACAAAATCTAATCAGCTCTATTTCTCAAAAAACTGTGTCCGATGCATAAATTTCAAAAAAATTGGATTATGCCTTCGGGAGTTGTTGTTGAAAATTTTTGAAAACGTGTTTTTTCGACCTTGCTTCGAAATTTTTGGACCTATCATTTTTTGATCCTCCACAATATTTTATAACTTAAAAAACTACATCAAATGCTGTTTCAAAAATTAAAATCGAATTAATCTTTCAAAAGTTACAGCTTTTCAAATATTAAAATTACTTTATTTGCAGTAAACTTACTTCATATTTTTGAAATGAATTTCAGGCTAATATATCGATTTCTTTAAAAATCTAGTTAGCTTTTTACTTAAAAAACTGCGTCGAATATCGTAAATCAGATTAAAATCGGTTGAATCGTACGGGATTTACCACCAATGACGCAAATTTTTAAAAATAGTTTTTTTTACATTTCTTCGACATTTTTTAACCTATTGGTTTTGTAACCAAATAAAACAACTTAGAGCTCAAAAATTACCGTAAACTTTCTTCAAAAGATCAAAACTGATCATCATTTAAAAAAAAATACCTACCTACAACTTTTCGAACATTAAAATACCATTATTTTTACAAAATTTTGATTAATGCTTAGGTACCTATGTTTTTGCTTTGTTGAGCTTAAAATATCTCAATTTAGCGGGAAGTTTCAGGGATGGCCCGCAGGGTTGACCGATTTACACATTTTTTACGTGTTGTAAAAAAATATTATAATTATATGACGTCGACGTCTTTTAATTTTAACAACAGACTTTAGCCGTAAAAAAATAGTATACATGTGATGAGATGAGCAAGTAAAGCCGTCGAACCTGGTTATCGCTAGAAATGGTCGATAATCGTTATCAGGTCAGTGCAATACGGCAATTTACTCTGCCTACTCCGCAAAAGAACCGACCGTGATGACGATACTTGAAAATATCTAGTTATGTAATAGTTGCGAATGTTTAAGTGTTGTTGAAGACACTTGAGTGTAGGGTTGCTAACTTTTAACTAGAAATAAAATACGATTAAGTTTGAGAAGGAAAATAAACAGTATTTTAAAAGAAATAACAGTATTTTATTTTTTAATGTTTCAAATACGTTTTTGTGCTCTTTGCACAACTTATCAATGTTGTATCATTTCTGAAAGCTTCATAAGTCTCACCACTAGTATTACCAAAAACAGTATTTCGTATACTTTGTTTTTGTGAAACAGTAAATTGTGTAGGTAATCTAGTGAAATACACTATACTACTGTTTTTAACATTATAGTTGGGAACCCTCTTGAGTGTAATACTTTACCAGCAAAGATAAAAGGGCTAGCCAATATACCACATATTTCTTTATTTTTTTTATTTAATTTAATGGGACAGCAAACAAGCAAGGTGGTCCTGATAGAAAGATATAACCATCCCCTATAGACACCAAACATGTTAATGATGCGTTGCTATCCGTGTGGTAGGGTTGGAAAGCAACTTGCATGAGTTTACTGGCTACCTTACCCACCAAACCGGACAATGACAGCGACAAGCACCGATGTCATTGTAGCAGGAATAGCTAAAGCGGTGGTACAAGTTGGGAGCGGAGGTTGCAGAACTCAATCACCTAATGTCAAGATGTTAGTGACACGTATTAGTCTTATCTCACCTTTTACGATATACCTAATAATACGGCAGTTGATCTATCATCCAAAAAAAGGCTCGAATAAACGCGGGAAAATATACAGCCAGCAAACAAGCAAACAAACAATACAATATTTTATATCGATAACACTTGTACTGATTCACAATAAATTTATTGTGAAACAGTACAAGTGTTATCGATATATATTGTATGAAAATGGGCTTTTATCAAGTGCCGACGGTAAAGAGCGTAGAATAAAAAAAATGATGTGGTGTCGCGGGACACCAGGTAGGAACGAAGTTCCTGCGGCTAAACGGCACTACTCGCTTGTGTACGCGACTGTCGCGCCTGCGCACGTCTCATTTAACGCTTTTATTCCACGCATTTTTCTTATGGTTTTACTATCACATTTTTTTCAGTTCGGTCGCGCAGCAAAATCCCTATCCCCTCCAAGCCTGCCGTAAGGAACTTCGTTCCAATAAACAATAAAAAACAAAGAAACAATAGTACTATTCAAACATACGTTAAGAAATTATACTCCCCCAATAAATAAATAGATTAAAAACTATAATAACTTGGAAGTTCATTCAGAAGTAATACCATTTAGCACATTTCATATCTACAAATTCTTCGCAAATGTAAATGCTAAATTGTTTTTGCACTTACGTCGGTGGTCCGCCATTTGCGAGCACGCGAACTCGAAATGTTTTATTTAAAAATTCATAGCATGCTCATCGGCCCTAAACCATCACGTCAATTACATTCTAGAAATTGAATCTAGCACATAAACATGATTATTTATTGCAAATATCGAATGCTTATTATAAAATTTAAATTGTCTATAGCCGATCAAGAACTACGTGCATTATGATAATTTAAAAGCTGTAAACCTGCAGCTGTAAACCTGACTTCAATTCGCTATAACATTTGGAAAAATCTTTTGACAACTCTCGAATTCCACCGTCAGATTCTAATTCAATGACATGGCCCTATTATCATTAAATTAGAATCTGATGATAGAATCCTAGAGTTACGTGAAATATTATATTCTTTCAAACGTAAAATAATTTTCAAAAACGATAAAGCTGTATTTACATATTCAAGGCACACACACAAACATAAATTTTCCAGGGAATTGAAAACCTTTTCTGTTTTTAGGGATCCGAAGTCAACTAGGAACTCTTATAGTCTCGTCATGTCCGTCCGACCGCAACATAGCTCAGAGATTCTTAGTACTTGCTCTTAGTCTGTATTATTGTGATGGGTGTGAACTACAGGACCCTACATTGTACGCGGCCCGACGAGTACTCGGCTGATTTTATTGTATATTGCTTAAAATGACGTTCTTTCCAACTATGTTAGGCGACACGAGAATATTTTGCAGACTCAGTGTCAATGTGTCGTGTAAGATTTGAGGCTAAGTGTATATTTTTTTTAAATCAACACAAAACACAAATGTAGTCGACTCGTTTTGTTGCCATAAAACATACGAGTAATGTAGTATCGCAATATGGTATTCGCCATAAACGCGACCGCCATAGTAAATTATAGATTTAAAATTATTAATTAATAATTATAGATTTATCAATTATTAATATGTGATTTAATTGTATGATTTGGACGCTGAAATTATATTTCTAAAGTTAAATTGTTTTTACAGAGAAAAAATACTTGTGTTTTTTCTATATATCATAAGATAACAAACAAGCAATAGGTTTGCCACCTATCACATTGTGTATGTCTGAGTATCTTCGGCTAATCTTGAGTGCACTGATTGTATCTTTGCCTGCCTCTTTGGGGATAAGGGCGAGAAGGTATTTTATAATTATATAATTAGAGTTCGGTTGTATGTACGTTAACTATATATTTAATTGATTCGGATCAAAATTTATCGATTTGCTTTACAGAAGCCCTATAGGTACATAAATACATAGATTTATGATAGTAATATGAATCAATCTCCAGTGACAATGATAATATTGAAATATGGTTATCACTTTTATTTAAATAGGACTTGTCGCTTAGCGAGAAATTTCAATTTGGAGATTTCTTTAATACAAAAAATCAATTTGTAGCGATTTCTTATCAATTCTCAGCAGTACAGATCACGCGATTGTCGTCACACGATCAAATTAACCGAAGTAATTTGAACACGACGCACGTCTACGTATCATGTCGTCCATTGCTTCATTAAAAACCCTCACGCCAACTAATTCAGCACCCGCGCGCAATAATAATCAAGGTGCAGGACCTCACACGCGGTTAATTAACAGCTGTCGATACATAAAAAGGATAAAAGGATAAAAAGTAAGGCGCAATTCAAAGGCAGATAACGCGCGTATCGGTTAGAAGCCACTTAATGAATCTATGCAAATTGTGAACGCCTACGCATCGCGGCCCTTTTGTGAGCTTGATGTCTCCTTAAATGTCGCCTGCGAAAATCGATATTGTTCTATCGATATTTTTCTTCACGATTTATGTATTTTGATAAGCTTTTTATTGATAGCTTCGATCTGTGCAGTAAAACTATTTCATGATTTATTGCATTGCGATAATCTTCAAGTGATTGCGAAAACCTTTATTGTTTATTGAATTATCGAGTTCTATTTTCGTTGTATGTATGTTAATATTTGCTGACGTTTGCGTTTTATTGTGTTAAATAAATCTGTTTATCAATCGATTATCGATAGCGAATATTGCATTTTTAAATTTCATTAACAATCAGTCGGTAGTATGAATTAAACGGATGAAGGACTTTTGTATGTAACTTTATCGTTTATCCATCATTAATTAACGAAGTATAATATAGTTGCATCTTGCTGTGTAGTCAGTCGCTTTCTTACAACAAAAGTTTGGTCATTAGGTGAACGTAAAAGATTAGGTTTTTTTTTATGGAAGGGATGACACGCATCGACCTTATAGGAACCGGAAACGGTAAAGTGGTACCAACTCCGTCCGTCCGTTCGTCCGTCCGTCCGTCCTTCCGCACGATTGCTCAGAGATCCTATTGCTAGAAAGCTGTAATTTGGCATGTATATACATGTTAGTCACGTGAACAAGTGGTAACATAAAATCATGAAAAATATTTTTTTCCACATGTAAAGTGGGGATGTTATCTTTTTTCACGTAGGGGATTTTGCATGATGCATTGTGTGGGATATCGTTGGAGAGGTTTTTTAAAAAAAATATTGTAGGCTTGTAAAAAGAAGTTTTCAATTAAGGGACTCGTTTGTAAAATATTAAGTTTTTATTGCTAATTTTTGTTGGAGTCAAGTTTTTTTTATAGTAGAGGGGGCAAACGAGCAGAGTGCACCTGATGGTAAGTGATCACCGCCGCCCATGGACATCCGCAATACCGGGTGTATTGCAGCTACGTTGCCGGCCTTTTAAGAATGAATAAGCTCGTTTCTTGAAAGTCTCTAAGTTGTGTCCTCCCTCCCATCTCAGCAGGCTAAACTGTTAGTTTTGGGGGTGGGAAAAAATCATGGTTGTAGTAAATATAATGAAGTTGAGAAAACTATCACGGCTTAGAAGGCTTTACATGTTTTTGAGTAATAGTCGACCAACTTATAAAATGTACTTAGAGAAGTTTCTTATAGGTGGTGAACCTATAGTGCTGATATATATTTTTTATAGACGTGGAATAGCTTAAATGTTTAAAGTATAAAATTATACAAGCCCTCTTCTTAGTCCGCATTATTGTGATAGGTAACTTCGGAACCCTACATTGCGCATGGCCTGACACGCACTTTACCAAGTTTTTTTTATTATATACCTACAATAAATATCGCCTTACTGGTGTAGTGTTCCGGTGTCGGTATTGACCACATGGGTTCCTGGGTTCGATTCCGGGTAAATAAAAATTAAAAATGTGTTTTTTCAGTTTTCTGATAAAAAAACGTAAACGTTGCCCGGGATCGCATAAGTGCCCGGTTGGTGATAGGCTTGCCACCTATCACATTGTGTTGTCCCAGAACCTCCATACTTCCAAATCCAGCCCTGAGTACTACGATAGAAATATTAAAGTAGATTAAAAGTTCACCTGTACAAAAACGTAAAAATATTATTGACATTTAATTATAAATAAATGATAAAAGGCCTCTATCATTCCGACATCTGCAGGTACGTCGGTCAGATGCCAGCGATAGCTAGGGATTTGAAATGCAATTTCTTATTTCGTGATATCGAGTCGGGGCGACCGACTTGTCACGTGCCCAATGCACTGTCCGATACCGCCAGAAATAAGTTCACTTGTTATCGAATTTATACAGCGACTCATTTTACTATACGTGCTTTGTGAGGGCCAGAGATGGGATGAAATATCCATGTATTGTTTGTTGATGTATTGTTAACATTTTATTTTTTATTTATTCATTTAACTTTATTGTACACCTTAAATTAATTTGTACAAAAGGCGAACTTAATGCCTAGTGGCGTTCTCCTCCAGGCAACCTTTAGGCCAACAAAGAGTACGTATGCGGTGTCCCTAAATTGTTATTTTGTAAGTCTTGCCGCTAGGTACGTACGTATGTAGATGAGGAAGTTACGTAATTAAGATCAAAATCGATCACTGTTTTCACAATATAAAAAAAGTATCTTCACGCCCGTAACTCAAAGAGGTAGGGAGAGGTGCAATAAGTGAACCCACGATTAGCCGAAAATACTTGGTCGCCGAATTTAATAGGTGGCAAGCTTATCGCCAACCGGGCACTTTCTAATCTCAGGCAAAATTGTATTTATCAGAAAACTGAAAAAAAAATTGTCCGACCCGGGAATCAAACTCGGGACCTCATGTGGTCAACGCCGACCACCAGACCACAGAAGCGACTAAATTAACAGCTTTTTAAAAATTAATATACTGTCATTTTTATCAATCTAAATGTTTGACCTGAAAAAATCTATTCTTATATGCTTATAGTTTTTACACATTTAAGCTTAAAATACTTGAATTTAGCGGAAAGTTTCAGGGATGGCCTGCAGGTTGACCCAGTTAACAGATTTTTTCTTATTGTTTTTTATTCAAAAATACTCTACGAGTAAATTGTGATATTGACGTCAATGCATGGTGCAGTAGAGATGGTATCCGTATTCGTATGTCAAGAAAAACAAAAGGTTGTCGATCCCGGTTATCCCAAGAAAGAAGTGATAGTCGTTATCATGAGGTAAAACGGGGCGATAGGAGCTTTAACTATTCGTCTCACCAAGAGGCAAATCAGTCAACTGCGTGAAACCAGAACGCGTATAGACGTTCAGTTCACTCTCCTTACATCACAAGGGAATTGAATTAAGCGTTAAGGGGCAAAAGGTAGAAACGAAATTTATGATATGATTATATCTGTACTAATATACTCGTACTAATCTTATATATGAAATTCTCATGTCACAATGTTAGTTACCGTGCTCCTCCGAAACGACTTGCATGTGCAATGTAAGCTTGTGCATGTGGCATTAGGCCTCGCCACAAGATTGCAACGCACCTTTGGTGTTAACACCTTGTGTGTTAACGCACGTTAACACCTTTGGTGTCTATAGGCGATGTTGACTTTCCATCACGAGACCCACCTGCTTTTTTGCTATTTTATGATGTAAAAAAAAGGTCTGAGAACATTTTTTATTTTATTTATTGGACATTTTTTTTTATAATGTGACATTAAAAAATAGATACAACCCTAAATGTTCACCCTTCTATGAAACAAAGTCGCTTCCGTTGTACGTTTGCTTACATCTTTTAAAGTACGCAACAGATTTTAATGCGGTTTCCAACCGCATTAAAAGAATCAAAAAAGGCAGTGATTCAGGAGAAGGATTATAAATATCATGCATGTTATTGTACAGAAACAGCGAGAATATTAAAAGATTTGTCGTAAAATATTTTTTGCAGCCGCACCAAGCCAGGACAGGTCACTAGTTATAGATTATTATAATGAGAAAACATATGTATTTTTGAATTTTTGTATGTTTGTAATAAACAAACTCAAAAGTTTCTCGACCGATCTTAAAAACAATAATTTTACCATTAGAAAGGTACACCATCTAGAAATGACACAGGCTACTTTTTATCCGACTGATCAAAAGGATTTTGGGTTACGTGACCAAAGTCACGAATATTATCTAGTTAATGATATGTTACTTTAGCGGGCGAAGCTTCACGGGTCAACGACAAGTTAAATTATTATTATCAAATGTTTCATAAACCAAAACCAATTCTACAATCTTAGGATAAAATCTGCGACACCTTATAATATAATTGCAATATAAAAATTTATAAGCAACATGTAGTGCGCTTATCCTTTAGATTAAATTAACACGAGGATTAAAATAACTGGAACTTAATACTCGTACATAAATTCGGAAGTTTCATCAAACCAGCGCTGTAATTCTCATCTCTCTCGATTTCATTAAATTCTTTTACTCTCCATTCTTTTTTCGCCTTCGATAAAGTGCACACTTTAGCTGTGTCGAACGCACCCCTCTGTCAAGACTGTTTATAGTCTTCAGATAAAGACAACACACGTATACTGTAAACCGTTTTCCCGATACTAAACGTTGTCGTGAACTGGCCGCGTCAAATCCTTTGGGATTGGCTAGAAACGCATTTGCGATTCTTCAGCCTGGTAGCTGCTTCTATATGTGACAAACAATAGGAACTTAAGGTCGAAACTAACACAATACACAGAGAATCTTCATGAAGTTGCAAAAAAATTCGGGTTCTTTTTATAACAAAATTTTAAAAAGTATTTTATACGGTTTATTAATAATATTATTTAATCTAAGTATGATAAATCCATGCGCCATTGCATGCGCGTTCTACGTACCTACGTACGACGCAAAGCCTTGTGTGTTGATCCACTGTACGATGAACAATTTGCCTAATACACCGCAAAAATTATTGCAACACTTTTTACAACATGGCGACTGCAGGGTAAAGTTAACTACAAAAACGGATATGACTTTTCACTAAACCTCTCTTGAAATCCAAAAAATAGAATTGGTATTAATTTTTATGAATTATAGTGAATGTGTACTCTTTGATTATAATAATAAGAAACGCTAAAAACGCTTTCCTAGTTCGTTTTTTTATGTCATTAGATAGCAAACAAATAGATGGCTTTCCTGATGAAAAGAGAAACCATTTGGATGGATGAAATAGATAAGGCGGAGGTGTAAAATACCCGGAAGAGACGTTGCGGGAATTTACCACGTAGTAGTTATGATGGTAGTGACGCGTCTAGCCAATCAGTCACATTTTACGTCCAGCCTGGCAGAACAGCAGTTGGTCTATTGTTCAAAGGAGCCCGGACCAAACAGGACCAATACGGTGGGAAGTTTAAATTAGTCTATTAATTTCCAAAGTTAAGCTTTCTTCTAACACTTTACAATTTTATAGGTGTGAATTTGTATTCAAATACATATTTATTTCGTTATCGTTCTAGCCGGTCAAAATCTTACCATAGACTAAATAATTAAATACTTTTTAAGTTTGACAACAGACTTTAGCCACGAGTAAAATAATGTACGCTTAGAACAATGAGTATACGTATGGGTGTATATTATGACGTGTATCAGGTGAATGGTAGTATATGTTTATTTTCATTAATTTAACGTAGTTTTAATGCATTTTATATAAATATATTATCTTTTTACACTCCTTTAAAATGTAAATTTTGATTGTACCAAATTTCACATTCCTTCGTCCACGTGTCGTAAAAAAAACACGAAGTTTTCTCTTCAAATATATTAGATAATTATTGTATAATATTTACTCACAGTCAAAACAAATAACACTCAAAATTGATATTAACTCGATTTGTATAGTTTACCGATCTATTATAATTGCGAGAATTTACATAGACAAATAAAAGTTTTAGAGTCTGATTATTTTGAATTAGGTATAGGATAGTTAATATTTTTAAAATTTAGATTTTTTTATATCATAAGATAGCAAACAAGCAGTTGGGTCTCCTGATGGAAAGAGTCAACCACCGCCTATAGACACCAAAGATGTTAATGGTGCGTTGCTATCTTGTGGCGAGGTCTAATGCCACATGCATAAGTTTACCGGCTACCTTACCCTTCAAACCGAAACACGACAGTGACTAGCACTAACGTTATTGCGGCAGGAATAGGTAAGGCGGTGGTACCAGACCCGGTCGAGCCGATGCAGAACTCTACCACCTAGTAGTCACGATGGTAGTGACGCGCGTAGCCACTCGGTCGCCTTTTACGACCAGCCTGGCAGAACGACAGTTGGCCTATTCTTCAAAGGAACCCGGGACCAACACGGGGGAAGAATAAAAAAATAGTATTAAATCTTGCTTATCATTCAGTTGAATAAATATTGTATAGTCGAATATAAGTCGTAAGTCTGTTCTTGCGCTTATACAAACGCGTGGAGTTTCCGAGGACCAGAGAGGTTCTGCACTCGTCCGGATATGAAGATAGCATTCGCAAAAACGACTACGTCTGTCGCCGTACTCTCGCTGCGATGAGTTATATTTTGTTCTTGTTTTTTTACATATTGTTCGAACGTACTTTTTGTCACCTTTTGTGCGGTGTTGGACTTCTCTATCGATTCGTGCACATGTGCTTGGTCTGACGTGTCTTAATTTAAGTCATTTTTCTATTCTTATGTTGGATATGTGGTAAGATTGACTTTTAAAAAACTCAATACTTGTTCAATTATAGCTTTTCACAGACGATTTTAGAGTTTTTTTATAGAAGAAAAATTATTGACTTATAGAAAAACCCAGTGGTAAATTGATATTTTTCACCAATATGTCTTTGAACAAAACTGATATGATTTCAGTGAAGTGAGTAGGGAGAAAATATGTTTCAGCTTTTTAAATAACATAGTTATTTAAAAGGCTAAAAAAACAGACGGGTAAATGGATAAATTTTTAATTTTAACAGGGAAACCAATGGCTTTCAAATTTGCAATATTTTTGGTAGATCTAACTTACCTAACACTGATATCCGATTTTGGTCCTCCTAATGGAAATACATAGATAACTATTACCAACTGACATGATTTATAAATCAGTATATTAACTTACATTAAAATTTTTAGAGAAAAAAAAACAATAATCACAAGAATACACAATATTTGCTAGCTGATCACACTTGTACTGTTTCACAATAAGATAATTATATTTAATTTCCGACCGGTTTCGCTTACACCAAGTTTCACCAAGTGTCGACGATAAAAAGTGTAGAATCACAAGAATCGTGTATTATAGTTGGCAATCAGGTTGTAATATGAGAATATGCAGTAAAATGTTTAGTGTCGTATAATTTACTGACCGCCTGTATGTCTTACCAATCAGGCTCTGTCAGGCTGACATTACCCGCTAAATTATGATTGAGCCGCGATGTTTTTCGCATTACCATAATTTAAGCCAGATAAAATCCTCTATATGTTTATTGCACTGACATAATTGTCATAAACATCTGATGGGTTGGCTGATAGTGTTTATTTCAAAGCATTATTAAATGATGCAAAGATCTAAACACAGTTAAGTTTTATTAAATAAATATCGGTCATGCTGAATTATTGTTGTGTACAACTGAGGTTCAGTAATTCCATATAACTATTCCTTATTTTCACCGACTTTGCAAAAAGGTGAAGGTTTTTAAATTCGAATTTATATATGTTTTTTAAGCATGTTCGAGCATCGCTCCGTCACATATAGACCTATTTACAAAATTATTTTTTTAAAAGAGACAAACATTTACTTTTTAATATGGTCCGACATAAATTTGGTAAAGAGCTAAATTAGGATTTCAGAGATATAGGAGGCTGGAAGTTGGTTGTTGCAATTTTAATTTTTTTTTATATTAATCTATAGCAAACAAACAGATGGTTCTCCTGATGGAAAGAGAAAACATCGCCTATAGACACCAAAGATGTTAATAGTGCGTTCCTATCCGTGTGGCGTAATGGCAATGCCACTTGCATAAGTCTACCGGCTACTTTACCTTCCAAACCGGAACACGACAGTGGCAAGTGTTAACGCTATAGTGGCAAGAATAGGTAAGCCGATGGTACCAGACCTAGATTAGACAAATGCAATTCTACCACCGAGTACCACCAGTTGCCACAATGGTACACACAACTCGCATAACAAATCATTCGTCTCTTATGAACTGCCAGGCAGATTGGCAATTGGCCTATTCTTCCAAGGGATCCCGTAGAAACACGGAGAAGATATAACAGTGTTAAAAATTATCTGCGAGTTCCATAAGTTACTAACAGATGGCGGTGTAAGTCAGTTTATCGCGATAACGCTTCAACTCCTCCCATGTTAATCCGGGACCCTTTTTGAAAAATATATCAAAGCTAGGCATTTTGTAAAAGATGAAAGAAGCCTAATACTTGTTACTAACATCATGATTACTAACTAGGTAGTATAGTTCTGCAACGACTTGACTGGGTTTTGTACCTAATTCTACCGAAATAACGTTAGTGCTTGTCGCCGTCATATTCAGGTTTGGGGGGTAAAGTAGACGGTAAACTTATTCAATTGGCATTTAACGCAACATTAACATCCTTATCTATATAGAAAATGGCTATTTCTTTTTATCAAGAAAACTTTTTATCCTAAGAAAAATATAAAATAAGAAAGACTGGGCTGGGTATGCAATAAGCATCCAATTGATACTTCGTCAAGAACTTAAACGCATAGCTTAGCCACAGCATCGCGTGGTCGGTTCTGTTACTTTTATGTAAATGGTGTAAAAAAAGCAAATTATTCTATAAAGATAAAAACATTGTATTTTGAAACCTGGGATTTAACCTTAAGGCGAGATATTTCGCGCGTTAATTCTACAGAAAATGGGTGGCGCGGTATGTTCTGAAACCGCTGGGAAACGTGGTAATTTTCGGATAAATAAATATAGGACATCAGCTAAAAAAAAGAAAACTAAAATTTAGCACATTCTTTTTTGTATTTACAACTAAATATCACCATATAAAAATCACGTGGAAGATTAGAAATATTATTAACAAATTATTTGTTTTAGATATTTTTTTAGCCTGTTTTCGGAATTTTATACGATCGAGTAAAGTACATTCTATCATGTAATAAGTTAGCACATTCCTTAGATAATATCTTCAGGTATATCGTGTAATTTTTGTAAAATTGTTATTTAACAATCAATACAAAAAAACGTGATTTAACAAACCAGTTTTTTCCCGTTTGTCGCGATGCCTCGCCTTAAATTTCTATAAAATTTAAGGAATATTTCAAATTGTACAAAAATCCGTCGAGTAAGTGGGCGTGGCCTCGTAGTCGTAATTTTTTTGTCACTTTTGTGTGGAAATATAATTTACAATTGTTTATGTTGATCGTTAAAAGTAGACATATTTCCGCAAAATCATACCATAATATCTATGATTGCTTTAGGTTACTACTGCCGTTCTGCCAAGCAGGTCGTAAAGTGCGGCCTTTTTTATATTATGAGATAGCCAACAAGCAGATGGGTCTCCTGATGGAATGAGTCAACCGTCGCCTGTTACACTAAAGATTTTAATTATTGTCCGTTGCTATCTTGTGGCGAGATCTAATGCCATATGCATAAGTTAACCGGCTACCTTACCCTCCAAACGGGAACACGACAGTGACAAGCTTTGACGCTATTGCGGTAGGTATAGGAATGGTACCAAATAACCGGGCAAGACGTTGCGGAACTCTACCACCTAGTAGTCATGATGGTAGTGACACGTATGGCCAATCGGACGCATTTTACGTCCTGCCTGATAGAACGGCAGTTGGTCTATTCTTCAAAGGAGCCCAGCTCAACACGGGGGAAAAGAGAGCCATCTTTCCTCCGTATTGGATTGGCTATAGGTACATATCGTTATCATCGTGCCAACTAGGTGATAGAGTTCTGCATTGTCTCGCCCGGGTCTGGCAACACCGTCTTAACTATTCCTGCCGCAATAGCGTCAGTGGCTGTCACTGTCGTATTTCGGTTTGGAGAGTAAGACAGCCGTTAAACTTATGCATCTGACATTAAGACCTCGCCATACGATAGCAACGCACTAACGTCCTTGGTGTCTATAGGCGATGGTATTTTCTTTCCATCATGAGCTCCATCTGCTTGTTTGCTATCTTATCATATAAAAAAATACGAAGCGACGCCTTTGACGATAAAACAGAGTTATTTTAACATACTGAATAAATATGTAGTTTTACAGACGTAGATCTAGATAAGTATTCATTGCACACTCCGTCTTGACACCTAAGGGTAAATTGAAAATACTACTACATAAAAAATATTAAAATTTACCAAAATCCATTACATTGAAGTATAAAATTTTATTGGCTGAATGATTCGACAGTTAATTTGCGTCATTATCAAAGATGGCCCTTGCGCATTACCGAGAGCATTAAACCTCAGCAAATAAACTTAAATGTTTATGGAGGTGTTACGAGTTTACCGAAAGTGACGAAAATATAAACAATTTGCATAATTTTATACGCGTTTTATATTCTACAGAAAACTAATGCTTGTAGCGATGATGTGAGCTGTTATTTATTGCCAGCGTAAGTACGGGCCCTCTTAGAAGAGTAGAAGATTTGCCATTCTGTCAGGCAAAAATCAAAATCGAAATCAAAATAGCATTTATTCGACGTAGGTGCACTCGGTTACACTTATCGACGTCAAAACATAATATACAAAAGCTTACACACATTAAAAAAAAAAACATATAAGAACACAACATTTTGCAGCTAGAGAGAATAAATTTTTTGGAAGGATATTCAACAAATCCTTAAAGAATTTAAAAATAATACAGTGTGTACTTATGTCAAAATAAAAATATTAATAATAAAAAAGAAATGTCGGGTCAAAACAATGTAATAAAAGGTGGTAGAGCTTCTCAACGTCTCGGGTTTATAGGCACCGTGTTACCTATTCCGTGGAGCGTGAAGGGTAAGGTAGCCGGTTAACGGGGATATGTGGCAAATATCTTGCCACATATCCCCGTGCGACGACAACGTATTTCCCCGTGTTAGTTCCGGGCTCCTTTTAAGAATAGACCAACTGTCGTTCTGCCAGGCAAGTCGTAAAAGGTGATCGATTGGCTATGCGAGTCACTACCATCATGGCATGTGTGTTACTTGCAATTGATTTTACGTTAAAATATACCAAGTCGCCTCAATGGTAGGCATAACGGGACTTTCTTAGTATAGACATACAAAGTCCTGGGTGTGAAACCAAGTCTCCTGATAGCAAGAGAAACCATCGCCTATAGACACCAAAGGTGTTAATGGTACTTTGCTATCTTGTGGCGAGGTCTAATGCCACATGCATAAGTTTACCGGCTACCTTTCCCTCCAAACCGGAACACGACAGCGATAAGCACTGACGCTGTTGCGGCAGGAATAGGCAAGGCGGTGGTACCAGACCCGGGCGAGACAATGCAGAACTCTACCACCTAGTAGTCATTAAATTAGCAATAAACAGTACAATTTATTCAAGAACGTTTTGCGTATTAAGCCATAAAACTTGTTTATCCATGTTACTCCCACTCCGTATATGAACCCAAGGCCAAAGCATCTATAGTCAGACGTCCTAACCACGAAACTAGACAATATTTGACGTTCAAGGAACACAATAGCTGTTTATCAAACCACACCGCCAACTTGTAAGTCTCGAGTTAAAAATTGTACCGAAGACAAACAGCGAGGTTTATTGCTCCGGCGTGAATACTCGCAATTGAGATTCATGCGTGACCAGATGTAATATCAATAAGGGCTAGTGATTCATGTCTCTAATAAAACGCTTTGTCTGTCTGTCATAGTTGTATTGATGGGCTTTTTGACTTCCACGGCTCACAATTACTTGCAGCAGGCAATCATTTTGTACGGCGCTATCGGAATTACTATATACTACCGGTTCCTCACGACTGCGTTTGCTTGATCTAGATACATTATTTCCTTTTATTCAATCGGCTAAGTAGTAACCTGTGCTATCCAGTGATAATGTACTTAAGTACATATTGGTTAAGGATTTTTAAACCAATCCAGTAGTTTCCTAGTTTATACATTACAAACAAACCAATCTTACCTTTTAGTATACATTCATACATATCTTCAAGCCAGATCTCTCACGTGGTAGGCAAAGAGAACTGGGTGCCATATGTCACGATCCTTGCAGATTGGTCTTGCTTTCTGAGGTTGTTAAATACTTGATTTTAATACCGGATGTGTAAAAAAATAGGTACTTAAACCGTGTTGGTCCCGGCCTCCTTTGAAGAATAGGCCAACTGCCGTTCTGCCAGGCAGGTCGTAAAAGGCGACCGATTGGCTATCGAGTCACTACCATCGTGGCTACTAGGTGGTAGAGTTCTGCATTGTCTCGCCCGGGTCTGGTACCACCGCCTTACCTATTCCTGCCGCAATAGCGTCAGTGCTTGTCGCTGTCGTGTTCCGGTTTGGAGGGTAAGGTAGCCGGTAAACTTATGCATGTGGCATTAGACCTCGCCACAAGATAGCAACGCACCATTAACATCTTTGGTCTCTATAGGCGATGGTTGACTCTTACCATCAGGAGACCCATCTGCTTGTTTGCTATCTTATGACATAAAAAAAAAAAAAATTATCCATTATGTAACCGTATTCTGAGCAATAAATTTTATTTCATTTCATTAAGATGTTAATATACGGACACCCTCGCATATATATCGTAGTTCATCGTTTACAAACAGCGATTTACCGACTCGTGACTACACTTGTAAGCGACCCGCGCGGTGACCATATTTTTTGAATTAATATTCAAAAACATGGTCACCGCACGGGCCGCTTATTTCGTTGAGGTTTACTATGTAGTTAAGCTGTATTCTCTTTTTATTATATTTTTATTGCTTGAATATGACCATTAATTATCATGTCCTTCAATACTTAACTACAGTATTTTACCAAACAACCTGTAGGTATATAGAAAAGTAGTGATTTAGCACTGAGTTCTGAGAGTTAGCTCTAGTTTTGTAACCACATTCTTACCGTGGATTGTATGCTAAGACATAACAGAATTAAACCTGTAACCCAACACCTCAAGACTCCTGTCGCATTCATTATCCTCACTAACATTTGCGCTTGATTCGCTTGACGTTGCCGATTGATTCCTTATGCCATGCCCATCAAAATTAAACTTTACATCCTTATGTATAAAGTTCTCTATGCATTTGAGCTAGTAAAGTAGAATCTCGTCTTATTAAGCGAGAAACGAGGCATCAGCATCCATCATAATTCTGCCTCATTTTGTAATGCGCCTGCGAGATGCTATATTTTCATATGCAAATACAATTTGTAGTTTGCCTTCTATGTTATCTTATCTCAAGGAAATAGAGTTGTCTTTCCTATGTTTATCAATTGTTTTATTTTGTTTTATAAGTGCGTAGGTACTCGTTGGGCTAGTTGTGAGACTGGAAAGTTGTGCGGTGAATAATATTTTGCTAATCCGTTATTGCGTTTTCTAATAGGGAATTAGGGCTCAATGTCACTTTGATCGGTGGCTTTTCATCGGGTTTAGAAGGATGTTATTACATAAATAACTATAATGTATACCATGCTACAAAAAATAAAAAATGAACAGACCAGTCAGTAGAAAAATATTTTATAGCATGTCTCAGAATAGCAAATGATGGCTTTACTTATAAAAAGAGTCAACCTTTGCCTATAGGCAGCAAAGATAATAAACGTGCGTTATTAATAGTAACTATTCATGACGATAGTATTGTTTTGAGGTTTTCTTTCATTAGAATAAGTTTAACGGGTACTTTACCTTCCAACTCCGTTCGACCCAAAAGCAGTACAATAGGTAGGTTGGTGAAATTATTAGAAAAAATAATGAAATTGTTTTACACGCGGACGAAGCTACGAGTAATTGTAAGTATTTTTATAAAAATACTTGCAATTACTCGTAGCTTCGTCCGCGTGATCAATATCATTACTTTTCTCAGTCGGGTAAAAAGTAGCCTATGTCACTCCTGGATAATGTAGCTTTCTAAAGGTGAAAGAGTTTTTCAAATAGGCTGAAAGTTTTTGAGTTAAAACGTATCAAACAAAAAAAACAAATCTTTTCTCTTGATAATATTAGTTTAGATAAAGCATAAGGTAATTAAAAATGATCACATAGTAATATGTTTTCTAGTTTTCTTAAAATTAAATAAATATTTGTAATTTTTTTTATATATATTTACATATATACGTTGCTTTTTTCCATTTTATTTCTTTCCTGCTGCGACTATTAATGTTTTTCTAATTTTATTTACTACTAAATTTAATATTTTCATAATTTTGACTTATCTATTTATACATTTTATTTAATTAATTCTATTTATTTTCTATTATTACTTGCATTGTTCACACATACAAACTCCTCATTTTTACATATTATTATATATCTGTGTATAATAATGATTACACAAGATATATATATATATATATATATATATATATATATATATATATATATATATATATATATGTATGAACCTTATTTTGAAGATGCTATTTCACAATAATTGTTACCGTAATATGCTGATAATTATATTTCATTATATAAACTTCAGCACTATTTATTTTCTGTTTTTAAAGTCCCTAATATTATTTTACTATGTTGTGTCGTTACTGTTGTGTTGTGTTGTTTTGTGTTATCTGGCCTTATGTCTCTCAGCAGTAGGCTATGGTGGCTCTAGCCAGTGAGTCCCACTTTTGCCTTAATGCACAGTCTTCGCTGAAGGCACTGTGCCCTACATTTTCAATTTTTGCTTGAATGCAGTTACAGCATTTTGCTGTTTGGTTAATGATATATTCGCTGCATTTCGTCCTATTCTTCGTTGGAACGCACAGTATAACCACACGAGAAGAGCTAATGCCGACAGTTAGGCATAAAATTGTATAAAGTATTTTGAAAATTAGGAAATTAAAAATGTGTATTTGAGATAAGTTTTATTGTATTTATTACCCATTTCTGTGATTTATAACTTAAATAGACATATACCTACGCAACCATGTTTATAAATGTTATAGCGTCTATGAATATGTAATGAGTGGTATCTAACTACTGTCTTGATAACGCGTACCGCGTGTCAAGTGCTTGTTAAATAATAAACTTTAGTTAAATGATGTGTCAGTAAAGGTAATTGTCGGCGGCGCGGCGGTTTGATGGCGAGTGTCTGAGCCGACGTAATCTGCCACAAAGGTCGTGTGTATTTTAATAACTTAATAAACTCTAGATAATACAGAAACATCATCACGCTTCTTAAACAAAAGAAAAATATCTCTGAAAGTGTAGGCAGAGGTACTGCCAGTGCACCCATGATTAGCCGAAGTTACTTGGTTCCACAAATGTGATAGGTCGCAAGCCTATCACCAACCGGGCACTCTTCATTCTCGAGTAACATTGTTGTTATCAGAAAACTGAAAAAACACTTCGTTTTTAATTGCCCAACTCGTGAATCAAACCCGTGACCTAAAGTGGTTAACATCGATACCGAACCACTAGACCATAGAAGCGAGGCTTCTTAAACAAATAATGGCAACACCAGACATGTTAATAATGTAAGTTACAAGCTACCTTTCCCTCAAAACCGGAACATTATATGTTCTGACGGTATTGTGGTAGGTCAAACGGTGATATTAAACATGGACTGACATAGCAGAACTTTACCACGTGAAAGTAATTTATTCTTCTAAAAGAACCAAGACTGACAAAGGGAGAATAGGCACTTACGTATCAATAAGTAAGTAATGAATAATTTTATTTGTAACGTGATAGAGTTCTGCATTGCTTCGCCCGGGTCTGGTACCACCGCCTTAGCTATTCCTGTCGCAATAGCGTCAGTACTTGTCACTGTCGTGTTCCGGTTTGGAGGGTAACGTAGCTGGTAAACTTATACATATGGCATTGCCATTGCGCTATACGAATAGCAACGCGCCATTAACAGCTGTGGTGGCTGCAGGTGATGATTGTTTCTTCAAATCAGAAGATTAATCTGATTGTTTACTATCTAAAGATATAACATTGAAAAATTATTTCTTTTTTTCTCTACACGTCAAAAAGACTAGCTTATTGAATCTAATTCGTGACATTTTACATAACTTTACAAAACTTCGCTTTGTCGTACATAAAATCTTTTAATAGCTAGCATTTTTCAGTTATTACTTATTAGAGCATCGTCAAAGCTTTTATTCAATCAAAATTATTCTATTATACTGCTTGTATACAAAGACATTAATAAAAACGATAATGAAGTTTTAATCAGTACTTCACTATGAGTTCCCGTGATGGATATTTCGTATTGATATAGACGAATGTTTTAATTAAGGCCTTATTATAAATTTGAGCTCACAAATTACCAGCAAAATTTTTAGTGAAAACATTAATTAATTATCATCCTTTATGGCTTCCGATATTTTTTCTCGCCGTGTACTTTAATTATAATCTATAAACTTTATGATCTATAATCCTTTGTCATATATATGTTCCTGTAAATTAAATATTATGTTAGTGTTTGTGTTGCTGTAGTATACTGGGTTAGAGCATAGGATAGTGCATAGATTTAAAGTTGTGACTTAAGTTCTTTGCCACGAAGATTGCAACGTAACATTAGCGTCGTTAGTGACTATTGGCGTCAGTTACCTCTTACCTTAGAAAAAATACTACTTAAATTTTACATTACAATAGAAATACGTGTTAAGCAAATACATTGACTAAATAATTGCATTAATCGATGTACAGTTTACAAATTGTCTGCTATTTGCGTTGAGCCTTTTGATGTTTCGGCCATTTTCATTTAAGTACTTGAAAATTATGTTAATGAAAATATTTTTTATCTCATAAATATAATAGTAAAATTTTATTACCTCAATAACATTTGAATAGTTAAGTAGTTATGCTTCTGTAATTACGGCTTTTATGCTGTGATTTGTTGGAGTTTTATTGTTCATGAAATGGTTAAACATTACATTTTAGTAACTGTTTGTATTGTGACTTTTAATTTTGTAATTATATGTCTTTATTTTATAAACATTAGCATTCATTTACAATGTTTGTAGTCGGTTTTGTAGATATTGTCTTATGAATGAGTATGACTTTTACAATAATCACTTATAAAACTTAAAATCTATTTCTAAAACTAAGAAAGGCCAAATAATGCACATGTATTTAAAAGATTCCAAGAAATTCAACGCAAATAATTATTTTCTCCATGTTATTCAATCAAGATTGATAGGTTATTCTCATTATCGAAAGATGATGGGGAATCAAAAATTTACAACTTTATTATAACCATTGCCATAATTTCAGGAATCTATCAGCCTGTCTGTCAGTGCATCTGAAACGGACATGCTACATTACGGAGAGTAAATTAGATAGTTAAACTGCGTAGGTCTCTATAAGATTTTCCATTCCAGTTATGTTGGTAGCCTCCCACCAAGCTGCACTTTGATGTCTAAAGTGTGGAAAATGGAAATGCAATTTGTTCTAACAACATCGGTTATATTTTTGCAATAGGAATAATGTGTCTACGTTTGTTATCCTACTCTGTAAAGTGAGTGAATTTTGTGAAATCAATGTCAAATGCAATGAAATGAAGAAGTTTAGACAATGATAAGTTTGAAGCCCAGGCTGATTAGTTCAGGAGAAAATATAAGAATAGTTTAAAATAAAAATACTACTCACACCGTCCACTTTTAAATTGAGCAAAAGTATAAAAACAAAAATAAAACTTGTTATTTATAAACATTACTTATATTATGTCTAAAAGAGAAGAGCTGACACTTTCATAAACTACGGTATCAACTAACTAATCATTTTATAACACATGCAAGTGACTCCCAAAAAAAGAACTGTATAGTATCAGGAGAACTAAGACCAATTCCTGTATGGAGAATGAATGATGGATAAAGTAAAATTGTTCTGTTATTGGTGTCCATGACAGGTACAAATCTCTCACCGCCTGTGCTAATCATACGGTAACCGTAGATATGTTGTTACTAAAAATAAAACAATAAATAAATAAATATAGCTGGACAAATTATCGAATTAATCTCATCCTAAAGCAAGCATGTTATTTGTTTGCAGTAACAGGGAAAGAGAAATAAATACAAAATTTTGTCGAAATCGTACAGTTATCGTGTCGGTAAGATTAAAAATAAAGATATCAATATCTGCCAATAGTCAGGTAATGAGGGGTCGCTAATTAAATGTCGTCTGTCAAAACCGTCGCCACGTCAAATTATATGTGCTTCCAAAATGGCGGCCGGTGACGCACAGCCATCACTCCTACAATGCCAGGGATTTATTTTAATTCATTTCGATTGACATTATTTTCACGATAAGCTTAAAATTTAAACACTAGGAATTAAACGGAAGGGAGACGGTAGACGGAATATTAATTTCATATTTTTGTGGTATTAAAATATTTTCTTTTTTTTAATTAATCAATACAGAGTGCCAAGTGTGAGTTTTTCTTTTCGCATTCGATCGTGAGAGCGTTTGGAGTTTACTAGGAATTTGTATGTGATTTGAACAGCGCCACCTAGTGGTAAACGTGAGAAACCAGTTTACCACTAGGTGGCGCTGTACAAATCATATACAAATTCCTAGTAAACTCGAAACGCGCTCACGATCGAATGCGAAAAGAAAAACTCACACTTAGCACTCAGATATACAATACGAATGTGGAAAGATAATGGACCAAGACTGACATACCTACTATAATTAGATTGATCCTGAGCTGTCTGAAGGTGATGTCAATTCCTCGCAAACTATAGATATCCTTTCTTTCGCATTTATAATATTAATATTATAAATGCGAAAGTTTGTGAGTATGTATGTATGGATGTTTGTTAATCTTTCACGCAAATACGACATGAGCGATTACGATGAAATTTGGTATGTAGGTAGCTGAAGACCCAGAATAACACATAGGCTTTTTTATCCCGGAAAACATAGGTGATCCCGCGGGATTCACTAAAAAAATGTATAATGCAGCGGGCTGCATGCTGCAGCTAGTATAAAGATATGAATGTGTGTATTAAAAAACCTACTTATCTAGAGATTATTGTGCGTTTGTCAATTAAATGTAATAAGAATTCACATTGTAATTTTTATTTAAATATAGAACATTAAGAAATGGTTATGTTAGCAGTTTGTGTAACTTTAGTGAACATGTTACATTTTGGCGTTACATGTATGCATGTTACATTCGAAAATTCTAAAATAGGTACTTGGTATCTATTGAAATAAGTGAGTGGTTAATTTTCTTATTGAAATATTGCGTTAAAACAAGGATGGGGAAACTATGGCCCGCGGGCCGTCTCAATCCGGCCCACTACCATCAAACAATAATCATTCATCCATCAAAAATATAATTGAAATTTCTTTCTTTTTCTAATAGCTATTTTTTAATATTGCATAATAAATTCGTGTTTCAGAAAACATATGTTAATATTTTTATTTCATTAATTAAATCAGGGGCGGGGAAAATTTTTCGTTATAAATATAGCCAAAAATGCAACAACCTGGCCCGCCATATATTTTGTTAGTAAATATTGGCACGTGAACGAAAAAGTTTCCCCAAACAAATACTAGGTACCTACAGCCAATACGACGTGTGCCGCACAAGTGTTCACATAAATTTATTTCACTAGCTGCAGCGTGCAGCCCGCTGCATTATTATATTTTTTGGTGAATCCCGCGGGATCACCAATTTTTCCGGAATAAAAATTAGCCTATGTGCTGTTTTTTTTTTTTTTTATATCATAAGATAGCAAACAAGCAGATGGGTCTCCTGATGGAAAGAGTCAACCATCGCCTATAGACACCAAAGATGTTAATGGTGCGTTGCTATCTTGTGGCGAGGTCTAATGCCACATGCATAAGTTTACCGGCTACCTTACCCTCCAAACCGGAACACGACAGCGACAAGCACTGACGCTATTGCGCAGGAATAGGTAAGGCGGTGGTACCAGACCCGGGCGAGACAATGCAGAACTCTACCACCTAGTAGCCACGATGGTAGTGACTCGATAGCCAATCGGTCGCCTTTTACGACCTGCCTGGCAGAACGGCAGTTGGCCTATTCTACAAAGGAGGCCGGGACCAACACGGCGAAAAATGCAACAACCTGGCCCGCCGTATATTTTACATTTCAGGGGTTTCGAACAGCGGGTTTCAGGTCATTACCTATCTGTGTGCCAAATTTCATTCCAATCCGTTCAGTAGTTTTTGCGTGATTGAGTAACAAACATCCATCCAAACATCCAAACTTTCGCATATATAATATTATATATTATATAATATAACATAAAATAAAATAAAATATAGATTATTTAAAAAAAATGAGGTAATCATCATCATCTGGGATGATGGTATAACTTATAAAACTGCATTGACTTATAATTACTATAATATGTCAATGTAAAACCGACACTCGTTACAGCACATTAAATACATCCTTCATTTTTTGATTCGATAAAAGAAAAAGATGTTTAAAGTGTCGCGATGAATAAACTAGTCCTTTTAAGGAAAATTTACACGATGACTTATATGAGCTAAAAATATCGAATGACGTCTAAGACCTTTTGGCTAATAGAATGCATTGGACATTAGTACGACTTCACAGAACAAAAAGACAAAATCAATCAGCAATGCATGATATGTAATCTTGCCCGACAGCACAATTAACTGTAGCCGACTGTACCAGATCAAGTGACTGACATATTTATTGGCGCATAAATCGCACTTGTCATACATTTAATTATATATCTAGTATGGTGTTTGGTGTGATTTATTTATTAACGGCGATCTATCTGGCGATGTAAGAGAGATAAGTGGGTACGCGGTAAATTAGGCACATCTCGTTACATCTATCTGCCTTTGTATATTACCCGTTGAGTAGAGAAATTACTTGTGAAATTTCATTTAACAACGTTTTCAAGATTTTAAGGTGTTAGTTAAAAGTTCCCTTCATAGTCACTTCACGAGGTTTTTGATATTAGCCTCTTTAGAAAGAAGGACCGCAACATTTTTAGGAGTCATTGCATTGGTAGTAGCGACTAACTGGTGGCGTAGTTACTATCAATAAAACCGGCCAAGTACGTGACGTGCCACGCGCAATGTAGGGTTCTGTAGTTGCTCATCACACTAATGCGGAATAAGAAGGCTGTTTTATTGTGTCATAGTATGAACAATAAGATCAATTTTACATTTATATTTAAACATGTTTAACATCACTGACTCCTGAGATAAATCCACACTACTGGTTCACAATATCTCCACTTTACTTGTAGAAGAGATAACAAAAAAACATTGTGAAAGTATTTTTTTACCAAGTTGTTTGTATATTCCTTTAATATTGCTAGCACTAAGAAATTTAGAGCTAAGTTACGAACAGACAGAAGGATATGGTGAGATTATAAGGGTTCCTTATAGACGTCAGAACCCTAAAGATGAAAATAAATTACTAACTCCCTATATACACACATCCATAATAAATAGTATATACTCCCGAATTGGATGGTAGGGATACAGGTAAAATTGTGAATGTGACAACAGCATTTACAACATGACCCCGTCACATGGGTAGCACTGCACTATTCACTTTGGGGTCTATAGCCCATGATCTTTTTTTTCCGTTTGAAAGCCCATCTGCTCGTTTGCCTCTCTATGACATAAGAGAAACATAATAGTAAAAAAAAAACTTATGCATAAGCAGTTCTTTTTCCTTTTTTTTGGCTTAAGTACTTTTTCTTGGGAGTCAATAGAAAATTGGCAGAAAAGATGTGTGATGCAATTCCAAAAAGACTAAATAATATTTCTACAAATTCACCGTTTTCGGTAGTGTATGTTTGTATTTTGTAACAAAATCTAAGTGGAAGTTGGCGTGTTGATATCACGGGAAGGGTGTCGAATGTTATCTGCGGGGACTGCATCTGTCCGTGCATAAATCTGTCTCATATGAAAAGAATTAAAACGTTCCCCATTGTAGACGCCCGAATAAATCTTAAAGATATCTTTGTGAGGGACGCCCGCGGCTCGCTACCCGGCCACGGCGATATTTTACAAGTTTCTGACAGTCGATATGGCGTTCTTAAGCGGCACCTGCTCTGATGAATCGGTGCTCAATCGCGATTGGTAACTTTCTATTAAAAATAATGGAGCTCACAATATAGTACGAGTTCGTAATGAGAACTGTTCGAAACGAAGACTTGGAAACTAAGTTTGACAGAGAAATTAACAACTGTAGGGGTTTCGAAGATTTGATCGATATGAAGGAATGATTTTATTATTTTACCATATGTAGTTAATAATAATTTACATTTTGTCTAAGCTAATATGAAGAAGAAAGATTTGACTTTTTGCTTGTTTGTTTGTTACGATTTCACTCAAAACCTACTCGACCGATTTTAAAAATTCTTTCACCTTTAGAATGTTAAATTATGCAGGACTGATATAGGCTACTTTTTTACCTGATTGTCATAGGTTAGTAGAAAGAAAGTAAGAAAATATTTATTTGCAAGAATATGGGTGTTATAAGTTATTAAAAATAAATTAAGTTATCAACATATTCTACCATTATATGGTGTGCAAATAATATTATGATTTATTATATGATATTTTATTTATATGATATTTTAATATATAAGTAATGATTATTGGTTACGCGAACAAAGTCACGTGTAACTGCTAGTCTTATATATAAAAATCTCGTATCAAGGTGTTTGTGGTTGCATTCCTCCAAAACGGCCCAACCGTCTTTTATGAAGTTTTTTTGTAGTTTTTTTGTAGGTCGTTAAGTATATTTCATACCGCTAGGTAATTATGCAAAATATACAAAAAAAAGTATGGATATGGATATCCAGATTTTTTTATATTTTTTGTCTTTTTTATTTTTTTTTATTTGGCACCAAACCTACCTATAACCCCAATTTTTCACTATCCTTCCCCCACCCCACTAAAATATTTACCACAAATAACGTATATGGCAGAACAACGTTTGCCGGATCAGATTAATATGTAAAAAGGATAATTATTTTGCCAGTTTCCCAAAAACTTAGGTAGGTACATCATGATGTATAATGACGCATTTACGTTTACGATGTAGGTACACTGCATTATAACGTTGGGTAAGGGCATGAAAGGGCATGAAATGGGCATGAAAGTAAAATTAATGCGGTCGAGATGAGATCGCCATGGAAAATACGTGGCGCAACACTCGCGGACCGGATTTGTAATGTTGTAGCGAGAAAAAGATTAGGTCTGAAAGAAATTGTCGGTTTAAAAATTAAAAAGGGCAAGCTCAATTGCTTCGGGCATGTAGAAAGAATGGTATATAAAAGGTAAACTAAGCAGATATACAATGCAAATGTGGAAAAATGTAGGTACCATAGAAGACCAAGGCTGACATACCATGATTAGATTGAGCGAATACTGACCGAAGGTGATGTCAAGAGTCTTCGCAACCGGTGTGTGTGTATGAAGAGAGTAATGAATTAAGAATGTAGAGGAAGCATGACAAATCTGCAAGGATCGTGACATATGGTACTGAGTTATTTCTGCCCTACCCACAAAGGATCTGGCGTGAAGATATAAATATATTTTTAATGCTGTGGTATTTCCTTTCCTCAACCTACCAATCGGAAAAATCTCGTTACCTACATATATAGTAGACGCCACCAAAATAGTGGTGACCGATTTAGTTTTAAAATATATGGAATACTTGCCGACTTAAAAGCAGATGTTCAAAAACAGAACTTGTCGAATGAGCAGTTTGAAAGCTGCCCACTCACTCAGTACTTCACGGATCATATATTTGCAGGTTTTAAACAGGTCAGAATGATAGCTACTAGGGCATTATTTTGCGAAGGCGTATTATCAAGTCTGACATAAAGACTTAATTCAGCTATAAGCTTTATCGTATAAGCGTACCGGATAGATGCATGCTCACCATACGAGACGATTATTAAATTATCTCATGATATTCAGACGATGGAATTCTCTCATTCATCAGATTCTTGGACACAAGAGTCCTGCTGGGCTAGTTACTCTCATCTTTTCTTTTCTTCTACACGAAAATACTATTGCTATCAAACATCCATCGAGCTTTTGTCATGGATGTAGCCCTTATACTTCCGACAAACCCCTTAGGAAAAATAATCCTCACTTTCAATATAGGTAGCACCAGCTGATTCAGTAAACGCCTTGCCGTATAAAATTATTGATTTTTTATTTAATAGGATTATAAACAAGAAGGTATTTCCTTTTGCAAAGAGATAACCATCTAGGCATGATGGTTGTTAATGGTCCGTCAACATCCGTGTGTTGCAATACCACTTGCGCAAGTAGGGCGTAACCAGCTAGAAAAATCATAACACTACCACCTCGTAGTCGCGTTGTTTGTAACTTAGTTTACTATAAGTCATTGTTCGTCTTTTACAAGTTACGTAAAGTCAAAGTTGTAGTTGTTGCTGCAGATCACGAATTGGCCTGTATAAAGCTGCGTGGCGTAAGGCCTTTACCTTAAATTGACGCTGTATGAATTATCTGACAAAATGAAGAGACTTTTTATGTTGACAGAAATATATTTTTAAAACGTATAAACCACGGATTAAACTGGATACGCCTTTCACGGCAATTTCTCAGATTGTCAATGTCGCTTGCATTTACACCCCTAAATACAGAAATGTAATACTTACCGATGAAATAAAATCACCCCTGAGGTATTCTTTAAACCTCAACTTTTTATTCGACAGGATAAAATAACAAAATACGGCATATTTCTATTTTTAACTTCCCACTACATATGTAGATAAGGAAGTTACTGATTTTACCCCGATTTTCGAAAATCGAGTTTTCACCAGATGTCCACGTTTTGAGGTCCTAGGAACCATTTCCGATTATTTTCAAAACATCAAAAACAATTTTGCCGAAACAGTATTTTTTTAATACTTCCAGATTTATGTAACCATTGAGTACAAAAACTAATCAGCTATATTCATCAAAAAACTACACACAACAAACAAAAATTTGTTTATTGATTTATCAATGAAGAAAATTAAAAATAAAATGTTTTATGACATTGCATCGAAATTTTTCAACCTATCGATTATTTAGCTAAAGCAATATTTTAGATCTCAAAAATTGAGTTGGATGCCATCATCGTTTTCAAAATATGCAGCTTGTCATAAATTAATATAGTGCCATTTTTAACAAAATAGATGTTTGAACTGAAAAATCTATGCTTATATTTTTTAATCTTTTGGGCTTAAAATACATTGATTTAGAGAGAAGTTTCAGGGATGGCCCTTAAGATCAACCGTTTACACATTTTTTTCACGATATAACATTTCTACAAGCGTTTGACATTTACATACATTAGCTCATATGAGCGGCGACACATCTTCCGCCCAACACCGTGTCTATTAGTATTTGTGTGGTCTGTGTATAAAACGTACAATTTGGAGTCTATTTTTCAAAAGTGTATATTTTAAAAATAAAATAAATTAATAATGGTAGCTATTTACAATAAAAAGGCATAGTGCTGTAGCGCATAAGGAGGTAAGCAATGGCTGAAATTGAACGACAGATCTCTTGTATTTATTACACGGTTTGATTTGTCGTCTAGTTTTATCTGTAATGATACATCGTAGCGATATGTGGCAAAATGTAGAGCCGCTTTCTCGAAATGAATACTATACAACCCAAGTGCTATTTTACGTACTTCTGTACAAGCTATTAGCGCAAAATATAATAACAATGTCTCCTTTCAAATGTTGCTGCTGAGAATTGTTTAACATAGGGTGGCGGACAAGTAGATGGGCCTCCTGATGGAAAGATTGAACCATCGCATATAAATACCAAAGTTGTTAACGTTGTGTTACTATCCATTTAGCTGAACGGTAATGCCACGTGCATAAGTTTACCGACTACTTTACCCTCCAAACTGGAATATGATAGTGACAAGCAGTGTCGCTATTGCGGCAAAAATAAGTAAATCAGTCTTTAAGAAGTGGCTTCTTTCCGGGCGAAACGTTTCAGAACTCTGGTGTTCGTTCGCCTTTTACGAACTGCCTGGCCGAATTTCAAATGGTCTATTTTTCGAAGAGGGCCTACTTTACCTACGAACTACACAAGGTAATCTGTAGAATGGCGATAACTCATTCTTGTCTTCCAATATTGCAGAAGTATCGTTAAAGAAATGTAATAATAATATACCTACGCGCGACGATAAAACTTTTAGCTGAATCATCATAATATTAGGTTCGATGGTGGTTTTGCTTTAAGTCAGTTTCATACAGATTTAGACTCAGTTGATGCCGGCCAGAGAACATCTGAGTGCTAAGTGTGAGTTTTTCTTTTCGCATTCGATCGTGAGCGCGTTTGGAGTTTACTAGGAATTTGTATGTGATTTGTACAGCGCCACCTAGTGGTAAAGGTGAGAAAGCAGTTTACCACTAGGTGGCGCTGTACAAATCACATACAAATTCCTAGTAAACTCGAAACGCGCTCACGATCGAATGCGAAAAGAAAAACTCACACTTAGCACTCTGAAAGTTTCGTGAGTTGTCAAGCATTACCCAGATAACTAAATATAAATAAATATTCACGGGGCAAATTACACTTACTGATCTAACCCTAAATTAAATTTTCTTTATAAGATCAACTTTTATTTTTAAAACTCATTTTTCCTTATACTCTTTTACAAGAAGGTTACAATAAATAAAAATTGATTTCTATCAATATTAGACTTAAAGAGCGAAGTGGTGGCACGAGATAGATCTTGAGTTGCTACATATTATAGGTAGGTACTATATTATAAGTAGACCAGAAAATATGGTGTAAAATATGTAGATAACCTTTATAATTGTTCTGTGTAGATAGCATTGATAATTATAAAAATCGTGTTTTTAATAAATCAAGAAAAATTTAAAAAAATTTTCTGATACATAAGTACTTAAAAAAATTTATCTTAAAAACATTTTATTTTTTATTTTGGTTTCATTTTTCTGCGCCTCCCTAGATACAAAGCCTGACGACGCCATTGATGCGAATATAACAAATAAAGTCCATGATACATTAAAAGATGTAATTCGCATAAAAATACTTTCCTAAGAATATTACTAGGTAATATAACTTAGCGAGCCCTTACAAAGCTCTGCTTTTTGCTAGTATATAAAATATGGCATATTGCATTATATTATGGCATCGTACGTTGCATACCTTCATTTAACTCTAAAGGCGATGTTTATAAATTTTCATTAGGAGAACCATTCGATTATTTCATATTTGCTATTGTATGATATAAACAAATAAAATATGTTCTGTGTATAAATAATATAAGAAAACTTTGAACTTATTGTACATCATGTTGAATTCCATCCTTATACATATTATTATCTATAATACAAATAACAGATTTCCAAGTATTAGTTTCGGTGACTAATACTTAAACTACAGATTAATCGCATAGCTTGTGGTTTGGTCAATTCGTATAATAATTTGTCTATTAGTATTTATATATTAACTAGCTGACCCGCGCAGCTTCGCCCGCGAGTAGGTTAGCATGTCGTCAATATAGCTTTTGATACAAATTTAATCTCCTATTTCTACCCTTAAAGGGTTGATTTTTGGAAAAAAAATTAGCCTATGTTTGACCCCGGCTCTTCAACTACTTCCATGCTAAATTTCAGCAAAATCGGTCCAGCGGTTTACCAGTAAAAGCGTAACAGACAGACAGACATTCGCATTTACATATAATATTAGTATGGATATTAATACGTGAATCAAAAACTTTGTACTTACCCCTTTTTAAGACAATTATGTAAACTTTAAAATATGAAATTTGGCACAGTTAAAGTTTAAATAGTGGAGGATTGCAGAAACCTATTATTTTGAAATAATATGCATTAGAAATACACTTAATTAATAAAAATAAACTTTACACACACTACATTCATGTGACATGACCTACATGATAATATTTTCTATACGGCTAAAGGCTGTTGTCAAGTTCTATACTATTAATCGTCGGCACTTGGTGAAACTGCTTTTTGATTTTAATTATAAATATAATATGTTTTATAATTGCAACCTGTACAGCTGTTGTCAAGCTTAAGAGATTTTATTGTTTAGTCTGTGGTCGAATTTCAACCTCAGGGCGATCGCTAATTGCATAGCTGACTGCGCAACTTTGCTTGCGAGTAGAGTAACGTGTCACTAATATACTATTTTATACAAATTTTCATCCCATACAATAGCTTCTTAGGGATTAGTTCTGAAAAAAATGTAATATATGATTGACTCCTGGTTTTCAATTATACCCTTGCCAAATTTAATCAAAATTCCCAGTGTTGGTTCCGGGCTCCTTTGAAGAATAGACCAACTGCCGTTCTGCTAAGCAGGTCGTAAAAGGCGACCGATTGGCTATGCGAGTCACTACCATCGTGGCTACTAGGTGGTAGAGTTCTGATTAAAATAACTGACTTAGACTCTATTTAGTCTTATGCATTGCATTGGCAGCATTGGCATGCATTGGCATCCTGCCACACGGATAGCAACGTATCATTTACGTACATTTTTGTTATCTATAAACGATTGTTTCTCTTTCCAACAGGACAGCCATCTGCTTGTTTACTATCTAACGATATGAAAATAAAAATAATAATGAATCCAAATTCAAAGTATAAAGTATATGTAGGTACTGTTCCTCACATGCGTACGTTATTAATAATATCATCATTTGATAAATATACGATCGCATAAATACATCCTTTTAAGCAGCAAAAAGTTTGTAATCAAATAACCAATCAACGTCATCTTAGATCACGTTTTATGGGTGCAATCAATATCGCTAAGAATAAGATATGGTGACTTAATATTGCGAGGGAAGAAACGACATAAATCCGGCCAATAACAATATAGAATTAAGTTTATGGTGACGCCCTTGGTCTCGTGACAGTTTTTGGAGTATTTCTGTTGGGTTTTACCTGCCTTAGAGAAGGAAAATTTATGTTCTGTTAATGTGTATAGATTTTTAAGGTAAATTGTTTATGAGAATTCATTGCCTCGATTTTCTAGTTATTAGTGTAATCAGTTAGTTGATTAGTTGCTGTATTCGAATTTTTAGTGTTGGATTTTTTTTCTAGAAAGATATCTTACACGTCTGAAATCTGCTGGATGTAAATTAGTGTTAAAGTTACCAAATTTTTTTGCAAGAAATATTCTTTACGTCTAAGAAGTAAAATAAATAGTATTTAATTAGAAACTAGCTGTTGCCCACGAATTCGTCCGCGCGGAATCCGTTTACTCCGCACAGCTCCTCCCCCGTAGGTGATAGCGTGATAATATGTAGCTTATATGTTGACCCGATTTATTAGTAATATACATGCAAAATTGAAGTAAATCCATGCAGTACTTTTTGAGTTTACCCCGGACATAAATACAGACAAACAGACAAACAGACAAACAGACAAACAGACAAACGGACAAACAGACAAACAGATAAACGGACAAACGGACAAACAGACAGACAAAAATTCTAAAAACTATATTTTTGGCTTCGATATCGATTGTAGATCACGCCCCAAGTATTCTTTTAAAAAAATATTCAATGTACAGTTTTGACTTTTGATTGATTCGATGACTACGATTTAATTATACGAATAGATAACAGTATTTTTTTGTTTTATATTTTTAAATTCATATATTTTTGTGCTTCCCGCATTAATTATCATTTTAAAGGCTTTATAAGCCTCACCGCCTAGTAATGCTGAAAACTGTATTTTGTATAGTTTAGTTATGTTCAATAGTAAAAAGTATAATCAAGTTAAGAGCAGTATAATACAGTTTTAACAGTATAGTTTGGAACTCTAATTAGCACCCCCGTGTCACAGAGCTATCGTATGAAACGAACGATGGTCAAAATAGTTGACAAATATTGTGGTGCTAAAGATAATATGTTCGGTGGTTATTACCGAACATATTATCTTTAGCATGCGTTACAGAGAACTGAAGTGTCTAATGACATTCACTCTGACTACCCTGCAAGGTAAGTGGCATGATAATATTTGTTTAAATGAATTTCCTTGCAGGATAGGCAGGATGAACCTGTCAACCAACATCAAGAGAGGTTCCGGTAGTGAACTGTAAAATCTGTCGCTTGTTTTATGTAATAACTGAGTCCGGTAGTTTCTGATTTATAAATTCAAAAGGAAATGGGATCATTTCGCATTCCTATAACTGCAAGTTTTGTAAACTGGAATCGACAGTGGTAATCCCTGATGACCACTGAGTTGCAAGCTCAGGGATACCCTGGGGAGCAGCAAAGCTGCAATGGGGGTTCTAAAAAATTTATCAGAATCATATAGAAGGAGTAGGAAAAATACTAACATTTTTGTATATAGTATTTTTTGTATATATAAAAAAATAATGCATACTAGATGGCTTTCCTGATAGAAAGGAGGTAACCATCGCCTGTAGAAACCAAACATGTTAATGGTGCGTTGCAATCTGTGTGGCGAGTTACATGCATAGTGTATCGTCTACTCTACCCACCAAACCGAACATTGCATTGACGCTATTACGGCTGGACAGGTAAAGTACCAAACCTGGGTGAGACGTTCAACTCATCCACCTGGCATTCTCGATGTAAGCGATATATTTGACCAATGGTTTGCCTGCTGTCTGGCAAAAAGGCAGGGAGTTTGTGGTTCAAAGAGGATCGAGGCTAACACGGTATCAATCACAAATTCAAAATAAAAAGCGAAATATTAATTAATGTGATACATTCGTCGAGCGAGAGTATTTATAACGCCTCGAAGACCAAGGTGTTGCCAGATATAACCGGTCTAACAATAATCAGTAGTTGTACCTGCGATCCAGTCTAGTGAAGATTCACTCGATTGTTATCTTATCAAAGCAAGATCGGGATATTAATTAGTGTGCCACGTACGCTAAGAAGATTCATATGACACAAGAGTTCACTTGCCTAGGAGGGTCACAAAACTCAATTCAGTTTGAATTTTGATGAGATTATTCGAGTAAAACTCTGTAATATTCAACTCAACAAATTTATAAATTATTATAAAATTAATAAACTTCATTTAAATATCGCTAAATGCAATGTCATAAATTTTTCGAGGAGTCCAAACCACATCAAGTATAACTAAGAATTTGTTGGTACCACCATCTCTCGCGTTACTGAAGTAAGAGATTTAGGAATAGTATTAGTTAGTAGTCTTACATTTAGCCAGCATCTAATTTATATATTATCCCGAAAGCTTACCGTATGCTTGGCCTCATTTTAAGTACAAGTAAAGATTTCCAGAACAGCAGTACATTTTAATGCTCATGTTAGATCTTTACTGGGGTATGGCTCAATTATTTGGAATCCACAGCACAATACTAAACAAACAAAGATTGACAGAATTTTTAGATTATTTACAAGACACAAAATATATCGTTATAAATATATCGTTATTACAACCACAACCCTTACAAACAGACGAACGGAAAGAAATCAAGTTTTCTTGTACAAAATTTTAAATGGCTATGTAGATTCTCCATTTCTTCTTCAGCAAATATATTTCAGCTGCCCTCGGATAAACTCACGACATAAACCGTTGTTTTTTACTCACTTTACTAAAAGAAAGTACGCTACACACTCCTTTCTCTATCGCGTATGTAATTTTTATAATCGTCACTTTATTAGTGCAGATCCTTTTGGCTGTTCAACTGAAATTTATAACAGAAACATACGACAAATAATTATAACTTTGTTTTGCCATGTTACTCAGTTTTCATTACCTTTTTGTTAAATTTGGCTTAAATTTATTATATGCTGCTACAAACTATTAATATAAATGTGATAGTTATAAGTGTAAACTTAATTGATTTATGTAATTTTTTTTTCTGTTATATTAGTAATGTAATACCATATTGTAAGTTTCCCAAAAAAAAATAGAAGTGAATATATGTCTCATTTTCAATAGGGTTTTCTTATATTTTTGTTATAATCAAATGGCTCTCCTGATGGAAAGGAAACCATCGCCTATAGACACAAAATATGTTAATGGTACGGTGCTATCCGTGTGACGGGATGGCAATGCCGTCCTTGCCATCCAAACCGGAACACAACAATAAAAAGTATTTATGCTATTGCGGCAAGAACAGGTAAGGCGGTGGTACCAAATACCCACCTAGTAGTCACGTGGTAGTGACACGTCTAGCCGATCGGTCGTTTTTTATGACCTGCCTGGCAGAACGGTAGTTGGTCTATTTTTTATAGAAGCCTGGAGCAACATGAAATTTCAACTATTCTGTCTCGGTGCCTCCAAGTATATTTCAGGAACGTGAAAGTGACCCGTTTTCATAAAAATATACATAGTTAAGGCAAAATATAATACGCCTCTGTGGTCTAAATCGCCTCTGTGGGCTAGTGGTCCAGCTTTGGAGTTGACCATATGAGGTCCCGGGTTCGATTCCCGGGTCGGGCACTTTAAAAAAAGTTTTTTTTCAGTTTTCTGAGAAACACAAAGTTGCCCGGGATTGGAAAGTGCCCGGTTGGCGATAGCCTTGCCACCTATCACATTGTGGGACCAAGTATCTTCGGCTAATCGTGGCTGCACTTGTCTACCCCTTCGGGGATATGGGCATGTTTTTTTAAGGCAAAAAAAAAATATAAATTGTATACCGCTTTGTCGGCCAATCTCCAAATACTTCTATGTACTGACGTACAAGACAAGGCATGCGCCCACGACACGTGTTCTGCTAAAGTGCAGTCCATGGATTGTATCTACATCAGAGCTCGTTAAATGAAACGCGTAAGCGCCATGAAATTCAAGGCGGTTACGACGTTTTGGTCCCGAATGTGTATTATACTTCATTATATGCTACAGCGCTGGTTACGTTTCACTTTGTTTGGACGATTTTCTATTATTTCACCGCTGCAGCGACTTTTAATGAAATGGAACATGACTTCTTCTAATAAACATAGCTTCTCTAGTACGTTATAAATTAACCTCTCGGGCAATCTCATCTAACTTAACTAGTTATTCGCCCAGACATAAGCACAAAATTGTACATCTTAATTCCAAAACGAGGTCTAAATATAGTACCGAACTTAATACCAGTTTTAGTTCTAGTACTAAATAAAACGTTATTATAAAGCCGAGCTTACCGCTAGTCCGAGGAAATAATAATGGATTTTAGTGCTGGAACTAATTTTAATACAGTAACAAACCTAGACTTCGTAGTCTTGGTTTAAACCCGGTACTAAGTATGTTTATGTAATAATGCGGAAAATGTTTAATTTTTAATAGAAAAATCACTCATTTTAATATATTTATTACTTTTTGTAGATCTAACTTAACATTGATATTTAATTTAGGTTATGTTTATGGAAATGGATATGATAAAAACCGCTAAAAACTTTTATAAACCGGTTTTCTTTAAACACTGATTAAACTGGATACGCCTTTCACGGCAATTTCTTAGATTGTCAATGTCGTTTGCATTTACACTCCGAAATACAAAGTTTGTAATACCGATGAAATAAAATCACTCCGATGTATTCTTTAAACCTTAGCTTTTTATTCAATAGATACGTCATATTTATATTTTTACGATATAAAACATCTACAAGCATTTGACTTTTACATACATTTGATCATATGAGTGGCTATGCATTTTGCGCCCAACACCGTGTCTATTAATATTTGTGTGGTCTGTGTCTTTAAACCAGTTTCAAGTCATGTATGTATGTTTGTGTTTGATCAGCTATACTAAGGCTGTAAAACAAAATCTGTAGCAATAATCATGAACAACGTATTAATTAATTAACCTCAATTACTTTCTGTTTCTCAACATTCAAATTAAATTATTTACATATACATGCACGTAAACTTATCACGCAAACCGCACTAAACACATTTGTCTTCAGTATATTGTTAGCGTTCTTTTCACTCGAAAATACTTTCCATCATCGACACTTGGTGAAACGGCATCGTTGATGTAATTTCAACTATGACGCCATGTTGATCGCCCCTTTTAAATCATCTTATTAGGCAGTTCGTAAGAGGCGAACAGTTCAGTTAAGTCAAATCTCACCCCAATTTGGAGTCCGCAAGATCCACCGTCTTTCCTATTGCAATCTAAACAATTTAAGCTTGTTGATAAATAACAAATTAAAGACTTTAAAAATATTAATCTTTATGAAGTCAATATAAAGCGTATATTTAAGTAATCGTAATTTAGTCGCCTCTGTGGTCTAGAGGTCCAGCGTTGGCGTTGACCACATGAGGTCCCAGGTTCGATTCCCGGGTCGGGCACATAAAAAAGTGTTTTTTCAGTTTTCTGAGAACACAAAGTTGCTCGGGATTGGAAAGTGCCCGGTTGGCGATAGGCTTGCCATCTATCACATTTGTGGGACCAAGTATCTTCGGCTAATCGTGGGTGCACTTGTTGTACCTCTGCCTACACCTTCGGGGATATGGGCGTGAAGATACTATTTAAGAAATAATATATAAGTTCACAAAAACAATATCGAATTACGATTGTCGGATCAAACTTACGAAAGAGCACGAATTACTCCGCGCGTCAGCTGGCACTGTCGTAAACTCCATGACATACAGCTCGGATCCTGTCATCCTCATTCACTCGCCACGACCTTTATTCCTACATATAAAGCGTCGAAATTCCTTTGAAGAGGCAAATTTTATAGCAGTATCTTTTATTAATGACGTTGTTTTTGATGCATCTTGCATATTCTTGGCTTGTTTTAATGTTATTTAACGCTGAGATAAAGATTACCCACATTACTGAGAAAAACCAATTAAACTTGCCTACATTATCTTTATACTAGTAATGTGCTTCTTCTTCACACGGCTATAAATAAGTGTTTAACCCCAAAATGTAGCCTTTATTTGCTTGTGATATAAATGTTATTCACAATACTAATCGGTAGAATTTTGTATTTCATAAACATACAAATCCAGAAATACAAATTTCAATGCTTATCACTTAAAAGCTTTCCTGCCTGTAAAGAGCGATTTCTAAAGAGCAACATAATTTGTGAAAATTTCAGCTTTTTAGCTATAACGGTGTATGAGATACAGCCTGTTGACGGACAGACAGACTGCGGAGGCTTAGTGATAGGGCTCCATTTTCACCTTTTAGGTACGGAACCCTAAAAACGTATAAGCAAAAAAAGACACACATCTACGACACAACAGAGCTAAGCAAACAAAAATAATAGAACATAGGTTATATGTTTGTACCATGTGTTTGTCCTACAGTGCCGCTAAAAATTTCGTGAGCCTCTTATCTTATTTATTACTAGCTGTGCTCGCGACTTCGTTCGTGTCAAAAAAAATCTAAAATAAAAGTAACCTATGTTACTCCTTATTACATCAGCTATCTTCTAGTGAAAGTCCCGTCAAAATCGATCCAGCCGTTTCAGAAATTAGCCAGAACAAACAGACAGACAGAAATTGTAAAAAATATTAATTTAGTATTTATGTACCGCATTATAATATGCATTTAGTAAAAAGCCGTTATTTTAATATTACAAACAGACACTCCAATTTTATTTATTTGTATAGATGCATAGGTATCTTGCCTATGTCAACCTAAATGGCGTTACATGACCTCATCGTCTATGATATGTGTAAAATGTTTTTCAGTCCTAACGACAGGTTACTAGCACTGACTTCTAAGTAATAACGTACCCCTCTTTCTGGCACACTCGGGTAATAATTATTGTTGGGTGACCATTTCAGATGAGCGGCTACGTAGCGCGAGTCGGGCGGGGCGACTAAAATGCGCTCCAAGCAGCAGCCACGACCGTCCTACCGCTGGCTCAACACCAACGAAAACGGTAAGTGGGGACCATCCAAACCGCTTACAGACCGCTTCGTAGATCAAGTGGTAGCAAACCTGGCTACGCTACGAGTCCCATCGATTGGACTCGGGTTCGAATCCCGACTGGGACAAACATTTGTGTAATGAGCAATAGATGTTAGTATTTTTAGATTTCGTTTTTTTTTCAATATATTTCAGTATTTATTTACGTACGTTCTATAAATAGGTGTCACGGACACTTATATCACACACAAATTATTTATTAACTCTGGTGTTTGATAAATTCGTGTAATTTGTGTACCGATATTTATTGTATTGTAGTGATAAGATTATTATTATCTATTATAAGATTATTATTAACTATTATTATTATAATTTATAAGATACATGTAATGTGTTGACTTACATTTAAAAAACTACTCGACATTTAGATGAATCGATACGCCGCCGCAGCGGTAGACGGTAGCGACATGTATTGGCTATGCAAGTTACGACCATAGACTTCCACCTAGTAGTCATATTATTACCTATTCCTTCCACAATAGCATCAATTCTTATCATTGTCATGCCAGTCTAATGACACCTAACGAGACGAGTCTAGGGATCGATCCCCGACGTAGCAGGCATTTTATAACGAACGCAAATGTATGTATGCTGTGAGAAATATATAGCATAAAAATATGCTGAGATCATGAAGTTCCGGATTCGATTTTCGGGTTGAACAGTTTCGGAAAACCAAATGATAGTCGACCGTGATGTTCGGAGAAAACATTACATTTACCGAGCTCTCGCTGCATATACTCCAAGGATATCAGTGTAATATATTTATTTTACTTAAGTATTCGAATCAACTTCTTATTATTTCTTTTTTAATTTTTTTTTATATATAATAAGATAGCAAACAAGCAGATGGGTCTCCTGATGGAAAGAGTCAACCATCGCCTATAGACACCAAAGGTGTTAATGGTGCATTGATATCTTGTGGCGGTCTAATGCCACATGTATAAGTTTACTGGCTACCTTACCCTCCAAACCGGAACACGACAGCGACAAGCACTGACGCTACTGCGGCAGGAATAGGTAAAGCGGTGGTACCAGATCCGAGCGAGACAATGCAGAACTCTACCACCTAGTAGCCACGATGGTAGTGACTCAATAGCCAATCGGTCGCCTTTTACGACCTGCCTGGCAGAACGCCAGTTGGCCTATTCTTCAAAGGAGGCCGGGACCAATACGGCGGAGACATTACAACAAACGGATCTTATTACAACAAATAATTAATTTAATAGTTTCCATCAGTTAAAGCTTTAAATTTAATAGTTTCCATCAGTTTTCCAATTACCGGCAGGGGTGTTTCCAAACGGATACGACTTGGGGGCCTTCAAGAAAAGAGCTTACTCATTCTTAAAAGGCCGGCAACGCAACTGCAAGACCTCTGGTATTGTGGATGTCCATGGACGGCGGTGATCACTTAGCATCAGGTGCATATCCTGCTCCTTTGCCCCTCTTCTATAAAAAAAGCATATACTTCTTTTCTTTTCAATGGTAGGTATAGCCCGCGTAAGTTATAATTCTGCAAATAATTGTGATAAAACGTAGCCAATGTCACTCAAGAATAATTTAGCTTTCTACTGGTGTATTAAATTTAAGTTAGTCATTTTCAAAATGGATTTCGTAGTTCCAGATATTAATTTCTACTAACAAATTCACAAACTTTATTTCTTTATAATATTAATACTTTGTTTATCGAACAAATTTAAAGCTATCTTGAAATGACTAGATGTCGCCACGCACTTATCTTTTGTTTTTTTAAGTATAACAAATTTTAGATAACTGTATCATCTTATTGTTTTATTCTGGATGGCCTTAAAACAGTGCCTATAATTAAGTTTCGTAAAAAAATAAAAATCAAATCAAATGTTAATATTAATAAATAAAAATAAATATAGCTTTGTTCAATTCATCTTAAAATTTATGTGTCATATAAATTTTTATGAAAATTTGTGAATAGCAAAAAACTTTGTAAATAACAGCCATTTTATAAATATTTAATATTTGACCACCATATTATATTAGAATACTAGCGACCTGCCCGCGGTTTCACCCGCATAACTTTTGTTCTCGTGGGAATATCGGAAAGGTTTATATACTTAAACCTTCCTCAAGAATCAATATATCTATTAAAAAAACCGCATCAAAATCTGTTGCGTAGTTTTAAAGATTTAAGCATACATAGGGACATAAGGACATAGGGACAGACAGAGAAAACGACTTTGTTTTATACTATGTAGTTATACCCTCTTATTGGTATCTTTGAATCATTTGTAATCATTTGTAAATCATTTGTAAACCTGTAACACCCGCATTCTTGCAAATAAACACGCAGACTATCTTATAATAAGGCAAATGTGTGACCTGAAAGTTGTCAGGTGTTTCGAAATAAAAATATCTACAAATATATTAAATGGGTTATTATAAACTCTTAAATTAACATGTTCCACTATCATTCTGCTCGAGTCTACGGTCAATCTAACTTGACCAAATCATTGGGCTTTACAAGTAACGTACTACTCGTCTTTGTCCCCAATTTTTTTTAAAAGGCTGTTTTAGTTACTATATATTTACTTAATAGCTTACAATATATTTCGGACTCTATATTTAGGACTTTACTTAAAATTATCTACAAATTATTAAAATAAGTAATGGACCGTTTTTTTTTAAAAATACGAATGAATATTCTTTTTATATTTGAGCAGAATTCATGTTCAGGAATATTCAACTCTAAAGCAATATATTAGGGTCGTTAATAAAAAAATGTTGAAAAGTTTTAGTTTTGCATCCGAATTGAAAGCGCAACCGTGACGTGACAAGTTTGAATATTCAACTAAAAACTCGCAATAAATATCAAGTTACGACCATAGAAAAAAGCGGTGTACAAAACACAAATGTAATACAGCGTAATAACTCATAGGTCTCTTTGTACAAAACTAAGCCACCGTGAAGCGATAAATAATATTTATTTTTGCTATTATACGCGTTTTTGTCAGTTGTAATGGGTGTAAAAGCGCAGGGCGGGCGATTTTGGGTGGGGCCACTAAGCTACAGGTTCGCGGGTTAGATTCTTTAACTGAGTTGTATAAAAAGCAAGTTAATACATATTTTATAACAGAGGTAGGCATATGAATTTTATGAAGTTTGGAGACCAACAAGTGGTTAAGTGAAGGCAGTTATTTTGGTACTCGTAGTAGGTATTTACTTATAGTAGAGGATCCGTACTAAATTTGAGAATTTTTTTTTCGCTAATCACTTTTCTACTTATCTGTACGAATGGATATATTTTGGACTCCATAAATTGATACAGTCCAAATCGAACCAATAAAAAGAGCATTAGGTCGTTTTGCCTCGTGGTCCGAATCGACTCATTTCAAAAGATACCTTGGGCCATTCGCACCGTTACACCAACGCGGTGCGAATGACTATTCAAAAATGGTATTTGGGCAGTACATACCGCGGTACAAACATCTCGCGGTGCGTAACGACTAAAGGTACATTTTCGGATTTACTCGAGCCCGTCAAATTAATATGGGGTGGATACCTCCCATACTGTTAAAGCTCTCCACGAAATATAAGCCCTTTTGTATAGAGCCGGATATCTACGGCAGTAAAATCCGAAATACTGATAATTTCGGCTTGTGGAAATCGTAAGAATATATATATATATATATATATATATATATATATATATATATATATATATATATATATATATATATATATTTCGTTATTTTTACATAATTTCTTCTAAAATAAAAATCAGTCGCGCTCGAGAATGTCAAGACAACGCCTGCTAATCTAACGCACTTCAGTGCAACTTCATTATTATCCTTATTAATTATCCAACAAGCTGAGGTTATTTCGGAAGGAATAGGTAAGGCGGTGGTAACTCATTAAGTTATTGCAGAATTCTACCACTTACTATTAAATCAATCGTGGTAACCCCATAATATTATATCTTAGTTCTAATAACGTCTTAATTTAAGTACAGTCTTGTATAGTAAGTACTAATTCAGATTACATTAACAATAGACAACAGTTAAACGCAGCCATAAAACTATATCTGCCAATTAATCCGCCCGTCCAAGGGCTCCACGCGTGAAATGTGCTATTAATTGGCCGAGTAATTTAGCTGTCTTGCTGGCCAATCTAAATAAATGATTTATATTGTTATTATATATTTAAATCACCATAGAAATATCCAAAATACATGTCTGTGATTGCTATTCGTAATTGTTACCGGTCATACACAAAAGAACTTTTGTTATCAATGAAAGCTGAACTTATAACACAACGCACGGATATTTTTTCGTGAGATAAGCACAGATATATTTTTTTAAAACTAACTCCAAAGTAAGTATTTGCTTGCATCATGGGTGTTGTTTTTTTGTATTATAAGATAGCAAACAAGGAGATGGGTCTCCTGATGGAAAGAGTCAACCATCGCCTATAGACACCAAAGGTGTTAATGGTGCGTTGCAATCTTGTAGCGAGGTCTAAAACCACATGCATAAGTTTACCGGTTACCTTATTCTCCAAACCGGAGCACGACAGCGACAAGCACTGACACTGTTGCGGCAGGAATAGGTAAGGCGATAGTACCAGAGCCGGGCGAGACAATGCAGAACTACCACCTAGTAGCCACGATGGTAGTGACTCGCATATAAAATCGTTCGCCTTTTACGACCTGCCTGGCAGAACGGCAGTTGGTCTATTCTTCAAACGAGCCCGGGACCAACACGGGGAAATAATTATACTTATTCTTACTAATACATAAAATTGATACTAATACATAAAAAGATACATACACTGTGTAAAAAACCCTGTCCAATCGTCAGAGGCAGTATTTGGTAGCCTAATACAATTATATCTGTGTTATCATATTATAGATATCGATAGATACATTTTCAAAATATTTGCTTGTTTCAAGGGGAAAGTCTTCAAGTTTAGTGCTAAAACGAGGCACTTTAAAATACGATATTTTTTATTTTATTAAAAGTTCCTACCCAAAAAGGTGATCATTTTTAACACAGCATTCAATACGTCTAACCAAAGTTATCCAGCCAAAAACTAACCTGATTGAAGCAACTAAAACTTATCGATTTTAACGGACAAAAATATTTTGTCTCATAATGCTTTACGCCTTTCTGCATAAAATAATCCACTTTTAACATACTAAAATTAGTACTAGTAAGTAAGATTGGGAGGTTATTTACCTGACAAATATCCACAGAGTAAGACTCGGTGGATATTTGTCAGAGCGTGCGTGTAGCTTCTATGTCATTATCGTACTTATCATGATGCTGATGCATGATGAGCTGATATAACTCATATTCATTCTTACGTTAAAAGTGGATTATTTTATGCAAAATGCATGAAATCTTATGAAACAAAAATATTTTATTCGTAAAAATCAATAAGTTTCAGTTCCTTCAATCAAGTTAGTTTTTGGCTGGATAACTTTGGTTAGACGTACTCAATGCTGTGTGGATATTTACACCTATTTGGAAGGACCTTATGTATATTTCAAGAGGTAGGTATACCTCTTTCAGATCGGACAGAGTTTTTTTACACACTGTATATAAATACTGTCACATACATACCATAATAAACAACCAAACCCTGAAATATAAACATCTATGCTCATCATCCAAATGTTTGTCTCTGTCGGGAGTTGAACCCAAATCTCATCGATTTGTAGTTAGGTTTGTTAACTACTCGACCAACGGGGCAGACAAATACAAGACAAGCATTGACACTATTGTCAAAGGAACAGATAAGGTGGTGGTACCAGACTCGAGCGAGACGTTGCGGAACTGAACCACCTAGTTAGTCACTTTGATAGTGACACGTATAGCTAATCGCTCGCCTTTTACGAACTGCCTGGCAGAATTCAGATAGTCTATTCTTCCTAGAAGGCCCGAAAAGGCGAACTGTTGGCGAAACGTGTTGCTACTATCGAGACTACAAGGTGATAGAGTTCCGCAACGTCTTGCTCGGATTTGATAACATCGCCTTACATATTTCAATCGCAGTAGTGGCAGTGCTTGTCACTGTCGTATTCCACTTTGGAGTATAAGGCATCCATTTAACTTATGCGTGTTGTGTGGTATAACTCGTAAAGTACACTCTCTTCACTCACTAAAACTAATACAAAATTTTCTTCCTCGTAAACCAAAGATCTCTCAAGAGAGAAGACTGAGAAGAAAGTTAATGGTGCATTGATATCTTGTGGCGGTCTAATGCCACATGCATAAGTTTACCGGCTACCTTACTCTCCACATCGGAACAAGTTAATGACAATCACTGACGCTATTGTGGCAGGAATAAGTAAGGCGGTGGTACCAAATACCCGGGCGAGTCACTGCTAAACTTTACCACCTAGTAGTCACGACGGTAGTGACACGTATAGTCAATTGGTCGCCTTTTACAATCTGCCTGGTAGAACGGCAGTTAATCTATTCTTCAATGGAGCTCGGACCAACACAACATTAACACAAAAGTATTTCAATGAGGGTGAAAGGATTGAAACCGAAAACGTTTTCGCTCCATAACTATGTCTCCCAATAAAAGGTCTAGTGAAATATAAAATATTTCATTAAGGCCATTAAAATGTAGATTATATCGTGTCGGGCCACACAAGCAGTGGTTATCAATTTTACGACGTTGCCCGACTCAGCAACTGTTTACGTGATTTTATTGACAACTAAGCGTGCTTTATAGCCTCGCCGGCGTCCTAAATATATTTTAATGATTTATATATTGTGATCTAATCGATTAGTTCATTGGTCAATACGCATAAATACTATTTGTCACGTAGACCTTTTTTGTTTTACGAGTTCGTCTCCCTTTATGGCATACCTTTACGTTTTTATATCTTGGCAAAAGCGTTCTTATTGCTCTTATATGTAAATGCCATTTTCTTAAATGTTTTCTATTTTATGTGCTCTTAATGAATGAGTCGACAAATTAGCTAAGAACCTAGGTTTCAAATATGGAGTTTTTTATTGCTATGAGTTTTATTGTAGGTGTCCCATTTTAATTATGAGATCCATATATGTGTAATGATCTAACTCCAAAATGAGTAAATTATTTGCTTGTTAACATGGGTGTTATTTGATTGTATTAATACATGAAAATATATGAATACATACACATTTTTAATTAACACCTACCTATATCCAAAATTAGTATCATGTAAGCTCATAGTACACGTTTGTCTCTTCCGGGATTCGAGAATCACACTCGCAACCAGTTGATTGCGTAGTTATAGTCCTTAACCAACGGGAAAGTCAGATATATTCTCAATGTCATTTACTACCTAGGCTGACTTGCTTTCTTCCGCAATATTAGTAAATATTTTTAATTCTTACAAACGAGCCGACTACAGAAATTAGTGATTCCATTCCAGACACATCCCTAATTAATTTTAACGATATATTACCAAATAACTGTTATATATAATTGAGGAACCTAATGAATTATATGTAAAATTTTATATTAACAAAATAATAAAAAAGAAAATAAACACTTTTCAGACATTGCAGTCCATAAAATTGTGTTAGTAGTAACAAAACTTTGTTAAGAATTATGTTATTACTTTATATATTATAGTTCAAAAGTATTTTAATTATTTTATCCTTTTTGTGGAAACTGTTATCCAAAGCCATTTGATAGGGAAGTCATTGAAGCAATAATTTTTAATACACTGTTACTATACTGCATATAGTTAAAATATTAAGGCGAGGTATTTCGACGCGCGTCAACTCTATAGGAAGTGGGCAGCGCGATATGTTCTGAAACTGCTGGGAAACGTGTTAATTTACGAATAAATAAATATAGGACTTCCACTGAAAACCAAAATTTAGCACATTCTTTTTGAAGTGAAAACTTCTTTAGGCGCGTTGAGCGTTTTGGTAGAGGGTAAAATCCTCGGTTCGCGTCACCGACATGCTAATGATAATAGTATATCTATAGCTATGGAGAGCCAGACTAGCGCACGCGCAGTAGCCTGTGTACACGTATACACTAATACATCGACTATTTCTGACTGTATTATGTGCGCGTTGGACGCTTTATATAGTTATATAGTTTTAATTACTCTCAACTTAATAGTTCCGTTTTCACTTCTATCGGCAGTCCCACGACTGCTACTGTTTTTTTTTTGTATTTAAAACTAAATATCACCATATAAAAATCACGTGGAAAATTAGAAATATTATTAACAAATTACTTGATTAAGAGATTTTTTAGCCTGTTTTCGGAATTTTATATGATCGAGTAAAGTACATTCTATCATGTAATAACGAAAATGAAAATGAGAAAAATATTTATGTGCAAGAATATGGGTGTCACAGGTTATTAAAAATAAATTAAATTACCAACATATTCTACCATGATATGCTGTGCAAAAATTTAAATTTCGGTCGAATTATTTATAATTACTTTTTAGCACATTCATTAGATAATATCTTCAGATATATCATGTAATTTTTGTAAAATTGTTATTTAACAATCAGTATATAAAAACGTGATTAAGCATACCAGTTTTTTCCCGTTTGATTCGATGCCTCGCCTTAAGATACTTTTTCCGCATAATAGAACGAAAGCCGTCGACTTTCGTCGACTTTCCGCATAATAGAACGAAACCGTCGAAAACATTGTGGATGCGCTACAATGTCGCTGACAAATACAATATCTATCTAATACCTTTAAACGAACATTTCTTGTATGTATCCATAAATATATAGTCTGAATAATCTCGGAAATGGCTCCAACGTTTTTTATGAAATTTAGTATGTAGGGAATTTCAGGAGCAATAAATCGATTTAATTAGATTTCATTTTTTGGACAACGTCGTTTTAACAAAAAAAAATACCGAGCCAAGCTAGGCTGTCTAGGTTCTAAGACATAACGTAACATAAGCACTGAGTAACGTAACGTAACATAAGTTAACAAAGGTCACGGTTTCGATCTAAGGATGGCGTAAAACGTATTGGGTGTTATGAGATTTTGTAGTGGTTATCTTGAATAAATTGGTAAAGTGCATGTCGGGCCACGCGCAATGTAGGGTTCCGAAGTTGCCCATCACAATAATGCGGACTAAAAGGAAGGCTTTTATGGTTTCATATAGTATAGACAGACAACACACACGAGTGAGCTGTGCAGATCTGCAGATCAGGTAATGTTTTATAAAACATATTCTTTGTAAATGAATCATACAACAATAAGTTGTTACAATGTCCATAAGTAGGTAGCATTAATGAAAGGCGATCAAATCGCCTTGTAAAAGTTTACGACGGATAAAATCAGTTATAAAACTCTATGAAGCCGTAAATTCAGTTCGTTTGGTCCGTTTAAAAGACGGGAGCTATTCCGAAGTCTATAAATCAGGTATCGGACGCATTCAGGCCTATTCGGACTGGATCATAAAGATAAACGTTCGATGTTTGTAAACACATTTGTGGCGGATTTTTTGTCGCCCGTTTACTAGCTTATATCGACCATAAGGGAACCTGTAAAATGCGTTAGCTGATAACCAGGACTGCAAAATAGTGTTTGTATTGTGAAAGACTGACATGAACTGTCAATGCTTGTCATCTGTCAATGTATATATGTATTTCAAGTTAATTGTCATTCGCACAATTAATGAGAAGTATTTATATGACTGTTACCATTAAATGAACTTTTAAACTAACGTGTTTTACTATCATCTTTAAAAATATATAAACGGGTCAAAAATCCGTACATATATAGAAGGTTAATTCGAAAAAACAAGCCCAGAAGACGGTAGATGAAAATCGATTCCGACGTGAACCGCGGAGGAAACTCGCTGCTCCAGTCCGCTCGTGACCACTGTCAACTTGGCCGAAACGTTGAGTTTTTACAAGTAAGTTTTATATGTACGCGTTTTTGACCCGTTTATATATTGTTAAAAATGTTACCATTATCTTTATTACTGTCTTTTACACGATGGCTTTAGATATATTTTTTAAATCGTTGCATAGCAAACAAGATGGTAGATGGTTTGATCAATATTAATAATTGGATTATCCCAATGAACTGTTGTAATTTACTACGTGTAGAGTTTTTTAGCTTAGCCTTGTTTTGGTAATACCGCCTTACTTATTCCTGCCGCAAAAGCGTCAATGTTTGTTACTGTCGTGTTCCGGTTTGGAGAGTAAGGTAGCCGGTAGACTTGTACATTTAGCATTACCATCCCGCCACACGAATAGCCAGCTACTCACCTCTGAAACATCTTTGTCTATAGGTGATGGTTGTCTCTTTCCATCAAGAGAGCCATATGCTTGTTTGCTACTTTATGATATAAAAAAAAAACATATTTAAAAATTGTAGGCAGACATAAATAAGACCTACCATTACCCAAAATCATAAAGTTCCGTGATATGACAAGTGAACAGCGTAATTATTGACAAATACTTTTCAGTATTTATTAATTTATTAAGTATTTAGTATTTATTAATTATTTCAGTATTTCAGTATAATACTATTCAGTATTTAAATTGTAACTTAGCATTTCTTGGCCAGCCGACAAACCGGTGTGTCGTGGTGAACCAGATAGTCCATTGACTTTCACTTCACTCTAACTTTCTTGCAAGGAACTAGCGTGATGATAATTAAAAAATCTTAATTTACTTGGTAAAAAATTACAAATGTAAATTGAGAAATTCTCGTTTAGAAGTTGGACAAAAAAATGGTCAATTCAACTAATTGTAGTTAACAACAGTGTAGCCACAAATGTCCTTAGACCATAAAGTAAAGGGTGTGTATTGTTGTTTAACGATTCCTCGTTCGCTTCCCGTGTTGGCGTTTTATTGGCGATCCGTCACGTTTATTGACTGAACAAGTGTTTGTGGTTTTCGGTCAACTTACGGGTTTATGGCGTGTATAATTTGTCCCTATCAACCGAAAATTCTTGAAAGCGTCTCTTTTATTCTAATTCAAATTTTATTTAGCTATATTATGCTAACATTTAAATAACATTTAAATACTAGCTGTTACTTGTGACTTTGTTTTCGTGATCTAAAATCATTACTTTCTTTAGTTCATTCGAGTGAAAAGTCGCCTGTGTCACTTCTGGACAATTATCTTTCTAAAAGGGAAATAATTTTTAGAATCAGTCAAGTAGTTTTTAAGTTATATACTTATCAAACAAACAAAAATGTAATCTTTCCACTTTATAATATTAGTTTACACTAGTTAATCCGCATAGGTTCGCCCGCAAGCAGATTAAGGCGAAGTATTTCGACGCGCGTCAATTCTGTAGAAAATGGGTGGCGCGGTATGTTCTGAAACTGCTGGGAAACGTGTTAATTTTCGGATAAATAAATATAGGACATCAGTTGCAAACTAAAATTTAGCACATTCTTTTTTGTATTTACAACTAAATATCACCATATAAAAACCATGTGGAAGATTAGAAATATTATTAACAAATTACTTGTTTTAGAGATTTTTTTAGCCTGTTTTCGGAATTTTATATGATCGAGTAAAGTACATTCTATCATGTAATGAGTTAACACATTCTTTAGATAATATTTTCAGGTATATCGTGTAATTTTTGTAAAATTGTTATTTAACAATATAATAAATCAATACAAAAAAACGTGATTTAGCAAACCAGTTTTTTTTCCATTTGTCGCGATGACTCGCCTTAACATGTTATTAGTGTATTCTCTCATACTAACCTTCGTCCTCTATTTCCGCACCTTGAGGGTGATTTTTGAAAAAAAGGGACTTATGTTTGAACCCGGATCTTTAACTCTCTTCTTTGCTAAATTTCATGAAAATAGGTTCATCGATTTAATCGTGAAAGCGTTAGAAATAGATAGACATGCATATGGATTAAGTAATATTTATTTATTTAACACTTTATTGCACACATAACATCAATAAAAAGGAGATAACTACTATACAGTCAGGACTAATACAGAGGAATATAGATCTTTTGCGTCTTACAGTCAGGACTAATACAGAGGAATAGAGATCTTTTGCGTCTATCAGACAACGCTGTAAAGGTAAGAAGGGATTAAAATATTTGCGAGAACTCCACAAATCACATGCATATAGTCATGCATATATTATCGTCCCAGTGGATTTTCTTGAGGTAGGCCGAGAGAGCCTGCGGATATTAGACATTTTAGCTTACCACGTTTGATCAATTACTAAACTTGCGAGATGTCACCGTATTCATAAAACCGAAAGCTAAGCGTGTTTCTAAAGCAAGGTAATGTTATTCGAAATAGGGTCTGTTAGTCTCGCTCAGAGTGCTAAGTGTGAGTTTTTCTTTTCGCATTCGATCGTGAGCGCGTTTCGAGTTTACTAGGAATTTGTATGTGATTTGTACAGCGCCACCTAGTGGTAAACGTGAGAAACCAGTTTACCACTAGGTGGCGCTATACAAATCACATACAAATTCCTAGTAAACTCGAAACGCGCTCACGATCGAATGCGAAAAGAAAAACTCACACTTAGCACTCTGATCTCTCTCGCTTGAATTCCCGAGCTTGTTTCCATAGTCGAAAAAGTTTCAATCGTTTTTTTACCTAGAAACATTTATGAGCAGGCTGAAGTCAGTCCTAGTTGTGTGTTAATATTCTTATGCCTGAGAAAGTCTTTAATACTAAGCAAATGCGACGGCCTAGAAAAAACCAACCTATTTTCCCTGCTGACAAATTAGTGGTTTTTGAGTAATCTACCAAACTACAAGGAAACGGACTTGGTCAAGTTTTTTATTTATGAGAAATACCAATACTTTTCTAAAGCAGTAAAGTATGATGTACGAAACAAGACAACAATGGGAGCCAAAAGAGCCCCTGGTGTTAAAGGTATAAAAGAAAGATCCGAGTTACTCGTAGACGACGATAAATTGTCCTGACTATTGCGTTGCATACAATTTTTACGACTTTTCTCTATAATTGTTTACCATAACATCGTTTCGTCACAGTTTTAAAGACAGGGAACTAGTTTTTAAAACAGTTTTATATTTAATAATAAAGTGCAACCGTTTATATTCGTTGGAATGTAATTTAAAACTAGCTGGGCGACCGAACTTTACTCGGGTGATATTTTTCACAAATGTGACACGTACTTATATCAATTTTAATAGTAAATAAAAAAAATCTTGAAAATTGTTAGAGCAGTTTCAGAGAAACAATTACCTATACTTATCTATATTAATATTATAAATGCGAAAATTTGGATGGATGTTTGTTACTCAATCATGCAAAAACGTATTGACCGATTTCGATAAAATTCGGTACACACGTAGATGATAACCTGGAATAGCACATACAATATTTTTATTCCGAGAAAATGATTTGTTCCCGTGGGATTCACCAAAAACGAATATACAAATATGCAAACGGCGCATTTATTAAGCAAATGTACAATAATTGCTCGTTTAAAGTATAGGGTTCCCTTCCCAAAGGACAAATTCTCTTGTGCAATACGTAGAGGTAACAATTTGGGTCATCAGTTTGTTGGCTGTTGAGATACGTAGTGGGTATGATATCGCCGCATTTGTCAGCTGTAGGACAATTTTTTATTCGGGATAAACGGGATTAAAGGGTCCCGAACCAAAACGAGGTGCACCGTCACTACCCACCTAAGTTTTGTCTCGCCTGGATCTGGTACTACCGCCTTTCTTATTCCTGCCGCAATAGCGTCAGTGCTTGTCATTGTCGTGTTCCAGTTTGGAGGGTGAAGTAGCTGGTGAATTTATACATGTGGCATTAGACCTCGCCACAAGATAGCAACGCACCATTAACATCTTTGGTGTCTATAGGCGCTTGTTGACTCTTTCCATCAGGAGACCTATCTTTTTTTTTTGTTTTTTTTTTATATCATAAGATAGCAAACAAGCAGATGGGTCTCCTGATGGAAAGGTCAACAATCGCCTATAGACACCAAAGGTGTTAATGGTGCGTTGCTATCTTGTGGCGAGGTGTAATGCCACATGCATAAGTTTACCGGCTACCTTACCCTCCAAACCGGAAGACGACAGCGACTACCACTGACGCTATTGCGGCAGGAATAGGTAAGGCGGTGGTACCAGACCCGGTCGAGCCGATGCAGATCTCTACCACCTAGTAGTCACGATGATAGTGACGCACATAGCCACTCGGTCGCCTTTTACGACCTGCCTAGCAGAACGGCAGTTGGTCTATTCTTCAAAGGAGCCCGGGACCAACACGGGCTATCTGCTTGTTTGCTTATCTTATGATATAAAAAAAATCCAAATGTTAAGATCCAACCATTTGAGCTCAGCACTGACTCAAGACTTAGGATTATTTTATACTAGGTAATAACACTCGAATAGAGTAATTTAGGCATAGACCTACCTATATACCTATTAAGTCAGAGAAAGTTTGCTAGTTATTGTGTGTGTGAGTGTTTATTTTAATCTTAATATATATCTAAATATATAAATTTATCGCCTCTGTGGTCTAGTGGTCCAGCGTTGGCGTCGACCACGTGAGGTCCCGTGTTCGATTCCCGGGTCGGGCACATAAAAAAAGTGTTTTTTTCAGTTTTCTGAGAAACACAAAATTGCTCGGGATTGGAAAGTGCCCGGTTGGCGATAGGCTTGCCTTGATAGGCGGCTAATTGTGGGTGCACTTGTTGTACCTCTGCCTACCTCTTCGGGGATATGGGCGTAAAGATACTTTTTTTTTTAATATACATAAATTACGTGTCATGTTGTCTGTGATGGACACCGAAACTACTGAAGCGATTTCAATGAAATTTTGTACATATCTACTGTTTTGTCCAAATTAGGATAGGATAGTTTTTATCTCAGTTAACATACCCCCTCTCTCAAGTACGAGGGGTACAAAATTTGTACAGCGAAACAAAGTTTGCCGGGCCATCTAGTATCTTCTACACATATAAAAATCAATTGCTGTTCGTTAGTCTCGCTAAAACTCGAGAACGGCTCAACCGATTTGGCTAATTTTGGTTTTGAATTAATTGTTGAAGTCCAAGGAAGGTTTAATACATAGAAAAAACAAGACTTGTTAAAAAGGCAGAACTACGTTTGCGGGGTTAGCTAGTTATAATAAGTTTTAGTATCAAAATTATGATAATCCATACTAATATTCTAAATGCGAAAGTAACTCTGTCTGTCTGTCTGTCTCTTTTTCGCGCCTAAACCACTGAACTGATTTGAATGAAATTTAGTACACAGACAGTTTGAGACCCGAGAAATGTCATAGTATATTGTATGGAAATCCCTCGGGAACACGAACTATGCGGATAAAACCCCGGGATTTTTATTTTAATTTTTTTCCACGCGGATGAAGTCGAGGGCACAGCTAGTATTTAATTAAAAACCTTCTCTAAAACACGCTTAATATAATGGTATAAATTTCATGTCAAATTATTCTGCGGTTTTTACGTGATGCGCGTTAAAAAACAAATATATTTTTATAGATATAGATCCAAGGTTCTTAAGATGCACAACGACCTATAGGACGATTGATGATTCAAAATAACAGCTCACGTATTATATTAATATTATGATACAGGAATAACTGCTAGCAATAAAAAGACAACGTATGAGTGGAGCCCATCACGCCGCGACATAAATACACCTGCTACAATGTTCAACATCATATCATTTTATGTGACGACGTAATACTTTCATGTTCCGTTGGTATTATTTCGAGTTGGTGCATTTCTGTTTGAAATCGTCCCTAAAAGAGTGAATTAAAATGAATTAAAATTATTATTATTATGTTATATTTTACATATAAGTTATTGAATAAGAAAGAAGATAGACGCTTTAGAAATGTGGTGTTGGAGACGAATGCTTCGCATAACCTGGACACAGTTTCGAACCAACGCGCGTTTCAATCCTCAAAGAATTGGTTATAAAACAATGTTTTTCTTCCATCGTTCAAAGTCGTATTCTCACTTTCTTTTGACATTACACGTCGGGAGGACACGTCTGTGGAGCGACTCGTGGTTCTGGGCAAAATTGAGGGCACGAAGGAACGCGGTAGGTCACTAATGCGCTGGACCGACCAAGCCAAAGCTATACTAAATGGACCGTTCCACAAATGCGCGAGGCAAGCAGCAGTACCAGTGGAATGGCTTCAAATTGTGAAGCTTGCCACCACTCCTGTCATGACGACCACGACCACTCTGCCAAGAGTGTGACGACAGAGAAGCGGTGAGTTATTTGGATTAATTCCTGCCGCCGAATTCCATTATCGGACATCGCGTCAAAATTTGAAATTCCATCCTCACTATCTCGATGTCTGGAAATCCACAACTGTGCGTTTCTCTCGAAACTTTTTGCCTCGCACTACTTTGTTGTGGAACCAATTACCGGCAGGGGTGTTTCCAAACGGATACGACTTGGGGGCCTTCAAGAAAAGAGCTTACTCATTCTTAAAAGGCCGGCAACGCAACTGCAAGACCTCTGGTATTGTGGATGTCCATGGGCAGCGGTGATCATACTTATCATCATACTTGCGGCTTACCATCACGTGCACCTCCTGCTCGTTTGCCCCCTCTTCTATAAAAAAAAAATTTAAATATTATGTAATATTTTATTTCAAAAATGTTATGAAAAAAAGACAAGCCCGCTGAGTTTCTTCCGCCGGATCTTCTCAGTGTGTGGCCGCGTTTCCGATCCGGTAGTAGTTCAAAAAAATGTTGACGCTTCAAAATAACTTGTAAAAAGTTTTATTGAAAAAAGTAGGTAATTCTGATTTCTGATTTCTGTACATGTTTAACATATAATAATAATAATGTAAAAAAACAAACTGACTTGAAATATCAAGTATACTCATATTTCAAACACTACTGAAACGATTTTGATGAAACTAGGACTATTCCCTAGGTAGGTATATACCTTTAAACCAAACAGAATTATCTTATTAGGACTTTAAGTTCACAAGAAATTTGTGGACAAACATATAAACATAAAAATATACAAACATCCAAAATACAAAAATACCTACGTTAACTAAATTTAGTGCACGTGCTTGGACGTTAACTAGATCATATTACTCAATTAAAATTATCCAATTCCAACAATATTACATTCATATATGTCAAACTAATAATTTCTGTTTTTTCGTCGGTTGAAAATAACGTAGCTTTTATTTTTAAAAAAATAAAATTATAAACGGTTCAATAACGCGTACATATATAGAACTTACTTGTAAAGCTCGACGTTTCGGCCAAGTTACATTGACCGTGGTCACGAGCAGACTCTGCTTGTAACTTGGCCGAAATGTCGAGCTTTACAAGTAAGTTCTATATATGTACGCGTTATTGACCCGTTTATATATTTTTAAAAATGATAGTAGAACGTGTTAGTTTAAAACGTAGCTTTATCTGAGAACCGTTAGATAAAAATGTTTCTACATAATTAACTGCCTTCCGAAATAACTTATATTCGAAAGTTTCACATTAACATTATAAATTAGATCACTTAGTAGAAATTTGCCATCAATTAATATATTTAAAGAAATAGCATAATTATTGTATTAACATAAATATCTTTATGTCACGTATAATGGAGAATATATGTATGTTTATTTAATTTATTGAGAACATAGATAACATCAGAACGATACAATTTGGGTAATATTATAATTATATCCATCGATGAAAGTCGATATATTTGATCGTAGTGATAACTACTAGAACACAACTGATAAGAAATATATATTTGAATGTTAGTAATTATTTTAATTGAAGCCAATTGTATTTTTATGTAAACAGAAGACCACGTTTTTATATCACTATCAGCGACTTTAGTAGATTATTTACCCATCAATGATGAACCCAACAAGCAGGGTGATCGGATTTCCGCTGATAATCCGTAGGCGATATTTCTATTAATTCTTCAGTTAGTATCTAAACAAAATATAATGTCGCCCATATAAATGGGGCACCGGCGTTGGTATTAACACAAGGCTCGAATTTTGAATCGGGCAAATTGTTTTAAGTTTTTGTTGAAAAATATATATGGCCAGAAAAATATATATGGGCAAGAATATATGGCCATTTTGCCGAAAATTTGCATACATGTCACACCATGGAATTTAAATTCTATTGGCTTATCGTGTTTACGTTGTACCTTTACCTGACCTTTCAGGGATATTTTATTTTTAACTATAATGTAACAATATCTCTTAATGTATGTATAATCTAACTATTCTTTGTGTTGTTTTGACCCCACTTTGAAAAATAGGCCTTTTACCATTCTGTCAGGCAGTTCGTAAAAGGCGAATGATTAGCTGAACATATTATATTCTGACTACTATGTGGTAGTTTTATAACGTTTTGCCAGTGTTTGCTACGTTCGCTTGACATATCTTTGCTGCAATATGGTCAATCCTTGTTTCGGTCGTGTTCTGATGTAGAGAGTAAGGTAGCCGGTAAACTTATGTATCTGGCATTACTAGTATGTTATATGGGTAACAGTGCACCATTAACATCTCTGGTATCTATAGGCGGTGACTCTATCCATCAAGAGAGCTATGTTCATATTTTTAGTGCTGATATTTGGAAAAAATCAACTTGGTTAGCATCCAACGAAGTCGAAATCAAATTAAATCGAAATGTCATATTAAATAAAATAAACGTCGAAATTAGGAAATTATTAAACAAATTATAATTTATGTGTAATATAGTATATGAAAATAAGTTAAATTTAATCATCTTCAAATAACAATAAAACAATTTATAATACGCTATTATTATCAATATGTTAACTACCATAAAATCGATTCGTTGCCGCAGCTTGATACTAGACGAATAAAATTGACACGTTACGAGTTTTGTGTAAGGAAATTTCATTAAAAGATCCAAGTAAGTCATATTCATAAATATTTGGTTCTGCATATTTTTTGTTTATAATAATGTATATTACTTACTTTGTTTAAAGTGTAGTCCAAGCCTCCTATGTGGGATGTACGAATCACCTATCTGTCAGTAGGCTGTCGGAAGCAATCAAATTCTAACTATATATGTAGGTGCTTTAGTACTTATTATGTGTTTAGCAAAACTTTAAACACTTAAAAAAATTCAAGAGGACAGTGTTGGACATTGCAACGATTATGAACCAATTGACAGTAGCTCAGTTGGTTAGTGCCATAGGCAAGTTCTCAGGTTCAAATGTCGTGGTGACGAATTATTTTTTGTTAAGAATTTAAAATCGAATTGTAATTGTGTAACTCGAAAACTCAATTATATACGCCTTACATATTCCCACCGCAATAAAATTAGTCTTTTTTACTATGGTTATATATGGAATGGTTATATTATTACTTAAGTTAGAGGGTGAAATATCTTTCAAATTTGGCTATGTACATTTACACTTTGGCAACGCAGGTAACAACGCATTTCTATCATTTTTGGTGTCTAGTTGACGTTATCCATTTATAACATTAAAAATTCCGGCAGCAATCGGGAAGGTGGTGGTAACCAATACGTGCGAAACATTACATCTACATTACATTTATATACAGATATGTCTTACCTAGTAATTACAATGGTAATACGATGTATGGCTTATCGAGCACCTTTTACAAACTGCCTAGCTGAAAGACACATTATTTATTCTTTAAAAGGGGGTCAGAACCAGCATGATACATTTTCCTTTAATTTGCATTGAAATGAAAATCAAGTTTTTCGTCATTTGATTACGGATCTCTATAAAATGTTAATGATGTGTGTCGTTATGTAGAAGAGTTAGCTTTTATACATTCTGTCAGCTGGATGTAACGTTAATTGATTCTAAAGACATTATTTAAATTGCTTCTACACGGAATATTTATTCTATATCTATCAAGACGCTACCGTTACATAAAGTATTTACAGTTTGGCTCGTAGTTGTTGTTTTAAGACTAATTAATTTTACTAATTCATTTAATAAGACTTATTCAGCTAAATTTGATCTAGTTTAGATGGTATTTGTGCTCAATTATCTCAATAAAATTATATAAATCTATATAAATATTATAAATGCAAAAATTTGGATATATGAATATTTGTTACTCAATCACCCAATTACTACTGAAAAGATTTGGATGGAATTTGGCACACAGATAGATGATAATCTGTAAAAGCATATGGGCTACTTTTAATCCCGAAAAAATGAGTTGTTTCAGTGGGATTCTCCAAAAACTTTTATAATGCAGCGGGCTGCACGCCTCAGCTAGTATTAAATTATATTTATACGGTTTTTAGCGTAACTTAGGCAATGGCTTTGTTTTCGCCACTGTAACTTCTGTAAACCAGAATCGATCTATCAAGTCTGGTTTGAGTGTAATTTATGTACTTTTTCATATTTTTTTTTTGTTTAGTAGGGAAATAATTTTTATTTATGGTATTAAAGTAGGTTAAGAAGCGACCCCGACTACGCAAGCGATGGGGTTTGGATTGATTCCCAACAGGGACAAGTGTTTGTGTGATGCTTGGGTGATTATTAAATATATTTCAGTTGCAGGAATATCCCATTTCGAAGCCAGCCAACTAGAGACGCCGAAATTATAGCCATCGACGAATATTATTTCGGCGGACTTAACACACACACACACATTTAATTTATAATGGTCGATGTGTGACTTCTGGTTATCACTGAAACTAAATGATGTAACTTAATAGTTCGTTAAGATCTAGAGCCGCGGCGTTTAAAAAATATAATATGGATATCTGCAAAGTTTTGGAAATCCATAATTACTTATAGAAAACTGGATGCACCGTGCAGCCCGCAACATTGTAAGTGGTTTGATGAATCCCGCGGGAACCACTTATTTTTCCGGGATAAAGAGTAACCTATGTGCTATTTCAGGTCATCATCCACCTGTGTGCCAAATTTCGTCTAAAATCGTTCAATAGTTTCGAGTCGAGTAACAAACACCCATTCATCCATACATCCAAACATACAAACTTTCACATGTATAATATTACAAGCTGCAGTTAGCAGCCAGCTGCATAATAAAAGTTTTCTTGAATCCCGCGAGAACAACGTATTTTTCCGAGATAAAAAGTAGTACCTGTGTGCCAAAATTCACCCAAATCCGTTCAGTAGTTTTATCGTGATTGAGTAATAAACATCGATCCAAACATCCAAATTTTCGCATTTATAATAATAGATTACGAATTTTCGCAAAGTAACCTTTTGAATCTATAAAATGTCTCTTGGTGTTCTCGGTTAAGACTGGTCGAAATTACGTATAATTGTACCATCTAAGTTTAGCGATGTTGTAGTGACACGTTTCTCTTTGCCTTATTTTACGAGTTTACTAGCAGGATTATTAGGTAAAAGGCCTGTTATTGAAAAGGACTTGGATCAACTTTTGCGAAAATATGTCATTTATAATGAGAATTATTTTAGATTTTCTTTAGAATAAATATTATCCGAAAAAATTATCCGAGCTTTATTTTAACGTACATTTCTTATATGATCGAATATCAAACAAATAGATATTTATTCTAACGGAATGAGATAACCACAGCCTAAATGATATAAAAGATGTAAACAGAGCGTCAACATCTGTGTCCACAAGCATAATTTAACTTTTCAAACTGGAACACGACAGCAACAAGTATGAATTACTATTTATTTCTAACATAATACCGTGTTAGGAAAAGACAAGGCTGTGGTAAAAATCCCGGACAAGGCGTTGCAGAACTCAACCGCCTAGTAGTCACGATGTGATGAAATCAAATAGTTGCCGTGAACCTTCTGGTTATTAATAATTTTTATCATTTCTTACTATGTTCCATGTCATGATAAAATTGACGCTATGAGTTTTTAAATGTTCTCATTATGATAAGAATCATAGATACATATGTAAACGCGTTATGCTAGATGTTGGACGAATATATACAATTTAGGTTTGTAATACACAGAGATACAGTAGCGAGAAAAAAGTGAACATGTTTTTAGTTAATTGTGGTTTAGATTATCAGGATAAATCTTAGTTTTTACTTTTTTATTTAATGCTTGCTATATGATGTTTGCTTTTCCCCGTGTTGGTTCCGGGCTCCTTTGAAGAATACGCCAACTGCCGTTCCGTCAGGCAGGTCGTAAATAGCGACAGATTGACTATGCGAGTCACCACCATCGTGGCTACTAGGTGGTACAGTTCTGCATTGTCTCGCCCGGATCTGGTACCACTGCCTTACCTATTCTTGCCGCAATAGCGTCAGTGCTTGTCGCTGTCGTGTTCCGGTTTGAAGAGTAAGGTAGCCGGTAAACCTATGCATGTGGCATTAGACCTCGCCACAACATAACAGCGCACCTTTAACATCTTTGGTGTCTAGGTGTCAAGAGTCCCATCTGCTTGTTTGCTATCTTATAAAAAAACCGAAGTCCGATGAAGTAAATTTTACTATAGAATGATTTGAATTCACTGTCAACTTCTCAGATGGATTTCAGTCGAAGTCCATCTGAGAAGTTAAAAGCTGTATATTATAACGCTGAAATAAAAATAGAAGCAGCAGAAATAAAAATGATTCAAAACGTAACTGTTTTTTTATATTTGTGGATTTTTCCTTATGATACTAAACCAGAGGTCGGCAACCTTTTGAGTTGTAAGAGCCAAAAATTACAATTTAAAAAATTTCAAAGTTTTTATAAAGCTAAAAATAATCTTGCCAACGATAAACAGTACTTCACGTAATAAAGCTTTTTGATAAAAAAATGTCTTGATTTGATAAAAAAATTGAAGGGTTGGAGTATAAAAAACGACAGTTGTCACTGACTGAATGATCGCTTTCTTAATATTCTAACCCTTCTCTAGCTTTTAACAGTGTTGTTCCCCAAGGGGGCCCCCCTTGAAGAAATGACCATCTATAGGAGATGGTCATTTCTGCCAGGCAAATCGTAAAAGGTAAACGAATAGCTGTACACGTTTCTACCATCGTAACTACTAGGCTATAGAGTTCCGCTATGATCCGCAACGCCCCGGTGTATAGTACCACCTCGCTACCTATTCTTGCCGTAATACCTAGCGTCAATTCTTGTCAATGTCGTATTCCGGTTTGGTGAGTAAGGTAGAAGGTAGACTTATGTATATAGCATTCCCATCATGCCACGTGGATAGCAACGTATCATTAACATCTTTTGTATCTATAGGCAATCGTTTTTCTTTTCATCGGGGAGCCAATTGTATGTTTGCTATTTACTGATATTTAAAAAATAGCTGTCTAAAAAAATTGAAACATGCTGCGAACTCATCAAACTGGTCGTCGTCTTATATTTTTGTCATTACAAACTTGAATTAGTGAGTACTGGGAAATCGATCGTTGGTTTGCAAAGTGATTGGTTGGTAGTCCCTATAAAGTTACGTACGCACAGGCGGGCTAGGCAGGTTGCTTAGCGCCTAGAGCTATAATCGACCGCATTGTGCGCTTGGCGCCTAGCTAGCTCACAGTGCGGTCGCTTCCGAACATAAGAGAATGTTCGTTTTACTAAGCTACTCGCAAGGTAGTTCGCTAGGCTCTAGGCGCCAAGCAAACCGTCTATCTGTATGGACGTAGCCTAAGCGCTTTCAAGCATAACATTAATTTGTCAGATTTATAGTTTTGTCGTCAAAAAGAATCAAAGGTATAATTTGAAAAATTTTTTCATACATCATTTTCTAACTCCCCTCTTCTGCAACTTTTAATTGTTTTTTTACCGTCTTACTAGTTTATTGTTTGGTATAGCTTTCATATCGCATTCTTGGCAGTGTTTGGGAGGCCTTATTATGTCTAAATAATATGTAACTGATGATCTATTCATAAATCTCACCGAATAATGACCAACAAGATTATCTTTGGATGGGGCGATTTATATTTGTGTCGCCGGTTGGAATTCTCGTCCGATATATTTATTGTCACAGACGAATTATAGACGTATAATTTCAATAATATTGAACGACATTTATTAGTATTCCTAGTTAGAAATACCTGAATGGATTAAGCAATATTGAGTCTTAAATTTAATGACTTAGACTTCCAAATTAAACGCAATAAGTTTTAATATCTGAATTCAGAATTCAAATGACACCTTCAAAATGAACGAGTATTTTTACTATCTTCACCAAATTTATATGTACCAAAGGAGAAGTAAATCCTGGGAGGATTTACTTCCCGTTCCCAAAAAAATTATTTTGCAAATCCGTCATATAATTTTGCAATATGACAAATAATTTTGCAAATATGACAAAGTTATATATAAAACAAATATATATATATATATATATATATATATATATATATATATATATATATATATATATATATATATATATATATATATTATATATATAACTATAGGAGTCGATTGAAAATAATTAATTACTGATGTCTTAAAGTCTTCAATCCGGCGTAATGTTGTTGTTGTTAATGTTTTGTTTTCAACCAAATTGATATTTAAATATTTTTTTGAAATTCTATTTATAACATTAATTAGTTTCTTTTGCGAATAACAGAAATTATTAGATCGTGAGGGTAAAAATTATTATGTAAATTTTATAAATCTATTTTATATATGATGTTTATCACGTATTTTGAAAATAATTTTAGCAAAAATATTATATATAGCAATAAAAAAATTACTGAAATTTTAAGCATGAGTTTTTTTATTAACGGTTTAATAAATTTCTTTTACGGAATCCACGTCGATTTTGCCCTTAATACTTTTTTCGGACATTAAAAGTTTTTAAATTATAAGAATATTAAAAAAAATTTAGAAGAAAACCTTTTATAAGTACTTATAGTAATCTATAAGGTGCAGTTGTACGGTACTAAAATATAGTATAGTATAATATTATGCGTTTTTGTCCAAATTGTAAATCAGTACAAAACTAGAGATTGTCTGAATTAGATTCATGTTTCGAAATATCGATGCTCTTTCAATAACTGTTTCGCATCGATATATTGTTATTGCTGACGTGAATTACTGATTCGTGGACGACTATAGAAACAATCGAATAAATATCGAATGGAATTTATCTGATATTCCGTGTTTATTCGCGGAGATCAGCTAAAAGTTATTCAGATATCCATCCGCAAGTCACATAAGTACACGTTGAAACAAAATGGAACAATTTGGTTCAACATTTTGCAATATTTCGCTAGTAACTACTTAATACTATTCAAAAATTAGTATTGGCTATACTAATTTTTGAATAGTTGGTAAAAATAAAAATAATCTAAACAATCAGATGATTTTACTGATGCCATCTTCGAGACCAAGTTTTAGGTAGTTCAATTTTTATTTTACATTTTTGAGAAAGTGCCTTTGCGGTAAATTTACCTCATTTTATAGTTATTTAGTCAAATAATTCCTCTCCAAGAGCAAATAAGCTCCGTTCGTCCGTCTGTGTGTCCGTTGCTTAGCTCAGAGTACCTACTATGGTATCGACCTATATATTAATCAAGTCGATAAAATGGTACTTCTTTATCTTAAAAGTTAGGGCCTTTACGGTAATATTTAGGGTTTAGGTTACATAATGTTGATAACAAAATCAACATTATGTAACCTAAACCCTAAATATGGTTGTGTGTTGTGTGGGATGTCGTTAAAATATCAATAGACGAACAAAAATGTTGGGAATACATGCGGGCCGCAAACAATTTTTTCTATGAACTTACCAAAATATTAAACTTTAAAATGTATCGACACACTGTATCGAAGTTAAAAGAAAAACTATAAGGGTTTACAGGTTTCTAAACTAATATTATGAATGCAATAGTAACTCTGTCTGTCCCTATGTTACGTTATCACGACTAAATCGCTGGATCGATTATGATGAAATTTCATACAGCGATACTGTAAAGTTATGGGATGAACATAGACTACTATTTTTTCCAAATTGTTTTTACATATTTTGTCCATACTTTCATACTTATATTATACAGGCGAAATTCTGTCTGTTACTCTTTTAAGGCTTAACCGCTGAGCTGATTTTATTGAAACTTAGCATAAAGATATTTGAAGATCTGGAATCAAATATAGGCTAGGCCTCAGGAGCTGAAAGTTTGTACGAAAAACTAAATCAACGACACGTCAATCTTTTCGCAGGCGAAGATGCGCAGGTCAACTAGTCCGTATATAAATGCATTAGTGTAGCTATCGAACACTAAATAGTCAAGAAACAAGCTGAAATTATAAATTGAACAAAAATTGAATAAAATTTTAATTAAACTATGCAGTATGCGTTCTTCTTGTGCGAGAGTTCTTTTTAGTCAAAATTATTAAAATAAATTTCTAACTAAACATTTAAATGGAAGGGTCAATCGCTTAATATTCAAAGTAACTGAATGTTAAACAACCCGGCTCCTTAATTGATATCACATTATTTATTTTACATTTAAGTAGCATATTAATTAACAGGTAAGTTTAATGTAGAGATAGAAGCCAACGTTGTTAGAATAAATTAATCAATATTGTTACGCCCATATCCCCCAAAAGGTAAGCAGATAAGCAGAGGTGCAACGTATTAAGCAGCAGCCAACGGTATAAAAGGTTTATGATTTGAAAGATGTAGTCATCGTTCTTGCCGGTGAGATGTTCCATTACTGACGATGTCTTTTATCTTTGACTGACTCCATATATACTAACGGCACATTACAAAGAAAAATTTAAGTTATCCATACTAATATTATAAATGAAAAAGTCTGTCTGTTACACCTTCGAAGTTAAGCCCCTGGACTGAATGTGATGAATCTTGGCTAAGAAATAGTTTAAGACCTGGAATCAACCAAAGGCTATTTAAAGAAAGAATTAGCCCCAAAATTGTTATGAAAACTTATGTTGATGTCATGTTACTATAGAAGGAAGGCAGGAAGGAAGGTCAGCTAATGGCATGTATTTAAAAGTGTTGTACCAATATATTGTATCGTGATATGGTGTATATATTTAAAACAAGCTGCCGCGTGCAGCCCGCTGCGTTATAAAAGTTTTTGGTGAATCCCGCGGGGTCATCTAATTTTTCCGGGATAAAAAGTAGCCTATGTGCTATTCCAGGTCATAATCTACCTGCGTGCTAAATTTCATTCAAATTCGTTCAGTGGTTTTTGCGTGATTGAGTAACAAACATCCATCCAAACTTTCGCATTTATAATATTAATATAGAATTATAACTAGCTGCTGCGTGCAGCCCGCTTCATTATACACTGTTTGGTGAATCCCGCGAGATTGCCTAATTTTTTTGAAATAAAAAATAGCCTATGTGCTATTCCAGGTTATTATCTATCTGTGTGCCAAATTTCATTTAAATCCATTCAGTAGTTTTTGCGTGATTGAAACATCCATCCAAACATCTATCCAAACATCCATCCAAACTTGTTGATTATCAGTTCAATGTATACGCTATAAATGTTATCGTATTTCTGCATATTATTTGAGTTAAATTATTTAAATTGAAAATTTCATTAGATTAATTTATTTACATAGGTAAGTATTTGGTTTTACTTATATGTATATGTATTTACAATAACAATACGGATTTCATAATAAAAACCCTATTAAAACATAAGAGTTGCTATAACATAGTGTGTTTTATAAAATGGTAATACAAGCAATTTTTACGAAACTGATTTCAAATTATCAGGAATATGATCGTTTATATTGATTGATACAAAATACCTTTTTGATTAAGTTGGTTTCGTTACCCGAAATTCTTCATAATGTGTAATTTCACTACCTAAGTTTTTTACACAAACGTGTAACCTAGATTAACGTATTAAAGGCACGTTTTAGGTAAAAGACACAGTTTTTGAAAAATCTCACAATTGTTTTTTAAACTACAAAGCGCGGCCGATAGATGGCGCTATTTAGCACAATCAGAATCCGCTTGCAGTCATTAAATGTAAATAAGGGGCATTTCACACAGCCGGATGTTTGATGTGAATTATTAGCGGGTCTGCTCTGTTCTCAGATTGATGTTAATGTGGCACTCCACTCAACCTGAGACATTTGAGTTACTATGGCGCGTACCTTGTGAGCGCTAAGCTGCTGCTTAAGGTATTAAAGATCTATTTACGCAAGGCATAAATAGCAATGCATTCAAAACCTTATTTTCTTGTGGTTTGTGCAACATTTCCAAGTTAAACATTTTTGTTATTTTTGTGACGAAAAAAAGTGAAAAATATGTTTTCAATTTTATGCGAATTTGCTTTTATCCTAATTCGTTTCTTTACTTCAAGTGTTACTATAGTCACTTTATGGTAAATATTTTTAGTGACTATTCTGTTTATTTTCGTCTCATTTTGTTGGCAGAGTCAAATAAAACAAATACAAATTTTTAGGGATTCGTACCTAAGAAGTAAAAACGGGAACCTATTACTAAGCCTCCGCTGTCTGCCCTCTGTCTATCACCAGGCCGTATCTCATAAACCGTGATAGCTAGAAAGCTGAAACTTTCACAAATTATGTATTTCCGTTGCCGCTATAACAGCAAATACTAAAAATTAAAAAAAAAACAGAATATTAAGGGGGGGTCATCATACAATAAGGTGCTTTTTTTCTTTTTTTTTGCTCAATATAATTACCAGTAACAGGTAGACGCTTAAAATGTTCACAGAATATTAAGGTGTATATTACCTTTCAAAATAAATAATTAAATTAGAAATAAAGTAAATATTAAATGGGGACTCCCATACAACAAACGTAATTTTTAAGCAATTTTTTACTCGAGATAGAAACTTGAACAGGGATGGTACGGAACCCTTCGTGCATGAGTCCGACTTTCACTTGGCTGGTTTTTTTAAATTTATCCTACATAAATATTTCATTTCCATCAATTGTATTTGATTTAAATTAATGGTTTTGCGATAACTATAATAGGAATCTATTACATTTATCAGTACCACAAAGCCATTATTATAAAAATATTTATTAAGATATATTAGTAAATTAATTTACCTTAAACACAGTATATTATTATTTTTTATTTGAAATCTTTATAGCCTCAACGTGATTATTGGTCAATGCGACATTCAAAGTAACATTACCTATTCATTTACTGTTATCCATAGAAGTAAAGACATACTTACCCTTTCTATATTAAGACTTTACTGAAATTAAAATTTTAAGCAACACCAAAAAATATATTAAAAGCCGTGGCGCTCAGCAGTAAAGCGCCATTTTACGTCCCAGGAAGCGCTCTAAGAGTAATCTTAAGATTTAAAAGGGGCCTAAATTAGAAGCGTGGGCATGTGTGCCGACATGTTTATTTGTTTGTTACCGAATCTTAATTAAGTTCCACTAAAACGAACATTAAGTGGCATACAAATAATTCAGTGAAGGAATGTCACTTTTAAGTAATCCAATTTAACTGCCTCCACTTAACATGTTCGAAACGACACACAAAATAAACTTTTTTTGGACTTTAGTAATATTTTGTAAATGTAAACGATAAAACTGTTCACCGAATGATGTTAATTAGCAGCAAAAATTTGATCAGATCCCGAAATGTTTTGGATAAATTTAGGTATTATGATATGATAGCCATGAATTGGATTTCAGTAATAATATGGTTTTACCTATCTAGTCATTTATCTAGTGTCTATCGCATTCAAACCTAGGTTGGGCAAATTGCTATCATTGTATTTGTCAGTTCTTTTAAAGTACATAACTTGCATGGGACTTGAAATATAAAATATTGGACGACATGTTTGATAACTGTCATATCACGGAGCGTAGTATTATAAGTGTATTACGTCATATAGCTATGTCTACTGAGTAATCCTGTGGAGTCATGGCAACAAGCAGATTGGCCCCCTGCTAGTACACGATGTCACCTATTAACTGCGAATGTTATCTAATAACTGCTATCTAATAACGTTTCTGCTGATGAAAGATTTCTATAACACAGACATATCAATCAATGCCTTAGTTCACAATTGTACTAACTGCAAAATTTTTAATTTTCACTTTTTCTTGACAAATACACTAAATGTTGTGCTCTTTCGTTTAAGTTTAAATATCAATAATAGCATAGCAAACAAGCAGATGGGTCTCCTGATGGAAAGAGTCAACCATCGCCTATAGACAACAAAGATGTTATTGGTGCGTTGCTATTATGTGGCGAGGGCTAATGCCACATGCATAAGTTTACCGGCTACCCTACCCTCCAAACCGGAATACGACAGTGACAAGCACTGACGCTGTTGCGGCAGGAATAGGTAAGGCGGTGGTGCCAGACTCGGCTGAGCCAACGCAGAACTCTACCACCTAGTAGCCATGAAGCTAGTGACTCGCCTAGCCCATCGGTCGCCTTTTACGACCTGCCTGGCAGAACGGCAGTTGGTCTATTCTACAAAGGAGCTCGGAACTAACACGGGAAAAGCCTTTTGAATAGATGCATATTTTTTTTAAATATTTTACTTTGTTTTCGTCCTGTTCACGTCTAAACTTTAAAACTTTCCTCATAATTACCAATTTTGTAGTAAGTGCAATTGTGAAGTAACCCAAGCAGCAATCAAGCATGTTTAATACCCATAAAGCAGCTCATATAGAACTTAAAGTTCTATTGCAGCCGTACAATGGTGTAAAAAGATGCTTTTATCGGTATAAGAGACCTTTGTGAGTTTATATACAGCCTAATGCTGTACAAGGCCTTTCTTAGAGTTCCGCGTAAGCTTTAGGCGTTATATCTGAATATTAATACACTACTGTACAGCTTTAAGCAATTTGTAACTCATTAGGCTGATTTTAATCCTTAAAGCTGTACATTAGCTGTATTTTGTTTAGCACGGGAATTTATTACAGCTTTAAGTGTTATTATAGTATCACTCAACGCTTGTTTCTGTAAAATGGGATATGCAATCACCGTTCTACAGCTAATATTTATGGCGTAATTGTAGACTGTTATGCAGCCAATGGTGTTAAAAAATCTGCATATACAGCTATAGTACAGCTCAAGGCTGTATTACTGAGAAAATTGTTGTTTGCTGTTTTTATATCTGCATAGTTGATATCATGTGGAAAAAATCAAGAGGAATATTGAAAAGGAATATTTAAATATTATAAATTACCAACCAAGTAATCGTGATGAAGATAAAGCTGAAAAATTACTAATTCAGGTAAACCTACAATCGTCATTTTTATTAATGTTCAAGGAAAAGGGTTCCGTAACAAAAACATTAAAAAGTGATTGTAGGTTATCTGATTTATTATTTTTTAGGCTTATATTCTTCATTAAGGTTACATGGTTGGTAATTTACAATAACTAATTTTTTTTAATGTCATAAGATAGCAAACAAGCAGATCGGTCTCCTGATGAAAAGAATCAACCATCGCCTACAGACAGCAAAAATGTTAATGGTGCGTTGCTCTCTTGTGGCAAGGTCTAATGCCCAATGCATAAGTTTACCGGCCACCTTACCCTCCAAACCGGAACATGACAGTGACTAGCACTGACGCTTTGCAGCAGGAATAGATAAGGCGGTGGTACCAGACCCGGTCGAGCCAATGCAGAGCTCTATCACCTAGTAACCACGATGGAAGTGACTCGCATAGCCCATCGGTTGTCTTTTATGACCTGCCTGGCAGAAAGGCAATTGGTCTATTTTTCAAAGAATATATAAAAAAGAGTTAAAAAGAGAAATAAAAATCATTACACTGAGAAAATATGTATTTTTTATTTTTAACTTGCTACTATACGGAGTTTTACAAAAGCAAGTCGGTAAACAAAAGTTGTTAAGAATGACCCCCTGAGCCACCCCCTTGCGGCTTACTGTACCACTTTTGCAACACCCTGTATATATGTATACTTACAATCGTTTTAAAAATATTATATACTTAGATACAATTACAGGCAAAAGAGTATGTGTTTCTATTTGAAGAACTAATAATATTAAATCACAAGCACGAAATAACGTATTCTTCTTAAAAATATTTTTGTGATAGACCAATATTTAAAGGGCTTGATTTTTCGTTCTTGATCAAATTAGTTATATCAAGTTGTTTTCTTGGTCATTATAATTCACCTTTATCCTCCCACAAACTGGGTACGATACAAATACGGTTTTGGCTTCTCTCAATTGTTTTTATTATTTTATAAGGCATATTTCTCTGAAAAATAAAGTAAAACATGATTGAAATACATGTCTCATAAGTTATAGTTAACAATAAGTTGGTTTAGTTGTAAAGTCAAACGACCGACGTCAATACAACACAATAGCGAAATCAAGTGACAAACATATGTTTTGTATTTAGGGTTCTTCAATTTTTGTACGCATCTCTAAACATAAGTTAAGTGATTAAAAGCCAATTACTGTACAATAGATTTATATAGGGACTTAGTACAGCCTAAAGTGTATTTAGACGGTAATTAAAAGCCAATAGCCGTATAATAGAACAAAAAAGAGATTCAGTACAGCTATTTGCAGTATATCACCCTCCAAATACACTTTAGGCTGTATAACAAAACGCCGCCATTATTGTGTATTAAAAACAACTTTAAAGAAATATATTGTTAAATAAAAGATATATTTAGCAATAGCTAAAGCTATATCTTGACAAGCAACTTATATTATGATCATTATGCCTTTATATACAATATTGTACCATAAATACTTGTATATTCTAACCTTAAACACAAACACTTACCGTATTTCGTAATGATTTTATTTGTGTTATCTTGATTATTTCGTTGGCGCGTGAATATTTTGAGGAAAAACATACACGACTTCACAGTCATTTAGAATTTGCAGTTGGAATACACCTATGTATACTGCTCCAAGTCCAAGAATTTATCGTTTATTAATATATTTTTAATTATGGCGTCTGCAGATATAATGTTATACAATATCAAAAACAGATTAGTTACTTTTTATCATTTTCAAACACCTATTAAGAACATTTAGCTGCACAAGAGAGTATCTTAAGTATTATAGTTTCTTTATACACCGAATAACAGCCTTTTTACAGCCTATACCAGCTTGTACAGCTATTGTGCAGCCTATTTAACTCTTAGCTGTACAAGACAGTTACAAGAGAGTATCTTTAGTGTTATAGTTTCTTTATACACCAAATAACAGCCATTGTACAGTTTATAACAGCTTGTATAGCTATTGTGCAGCCTATATAACGCAATAAGCTGTATAACTCGGGGCCCTTTTTGGTGTTATATCGGCTGTAGAAGCGCTTCTACAGCCTTTGTACGGCTTCGTATACAGCTTTAAGTTTAAAAATGAACCTAAATGCAGCCTATATACAGCTTAACGTGCTACTTGGGAAGGCATCAATATTTAGAGTGCTTTGTTATCCGTATAGCATGACCAGGGCATATTTGCAAGTTGGCCGGTTACCCCATATTTCAAGCCAGAACATAACAATGACGACTATTGACTTTCTGGCGGCAATAACAGCTTCAACACTATAATACCAGTAACTCGCTAGGTAAACCCGTACTTTAGGACTCAAATACATTTTTTTATATCATAAGATAGCAAACAAGCAAATGGTCTCCTGATGGAAAGAGTCAACCATCGCCTATAGTCACCAAAGGTGTTAATGGTGCTTTGCTATCTTGTGGCGAGGTCTAGTACCACATGCATAGGTTTACCGGCTACCTTACCCTCCAAACCGGAACACGACAGTGACAAGCACTGACGCTATTGCGGCAGGAATAAGGCGGTGTAAGTAAGGTGGTGGTACCGGACCTGGGCGAGACAATGCAGAACTCTACCACCTAGTAGCCACGATGGTAGTGACTCGTATAGGCAATCGGTCATCTTTAACGACCTGCCTGGCAAAACGGCAGTTGACCTATGCTTCAAAGGAGCCCAGGACCAAACGGGGAACTATACAAATGCTATGTAATCATGTAACTATATCAAGGTAAGGCGGTTGTACCAGACCTGGGCGAGCCAATGCAGAACTCTACCACTTAGTAAAAACTTAAAACCTAAACTCTGGTTGAGCAGAGTGCTGGCCCAAAAAGTCTGGTGACGCAGTTGACCCATAAAATCAACTGTAATGGTCATTTCGAAAAAAAGTTACTTCTTAATATTGATTAAGGTCAGCTTACTTTAAACTATTTTTTTAAATGATTTTACTATTTTCAAATGTATTTGAAAATTATTTAAATAGTTTGGTGCAAGCGGACCTAAGTATTTGGTTTTATCGTATTCTAGATTAAGTTAATATTTTTAACTAGTAGACACCGGCTCTCCAACTATCTCCGTCCATACTTTCATCAAAATCGGTACAGCTGTTTAGCCTTTAAAGATAGACAGACAGATACACAGACATATAAACTTACGCGTTTATAATATTTGTATGGATAAATGCACTTGCATATGATTTGAGATGCTTGACCTGTTATCTCAGTTTATAAAATGCTGCTATGCTTTACCTGTTTTAATGTGGACGACATGAACATTTAGTGTAAACAACGGTGAGGTGTTAGCGTAGTGGAAGCCACAAGTCGCATCAGCCCAGGTACCGAGTTCACAAGCTATATGACTTAAACGCGGCGTGACGCGGCTACGATCAACGCTTAACTTAAATCGGGTGGAATATGGCAGAAGCGTTAGCGAGTTTAGCGAAATCATAGTTTTTAATGTATTTTCCATTTAAATATATTATTCGCCGTGTTGGTCCCGGCCTCCTTTGTAGAATAGGCCAACTGCCGTTCTGCCAGGCAGGTCGTAAAAGGCGACCGATTGGCTATCGAGTCACTGCCATCGTGGCTACTAGGTGGTAGAGTTCTGCATTGTCTCGCCCGGGTCTGGTACCACCGCCTTACCTATTCCTGCCGCAATAGCGTCAGTGCTTGTCGCTGTCGTGTTCCGGTTTAGAGGGTAAGGTAGCCGGTAAACTTATGCATGTGGCATTAGACCTCGCCACAAGATAGCAACGCACCATTAACATCTTTGGTGTCTATAGGCGATGGTTGACTCTTTCCACCAGGAGACCCATCTGCTTGTTTGCTATCTTATTACATAAAAAAAAAAGTTTTAAAATATAGGAGCGTCAAGAAAACCACCAAGGTCTATGGTGATGCATTTCATTTTATACAAGTGCGTAGATGCTGTGGCGTGAGGAGCTCTATTAAGTCATACTTTTTTCCAAATGAATTAACTATGAATCCTTGTGGTAATCACTTTTTGAACGTCGGTTTTTAGGTATAATTACATTATAAATAAATAAAGACATTATCGATACATACTTATAGACATACTATACACCCATCTCTTAACAATTTTAAATAAAAGGAATAAAAACATTTCAACTATTCGTAGTAATATATTAGTGGTTATAATGAGTTTGTAAGTTACGAGAATTTTAATCAAGCAGCATGAAGGACAAGCGTCGAGTTAAAAAATTAAGAAGTAGCAATAAGATGTTAAACGCTGAAACATAATATGAGAAGATACATTTATATTCAAGTTAGATTTTATATCCGTAGGTTTGTTTCAAACAACCGATTAAGAAAAAACTGTAAGGTTGGTACTTGCTTACTACACTGTTATAACTCTGATCTTAAAACACGTCGTTTCTGTAACGTTTAAAACACTGCTCATTGGTCGCCAAATTTATTCAATCTTTATCTTTTTCAATGCTGTCGTTTCTATCTTTCTCAATGCTGTCGTTTCTACAAATCTTCTGAAAGTGTGGATCTTTCTTTCTTTCTGTGCTAACCTTCATCTTAGATTTTTTTCTGCATTCTGCAACTGTTTCGTATCATAATTTTTACATCATAATTATTAATCACTCAAATTCCAGATCTATATGTTTGCTTATTATAAAAAATATAAGTAAGATTTGATTTTATCACAAAATTTTAATTCAATAAGACTAGGTTATTTCAAGTATTTATCCACTAAAAGTATTTTAGATCAATACTAATTGGGGCTTTGTTAGTCGTTAAATTATGTATTCAATTATTATCAATGAGGCCAAGACTGACATAACATGATCAAATAAGTCGAGTGCTGTCTTTAGATAGTCGAGTCTGAAACCGGCGCATTTGCATGAAAGTTATGAATGTGGAAGCAAGACAAATCTGTCCGAATTGTGATGTATAGCAATCAGTTTTCACTGCCTAGTTCACGAGGGATTCGGCGTGAAGATATAGATGCAAGTAACTAAAACGGAAAACAATTAAAAATGTGTATTTACCGCCCCGCTTAAGACTTGGCGCCATTCTCTCGCTCGATCGTTGATAAATTCTATCAATAACAGAGGCGCGAGCCGTCGGGTGCTTTCAATAGTGTTTACCCCTTCAAGTGTGAAATAAGACGTTTAGTTAAACTTGACTCGCGCTCCTCTGTCACTGTTTATTATCGCCAGTTAAATAACGTTATTCTATTCTCATTTTCTAGAGAACTCTTATAATAAGAGGTTTTTTCAAAGAATATTTAAAAGGTAAATTGATGTGGCTCAGAATCAATACTAACTAAGGAGATTTTCTATACCTACTTAATATTCTAAAGAGGTAAAGTTTGTTAGTTTGTTACTTTGTTTAAGGGAAGTAATCATTGGATCTACTGAAATTTTGTCATCGTGGTCTTGAACATTTGTGTGCTTTGAAAATATAGTATGTTGCCGGTTGCGTTAGCAATCCAAGCGGTAAAAATAAAAATGTTATGTTAAAATTCTGTGGCTCAAGATTTAACATTCGCGCTACACTAAGGACATAGGACAAGTTTGCAAAGTAAATATCGCGGCCAACAAGATCGTGACCGTGCTGTCGTCGCTTCGATTCCCGGCAGGTGCTACAAGTTCTAATGTTCGTCGATAAAACTAAAATAACAGTATGTTAATGTCAGGAGGCTTGAGGACGCTGAGGATTTGTGTTAGTGCAATGAATTTGAGATAGCGTTAAGTCAATGTTTAATGCTATGGGTGCTATTGCAGAAATACACATTTTAAACGCCGTAACACTGCAGCAAATACGAATCCCCTGTAGTCTTACTGTTTCTGGAACTCAGAAAAACAATTTTCTGGATTAGATCTTCACCAAATTTATATGAGACAACATTTTTATATGGGACTATATTATTTTTTTGTTTGGGAGGGAGGTACATTTACCTCCCTCCCAAACAAAAAATAATATTTCAAATCTGTTACAAAATGATCGATTTCTGATATAACAAACAAAAGAAATATAACAGTTAAAATACTTCTCCTTTTTTGGAAATTCAGTTTAATCGAACTAGACAATCCGAATTGAACTGGGCAAGTTCAGTTTAGATCCGTTTACGAAGGTTACACTCTGATCGTTGACACAAGTAGAAAGTTTGACATAATTTGAATATTTTTTAATGATTGCAATAATAGTCTATCCTTACCTACTATATAAATCTACGTCTTGCACTTTAACTTTTTTGTCAAATTTCATGGTAACTTTTTGTTTTATGACTTAATAGCATCAGTTTTGTCATTTTGTTAATGTTAATTTTTCAACCGAGGAAAAACGGATGCTATCAGTTTGGCATGTATACTTATTTAATATTGTTGGAATCTGTTTAGACGTCCAAGCACGTGTACTAAAATTTATAAGTGAAAATTTTACAAAATTTATAAGTATGTAAAACCAAAAATCCATATGGAGATAATTCTTTTTGATTTAAAAGTCAGATATACTAACTTGGGGAACAGCCTAAGTTTCATTTCAATTCACTGATTTTGAATCAGTAGCTTTTGAGAAATGATTATACTTAGTTGACATTTAATAAGCTGTTTAAATTTATAAATTACCTACTATATTTTTGTTACTATACTTTATGAGTCGCCTCTATGGTCTAGTGGTCCAGCGTTGGCGTCGACCACATGAGGTCCCGGGTTCGATTCCCAGGTCGGGCACATAAAAAAAGTGTTTTTTCAGTTTTCTGAGAAACACAAAGTTGCCCGGGATTGGAAAGTGCCCGGTTGGCGATAGGCTTGCCACCTATCACATTGTGGGACCAAGTATCTTCGGCTAATCGTGGGTGCATTTGTTGTACCTCTGCCTACCCCTTCGGGGATATGGGCGTGAAGATACTATACTTTATCTAACCGCTCAGTTAGTTGCAGGGTTAGCGGCCTACGTTCCTGATAAATGGGGTTCAGGTTCGATTCCTGACAGGGACAGGCAAATGTATGACAATCATATCTACATTTTGGTATTTCTAGGTTTGGTTCTTTATTAAGTATATTTTAGTACCTAGGTATATATGTATTTCTACGTATTAGTATTGTTGACTACAACATACGAGCAAATAATTTGCTTACTTTGATGTTAGATCAATTCGTGTAATCTGAGCATCGATATTTATTTATTACTAGCTGCAGCGTCCAGCCCGCTGCATTATAAAAGTTTTTAGTGAATCCCGCGGGATCACCAAACTTTTCCGGGATAAAAAATAGCCTATGTGTTATTCTGGGTCTTCAGCTATCTACAAACCAAATTTCATCGTAATAGATTCAGTAGTATTTGCGTGAAAGAGTAACAAACATCCATACATACATACTCACAAGCTAGCGAGGGATTAGCCTAAAGTTTTTGGCTAATCCCGTAGGTACATCTAATTTTTCCTGAATAAAAAGTAGCCTATGTGTTATTCCAGGTCATCATCTACCCATGTGCCTAATTTCATTCAAACTCGTTCAGTAGTTTTTGCGTGATTGAGTAACAAACATCCATCCGAACATCCATCTATCCAAACATCCAAACTTTCGCATTTATAATATTAACATAGATGCAGTGGCTGAGATATTGGATGAATGTTTGTATGAAAAATTATATTAACGACATGTTAACCTACTCGCGGTGAAGCTGGTGTATTGGGGCTATTCGGCACGCAAGTGTTTCGGTCCGCGGGCCGAAACGCCTAAACGCATTTTATTAATTAGGCTTTTCGGCCCACAAACAAATAGTAGGCCGAATCGCCCCATTTAAAAATAATTCGTCAGAAATTTTTTAAATTGTGTTTGTTACTAAGTAGATACAATCGCAATCCAAAGTTTTGTTTTCATTAATTTAAATTTAATACTACTTTAAAAATGTGTTTATATATAAACTAAAGAATGGGTTATGAACTATCTACTAGTTTCCCGTTTTGGTCCAGGCTAATGCGGGCAGGTCTTTTGAAATGCATAATTAAACTACGTGGCATTATGTTTATTGTAGTGTTTTTATAAATGTATTCCTGCTTATATTATATACAATATACCTATATAATTAAAACTTTATTTTGAGATAATATATTGCAATTTCATTTCTCAAAATTCTGTATCCAACTGTACTTAAATATTTTAAATTATTAATATGGGGACGAAACGTGCTATAATAATAAAAACATTGGGCGTTTCGGCCCGCGGGACGAATCGCCCAATTCGAAAGGCACTATTAGGCATTTCGGTCCGCGCGTCGAAACACATGCGGGCCAAAACGCCCCAATACCCGAAGCTGCGCGGTCAACTAGTATTTGAAATATTTGAAAGTCTGTCGGCCGACTAGTATTGAACGAATTTAAAGTGTAACAATTCTATCTTCAAGTTTAACGTCAAACTGGTAGTTCTTACACTAAAAAGGTGTAGTCTTGATAAATGTAATGACATAATAATTCAGTTGATAGCCCGAGGGCGGTTCCACATACATCATTGCGGGAAATGTCGAGCCACGACTCGGGCGCTCGTGATAGTTCAATTTGATACCTTAAATCGCACGATAATATCTAACCACTAATTAATAAGATGTCACTTTCTTACCCTGAGTTATGTTTGCCATTGCGCTAGGTACGTTGCAGTGTAGGCAGAGTAAACCGAAAGTAGGGAGGTTCTCCCGTATCAATGATTTAAGTGTTCAGAGTGCTGTGAGTTTTTCTTTTCGCATTCGATCGTGAGCGCGTTTCGAGTTTACTAGGAATTTTTATGTGATTTGTACAGCGCCACCTAGTGGTAAACTGGTTTCTCACGTTTACCACTAGGTGGCGCTGTACAAATCACATACAAATTCCTAGTAAACTCCAAACGCGCTCACGATCGAATGCGAAAAGAAAAACTCACACTTAGCACTTAGTACTTGCAATAGAGGAGTGTGCTTAATGCCCTAAATTAGATAGATTTAGTATGGACGTTCTGAACTTAATGCACAAAAGTATTTTGTGCATTACGTACAAAGGGGAGAGTGCTGCAATTGTGCGAAAATTCTTTTAGGCTAATTTTTGCATAACCGTGCACGTTATCTATACATATAATAAAATCGTAGGAAAGTCAAAACTGTACATTGAATATTATTTTTAAAGAATACTAGGGGGCCAAAAATATAGTTTCTACAATTTTTGTCTGTTTGTCTATATATATGTCCGGAGTAAACTCAAAAAGTACTGCATGGTATTACTTCAAATTTTGCATGAATATGACTAACAGGTCGGGTCAACATATAGGCTACATATTATCACGCTATCACTTACTGGGGAGGAACTGTGCAGAGTAAACAAAGTCCGCTTGTATGAAGTCGCGGGCAACAGCTAGTTATAGATTTTTAAAATAAATTTCCTTTTATTGATTTAGGCGTTATTTTGTAAATATTCGTAATTTTTAATTACTTAAAATAATTAAATTTGCTATTTTCCGCGAACTGTTTTATGTGACTTTCGCGATTTATAATTGGATAAAACTCAAAGATGGTCCGGACAAAACGAAGACCTCAGCGGCACAATTATCCATCCATATCCACCACACTTTCGCCCACATCGCCAAAAACACAAAAGCACACAACTTATGCACTCAACGCACGTTTCACTTTGAAACAAAAGAATCTGTAGCAACAAACACTACCTGACTCAACGCGAGTGTAATACTGGTTTGCGCCACGATTTCAACGCTCTTAGGCCCCGGTTACACTTTGATTATTATTTATTAAGCAAAAAATATGTGTAAACGGTGTAGCGTAGTAAAGTGAATAGACCCTGATTACTAATAACTCGCATTAATCAACGGCTGTCTACATGTGTTTTCTGCTTAATACTAAGCATCTGCATTAGATACTAGCACTCACACAAATCAAAGTGTAATCGGGGCCTTATATCAATTAGTTCGACTTCTCAATATAACTAATCAAAACATTGCGTAATAAGGGTGCATTTGTTAAATTTTTCTGTTCGTTTAACAATACGATTGAGTTGTCATTATGTTGTATGATTTCAAGTTGTTCTAATATACTTCAATCAATAAGTTCAATCTTTTGTCACATGTATAAATTATTCCAAAAAATGATTCGCTGTTATAGTATGCCCGGTTTCTTTAAGGAGTTTTACAAAATGAGACTTATCGGCATGTTTAAGGGCGGGTATATGTTCCTTATAACGTGACCCGAAGCTTCGTTCGGTTGGACCGATATACACGCTACTACATTCGAAACAAAGTAACTTACAAACTTCATATTTATTTTTATTATGTGTTTTTTTCCTTTTCATTGCAAAATATGCAATATTAAAACTTAATAATGTCAAAGTTATATTTAATTCCTTACTAAAGATATCGTTAAATCCAGGTTTTGTTAACCGGTTAATTTTCAAATCTGAATTAGCGCGAATACATAAGGAGCGCGTTTGGTTCGATCAAAAATATCGGTTTCGTTATGAAGTAAAATTGTGGTTTTTTAAAGTTTTTTGATGCCCGCTGCTCCCAATTTTCGGACGCACTGTTTATAGATACGCTCCAAGCGAAACTTGTTAAAAACCGCTAAAAATATAGTGACCGGTATTTTTAACCGGTTCCAAGCTCTGGTTTCGGGATTCGAAAATCGAACCTCAAGGCATGCAGCCGAATATGTTAATCACCAGCCCAATGTGGTAATTTCAATAAATACAGGATTCCATGCATTAACAAGGTCTCACGATTTATCTGTCCACAAGGTTATAAAACTATATCACGGCTTATCAATTTTATTACCCGACTAACTATATGGTTGATCCAATTTCTGAGCTTAACGGTATGTTTGTATAAAATTTATTTCAAACCGTAAAGGATAATTCACCTGATTTGGTATATATTTAAAAAACTCATTGATAAGTCTCCATTATTGATCTTACTTGAAAAAAGTTATTAATAATGTAAAAACACTAGTGACCTGCCCGCGGTTTCACCCGCGTAGCTTTTGTTGCCGTGGGAATATCGGAAAGGTTTATATACTAAAACCTTCCAAGAATTAATCTATCTATTAAAAAAACCGTATCAAAATCCGTTACGTAGTTTCAAAGATTTAAGCATACATAGGGACATAGGGACAAACAACGAAAGCGACTTTTTTATACTATGTAGTGATTATTAGATTCGCATGCACAAATAATCTATTTAAAAACTTTTTTATTAAATATAACCGTTCTCGTCTCTGTAGTCTAGTGGTCTGGTGATATTTAAAAAAGCGTTTTTTTAGTTTTCTGATATAAACAACGTTGCTCCGGATTGCATAAGTAATTGGTTGGCAATAGGCATGCCACCAATCATATTGTGGGACAAAGTCTATCTTCGGCTAAACGTGAGTGCACTAGTTGTACTTCTGCTTACGTCTTCGGGTATATGGGCGTGAAGATACTTGGTATATACATAGTAAAAGTAATTTAAAAAGTATTTAAATAATTTGATACAAGCAGAACTTAATATTTATTTATTTATCTAACCTTATCCAACCACTCTGGGTACGGTATCGTCGTCGACCTCACTGCTTACACACCCAATGCCATCAAGCCGTGCACTTCGAGCATCGGCCCGCAGTTCGAGACGGACGGACCAAGCGAACGTCTAACTCACCCTGAGGAAGGACCTCATATAGGTCAGAAACTCATCGGAACCTACTCCGATAAAAACGTGAGTGCAGCCGTTTTTAATTATTTAATTTATTTATTATATCATCAAATTCTAATTATATTTGCAATAATCAAGCAGATGGCTCTTTTGATGGAAAAATACAATCATCACCTAGGCATGTACATCAAATATATTATTGGTGCGTTGCTATCCGTGTGGTAAAATGGTAATATTACGTGTTTCTTTTACCGGCTTTTTAACGGCTAAACCGATTTGGATGAAATTCATTCAAAAAGTACACTTATTATCCCGGAAAATTATGTTGTTCGCGTGAGATTTACCAAAAACCAAAAAAAAAATAGAAGAAGAAATTATGATATTTAATTTGCAAATTTCCGCGAAATGTAATATGGAACTCCCGTGATGCAACAGAAATGAAAGGTAGTGTAAGGAATAGGGAAAACTATCCAAAGTCTGCAATTATAGAAGACCACAGTCTACCCACTTCTACGACACTTTCTTCCACGTCAGAAGCAAAGGCAGTAACACACAAGTTATGAACTCAACGCACGTTTCACTTCGCGACCGAAGCATCTTCAGGAGAGTCGAATAGCACTTCAGTCTATGAAGGGTGAAGCATTAATGATGATATGATATTAATGCCTCACCCTTCATAGAGTGAAGTTCCTTACACTACCTTTCATTTCTGCAACAGAATCCATATCACATCACGACAGTTCTATATAACATTTCGCGGAAATTTGCAAATTAAATACCATAATTTAGTCTTTAAATTATGGATTTCCGCAAAGTAACGCCTGAATCTGTTAAATATCTTAAAAATATAGTATCCAGTGGGCTTATACTGGTTTTAGTAGATTAACCAATTCAAAAATAAATCTACTTGTAATTTACTTATCGTTTAAAAAATGTACGCAGTTATACAAACAAAATTATTTTTTTTCTACTTATTATGTTACGAGTAGTATATTTTATTGATTCAGGCGTTACTTTGCGGAAATCCATTATTAAAAGGTGAAATTAATTAAATTTGCTATTATCCGCGAACTTATTTCACCTTTTTACGAGTAGTACTTTTTTTTGTATATCATAAGATGGGCCTCCTGATGAAGAGTCAACCATCGCCTATAGACCAGAGATTTTAATTGCGCATTGCTATCTTGTGGCGAGGTCTAATGATACATGCATAAGTTTATCGGCTACCTTACCCTCCGAACCGGAACTCGACAGTAGCAAGCACTGACGCTATTACGACAGGAATAGGTAAGGCGGTGGTACCAGACCCGGGTGAGACAATGCAAAACTCTACCACCTAGTAAAAACTTAATAATTAAAATTATCTTTTGTATTTTAATTTATGAATTATAAGATAGTAAACGACAGGACGAAAAAGGATTTGATAGACAAGAGACATTTTGCCCAATTTATTTTTTATTTTTTACTTCTGTAAGTTAAAAACATAATTTTTGGACCTCATTAAAAAGATAAAAGCTACTTATTCTTGTTACCTTATTATTTTATCTTATTTCGTAACTATGATAAGATAATGAGGGATTCGCTTGGATGGAACACAAACAAAAACGTAATCTGAAAAAAAGGATCAAGCTCGTTATAAACTTGAACAGATGTTTGAGGTAGTTCCTTTTCTTACATCATTAGATTGCAAACAAGCAAATGGCTCTCTTGAAGAAAAGAGACAATTATCGCCTATAGATATCAAAGATGTTAATGATGCGTTTCCGTCCTTGTTCCTGGGTCTTAATTCCACATGCTTAAGTTTACTAGCTATATAACCCTCCAAATCGGAACATGACAGTGACAAGCACTCGCGCTGTTTCACCAGGAATATGTAAGGAGGTAGTACCAGACCCGGGCGAGACACTGCAGTACTCTACCACTTAGCAATCACTATGGTAATCGTTCACATTTTATGTACTGCCTGGCACAGAATGACGAATGTACTCTTCAAAAAGGGCTCGTATCATCGCAGGGGAAAATAGTTGTTGAGTTAAAATTTACTAACGGGTTTAAAAAAGTAACACATTGAAATAAAACCAAATGACTATTTTTTTACATTTCATTTATTATTTTTATAAAATTTTTATACATTTATGATGAACAAAAAATTATTTAAACAACACTTACTCTTAAATAACTCTGTAGCAATGGCTATTTTAAATAATAAATTTGCCTTATAAACAGCACTTGATATTTACTATAATTCTTGTTTTATATGCATCTATTTCCACGTACATAAATTTACCAACTACTTTACCCTCCAAACTTGAAAATAACAATCACAAGCACTGTCGTATTGCGACAGGAGTATGTAAAGTAATGATACTAAGTTCGGGAAAGACATGGTGGTTATCTGCCACCCAAAGTTGCCAGTTATTGACACGCTCGCCTTTTATAAGGCAGGAAGGAAGATAGGCTATTCTTAGAAAAAGTGCAGACTAACATGTAGACAAGGTACTACCTAAAACATCAGTTCAATTTTATAAGAAACTTTTTTGTTCAGATTTATGTTTTTTTTATTCTATTCAAATGGATCCCTTATTATCTTATCACAGTTACGATAAGATAACATAATAAGATAACAAGAATAAGTAGCTTTAATATTATTAATGAGGTCCGAAAATGATGTTTTAATTTACAGAAGAAAAATAAAACTACAGACTGGGGAAAGTGTCCGCATTTGTCTATCAGATCATTTTTCTTCCTGCCGCTGTGATTTTTCTGGGCAATTTGAGAGATCAATCTTGACGTCGTTGTCTTGTGGGATTATTTCTAGGGGAGAAGGAGGCTGAGGGGGCACCTGTGGAGTTACTTGTTGCGCCATTGACAGGTTTTAACGATGATCTAATTTGGATGGCTTTATGGAAAATGCTAGAAGCGGTTAAGGTTTTAAAAATAAAATGGTATTATAGTGTGATGTTAATTTTGAAAGATTTAACCGCAAGTCGTTGCATTTTTCTCATTCCAAATTAAGAAGGTTACGTTCGTGTCTTCTTTAGTTACTAAGACCTAAAATACTTAACACAATTATGATATCTCAAAACATATTTATTTCTGCCTTCTTCCTATTTTTTGGCCTGTGCTCCAGGACACCGTTTCCCTTACAGGATTGTGGTCTTGATTATATTCCATCGCGTTCCGAATTATTGAGTTTGAGTTTGACATTGAAAATATATTTCAGTATAAACAATTACTATATTATCTATAATATATAAACAAGTATTAGTATTATCTTCTGGTTCCGGTCATATGTACTTTGGATGTTTCCTAAGCAGCTTGGGATAAAACGAATTGATACAATTTAATCATTAAGTATTTTTAACTATGACTGCTTGAATAACGTCAGCCTTAAATCTACTACATATTTTATACACCTGTGATTTCAGCAGTACATCCGTCAAAAGTACATAATAACTGTCTTAAAATTAAACTACAAAAACGCATGACATACAATTTTGTCCTGCTCCATCATCAGATTCTGGTTGTTGTCTTTCTATAAACTTCATTAAAATCCTTCCAATGAGCCCAAACATGAAAGTGTGGCTGTAAGATTTAGGAATTAGGTTTTTATCTCACAGGTTAGCAAATACATAGATGGATCTCGTGATAGAGAGATATACCCATGACCTATAGACAAATTGAGAGAAAAAAAAATAGTAATAATCTGAAGGATAACTAGTATTTAGGTACCCGACGAATTATACACATAAAACATCACGAGACAAAATATATTTTCTGCTGGTTTTAATGTAGTGAGATATGTTAAGTCTTCTGTTTATAATAAAATGTTTAGTAGATAAAGGGAATCGTAAATATACGGAGCGAACAGGCTAACGGTGTACGGCTGAGCCGATGTCGACGACGACATGACGTATAATAGCGTAATAAATATCGGAGACGTTTGACTGTTTCGCGTGCGTTCACGGTGCTATATGCATCCCTTCACATTTGTTTTCTGGACTAACTTGCAAACGAACGTATTTTACCTTTATATATATTTTCAATGTGTGTGCATAAATATTCTCAAAAACTCGTATTTATTTAAACTCTTTGTTACACAAAGTATACATATTGAGCGCATCACAGTTTATAACATTGCATTTTGCGACGACTGAAATAAGTATCTTAAGTTTTCGGTATGCCTCGTAATAATCCGGGCCCCTATTAAAGAAGAAACCATGTGCTCCTCCCTGGCAGGCAGTATGAAAAGGCGAACGACTGGGTCAATATGTCACTATAACTGTGATTCCTAAAAGTTAGTTCGGCAACGTCTCGCTCTTGTTTTGTACCAACGCTTTATCTATTCCTGCCGCAATAGCTTCATTGCTTGTTACTGTCTTGTTCTCGTTTGGAGGGAAAGGTATCCGTTAAACTTGCATGCATGAGGCATTAACATCCCGCCACTCGGATAGCAATGCACCGATACCATCTTTTGTGTGTATAGGCGATTGTACTTTCCATCAGGGAAGCGATCGGTTTGTTCGCTATCCTGTAATAAAAATATATTTATGGAATTTCTATTAAGCGTTTTGAAAAAGATCAATGCTTGTACTAGGAAAGACCTCTGCTATATTGAGTAATATTACTAGCAATGTTACAAACAATTGTCCATTTTGTTTCGAATTTAGTTACTCGTACAAATTATTTTATGGGCCATTCACTGCTGGATTGCAAAACAAGATAGCATTAACTTCCTAATAAGTACACCGCAATATAATGAAATCCCAGGGATGATTACAGGGATCTCGTAACACGATTTATGGCTGGTAAACGGTGTTGGGAGTCGAACGCGCGTACGCATCGATAAAACGTCGCCATTATCTTGCGCGGGAGTTGAGGTATGGGATGCACTTGGCTCAAATTGATATTCGCCTTTGTATCTCGCAATTTATAGTTTATGATAGGATAAATATATGCTACTTAACGGATTAGGTTAGGGCTTAAAATATGAGTAGATAATCCTGGTTTGTTTTTTATTTTGAAAGAGATTGTTACTTTTTGATTATCTATTTTAGATTTATAATTGACTAACTCATTTAATTAAAGGACGTGTCACTCAATTATCATGTTTTTTTTTGGGTTCACCCGAGTGAAAGAATAACTTCCGAATAAATCAACTGATTTTAATCTTTGACGCAGGTATATGCGAAATTCGACAAAGTTTGTTTTAAGGAAAACGGCTAAAAAAATGTTAGGTTAATCGATACATTAGTGTGGAAATTATTAAAAAAAGTATATTAGATTTTTTTTCAAAATCGACTGGGCCAAATAAGATCAAACAGGTTCATAGAGTATATAAATTAAACATGTGAAAAACGGCTCCTTAAAAAGAAAGCAGAGATATAGCTCTTTTGATCATAAGAGCTATATCACTCTTTTAGCTCATTTCGATCATCTAGAGAACTAGTGTCTTCATCTCTTTGGAATCGTTCAATGTTATGACTGCATGTGTCGCGTCGCTAAGCCGTAAGCGACTAGTTAATTCTATGGGATACGCGTCGCTAAGCGATTAGTTCATTCGATGAACTAGTCGCTTAGTGACGCGTGTGCGACACGCGTAGTCCGCGTATGTTACCGTTCTCTATTCATCGATGATCAGAGAAACTCGTGCCTACTACGACGCGCTGTGGGCTGCGCTTGGCCAGCTAGCGATTCAAAGAGCTGATTGAGCTGTTGGACTATTAACTATGCGACTGAGCTAATTGGGAGCTAGATTGTAATCAAGAGCTAGTTTATTTGTATCTCTCATTCAAGAGCTACCTTAGTCTAATATAAACAGACACATACATAGACCTACAGAAAAGCTTCTTAAGAGCTCAAAACCCGAAATTCGGATGAAATTTCGATTTTTAAAAATGGAGATCAAAATATAATTAACTTTCTTATGTGTGACTTAATATAGAAACAATATTTTTTTATATCATAGAATCTAGCAAAGAAGTAGATTTTTTTTCATATAGAACAAATTTATACAATATATACACACGGTTTTGCTAATCACAGCATCATCGGGGATGTTTTGTATATCCCCTCATATAAAATAATGTAAAATATAAGTGGACTGGTAGTACAAGTGAGTTTATATTTTGTAATACCTATTTTCTTATGTTAATATTACATGCAGACAGTTTTAACGCAAAGCCCTCATGTTGCGCACCCCTAGTCATGTAAAAAGCAGTAAAACACTGGGCGTTCTCCCCAGTGTATCACTCACCTTACAAGCGCTCTTATTACGCTAGCGTAGCTGTCCATTACGCGAAGACACGAAGGTGCGTCTTATCGTTAATTACCGCTCGGTTTACCGATCACCGTGATTTACCGGCCCTGTGCTCTATGGGATATAGTTTCACTTATTCAATTAACTACGAAGCATCGATAATTTATAGCATCGGGCGTTACTTGCGGAAACAAATTTGAGTAAGATATTGATTCCGATGATATTTAAAATATTTTACACCGTGTTGGTCCAAGTCCCTTTGAAGAATGGACCATTTGCCGTTCAACCAGGCTGATAGTAAGAGGTGAACGATTGTCTATGCAAGACACTGCTATGAAAAACATAGCTTTGCGCGTTCACGGCTAAAAAGACACACTTTCTCAACCAAATCATCTCATTTTGGGAATACTTTTATGACAGCTTCAGCCAGTATCGGAACACCGGAAGTCGACATATCGAATAACGTTCAGTTCCATGGTCTTTTGGAAGGAAAGGCAAAACTAGTCTTCAAAAAGCTCAGTGTACTCAGTACTTGTTGCCGGCCCATCGCCTCCAATGTTATAAGGCAAAAATTCGACTTAACAGGAAGTACTGTTCTCATCTATGGGCCAGAGCTCCCCAGTACCAGCTTCTTCCACTTGATCGCATTCAATGTAAAGCGGTTCGAGTCGTTGACGACCGGCCTATTTTTTTAAATTATAAGATAGCAAACAAGCACATGGGTCTCCTGATGGAAAGAGTCAACCATTGCCTATAGACACCAAAGATGTTAATGGTGCTATCTTGTGGCTAACTTCCCCCCTTGTTTCCCCCCTCTTTTGTATAAAAAGCAAAAAATTGTTCTATTAAATTAGTTCGCGTGGTAGTAGCAATGTTATTTCAGTTGGATTTTACGATGCAGCACAAAAACTCATAATAATCATAGAAAAGGTTTCTATTTCGCCTCTTGAGTATACTCAAGTTTTTTCGACCACTTTTTAATCACTCCGTTTATGTGACTCTTCTATAGTGCCATTGAAAGGGTAACATCAAATGTAATGAATCCAGCGGCGACCTGTTAGTCAAAGAAAGCCCCAGCGCGCAATATTAACCTCGTCCATGTTTTGATTATTTTAGGGAAATAGGATAGACGAGATGTTTGGTATTTCTACTGGGCAAGTCATACGCAAATGTGTAAGTGCTATATTGGTATTAATGTTTTGCATACCCTTGATATCATGTTAAACGTGTGTACAATTAACATTCTACCAATTTCTATTATGTTTAATATATATATTATATGTATATATATTAAACGTAGAGGAGAAGGAGGAGGCCTTCACCTCAGGGGTTTTCAAATAAATATTATGTTTTTTCAATGGAATTCGTTAAATGTTAAAAAGAGAAATATAAGGGTTTTTTATTTTTTTACGTTAAGTAGCATATACTTTTTCTATTTTATATGATTATATATAATTGGTATAGCTTAGGCTATTGCTTCGTGCCCGCAATGTCGATGCGTTTCGTGACACCTGCACATATTACCTGTACCCGTTCAGAGAGACAGGGAGAAGTATATGATCCTAAAATGAAGTTATATTAAAACTCATTAAATAGTACATGTCAGTAATGAAAATAAATACAGCGTAACCACGTGCATGGATAATATATATAGGTTTAAAAAAATAAATAACAAAAGAAATTTAAATGATAAAAATCGAGTATGATAAGCTAATAATAATAATAGCTTAAACGAAAAATGTTATTCAAAGACAGTTTGTCTCTAAAGCTTATGCCGAATTAAGCGCGAATAAAAAAAACATTGAAACGTCATCAGCGTTCATTTCCGCGTCAACCGTCTCCCAAACAAAGCCTCAATAGAAACGACCAAGACAATGGGACTTTATCCGAAGATTTCGTCTGAATGGAGGTGGGTAATGAAATGGCCGATCGTTTTGAGATTAAACTTCAAGCACGAATCCATTTCACATTTTTTGTTGTTTTTTTTCTTTTCTAATTTGATCGAAGACTGTTAATGAGAATGAATACGCTTTTGTGTAATTCGACTTGGTAATTTAAAAAAATATTACCTCAATACTTGTTATTTATTAATGTGTATGTACAAAAACAATTTATACTAGCCTTGAAGTCTATATTTAGGTTAACTGAAGCGTAACTTACTCAAAGATTTAATTAATTTAACTTGCGATCTTTTGGTGGAAACTTGACCTTTTGTATTTTTTAATTTAACATTAATAGACCTATCTAATATTAAATCAAGAAAAATTCTACGATAGACAAACTATGACTCAGTTGTCATAGGCTATATTATAATCTCTTTTAAGTTTGGCAACCATTAATAACGGAGACTTCAAAAGAACTCAGGTGTACTGTTAGTTCACATTTAATTGTTAATTGTTGGTTTCGCCAATAACAGAATCACCAAAGATGTTTGTTTTACCTAATTAACGAAACAGTTACAATATTTTTTAATACTAGTGGATATAACTAGCATCATCAGGAATGAATCTAACTTATGTGATAATTCAGATAATCGTAACAATTCAGTTGAATTAAGTGACCATGGAAAGTAGGACACTGTTTTGTACTTTTGTATAAATTATACATGCGAAAGTATGTTTCTCTGTGTGTTTCGTTTTTACGACTAAACCAATGAACCGATTTGATCAGCCTAAAGGGCTGTAAAAGTGTATGTAAGTTTGTACGAAAACCCATAATATCGGCAACATGCTAGTCTACTCGTGAGCGAAGATACGCAAGTTAGCTACTAGCTAGTAGTTTTACAAAAACGATGATCTTAGAAGAAAGAACAACAAAAATGAAACCGATGAGACATTTAAGTTACTTGATATTGTTATTATTTCATAATTTTGGATTAAGGTGTAAAGTTTGTTACTAGGGTATGGGAAGTCTCGACAGTTTCAAAGTCCCGGGTTCAAGACTTAAAGACTTCAAGACTTCTAACAATAAAATTAAAAGAATTAAACTGAGCTAATTTCTAGGAAAATGTATTATTAAATTGGCAACTTTTAGTATAAATTTAACAGAGTGATTAAAAAGGTAAAATTAATTAAATTTGCTATTATCCGCGAACTGTTCTATGTATCTTCCGTGATGGTACCGAAAAGAAAGACGTCGTTTTAATAAATAGATAAGACTCACCGATGGTTCGGATCAAAAGAAGAACCCAGCGGAACAATTATACGCTCACATCCACCGCACTTTTACAACCACGACCACTCCGGCACCAATCACAAAAGCACACAATTCATATACGCACTCAACTCTGTGCTTTTATACGCAATGTGCTGGCCACACACTGCGTATAAAAAGCGTGTCAAACACCGGCACGAATCAATCCTGGTCGCCGGCAACCCAATGAGACTATTTTCCATCTATCGCTCACCTAACTCGCGAGTCTCAGCAACCGACATCTCTGAGATCTTCAGCTCACCTTTATCAACCATTGCAGCCGGTGACTGGAACTGCAAGCATCTAGCATGGCACTCCGCCACCACCAATACCGCAGGCAGACGACTCTTCGAAGTTGCAGAACAACTTGAGCTAACTATCTGCGGGCCAGAAGCACCAACTCACTTCCCATTTAATGACATCCACTCAGCAGATGTGCTGGACATAGTTCTTCACAATGGCATACAGCAGCAGCTCCAGCTAGAGGTAATTCCAGAAGATATGGGGTCTGATCACCTCCCCGTCCTGATGATCGTGGAAGACCTACCAGCAAGACTGTCACCTCCTGCACCTCGGCAACTGGTAGATTGGCAGAAGTTCACTTCTCTTATTGAGGCGAGTACTCCCAACCAACCGGTATCTTCCCCGGATGATGTAAACGAACTAGCAGAGAGACTCACTAACAACATCCAGGTAGCACTACGAAAAGCCTCCAAACATCTCTCCACCACACGGCTCTCCAATGACCTACCACCTTATCTCTATGACAAAATCAAAAATAAGAGGGATCTACGCCGCCTCTGGCAAACAACACGTTGCCCCACATTGAAAACCACCCTAAACAGATTATCATCAGAGATAAAAGCCGACCTAGAACAAGCAGCCACCGACAGTTGGGAGACTTGCCTAATGGAAGCCGAAGAGGACTGGTCATCTCTTCACCGTCTGTGCCGTAAACTGTCTAAGAAACCACCACCCATCCGCCCTTTACAACACCAAGACGGTACGCCAAGATATCGAGCGCAAGATCGCGCCGAGATCTTCGCCGAACACCTACAGGAACAATTCAGCCCAAACCCGAATTCCGATCCTACCCTAACCTCTGAAGTTTAGAGGTATCTCTCCAGCTATTTCCAAACCATTCCAGCAGCCGTGGAAGATCCTTATACCCTTTCGCCAAGCGTGGTACGTCGGCAACTACTTTCGGCGAAACCACGCAAGGCACCAGGCGCAGATGCCATTACTAACAAAGCTCTACGTCATCTACCTTTTCGTACAGTCGCTGCCTTAACGCGGCTGTACAACGGCATTCTGCGCACTGGAGAATTCCCCCGTGTTTGGAAAACGGGTAAGGTCATTATGATCCCCAAACAAGGAAAAAACACCCTACTTCCCAATGGCTATAGACCTATTACCTTACTCCCCGCAATGTCGAAAATCTTCGAAAAACTATTACTCCGCTACCTCGAGAGATACTTCAACCCACGACCGGAACAATTCGGGTTTAGGGCTGAACACAGTACCAACCTGCAACTGTCAAGAGTACTGCATACCCTAATTGCTGCCAGAAATAAGAACGAACAAGCCATTGCAGTACTCTTGGACATGGAGAAGGCGTTTGACAGGGTATGGCACGACGGACTGCTTTATAAACTGGCCAAAGAGAACATCCCACTCCGGTTCATCAGGATAATCAAATCATTCCTAACTGACAGGAAGTTCAGAGTATCTGTTGAGGATGCCTTGTCGCAGGAGAAGACCATCAGAGCAGGAGTTCCACAGGGCAGCTGCCTCTCACCGACGCTTTATTCGGTCTACACTAATGACATACCGGTGGGAGACGGCTGTTCCCTCGCGCTCTACGCTGACGATGCAGCGTATGTGACATCCTCAATGTCAGCCAAACACGCTTGCACCAAGATGCAGAGATGCCTCGACCTTCTACCCGATTGGCTGTCTAAGTGGCGCCTGACGGCCAATGCAGGGAAGACCCAGGCCTTGAGACCCAGAACGAGGAAGCAGATACCACACCTCACACTGAACAACCAGGTGATCGAATGGTCTAAACTCGTCAAATATCTAGGAGTAACCATCGACACCGGCCTCACTATGTGTACCCACGTGAAAGACGTTGTTAACCAAACGCGAATGGCCATGGCAGCGATGCGACCCCTACTCCAATCCAGACTTCCCACCAAAATTAAACTGGGGGTGTTTAAAACATACATCCGCTCCAGACTGACCTATGCAGCCGCTACATGGTACAACCTCATTTCTCCATCATCACGCACTGCTTTACAACAACAGCAAAATGTAGCGCTGCGTAGAGTGGTAAACGCCCCCAGGTACGTCAACAATGATGTAATACACCGGGACCTCAAGATGGAACCTTTAGAAGAGTTCATCAAACAGAACGCAAGGAAGATGTACGAGCGCGCCGACTCTTCATCTCACCCTCACCTGCAAAGTATAGCACCTTGGCACTCGCGTCCTCCCGACGCGAGGCCTTTTCCCAGGGACATTTTAAATAACTAGTTACCTCCCCTCTCCCCACCCTCTCGTCAAAGTCGCCCCGCGATCGCTGGTCGGTCTTCGCCGGACTTCCCCAACGGGTCTAATCCGGTGGTGCCGACCGCTCGCGGCTGTGTGAAGAAACCGAGGGTGGGTGAGCTCTCTTTAAAGCTCTATTTCTCATATTCTCCTTTTTATCTCTTCTTCAAAAATTACCACTCTGGTATTCCAAAACCAAAACCCAATGACCTGGCCGTGTCCACGGCCAGCGCTTGAAACCATGGCAAGGGGGCCTTCAGCCCCGAGGCCATTTCCCCACTCCTTTCCCTAGGAGTGTGTGAAGACTCACGCACGGCACGAATCAGTATTACATACACTCCCGTAGAGTGAGGTAGTGTTCGTTTCTCCTGAAGATGCTTCGGTTTCGAAGTGAAACGTGCGTTAATTAATTTCACGTTTTTAATAATGGATTTCCGCAAAGTAGCGCCTGAATCAATAAAATATCAGATTGATGTTGGACACAAGAGAAACGTACAAAGCATTGGCATCCAGTAGTCACGATGTTTGAGACACATTACACCTCGTTTACTATTTACAAACTGCCTCGTAGAAGTTGTCCCTTCTTCAAAACAGCCCCGGATATCTCATATTACAAGGATACTTGCTGTCATAGTGGTAGCTTATTTTCTTCCTGCCATCATAACGCCAGTGTTTTCCACTGCCGTTCTTCGTTTGGAGTGTAGTTATTATTATTATTTTCAATTCAACACATATACTGTATCACAATTCACAAACTATATATTTGTTTTTGATTTTTCCCCTTATTGGTCTGGGCTCCTTTGAAGAACAGGCCAACTGTCGTCCTGCAAGACAGGTCGTAAAAGGTGACCGATTGGCTAAGCGAGTCACTATCATCGTGGCCACTAGGTGGTAGAGTTCTGTATTGTCTCGCCCGGATCTGGTATCTATTCCTGCCGTAATAGCGTCAGTGCTTGTCATTGTCGTGTTCCGGTTTCAAGGGTAAGGTAGCCGGTAAACTTATGCATGTGACATTAGACTTCGCCATTAGATAGCCACGTACCATTACTATCTTTGGTGTGGTTGGTATGGTTGACTCTTTCCATCAGGAGACCCATCTGCTTGTTTGCTATCTTATGATATAAAAAAAATTAAACAGCTAGCCGGTTTTATATTTTACTGCATCATTAGGGCTAAAAATTTTAATTGCCAACAAAAGTTTCAAGTTTTAAGTAATAATTACACTTTTTTATTCATCTATAGGCAGCGGTTATTTCTTACCACTAGGAGGATGCCTAGTTGTTAACTATCTTATCCTTAAAAAATCCTTAGTTTTTTAAGATTTGTACCTACTAGCGTAACTTGTGCAGTAAAATTGTTTATAGAGCAAGATCCCAGAGCCGCCAGACGTCACGTATTTTCTGATGGATGAAATGTGGACGATAGAGTAGTGTTAGTATGTACTATGATCGTATGCCTACCTGCTAGCTTGGTCAAACGGCCAATTTTCAGGTATCAGGTAATCAAGGTACATAAAAACATTACTTACTTCACGTAAATTCTCCTGGCTGATTTTCATATATGTTTTCGAGTGTATAGTTAAAAATAAATTGTCAATACTCCCAGACACTTTCCGTCGGCCATATTGCTTGACAGACGCTTTAAGGGTCTCAAAATAATTAGTTAACTTCACGTAAATTCTGACGCTCCATTTTTATATATGTTCATCCGACAACAATTTTAAAACATTTGACAAGAAGACAGACCGATCCAAGGGGCCAATCATCCCCTAAACTAAATTTTAATATCTGTGAGTGGGAGCGCGAGAGCATTATCTACGCGCATGAGACTGAGTGAGACCGACTGCGCTGTTAAGTAGAGATGAGATGTATTTACGGGAACAGGTTTCTATACTAGGTTTCAACTAAGAAGTCTCCAAACTTAGCATTCAGTCATAGAATATATGAGTATCGAATATTTAGAAGTACTGTAAGCGTACGCGTCCCCGATTACACATACGACTTAGTAATGTCAAAGAGGCAAAAGCGTATCGAGTATTTAAAAGTATCACGCGTACGCGTCCGTGAATACGTATACAATGTACTAATCCTTTGAGATTTGGGACAAGTACACTGCGAAGGGCGACTGCTAAATATGCCAGCATTAAGGTCATATTATAATACATACATTAAAAATTCCAAAAAGCTGTCAGTCATAAGCCTGTGAACGTATTAAGGGAATATTTCAATTTTTTTTACATTTTCTTACACTAAGCTATTCAATATTCAATCAATTCTCCTAAAGTCGTATATTTGACCGTCTTGTTGGTCGGGTGGTTAGCGAACCAGACTACGCAATCAACGAGGCCCGGGTTCGAATCCCGTTGGTATTTTTGATGTGGTTGTTCATTAAATAAATTATTGTATTAATTACCTTTGTTGTCTATTGTATATCAGTCTATCTGTAGGCTCGGTGTTGCCATTGACTATATAAAGTCCCTGGTTGGTTTCCCGGATCAGGCAATCCAAAAATATTTCTTATCAATTTTCTGATAAAAACGAATTGCCTGGGATTGGATTAGTGCTCGTTTGGCAACAGGATTGCCACATATCACATAGTCACAGCTGCACTCAACAGACACGGCAGCACAGAACAATATTACTCAAGGGAGCACGGCAGAATACTGAATACTTATTTGGCACTCCCAAATTTTAAAAAATTTAGTTGTTGGCCTCAAGAGGGCCTTTAAATTACAATAAAGTTAGCTGTCACCTGACCATTTTTTTACTTTATTTAAAAATCATATTAATTAAATATAATTAGTAAAAAAAATGAAAGTAAATTAGCCGACATCTAAAAATTTTTAGAATTTTTTTAATTGAATTATTTAAAAAAAATTCATTTGTAAAAAATTTGAAAAACCTTAAGTGTTATTTTAAAAAAAAATATTTTTTAGTTCTAATTAATAAATTGAAAAAAAAATTAAAAATGTCGGCTAACTTTAGTATTATTTATTATATGTCAATTTTTTTCTTATTTTTGTTGCCATAATTTACTTGTCAACAAAAGTTCTAAAAATTATAAAATATCTGTTCAAGTAATTTTCATGGCCTTCACAACGCAGTCGGGCTAACTCAGTCTCATGCGCGTAGATAATGCTCTCGCGCTCCCACTCACAGAGATATTAAAATTTAGTTTAGGGGATGATTGGCCCCTTGGATCGGTCTGTCTTCTTGTCAAAGGTTTTAAAATTCTTGTCGGATGAATATATATAAAAATGGAGCGTCAGAATTTACGTGAAGTTAACTAATTATTTTGAGACCCTTAAAGCGTCTGTCAAGCAATATGGCCGACGGAAAGTGTCTGGGAGTATTGACAATTTATTTTTAACTATACACTCGAAAACATATATGAAAATCAGCCAGGAGAATTTACGTGAAGTAAGTAATGTTTTTATGTACCTTGATTACCTGATACCTGAAAATTGGCCGTTTGACCAAGCTAGCAGGTAGGCATACGATCATAGCACATACTAACACTACTCTATCGTCCACATTTCATCCGTCAGAAAATACGTGACGTCTGGCGGCTCTGGGATCTTGGACTATTACGCCTAATATTACCAATAAGTTAGTTATCACTATTACCAAAAGATATATATCCTTTAAACCTTTCCAATAGCTGGCACTGCAATAAAATCTTATTGCCGTCCTTCCAATGGCATGAACCTGCTACAAGTTACATTCTCAGTAGTAGAGAAACGACTCAGATAATGCACCACGCAAGATAATAAATAAACCTCATCATTTACATTGTAAGTTAGTAAGGGACATGAATAGACGAATTAGGATGTAAGAGAGAGATGGTTATATATTTATGCAGTACGCCCACGTGCGCCAGCGCATCTGTGACAGTTTTTCTGCAATAAACTTGATGTTAAGTTGGACAGTCGCTGTATATTTCAATTTGCTGTAGTGTCGTGCCAGGGTAGACAATGAAATAAAATTGTTTAATTTATTGTATTTGTTTTTGATGCTTTTGAAAATCATTTTATGGATTTTTTTTTGAGAAAACTTTTTTTTATGTACGAATTTATCTGTCCAAAGTAAGAAAATTATTTGCTTATGTTATATAGGTGTTAAACAGATAAACTAATACACAGAAGTGCATACGGACGGCGTTACTTTGCGGAAATCCATTATTAAAAGGTGAAATTAATTAAATTTGTTATTATCCGCGAACTTATTTCACCTTTTTACGAGTAGTACTTTTTTTTGTATATCATAAGATGGGCCTCCTGATGAAAAGAGTCAACCATCGCCTATAGACACCAAAGGTGTTAATGGTGCGTTGCTATCTTGTGGAGAGGTCTAATGCCACAAACATAAGTTTACCGGTTACCTTACTCTCCAAACCGGAACACGACAGTGACAAGCACTGACGCTATTGCGGCAGGAATAGGAAAGGCGGTGGTACCAGACCCGGGCGAGACAATCCAGAACTCTACCACTTAGTAGCCACGACGGTAGTGACTCGTGTAGCCAATCGGTCGCCTTTTATGATTTGCCTGGCAGAACGGCAGTTGGCCTATTCTTCAAACACTGTAAATACTATCATATGTCTCAAACCCAGAAATAAAAACATTTATTATCATCACACAATAATAGGTATGTTAAGAATATAAGAAATAGACATATTATTGTGTTCAAATATATATATATATATATATATATATATATATATATATATATATATATATATATATATATATATATATATATATATAATTTTTTCTAGTCTCGTCTGCACTTGGTGACTCCTGTTTTACCATTTAAAATTATTTACTACCTTTTTAATATCTCATATAAATAAATACAATCTTCAAGTAGTCTCTCATTTGAATAGAGTCGTGGGTGTAACGTATTTTGATCCTTACATTTCAATAGAGTTTTGATTTAACAACAATACGATGAGACACGGTGACGCACTTAGCCGAGTCTTACCCTCAATGGGAAGGTAAATAAATCTTTACGAAAATTTATAATTTAACCGACTTTACAAAAAAGAGGATGTTCCCAACATTTTCAGTTATATGTGCTTTAGCACTCACCCAGTACTTGGGAAATCTTGGAAACTTAAAAAGAGCTAATAAAAATTTCGACACGTCAGGATATTCTATGTACCTCCCAACTCAGTCGTTAATCAATTTGATATAATATGTACGTACTCGTAGTTGATATCGTTCATCACCTATATATATATATATATATATATATATATATATATATATATATATATATATATATATATATATATATATATATATATATATATATATATATATATATATATATATATATATATATATATATATATATATATATATATATTATATAGCAAATAAATAGGTCCTGCTGCATCTAAAATATTACAACATTAGGGAATAAAATTGTAACTAAAAACAATCGTAAATAATAGATGTCACAAAGAAGTCTACAATCTACAAAACAGTAGACCATGGGTAAGTATAAATCGATGATTCTTGTGGTATTGTATTAACACCGTGGCACGCCTGCGGCCTGGGTTGAGCGTTAAAAATTATCCTATAGTATTTGTAGTAGTAATATGATTCGCCGTTCATATCGTCAACCGGTAAATCGAAAAATCCCGGTATGCTAGAGTGCCTAATGAAGTTTGGTTTACATTGACTACCACGCCAGTATGATGTTACATGTTTTAAAATTGCAGCACTTAATTTTTTAATTAACTCAACATATACATAATGGAAAAAATAGGACAGTATTTATCTCAGTAGTTCCCCTCCCATCCCCCCCTCTCAAATACCTGACCAATATATTTAAAGCAAATAATTTGTATGGCAAAACAACGTTTGCCGATTCAGCTAGTAGCGTTATATTAATTATTATCAAATATTTATGTTATATGAGTAAAATGTAATTTTACAAGAATGCTTAAAACATAGGGATAACTTGGGAAAATGTCGATTGTTAATGTCTCGTTTTATTTTGTCCGATGTAATAATAACAAAAAACAAGGTAAGGTAAGGTACATTAAGTACTTTTTCATTATGAATGTATTTGTTAATTTAATAATAAATTATATTAATACAAAGAAAATCTTAGAAGCTATATTTTATTGTCAGAACTATTTTTAGTAGGTTAACTGTCTCGTTTTATTTTGTCAGATGTAATAATAACTACAAAACAAGGTGTAGACATTAAGTACTTTTTCATTGTGAATGTATTTGTTAATTTAATAATAAATTTTATTAATACTAAGAAAATCTTAGAAGCTATATTTTATTGTCAGAACTACTTTTAGTAGGTTAACTGTTTCGTTTTATTTTGTCAGATGTAATAATAACTACAAAACAAGGTGTAGACATTAAGTACTTTTTCATTGTGAATGTATTTGTTAATTTAATAATAAATTTTATTAATACTAAGAAAATCTTAGAAGCTATATTTTATTGTCAGAACTACTTTTAGTAGGTTAACTGTTTCGTTTTATTTTGTCAGATGTAATAATAACTACAAAACAAGGTGTAGACATTAAGTACTTTTTCATTGTGAATGTATTTGTTAATTTAATAATAAATTTTATTAATACTAAGAAAATCTTAGAAGCTATATTTTATTGTCAGAACTACTTTTAGTAGGTTAACTGTTTCGTTTTATTTTGTCAGATGTAATAATAACTACAAAACAAGGTGTAGACATTAAGTACTTTTTCATTGTGAATGTATTTGTTAATTTAATAATAAATTTTATTAATACTAAGAAAATCTTAGAAGCTATATTTTATTGTCAGAACTACTTTTAGTAGGTTAACTGTTTCGTTTTATTTTGTCAGATGTAATAATAACTACAAAACAAGGTGTAGACATTAAGTACTTTTTCATTGTGAATGTATTTGTTAATTTAATAATAAATTTTATTAATACTAAGAAAATCTTAGAAGCTATATTTTATTGTCAGAACTACTTTTAGTAGGTTAACGGTTAAAATCGACAAAATGAAAGCTAAACTCGCTGCGATTATGGATAAAGTAAAAACAACTAAATGTTGTTAGTACTTGAACCTGTACAAGCGAGGACATTAAAACTATAAACAGCTAAAAAGAGATTAACATTTTGTTACAAAAGTGACTGTCTTTATCTTCGTTATAAAGATGCGGATCACCCCCTGTTTTGCAAACCAACAAATATTAGAATCGTGTCACCACAGTGTAAACTTGAACGTCCGTAGATGTTTGATTACTAACGTCACCATAGATATTTCTCTTCTTTATATTTTATTTACTAACACTTCACGATTAGTCATTTTTTGGGAAATTTGGGACCTTTATTTAAGGTAGACCATAAAAGTCAAGATTATGCGTTTCTATAATGAAGCGATTAAAAAAGAATATTTTACAGCGTAATTTTCGAAGATATTTTAAAATCATCTAATGTCAACTTGGTGGTTCTTGCCAGTTACGTACTGCTAGACATAAAACTTTACAACTTTAAAATATTACAAAGTAATATTTTTAGTTTTTGCCATCAAATGTTTTAATACGAATTATTTGCTTATTGGTTAGCATTGGTGCAAAAGCACCAAAATATTTAGTCATTAAAAAAATTAGCAGATCGGAATTTACTCTATTTCTTGTGTTCTACAATAAAGATAAGAGAAAGAAGGGAAGATTTATTTAAGCTTAATATACACTGCTTTAATCTTCACTGTTCATGGGTGAATCCAATAACTATTATCATTTTTCTAGTAGGTGACGCTAAATCTTTCTGATCTCCGTTTTCAAAAGTTGATTCATGTGAGAGAGAAGAGATTTACAGACTCATGATGATTTTTTTGTTAGTAGAATTTTTGGTGGTTAGGAAATATTCAACCTGAAAATTTCGTTATGAGCGCTGATTGAGAATGGCCGGTCTAATTATTTTTTAAATTTTTATTATCATCTGAATATTTGATAAATACCGAAAAGATATTTCCTTCTTTATCACAATTTGATAAAGAAGGAAATATCTTTTCGGTATTTATTAAATATTTTAGCAAGCAATCTGTCAGTTAGCTTTTGATAAAAAATACAATTTAAGTGTTACAAAATTATTATTCTAATTGTGCAAGAGTCACTGCTCGCAAGTGTACACTGCCCTAAATGTTCGCACCTGTTTCTTCGACAAGAACAATGCCCATTGCACTTTATCGGCGATCGTCGGTAAATGAGACGCAGTTCAACGAACCACGGAACTAAGGTCAACTGAGCTGTTACGTCATTGCGGGGTTTTGAAATATGCATATTGTTTACGTACCTACTTACATTTCATAATAAAATAATTAATATTATGCTGACGATAAAGCTCGAAAACGTTAATTTATTTTCCCTTCTGCTAGCAAAACTTAATATTTTAGAAGAATAGCAAACGTGCAGATATCAGGAAGAGACCACCATCGCCTGTAAAGACCAATGATGTCAATGGTGTGTTATTATCTGTGTGGCGGGTTGGCAATGCCACATCCATAAATCTACCGGATACCTTATCCTACAAACCGGAACACGACAATGACAAGCAAATATCAGTAACGCTATTGCGGCAGGAATAGATAAGGCGGTGGTACCATACACTAGAGCGAAACGAGGCGGAACTCTACTACCATTTAGTAGTCACGATAGCCAATCGTTTGCCTTTTACAAACTGTCTGGGAGAATGACAAAATAGTATATTCTTTAAACGGGGATCTGGGTTAACATGGGGAATTACTAAAGAAATAATTTAAAAAAACGCTATGTGCATGTGCTTCTTTTTATTTCATTGACTGTTAACAGAAAGAATAATGAAATACAGCTGAATATAATAATCACACTTATTCGATTAAAAAGAGACGCTTTCCATCCCATTTCAAATTAACGCGTAAGAGATGTAAGTCATTTTAACGTGATAATCAATACTCAGAAATTGATTAAAATGGCATAGAGATGTCGTACAACACTAATTTTATTTAGTTTTTAATAACATAGTTCAACCTGAATCTGTTGAATGTATTTATTTATATAAGCTTATGATATTAATTAATTATAATCAATAATAAATCCATAGTTATAGACTTCGACTTATGAGCAGAAAATAACTGACTCAGTGTCAATTATTAAAATTTAAATTATTCTAAAGTTTGACAATGTCTACAGTGATTTGTCCCTTTCATTCTTATTACGATTAACGTTTCACTATTGAAATATACTTTCACAAAATAACTATTACAATCAGTTATAAGCACATTGACAATATCCAGAGATGTACTAATTGAGTAACTTACATTGTAACTACTTATACGCGTATTGTAAACAATCGTTTTTAATTACATCATAGATAATCGAAGAATGTAATTTAATGAAAGTTTGACTTGATCACAATCTTGTGATCACTTCAACTTGTGATCACAATGATTCACAAGGCACCTACAACATTTTATTACTATTGCATGAACTTACTAGATGTGTGAATTATAAACTATTCTTAATTGCGTTTATCGTTTGGGAAAATCAATCATGGTGTTAAAAGTATAACAAGAATAGTACTTATGCAAAGATATTTATATAAAAAAATTGTAACATATGTAAGAATCCTCTCATTAATTTATGTTTGTATTATTTAAACGAAGTTTAGAAAAGTGAAATTATAGAAATATTTTATTCGACTCAATAGCTTTCCTTATCCTGAGACGGACCGCACCTGGATTTTCTTTTTTCCCTTCGTCATTCCGAAATGAAGTAGCAACGTCCATACGTTACCGGAAGTGGACAGCCCAAGTGAAATGGCCGCCACGTCGCTTCCGCCCACCACCCTACCCTGCAGGCTTTAATTAAAGGCCAGTATAAGGTTTTAACACGTCTCTACCTTTGATAGGTTCTTGTCTCACGATTGAATTGAAAGGATTTTTTGCAGACCCCTTATTCAGGGTGGACGGGGGAAAGAGTTAAGAGCTGTCTGTGCTCTGTTTGCTCTTAGATTGCTTTGGACTGTTGGGTATACTTGAGTTTATTGAGGGAATGTGATTTGGTTGATTTAATCGACCTGTCTTTATACATTAGATACGACTAGGAAAACTGTGAAAAGTTTATACTTATTATGAATTTTCCATTCATAATAAGTGTAAATAAAAATCTTATTATTGTGTAATGTAAAAGTGGTATAAAGTATCATCATTACGCCTTGTTCCTTTGCGGGGTAGGCAGGTTAAACGAAACATCTACAGACTTTCCGGTTTACCACGATTCACCGTTTTGTGGATTGGCGAGATGAAGTCGATTGTCAGGTCGGTACCTGAGTGCTAAGTGTGAGTTTTTCTTTGTATGTGATTTGTACAGCGCCACCTAGTGGTAAACTGGTTTCTCACGTTTACCACTAGGTGGCGCTGTACACATAACATACAAATTCCTAGTAAACTCGAAACGCGCTCACGATCGAATGCGAAAAGAAAAACTCACACTTAGCACTCAGATAACGATTGTCGATTACTTTTTGCGATAATTGAGACCGATAGCTTCACATGTTCATCTGAAGCACGAGAATGGTAACATACCGACCGCCAGAATCAGCTGCTTTTAAGATTTTGGACTTTCGAGAAAAACCTCGAAAAACCTCAACGACACTTTTGCGTGACCCGGAGATCAAACCCGGGATTTCATGATCTGAGCTGAATAGGCTAACATCTAGAGATCATATCACACATAGAGATCAATACAGTCTAATAATTAAAAAATAGGAGTATAATTATCTGTACGTACGTGAAGGAAAAATTTTGGATCCTTTTTAAGACAATTGCGCGTATGGTGGAGTGTGAAATTTGACACAGTTAAAGTTTATATTGCGGAGGACTGCTGAAACTTTATTGTTAAATAAAATGCGTTAGAAATACATTAAATTAATAAAAATATATATTACACACACTACATTCATGTGACATATATGATGTATATATACTGATGATACCCAAATGTATACTATTTTCTTTATGGCTAAAGTTAATTGTCAAAAGTTAAAAGAGATTTTATTCTGTGGTCGAATTTCGGCCACGGGCGATCACTGGTATATATAAAACTGTAGTGTTAACTGTCACTGCATAATGTACATTTATTCTTTTTGTAAAATTTTCTGATAAATATTATTTTATTAACTTACTGAGGTAATAAAATGTTTTTTTCTGTTTACTCTCTCAACTTAAGATCAGCTTGATATAATTTGATCAACATTCGTAAGCAGTGAGTAGTGAGAACACATTATTGCGAACAAGCGCGAGATCAGTACTAATCACATATACAGTTAAATCTGATTCAAATCTATTTTCGGTTTTTCTAACCGAATCATTGAATCGGATTCGGAACCTGTATTGGGTTCGTTAGTATAATCTTAATAATCCATGCATTATTTTTCATTACAGGTAAGAATTTGAACTTGATACATTCGAGTGATGGCGCCTCTGGTAAGATTTTCAAGTTACACATTTTTTATGAGGTCCAGAATCTAAATAACTGATAGAAACGTAGCCGTTGAAGTTTACATGTTATTTTATATAAGACTAGCTAACCCGGCAAACGTTCTGCATTTTAACCATTCCTTATTTTTTTTCTATGTTTTCTCACCTTTTATACCTTCTCTGCAGGCTTGGGATAAGCAACACGATAAAGTGTTATCGACCCGTTTTCTCGATATTTATGTCACTTTCTCTATTTGCTAACGCATTTGACACTTGATTAGACATGATGTTTCAAAGGAAGAGAAAATGATCATTATTACTCGACGATAGTTATTTTTTCTACCGGTTGAATGTCTTGCTGTCATTTTATCAAACAAAAAACAGTCGAGCAAACGTCACTTTCTCGATCGAGACGTATGTCGCGGTGTTTATCCTAAGCCTGCTGGACTTCAACATCAAAATTAGCCAAATCGATTCAGCCGTTCTCGAGTTTTAGCGAGACTAACGAACAGCAATTGATTTTTATATATATAGGTAGCAAACATGCGGATGGCTCTCCAGGTGGAAAGAGAAAACCATTGCCTATAGAATACAAATATTTAAATGGTACGTTGCTATCCGTGTGGCGGATGACGTGGCGATAAAGTAACCCTTTACGTATGCATGTAGCATTACCACCTAATGCTACATGCATACGTAACGGATTACTTTATCCTTCAAATTGAAATAAAACACTCACAAGTATTGACGCTATTGCGATAGAAATAGGTGAGGCGGTGGTACCCGGCCCGAGCGATCCGTTACCCGGGAGAGACGTTGTGGAACTTTGTCACTTAGTAGTCACGATGGTAGTGACGCGTATAGTCAATCGGTCGCATATTACTGTTTATGTTCATGTAAGGATAATTTGAATAGAAATGTTTTGACTTTGACGTTGACTTTACGAACTGCTTGGCATAGTGTATTCTTCATTTGTGTTCGAACCAATACGGGCCTCTTTTGTGGAATAAACAGATCATCTGCCATTTTCCTAGGCTATTCGTAAAAAGTATGAATTGGCCAAACATGTTACAACTATTGTGACTGTTAAGTTTTTTTATATTATAAGATAGCAAACAAGCAGATAGGTCTTCTAATGGAGTCAACCATCGCTTATAAACACCAAAGATGATGCTATCTTATGGCGAGTTTTAACGCGACATGCATAAGTTTACCGGCTACCTTACTCTCCAAACCGGAACATGACAGTGACAAGCACTGATGCTATTGTGGCAGGAATAGGCGAGGCGGTGGTACCCGACCCAGGCGCGACAATGCAGAACTCTATCACCTAGTAACCACGATGGTAGTGACTCACATGGACATTCGGTGTCTTCATACGATCTGCCTAGCAGAACGGCGGTTGGCCTAATCTTCAAAGGAGCGTGGACCAACACGGGGAAAAATACATTAAACTCATTAGCCTTACCCTCTAAACCGAAACATACAGTGACAAGTTGTATTCATCCAAAATTTTAAGCAAATCCATGTAGTACTTTTTGAGTTTACCCGGGACATACATACAGACAAACAGGCAAAAATTCTAAAAACTATATTTTTGGCTTCAATATCGATTGTAGATCACGCCTCCAAGTATTCTTTTAAAAAAATATTCAATGTACAGTTTTGACTTTCCTACGATTTTATTATATGTAAAGATTATGTGTCATGTTTTTTGTCTGCCATGGAACTCTAAACTACTGAACCGAATTCAATAAAATTTTGTAGATATCTACTATTTGTTCCAACTTAAAAGATATGCTAGTTTTGGTCTTAATTGACACCTATCAAGTACTCCACCAAAATATTCAAGTACTTTGTATGACACAATGGTATGACAAAACAACGTTTGACGTTTGATAGTATTTTATATTTCAAGAAGACTTAAAAAAGTACACACATGTCTTATTTTGTATACAATTGTGTACTTTTGTTAAGGTGTCATTCATATATTATTACGTATTCATTATATGTTAAAATGAAGTAGAATAAATGAAGTATTCTTGGATTTTCTTTATGTGCCCATATGAGTTTAGGACTTGTTCGTAGGAGATTGAATCCTAGTCGTGTGGGTGTTTTTATACATATTAAACAAATATATTTATGTTCTCTTTAAAAATAGAAGTTTTTAAGTGTCATTTGCATGGAGCTAATGTCATATAAAACAATTTTCTCAATAACTGTATTAAGATAACTTCATCTCACTGACCTGCGCCTACGCAGTCATTATTAACGCAGAAGGCACCATTTTATATTCATAGCGCGGTAACGAACGCCTCTTATGTTAGACATATTTATTACTTACATCGCACTATGGAAATTTTTATTAGTGACATCTATGGGGAATTAAGTATTTCAAATGTATATTTCTTTGTGTTTATTTGTTTTACTTGTGAAGTATATATTGTAATAGTTTTATTCGTTATTAACTAGCCAATCAATGCAAAAACTGGGGAAAAGGTTATGAATTAATGAACTATTGATATAATAGTTTTGACTGTATCATATGTGTTTTAACTCTAATCTCGTACTCGGGAAAACTTTCAAAATTTAACAAAGTTACTTAAACTCTTGGTTTTTTTTAATTTATTTCATAGGATAGCAAATAAGCAGATGGTTCTCCTAACGAATAGAGGTAAGCATGGCGTTCAGATATATGGACAGTAAATAAATATATAAATTTTATATTTTATTAAATTTTTACAATTTCTATTAAACCTTAACAGTTTGTCGACGGGATCAACACTTGTTAATACATATACATTTGGTTTCTACTTAACTGTTAACCTATTTTCTCAACAAGTAGATTAATTATATTAAATTGTTAAACTAATCCATAGCATTGTACAAGTGACCACACAAGCGAAGTTAATGTAGTTAATTTTGCAATTGGGTCCTTGTGGTAAACTCCGTAAACAGTTTTGTTGTTAATTATTTTTTGTGTTAACTTACTTATTTTGCTACTTATATTTTATTATTATTACTTAGCTACTAATTTGTAATAGTCATACGTATTTTTTCCTTAATACTAAGCACCTGCGTTAAACACTCGCACTCGCACTAATCAAAGTGAAAACGGAGCTTTAGCTCAGGGCAATCCTAAATAGTATGCTGTCACTTCTTGTCTTAAATGAAAAGAATGTGACAGCGTGTCACTAAAGACTGTCCTAAGTAAAGACAAGATTAGTGAAATAAGCCATTAGTGTTGAGCAAAAACTAAGTGTAAACAGCCAATGATTAGTGCGAGTGATTAATAATAATCAGCTTAGACTACGCTGATTGCTAATCACTCGCACTAATCAGCGGCTGTCCATGTGTGCTTTTTGCTCAACACTGGGTATTTGTCAAAATGTAAAAGGGGTCTTATTGCACTATAAAAAGTATATTCACGGCCGTATCCCCGAAGGGGTAGGCAGAGGTACAAGTGCACCCACGATTAGCCGAAGATACTTGGTCCCACAATGTGATAGGTGGCAAGCCTATCGCCAACCGGGCACTTTCCAATCCCGAGCAACTTTGTGTTTAACAGAAAACTGAAAAATCACTTTTTTATGTGCCCGACCCGAAAATCGAACCCGGGACCTCATGTGCTCAAGGCCAACGCTGGACCACTAGACCACAGAGGCGATATTTCACTATAACATCTCCGTTTTTCCCCGTGTTGGTTCTGGGCTCCTTTGAAGAATAGACCAACTGCCAAGCAAGTCGTAAAACGCGACCAATTGGCTATGCGAGTCACTACCATCGTGACTACTAGGTGGTAGAGTTCTGCATTGTCTCGTCCGGGTCTGGTACCACCGCCTTACCTATTCCTGCCGCAATAGCGTCAGTGCTTGTCATTCTCGTGTTCCGGTTTGGAGGGTAAGGTGCCGGTAAACTTATGCATGTGGCATTAGATTTCGCCACAAGATAGCAACGCACTATTAACATCTTTGGTGTCTATAGCCGATGGTTGACTCTTCCCATCAGGAGACCCGTCTACTTGTTTGCTATCTTATGATATAAAAAAACTAACTTGTGTTCTTATACTCTCTTGATTTGTGACGGTTTTGCACTTGTGCTTTATGCTGATCGCTGTAAAACTGCTCCAGGACCAACAAGCTTCTAACGTAAATAGTGCATTGCTATCCATGTAGCAAGGTTGGAATGCCGCATGCATAAGTTTACCGGCAACCTTAACTCTTCAAATCGAAACATGACAGCGACAAGAATCAATGCTATTGCAACAAAAAAAGTTAAAAAATTGGAACCAAACCCTGAACCCAGTCGAGCTCGAGACGTTAGAGAGATTTCAAATGGTTCCAAGTTCTAAGTAAAAATCTAGAACAAACACTGATGTAACTATCTAATAATATTAACACCTAAAAATAAAAGCATCTCAATAAATCTGCGTTATTTATATCAAATCTTCGTAACAAGAACATCTGCTTAAGTCCCGTGTGATTACGTTACATTAATAAGTTAGGGTTGTCACACTTAAGTTTGGTTTACTTAAGTGTGAAGCAAGATTAATTAAAATTTTTTACCTTATTAAGTAATTGGTGTAGGGTTAGCCTATTCTACTCAAATCATGTGTCTCAAGTCAACAGTATTCGATCCCAGGATCGGACAAGTATTATTAGAGTTTTTGGAAGGTTTTTCCAAAAATCCAAAATCTTAGTTGCAGTTCGGAGTCTATTGTCTCCGTTGCGCAACCATTTGGATGAGCACGCAAAGCCGTTGGTCCCGTTCAACGCTAAAAATAGTGATCGTTATCAACCTACAAACCGGTAACCAGAATCTCTAAAGATTTTTGATTTCCTCCGCCTACCCTGTAATGGTGAAGATCGGTTAAATGTGAATATACATAGTATCTTGACTAGTTTGTATAAATCTTTATATTACTGTTACGTACTCGGGTTCGTAATGGTAAGAAAACACCACTTATATTAAATCCGTGTATTTAGTATACAAATACACAAGACAACACGATGTAATACTAAAATATACTTTACAGAATAGTCATTCACTGTACTATCACTGAACTACACAATAAAACACTTCTCGCTTCGCACTGTTCACTTTAAGTATCGCTCTCGATCGCTTGATAAAAACTGCCCTGTATTTGTCAACATATCTCTATTTACAGCCAGGGTAAAGTTCTACCTGGATCCAGAAAAATCTAAATGTATCGGGAAACAATGAATCACTTCTTATCGTAAGCATGTTATGAGTCATAAATCCTAGTACACGCTACTTTCAAACTTATGCCATATTCCACAAAGTCATGGGTAAGTTAGATAAAGTAAGAAAAAATGACATCTAACTTCAAAATTTGGTAAGGTACCATGAATGTATGTAAAAATAAAATGAAAACTCGCATTCTAGTGATTAATTAGTTCATTCGGCTCAGATTATGAATTTTTCAGTGCAGTTTGCAGGTCGGGTAAAATTGTTATTGCCGTTTTCCGAAATCAGAAGTGCTTTATTCAATAAAACTTTTTACTAGTTATTTTGACACGTCAACATATTTTTTTTAAAGCTACTACCGTATCTGAATCGCGGCCACACACTGATGTGATCCGGCGGAAGAAACTCAGCGGGCTTGTCTTTTTTTCATATCATCTATTTTTTTACAATATCACAATATTACAAAAAATATGTATGAGATCAGTATGAGGAGCAATTAATCCCAGGCTTTTTTGTCTTCTATATAATCTGAGATTTTATAATATCCTTTTTTACACAGTTTTGTTTAAACACATTTTTTAAATATATTGACTGGTAAATCTCTTATAGTTTCGGGAAGTTTATTGTAAAAGCGTATACATTGCCCCATAAAAGAGTTACTTTTTCTGTGGAAACAAGATTGTTTTTGTTCCTTGTGTTTAGTGAGTGTACGTCACCATTATTTTTAAACAAGTAAATATTTTTACGAACGTACATCAAGTTCGCAAATATATTATATTGGGATATAATAGAATAGATTTCCTTTGAATTTTTTCTCTCAGAGAAACCCTCGGGCTAAGATTGCCCTAATAGCTCTTTTCTGCAATACAAATATAGTATTTATTTCAGTAGAATTTGCCCAGAGAAGAATTCCATATAACATAATCCTGTGGTACTTCCGCTAAAGTTCTTCCTGCTGTGTCGACATCTGTTAACTGTTTAATTTTTTTAACAGCATAAGCTGCCGAACTAAGTCTATTTTCTAAATTATTAATTTTGTAAATCGAAACATCGAAGTAGTTTGGAGCCTGATGTTAGTGTATTAACACCCCAGTACCACGTATGAGTGAAGGTGTCGGTCACAAATAGTAGTCATTATCAGATCGGGGTATAAACAGCGATCTCAACCCATCGTTCCATCCGACTACTAAATTGCTGTGAACCGGCAAGTCTGTTAGCGTTCCTAACCCTTTCTACTTAACCCGCAAGAAAACCAGTGTGATGATTTCACTTTTTTTTAAAATATCAAGTTTTCTTGCAGGGTAGAAAAAAAGTGAACATTGGTAAACACTTCGGATTATCTTGACGCACCAAATTATTGGATGGAATATAATTTATATAACAAAAAATAGTTATGAATGTAAGGATATTTTCAAATGGTGGCAGCCCTATTTACATGCGATAATGAGATGTGTTGCGTTCTAATTACACCACGTCCACTGCCGTCCCGCTGCGGCCGCTGACATATAGATTAACTTGTCACTCCGTAATCGATATGCGCTTATTTACTTCGGTCAAGGTCTAAATGATGACTGCGACCAATGTGTCATAATCTATCATAATACGGGTCATATCTATGGAATGACGAATTGTTTGGATTTGCAAAGTTATATTTGTATAAATTAATTAAAAATCATCACCCTCTTTTCTTGTCGGATAGGCAGAGTAACGTCGTAGACGCTTTGGGTTAACGCGATTTAATATGTACGTGCCGTTTTGATCGATGGCTTGTCGCCATCTTGTGGGTAGTGCCATTCTTGTAGAAATTTTGAGATTTTTGATTTAAAAATCTGACAGGTAGTGTTCACGGTATTCTTTTGGGGTTAGCTTTATGCTTCCTAAAGAGTTCTGCAATGACCGAAACAGATGGAAATCTGATGGAGCAAGGTCAGGGCTATACGGAGGATGCATCAACACATCCCAGCCAAGCTCTCTCAATTTTTGCTGCGTGACTATATATGAGTGCGGTCTGGCGTTGTTATGGTGGAAAACCACGCCCGTCCTATTCACCAGCTCTGACCGGTTTTTCTCAATAACTTTTTTTAACCTCATCAGTTGCTGACAGTAGAGGTCAGAATCGATAGTCTTACCTGGTGACAAAAGCTCATAGTAGACGATTCCTTTCCAATCCCACTATACACATAGCATCACTTTGTTCCGGGTCAGGGCGGGCTTTGCCACGGTCTGTGGAACTTGTCCATGCTTCGTCCATGATCTTTTTCGCACATTCTTATATATGTCGATCTTGCTCCAGTTTCTCAAAGATGGCACTGATTTTATCTGTGACAGGGCGTCCAGAGCGAACCTCATCTTTCACACTAAAATTTCCAGACTTGAAACGCTTGAACCACATTTGTGCTACTCTTTTTGATACCGCATGAGGTCCGTAAACCGCTCAAATTTTATCCGCGACGTTCGTCGCATATTAACCTTTTTTTGTAATAAAACTTTAAAATGTACCGAATTTCTCCGTCACATACGTTCATTTTGCTTGCTTGAAAAACTATTGAAAAATGCCGAAAACAAGTTTTTTTTTTTTATTACATCTTCAGAATGTCACATTTTTAATGGTATTAAAATCAGCCAGTTACATTCAGTACAGCCAAAGAGGTTTCATTACTAATTATACATTCAAAATACGAAAATACTTTTGCCCTGACCAATTATATTCCATCATAAAAAGTAGCCGATGTGCTATTCCAGAGTATAATCTATCTTTGTGCCAAATTTCATTGAAATTTGTGACATGTTTTAGCGTGATTGAGTAACAAACACTTTTTCATACAAACTTTAGCATTTAAAATATGAGTTATATGGTATTTTTTATAACTAGCTTACGAACTGCTTGACGTGCTTATCAGAGACGTGAGGGTATAAAATGCCACCATAATGCTCAAATCTGCTGCTGTGATTTTTCTAGAAAAAAAAACAAAAACCATTTTTTGCCCTTCTATGTACAGAACCCATGATCTGAGAACCGCCATAGTAACGCCTATGTGTGAGCTGGGATTTTATTTTAACGGAATCCAAAACATTTTTTGGATTCCGTTCTCCATTAGATCCAAACGATCTCCATTAGATTGTATTTTTAATTTTAATTATGCTTCAGAACTTTGAAAGTTGAATTCGAAATTGTTTTTAATTTAATATTTCTCGATTTATCCAATTTTTTCCGGTGGCCCTTGGGGCCGTCTGGGTCTCCTTCGAAGAATAGGCCATCTGCCATTCTGGCAGGCAGGTCGTTACAGCCGCATAATTGACCAAAGAACAATGTACAATATTTGTTGCAATAAAAGTTTCATTGATTGATTGAAATGCTCACTACCATCGTGACTATTAGGTGGTAGATGTCCGCAACGTGTCGCCTGCGTATGTAGTAACATCGCCTTATCTATTCCTTTCGCAATAGCGTAAATCGCTTCTCACTGTCGGGTTCTAGTTTGAAAGGTAAGGTAATCGGTAAACTTCTGGAAGTAGCATACCATATCGACGCACGGATTAAAATAAACGGTTTCTTTCCATCAGAGAAAATATATCTGCTTCTTCTGATAAAAAATTGAAATAAAAGTACAAATACATTTTAATTGTGTTTAACAGTAAACTCATGTCAATTTTTAAAAGTGCATGCCTCAATCTGTGACAATTCTAGTACATTCCTACAGGTACTTATCCAAACCATCGACATTCCGACAATTCGGTTTTGGAATACAGCGGGATAGCTGAAGCCGTCCATCGCTGCACTGTAGTTAAAATAATAGCATGTTAAATCCGTTCGGCAATTATGTCTCGGCTCCATCTAGCATTATGTAAATTAATTTGACGACATAAGGTATAAGCATTAAGCAGAATTTACACGGCCCATTGCATGTGACAGCGCATCCAGCTTAAGTTATAAGATATAGCGGATTCCAAAATTACGCACATTATTTTTTTAAATGAAATATTACTGTGATTATGTGAAATGTGATGTCTTATTGTGTAGCCACTTTTAGATTCGATATAAGCTTATGGAAGTATTGACTTGTCAACTGCTAAAGGATTTAGATTAAGTATTTTTGACTTTGAACGAATTTCCTATTATGCAGTTTATTCGTTATCCGCTCAACGTTGATGTTGTAATGTTAGGTACTTCTTCTGTCCAAACAAAACAAAGATGTCCCATGCGTTTCTGTTTCGCATAAATACTATCTCGGCCTTGGTTTTATAAACTTTTAAATATATAATATAATATAATATAATATAATATAATATAATATAATATAATATAATATAATATAATATAATATAATATAATATAATATAATATAATATAATATAATATAATATAATATAATATAATATAATATAATATAATATAATATAATATAATATAATATAATATTCACGGGACAAATTACACTTACCGATCTAACCCCAAAGTAAGCAAATTATTTGCTTGTGTAATGGGTGTTAGTCAACGATACTAATACATAGAAATACATATATACTGGAATATATTTAATAAACACCGAAACCCGGAAATACAAACATTTATGCTCATCACGCAAATGCTTGTCCCCGTCGGGGATCGAACCCGAGCCCCGTCGATTGCGTAGTCAGGGCCGCTAACCACTCGACCAACGGGGCGGTCAAATATATGTTGTCTTGTATATATTTTTGTATGCTACTTTAGACTAGTTATAATTTTTAAGTTATATCCTACGATTTGGACCGTTACTCACAAATGTTAGTAACGCTGTTTTACCCACTTCTAAGTTACTTTCTACAACAACATGAAATTTTACAAAAGCAACACCAGTTTTTAAAAGGATATGGCTAATTAATAGGTTAGGTCGTGATTAATAGGTTAAGTACATATGCATAACAAAGACATGAGAGTAACGTAACACACCTAGCTAAAGGCTATTTCACAACAATGCTGTTAGTCACATGTTCGTAACTCACGCAATTTAACTGACTTAAGAAAAATTGTTTTTGTACTATATGTGACACTGTTCGTATTTTACTCACTCTTTTGGCTTGATAAGTTTTCAGTTATAAGTGCCATAGAAAATCCACAACTTTGCGTCACATTTTGCCTCGCACTACTTTGTGGTGGTGTGGAACCAATTACCGACAGGGGTGTTTCCAAACGGATACGGCTTGGGGCCTTCAAGAAAAGAGCTTACTCATTCTTAAAAGGCTGGCAGCGGTGATCTCTTACCATTAGGTGCACCTCCTGCTCGTTTGCCCTTTCTTCTATAAAAAAAAAACTCTGATAACAAACATGATAAGTCATCGAGTTTCAAATCACTTCAAAGGATTTGTAAAATAAAATAATAAGTATTACTAGACAAATTACCGAATTGCTCTAACCCTAAAGTAAGCAAATTATTTGCTTGTCATGGGTGTGTTAGTCAGCGATACTAATACATAGAAATTAAATACAAGTATATTAATACTGTTTTGTACATAATAAACACCCGAATCCAGAAATACAAACATCATGCTCATCACACAAATGTTCACAAAGCAAACCCGAACAAGTGGATGAGTTTGTATATCTTGGATGTGCTTTTAGCAGGAATGGAAGGTACACCGCTGATGTTGGAAGATGAGTGTGTGCAGGGAACAAAGTGAATGGAGCGTTAGGGAGATTACTTAATAGCACAATTTTAAGTCAGGGTGCCCGTCTAGTCTTGCGTAATTATGTGCTTATCCCAACGCTATTGTATGGAAGTGAGAGTTGGGTATGTCAGAAAGGGCATGAAAGTAGAATCAACGCGGTCGAGATGAGGTCGCTAAGAAAAATATGTGGTGTGACACTCGCGGACCGGGTTCGTAATGTGGAAGTGAGAGAGAGGTTAGGTTTGAAAGAAAGTGTCGGTGTAAAGATGAGAAAGGGCATGCTCCGTTGGTTCGGACATATAGAAAAAATGGTAGATGAAAGGTTAACAAAACAGATATACAATGCGAATGTGGAAGGATGTAGGTACCGGGGAAGACCAAGACTGACATAACACGATCAGATTAATCGAGTACTGTCCGAAGGTGGTGTCAAGAGTCTTCGCAACCGGCGTGTATGTATGAAGAGAGTGATGAATGTGGAGAAAGCGAGACAAGCCTGCAAGGATCGTCATGTACGGAACTCGATGCTCTCTTCCTACCCCGTAAGGGATCTGGCGTGAAGATATGTATGTATCAAACCCGAACCCTATCGATTTGTAGTTGGGTTCACTAATCACTCGACCAACGGAGCGGTCATTTTATCAATTTATTAGACTATTTCGCTGACGTTTTTTAATCAACCTCAGTTTCAAATACGTTTCGACGGAAGCGCTATAATTTCATATTCAGGATCTATGAATACATGTGTTTCTTTATGGGTTTAAATCATATAAAACTAAGCCAACTTTAACTCATGTTGTAATATATGTACCAACATAGACTTGAGTCGCAAGCCGCTTATTCCTTAGTCCGCAGCCAAGTCTGAGACAATTGGCACGTCAGAGGCAGAGGTCGCCTCCAGTGACCGCAGATCAGAGTGTCGCCGGTCAAACGGAGTCTCGCTCCATTGGGCCGCAGCGATGTTAGTGCGGTACCAAGCCGCAAGCGACGAGTTTGTTAAGCAAATATTACCTAGGCACCTATACCTACCGGTAGCTATCGTCGACATTAATAAAACGATAGAGAACTTTTAAACTAACGCGTTCTACTGCCATTTTTAAAAATTTATAAAAGGGTCAAAAACGCGTACATATATAATATTGTAAATCTCGACGTTTCGGCCAAGTAACATTGACCGTGGCCACGAGCAGACTGGAACAGCGAGTTTCTTCCGTCGTTCACGTCGGGATCGATTTTCATCTACCCCCTTCTGATCTTGTTTTTTCGAATTTAACCTACACACAACACTAAACGTATCTTGAACTTTATTCGTTTGCAGGTGCAAAGGCCGTATTCCGTTAATCACTGAATTCCAAGTAGGAGATAATTTAAATCCGTCTTCCCTATTGAATTTTTTATATTGTCTAATTTTAATAGCTTACCGTACCATATGGGGAAAGTAGTGTCGCTCAGTAAAAAGTATCTGAGATCGGTAGAATTCAATCCAGTGATCAGTGCTGGTGTACAAAATATGTTCAGCTATAGCCGGCTTATTAACCTGCCTATTTTTTACAGACGTGATATTCTCTTTAGTTAAAATATAATATTTTCAATAGGGAAGACGGATTGAAATTATCTCCTGCTTAGAATCTAGTGATTAAAAGAATACGCCCTTTGCACCTCGAAACGAATAAAGTTCAAGATACGGTTAGTGTTGTGTGTAGGTTAAATTAAAAAAAAAGACCAGAATTGGGTAGATGAAAATCGATCCCGACGTGAACGACGGAGGAAACTCGCTGCTCCAGTCCGCTCGTGACCACGGTTAATGTAACTTGGCCGAAACGTCGAGCTTTACAAGTATGTACGCGTTTTTGACCCGTTTCTATATTTTAGAGGTTTGCCATTATGCATCATACAAAAATAACAGGATAAATAATAAATAAATATCTTTGAGGACAAATTAAATGAATTAATTTATCCTCAAAGTAAGAAAATTATCTGCTTAATTTGAGGATACATTTTTATGTAAATTTGCTATAATAATTTTGCTATCTTATATAAAAAATTACCTTGCAGTACGCTAAGGTGAATAATGGTCTAAACATGTCACTACTATTGTCTCTACTATGTGGTAGATTTCCACAATGTCCCATCCGGGTTTGATAGCACCTTACTTATTATTGCCATGGTATCCTAAGCTAGGGTTGAAACCGGTTTTAAAAATACCGGATAATAGAGATATTTACCTGTTTATTCGTAGGTTATATCATATTGTGAAAAAATATAAATAAACCATGTTGTACTGTTTTATCGTACCGAATGATATAACAAGGTTTAAAGAATACCCTTCAAATGATTTTATTTCATTGGTAAGTAGTGTGACTCTGTATTTCTGTATGTAATTGCAAGCTACAGTGACAAACTTCGGCGTGTTGGTCCTGGCCTCCTTTGAAGAATAGGCCATCTGCCGTTCTGCCAGGCAGATCGTAAAAGGCGACCGATTGGCTATCGTGTCACTAACATCGTGGCTACTAGGTGGTAGAGTTCTGCATTGTTCGCCCGGGTCTGGTACTACCGCCTTACCTATTCCTGCCGCAATAGCGCCAGTGCTTGTCGCTGTCGTGTTCCGGTTTGGAGGATAAGGTAGCCGGTAAACTTATGCATATGGCATTAGACCTCGTCACAAGATAGCAACGCACCATTAACATCTTTGGTGTCTATAGACGATGGTTGACTCTTTCCATCAAGAGACCCATCTGCTTGTTTGCTATCTTATGATATAAAAAAAAAACTAAGAAATTATCTTGAAAGGCATATGCCTTTTAATTTTTAATTTATCTATTGTTTATGACACGATTAAATAGATATCTATTTAATCGTGTCATAAACAATAGATAAATTAAAAATGATAGTTAATCCTCCGTTGTCTTAATTAAACTAACTTGAAATTAACATCGAAACCGAGGAAAGATAAGGCTGAAAAACTGTACAGCGAAACTTAACTCCTTATGGTCTTATAAACCTTTGTTGTTCGTCCCGTGGCAGTCACAAAATCACAGCATCCTTGCATAACCCTGGATAAAGCGGGATAGATGCACTTTCCCACCGCGTTAGACAGGGATGGGGTGTTTTGCAGTTGTCATAATTTTGCCCGGCAGACTAATAATAAGATAAACCGGGGGGTTGTGAGATCCCACGCCACCCCTATAAACTGTTTTTTAGTAGCAAGACAGATCTTATGTATTTTCTTAATGTTTTTCGACTGCGAATTGTTAAACATACATTACTTCTGCTAGATAAATAAGTTAAGTTTAATGCAACGGAATTTAACATCTAAACTATTATTATAAAAAGAAAAGATTTGATGTTTTGTTTGTTACGATTTAGTTAAAAAACTACTCAGCTAATTTTAAAAATTCTTTAACCTTTAGAAAGCTACTTTATACAAGAGACACCGGCTAATTTTTTTACCTGACTCTCAGTCAGGTAAAAAAACTAGCCGGTGTCTCTTTGGCAAAGAAGAGTATTGATTTTAGGTCACGCGAACGAAGTCGTGAGTAACTGCTACTAAAATATACTTTTTTTATATTATAAGATAGCAAACAAGCAGATGGTCTCGTGATGGAAAGTCAACCATCGCCTATATAGCCGGTAAACTTATGCATGTGGCATTAGACCTCGCCACAAGATAGCAACGCACCATTAACACCTTTGGTGTCAATAGGCAGTGGTTGACTCTTTTCATCAGGAAACCCATCTGCTTGTTTGCTATCTTATGATTTAAAAAAAATACATGTACAAAATACCGGTAGATACATAATAAACATCCGACCCAGAAATAAAAATATCTAATAATTGCTCACCATACAAATGTTTGTTCCTGTCGAGAATCGAACTCCTAGCCCCGTCAACTCATTGTTAGGTTCGATAACCACTTTACCAACAGGACGGTAAAATTAAATTATGACTCACTAAAATCAATTTTACCTTTTACACTAAAATTAATTTTATATATATATATATATAAAATTAATTTTAGTATATATAATAAATTTAATATATATATATATATATATATATATATATATATATATATATATATATATATATATAAAGGAAAGTCGTGTTAGTTACTCCACTTATAACTCAAGAACGGCTGAACCGATTTAGCTGAAAATTGGCAGGGAGGTAGTTTAGAGCCAGGAGAAGGACATAGGATGTTTTAGATTTTTTTCCACGCGAACGAAGTCGCGGGCACAGCTAGTATTTTTATATATCTTAGTCCCGCTAATGTTAACTAGCAAACGGACTGACCAATCTTGATGAAAATTGGTATGCGGTGAGAAAACGTAATTACGCAAATGATAGGTCATATAAACGTTTGTCTGTCTGTCTATTTGTATATAATTTGATATTTGTATAAAAAGATATAATGTCCTATTATATGCGTAATTACAGTGAGTGCACTGTGATTACGCATATAATAGGACATTATATCTTTTTTATCGTGAATGAATTTACGCCCAGCAAAGCAGGCGGATGTTCGTTAGTCCATACTATAATTGTCAATACGACAGTCTGTCTACTTGTCTGTTTGTCTCTGTCTGTTTGTATGTTTAACTGTCTGTTACGTTTTCACGGCTAAGCCAGTGAATCGATTTTGATGTTTTTTTAATCAACTCCTTAGGGGCTGAAATAGCTCTTGCAGGAACACTCGCGGGCGAAGCTACGTGAGTAATCTCTCACTTCTCTGTCTCTCAGTTTCGTTTTCACGGCTAAGCCGGTGAATTAATTTTGACGAATTTGGTAATGAGATATCTAGTTGAAGATCCGGGGTCATACATTTTTTTTTCAATAATCGTACCCTATAAGGAGCAAAAATTGTATGAAATTTGTTATATTGGCGACCATTAACGCGGGCGAAGCCACGCTGGTCAGTTACTCAGTTACTGCCAAATCATGTAATAATTTATTTAAATTAAAGTAATATTTCACAATTGCTCCTAGCTTATAAATCGTAGTAGATGGTCGCCGACGAGCGTTTGTGGGCTGATAACTTTTTCCCGGAGCGGCTGCGGCCTGGCTGGTGAGGTATACTTGTAAGTTGTAACGCGTTCAGTAAATCACGTCAGTTAGCGATTTGCCGCGGAAATTACCGGTCGCGGAATCCGCCGCGCCAAGTATATGCGCGAATCTTAGATACTGCAAAGTTAATCAGACACAAATAACCCTAAGACCTATAATAATAAATACGTCTGCTTATAATATCCTCTTTTGAGCGCTGTTTTAATTGAATGGCCATATACGCCCGACGATGACGAACTATATGAGGTTCGATTCCCGACAAGGGCAGACATTTGTGGGATGATGTGTGATAATGGGTCCGGGTGTTTATTAAATGTAATATGTTTAATAAGTATGTAAATGATTGTAAATATTTTTCCAGTATTTTGTATATTTATTCCTGTTTATTATTACTTATTACGACCCAAAAACATGTTTTATATCCATACTAATATTATAAATGCGAAAGTGACTCTGTGTGTCTGTCGGTCTGTCTGTTACGCTTTCACGGCCAAACCACTGAACCGATTTGGATAAACTTTGGTACAAATATAGTTTGAGACCCAAGAAAGGACATAGGATAGTTCTTATCCCGGAAATCCCACGGAAACGGGAACTATGCGGGTTTTTTTTTAGAATTTTTTCCACGCGAACGAAGTCACGGGCACAGCTAGTCACAAATAATTTGAGTTTAAATTGATGTGTGTAATTTTGCCCACTATTTTTATTAACTATAGTTAAATAAAACTATGGCTTTTGATAATAATTTTAAGCATGTAATCAATATTTCATACTAAATGATATTTCATCTTATTGTTCATTCCGTCATTTTACACCGTTCAGATTGTGAAATATTGAGATAATATTTATACCGTCAAACTTTAGTAACTGTCCTAAAATTAGTTTAATCTAATTGTTACCTAGTTCCTGTTGTTGTTAATGAATAAATATTATAACGCTGATTATTATGCGGTATAGACAGTGTGAACTGAACTTTGATAAATATTACAGTTCAATAGTTAGTCGGTTAGTGAGATGAATAGTAAACCCTAAAGCTGCGTTATACTTTTCTGTGATTTGTAACAGCGCCATCTATTATTCTGCCAAAATTTAGGACGCGATAAATATTTTCCTAAATTCTCGGCTGTTCCAGAATAAGTAGTACGATAGAAATCATAGAAATTTCTGGGATATATGGTAGTATTTGGGTAAATATCTATCATATTCTTTTACAGATAGGAAACAAGAAGATGAATATCGTGATAAAAAATAACAATCGCTAAGAGAACAAAGGTCTTAATAGTACGTTGCCATCGTATGACGGGGATGTACCAGTGCTAAAATTTATCGGCTTTCTTATTCTAGAAACTAAAATATGGCAGTAGCTACCATCGACATTAATGCTATAGGAAAAGGACGATAACCTATACCTCCTACCAAATACCAGACCTGGTTTCGACGTCTCTCGTCTCGTTTCGTCTCTGAAAATCTACCGTATAGTAGTAAAGATTGTTAAGACATGCACCAAACATGTTCTTCGTTTGATTTGTACAAACTATCGTCACCAAGGTAAATGTGAGTTGGTTTGTTCTTCAAAAGAAGCCCGAAATAACACAAGGAAATGAAGTATTCCGTATTTCATGCTAATCCATCCATAAATATTACAAAATAGACTACTTATATCAAACATGAAAATCTTTATGTTTGAATGGTTGTAAATCAAACAGGCGAGAAGTACGGTATCGATTTGCGTGAAATTTGGTACACTGATAGATTATATTTTGGAATAGGATACATCAAAGTTAAGCCGGGAAAACTACGTTGTTTCCCTTGGGTTTACTAAGAACGTTAACAGCAGCAATCTACAGGGTAAAGCTAAATCCATACTAATATTATAAATGGGAAAGTGTATGTGTGTGTTTCTTTGTCCGTCTTTCACGGCGAAACGAAGCGATGAATTGACGTGATTTTTTAAGTGGAGATAGTTGAAAGGATGGAGAGTGACATATTCTACTTTTGTATCTTTCTAACCCCCACTTCCCTGAAATGAATTTAATGAAAGCGAAGCCGCGGGAATATAATAAATACAAAAGCTTGTAAAGAAGTTTAAATTTGTAAAAGATTGATTTTCTAAGAGGTGAAAAAAGATAAGGGACTTATCGGTAAATATTAACCAACACCCATAGAAATCATAAAAAATCAAAGTCTTGCTGTTTCCTTGTAGGTCTTTAACTTATTCGTACCTCAACATCTGGTTGAATTTTCGTAACACTCAGAACACAGGTAGATAGATTTTCTCCTACATTGCCCCTACATTCTTCCCGTGTTGGTACGACCTTTTTTTGAATAATACACTGTTGGCTACTGATTACATAATATCGATAGTGAATTTTATATCCTAGCTAATTCCCGTATAAAAATTTGATTGGAAATTAAAATTATCATGTAATTTGTAAAACAATATAAAACATAAACTAGTGAGAACACGAACATTTTCATTTAATGGTTCTGAATTTTATCTGTATTTAAAAAATGATGAAGGTAAAACTTTTATATTTCTTGACCAAAAGTTGAAGGATCTCCTGTTATACTGTAGACAAATTCAACCACTGATCTCACGTAGAAATCTAAACTATTACAATATGTGCTATGTATTATCAATCCGTCATAGATAAATCTCGTTCACATCATCTAGGTTTTATCTGCGATCGGCGTATATACTAGGCGCCCAAGAGCCTCTTAGCCAATGATTTGTTGCGAGGCTGCGTCAGCCAATGGCGATGTAATCTCTCACTTCGCACACTTAGCAACCGATGGAGATTACCGTTTGAAGCGTGGTCCAGCCACGACACGGTGTTTCATCACTATCAAGTAATCGTATTGGAATGTCACACGCAAACTGGTAAGCTTCGCTTCTACGAACTGAAGGGATAGAGCTAAACTGGAACAAACTTGATAGGCCCAATTAAAAATACAACTTCTTGTCGTTGCGAAATAGCAACGTTTTATATTATTTATATTAATAAAAAAGTATCATTCGAAAGTATCAGTTAAACTATTTATATAGGAAACATTACCCCGTGTTGGTTCGGACTCCTTTAAAGAATGCACTATCTGCAGTTCAGTTAGGTTTCTTTTTATATATCATAAGATTACAAGCAAGCAGATGGGTCTCTTGCTGGAAAGAGTCAACCATAGCCTAAAGACACCAAAGATGTTAATGGTACGTTGCTATCTTGTAGCGAGGTCTAATGCCACATGCATAAGTTAACCGGCTACCTTACCCTTCACGACAGTGACAAGCACTGACGCCATTGCGGCAGGAATAGGTAAGACGGTGGTAACAGACCCGAGTGAGACAATGCAGAACTCTACCACCTTGTAGCCAGGATGATAGTGACTCGCGTAGACAATCAGTCGCCTTTTACGACCTGCCTGGCAGAACGGCAGTAAGCCTATTCTACAAAGGAGCCCGGGACCAACGCGTGAGTAGGTCGTAAAAGGTAATCGGTCACCTTTTACGTGTATGTGTGACCACCATCGTAAATACTAGGTGGTAGAGTTCTGCAACGTCTTGCCCGGGTATTTGGTGCCACCGCCTTACGTATTCCTGCCGCAATAGCGTCAGTGCTTGTCATTGTCATGTTCCGATTCGGAGGGTAGGGTATCCGGTAGAATTATGCAATTATAATAGCGATGTTTTTTTTCCATCAGGAGAGCCGTCTACTTTTTGCAGTCAAAAAATAAAAGCTATTTAATATACTTTTGTTTTTAAATTAGGTACCTATATGTTTATACATTTTCCGTGTGCCATACATATATACATATATTTTTTATTTCATTATTTTAAGATATCTAATCCTAAGCCCAAACTGACTAATTTTTAATGAATGATGATGACAATGAACAAAATAAGCGATAGTTCAGTGCCATACTCCTCAGATATTAGTAATAAGTTCAAAAGCCGCGATATAGCAGAGGGTGTTGAATGTTATGTCCTGGCCTCGGCCAAGGCAGACACATTCACATGCTAATCTACAGGCCGGCTGTCTAGGGGTAGTTTATAAATTGGTCCAAAATTTCATTTACATCAAAAACGCAACAATATCCATATGTTGATTAGATGAGTTCAAGCGAATGAGCAAAATTGGTTTCTTTTTAGGGAAATTAAGTCAAGTAAAGTTTTGGGCTTCATACACATCAAATTAAAGTATATAGAGATAATCCAAGTGCTATTAACCGTTTTTTAACATAGTTTTTGACTTTTTTGTTCGTTCTCAAAAGTTAAACAAAACGTAAATCAAAATAACTTTATTTATATTGCACGTCTTACAAATATTATTTACAAAACGTTAAGTTAGGCTAATATATGTCATATTATGTACATATTGATAACACTTTATTACATCCATCATGATGGTGATGAAAATGCGTTTTCATCACCATCATGATGGCAAAAATCTCAAAACTTACAAAATGCTACCTAGATCACTTGCTATAAATGGGGCACAATAAAAGTTTTGCACTTATAGCTAATCGGAACTATTTGAATTTCGAATGTTATATTTTTAAAACGTTGCAACCTTCTTATTAATAAAAAAAAACAATTGGCGGGAAATGATTTGTCAATTATTTTTTGTCACACATCAAAGTCCTACGTACGCAACGAAAATGTCACACATCAAAGTCCTACGTACGCAACGAAAATGGAAAGATTTTAGAGCGATGATTTTTTATGATTTTAAAAGTTCTCTTTCTCCGCAAGACTCGTCTTCAAAATGCTTTTGGGAGAGAAGCACCTTGTTTGAGCACCGTGAGGCGATAGTTTGCTGAATTTGAGGGAGGTCGAGTTTCTTTACATGACTTTCGTGAAGGGCGGCCTTCAACTGCCGTCAACGAAAATAATGTGGCTACTGTTAAGCGGTTAATTGAAGAAACCCCCGGATTACCTATGAGACAATTCGAAAACTATTGGGGATTGGTATGAGCCAAATCAGAAAATTTTACACGAAGAATTGAAAGTTCGGAAACTGTGTTGTCGTTGGATCCCTCATGAACTGACAGCGGAGCAGAAGCGGGCTCGCGTGGAATGGTGCTCACAGATGCTACTGAAGTACGACCACGGACATTCTAATGCTGTTTGTGCTATTGTCACAGGAGACGAAACGTGAATTTATTGTTTTGAACCCGAAAAAAAACAGCTATCTTGTGAATGGGTGTTTACAAATGAGAACAGGCCAACAAAAGTGAGGCAGGCGAGAAACGTTGGTAAAAAAATTACCACGTTTTTTTTCTCAGCTTCGGGTCTCATCTGTACAATTCCACTTGAAGATCAAAAGAGTGTTAATGCCGAGTGGTATTCTACCATTTGCTTACCCAGAGTGTTAGAAAAATTTCGCGAAAGATGACCCAAAAGCCGCATTCTCTACACCATGATAACGCTTCTTCACACACGGCCAACAAAACAAAGTCATTTTTAGCTTCCGAAAACATCTCGTCACTCATCCTGCGCATAGCCCCGATCTAGCACCATGTGATTTCTGTATTTTCCCTAAAATCAAAGATTTGATGAGAGGTTTTACTTTTACCAACTCCAAAGAGGCAGTGATAGCGTTCAATCAGCACGTAGAAAACATGCCGTCAGATCTGTGATCCTCCTGTTTTTAAAAATGGTTCGATCGCATGAAAAAATGGTTAAAATGTAAAGGAGATTATTTTGAAAAGCAATAAACATAATATTTTGGTTATAACATGTTGTTTTTTTAAGTTACGCAAAACTTATATTGTGACCTACGTATAGAGTCAGAAATGGGTCTCAATAGTCTAGGCGGAAAGAACTCTTCAAAAGACATTAGATTTTTGGGCCCCGTCTTTCAATCTTCATTACAGATTACATTTAGTAACAATCGCCTGTGGACGAGATTCGACCACAAACTACAGAATAAAATCTATTTTAAGGTGGACAACTGTCTTTGGCCATAAAGAAAATAATACACATGTGTGTATGTTAACACGTATGTCAAATGAATATTTAATTTTTATTTACTTAATGGATATCTAATGCATATTCAAATACTGTTAAATACCTAAATACTAATATTATAAATGCGAATGTCTGTCTGTCTCTTCTTCACGCCTAAACCACTGAACCGATTTGAATGAAATTTAGTAAAAAAATAGTTTGAGACCCGAGAAAGGACATAGGATAGTTTTTATCCCGGAAATCAGACGGAAACGGGAACTATGTGGGTAAAACCCCGGGATCATTATAAATTTTTCAAAATTCAGTTATTTTAAAATATTACTTTTCTGTAGTCCTCCGCAATTTAAACTTTAATCGCGTTAAATTTCATACGCCACCGTTCGCGTAATTGTCGGAAAAATGGGTACAAAGTTTTTTCTTCACGTATTAACACATAGATTCTTACATTTTTATTTGTACTCATAAAAAATTTAAAATATTTTGTATTGGATTCCACATGATTTTCGTAGTTTCTTGACCCTAGATAAGTCTATCGATTTCCAGTCAGCCCGCAGACAGCGCGTCACGCGACATTGAAGTGCAATGACAGTATGAATGACAACTAACTACACAACTGACAAAACAGCTGTAAGCTGATGTTTTTTATTTCATAGGATACATTTTTTTATATAAGATAGCAAATAAGCAGATGGGTCTCCTGATGGAAAGAGTCAACCATCGCCTATAGACACCAAAGGTGTTAATGGTGCATTGCTATCTTGTAGCGAGGTCTAATGCCACATGCATAAGTTTACCGGCTACCTAACCCTCCAAACCGGAACACGACAGTGACTAGCACTGACGCTATTGCGGAAGGAATAGGTAAGGCGGTGGTACCAGACCCGGGCGAGACAATGCAGAACTCTAACACCACGCCACGACGGTAGTTACTCGTAAAGTCAATAGGTCGCCCTTTACAACCTGCCTGGCAGAACGGCAGTTGGCCTATTCTTCAAAGGAGTCCGGGACCAACCAGGGGAAAGTACCATAAGTTAAAAGATAACTAAACGACATACACAAAAAATGTATTAATGTTACCATAAGTTAAAAGATAACTAAACCATAAACGAAATAAATGTGTTAATGGTATCATAAGTCAAATAAAATGATGTGGTTTCGTGGGACACCAGGTAGGAACGAAGTTCCTTCGGCTAAACGGCACTACTCGCTTGTGTATGCGACTGTCGCGCCTGCGCACATCTCATTTAACGGTTTTAATTTCACGCACTTTTTCCACGGATTTTTTCTTACGGTTTTACTATCACATTTTTTTCATTTCGGTCGCGCAGCAAAATCCCTATCCCCTCCAAGCCTGCCGTAAGGAACTTCGTTCCAAAAAATATAACTAAACCATATACACAAAAAATGTGTTAATAGTATGTACCATAATATATGGCAGAGTTCTGCAACTTGGTGGTAAAGTTCTGCATTGCCTCACTCGTATCTGCCCCCCAAGACAAGTGGCATCAACGCTAGGAGAATAGAAAACAAAATGTATGGACTTGACATAAGCTGTTGATACGAGCGTAAACGAATTTGTAATTGGTAGCCAAGTGTCGTTCGTGAAACGAAACGTTATATTCCATCGATCATTTTTGATCAATTTCATACAAAACCTTAGCCAAGTGGCACTTTTGACAAGCGAAATTGGTGATCCAATGATTAGCGAACGCTAGAACCCTGTAAATTACGCTAAAAATGGCGGATGATCACTATTATTTAATCAGCTGTTCTAAATCGTGGATAATATCTGTTAAAATTTTTGATAATTTTAAAGTAAAATGAACGCAAATTGCCATAATTTAAGAGGCCTAACCTAACTAGGGGGTTTTCAATACATTTTCTTTTTTTAAGTCGCAGACGCCTTTGTAATGGATTTCGGTTTTCATCCCCTAACTCCACGGGGAATTAACTCAGAGCAAAGTGACCTTGACAAAAGTTGGTGTCCCTTATCCCCTCCACGCAATGGTGCAACAAAAAGGGGTGTTATATAGGGTTGAAATTTTCCATCAAAATTTTTCTAAGTCCTGCGCACGCTCTGACCGCCAATCAAGCTCTCTGTTCATTCTAATATAACGCATTGGCGTCATTTAGACCAAATTGGTAGCCAAGTGGACCATGGCTTGTGTAACGTTCATTCTATTAAGGTCTATCGAATATTGTCTGTGAATTGACGGCGATGTCAGTTTGAAGTGTTATTTTCACAACGTGAATCAATCTCGGATGAATAATATACATGGATGGAATATATAAATAATATAAAAAAATAAGAACAGAGTCGCTATCAATTTTGATTGTATGTACCGCGTAATTGCGAATACGATAAAATATACTATCTTTTTTTCTTAATTACTGTCATGCCATAAGTTTCTATAGAGCTAACATGTCAATTGAACTCTGTCAGTACTACGGACTACCAATTTAAAGAGTTATAAAATTAAATACTGTCACCAAGATTTATGTATTTATCTTCCTTGCTATCAAATTTGATGGTGTTAACATATTTTAAGTAAATCCTCTTTACATTACAAGTGAACGTAGAATTGTGCAAAATGTTATCGATAGTCACATTTTAAAACTTATGTTTCAGATTTATGAAAGCTGATGATAAATTTCTTATTAAAAATGAACAAAAATATGCAAAACTGAACATATAAAACTTCTTTTTTACGTATTTTTTGGCATACATATTTGCAGAAATGTAAAATTGATCGAAATCTATTGCTACACTGAAAAATTTCATTCTTTGTTTCATTAAATTTACAAAATACAAGGGTTGTAACAAAATATAGTGTGTATAACTTGAACTTATAGTGTCTGTAAAATATTTAAAGACGAAATATTATATTTATCATCATTAAGACATTGTCAGCATTTTGCAAACCTATCACTATTTACAATGTGTCTAGGCAGTTCGTTAGAAGCGAACAATTGGGTAAACGAGTCACTAGTATTGTGTCTTCTAGGTGGTAGGGTTCTGCATTGTCTCGCCCGGGTCTAATACCACTGGCCCACCTATTTCTGCAGCAATAGCAACAGCGCTTGTTATTGTCGTGTTCCGGTTTGGAGGGTAAGGTAGCCGGTAAATGTATGCATGTGACATTAATACCCCCCCCCCCCCCCCGCCACAAGGATATCAAAGCACCATTAATAATGTGCCACCAAAAGCCTTAATTTGCGTTAATTTTACTTTAAAATTATCAAAAATTCTCACAGATGTTATCCACGCTTTAGGACAGCTGATTGAATAACAGTGATCAACCGCCATTTTAAGCGTAATCTGCAGGGTTCTAGCGTTCGCTGATTATCGAATAATTTGCTACTATTTCGCTTGTCAAAAGTGCCACTTGGCTACGGTCTTGTACGAAAATTGTCAAAAATGATCGATGCAATATAACGTTTCGTTTCACGAATGACACTTGGCTACCAATTACAAATTCGTTTACGCTCGTGTCAACAGCTTATGACAAATCCATAAATTTCTCTCTCTATTGTACTAACGTTGATGCCACATCTTGGGGGGCAAGTCTTTTTTGCTTTTAATGCACTTTTCATATAAATAAAATTTATAATCTCGGTGAAAATAATACTTCAAACTGACGTTTACCGTCAATTCAGAGACAATATTCGATATACTTCGTAAAGTTCGTATGGAACAAACGTTGAACAAGCCATGATCCACTTAGCTACCAATTTGGCCTAAATATCGCCAAAGCGTAATATTTGAATAGTTACTGAGCATTTTGCCACTTGTCTAGGGGGGCTGGTACCACCACCTTACGTATTCTTGCCGTAATAACGTCAATGCGTGTCACGGCCATGTTCCGGTAATGCATGTGTCATAACTCAAATGGATTGCAACACAATGTTAACATCTTTGGTGTACATAGGCGTCGGTTGTCTCTTTCCATCAATAGTATATTTTTTTGTTATTTTATAAGAAAGTAAAATATATTCATGTGTTGCGTTTGAGATGTAAAATACATTAATAACTATTACCTTACCTATGGTTACTTACCCTCTAAACCGATACTCGACAGCGATAAGCACCGGCGCTAATAAAACGGGCAGGCGTATCACTAAAAAGCGATCTGGCAGTGATCAGTGATAATTGTTAAACGTAAAAATAACATGAAAAACGTCGCCAATCGGTTGTTGATCGCTGCACTTTTGGCGATTCCACAGTAACAAAAATAATCAAGCAGCAACCACTGCTGACTACAAGGCTAGATACGAGATACGTGATAACCCTGAGGAATAGGTAAGTCGTTACATGTTAGTAACTAACCAGTTCGACACATTGCAGAACTCTTCCATTACCCTTCTATCGCTTTCTACAAAATGCCTAGCAGTAAGGCAGTTAATCTATTAATATAATTATAATCTATTAAAATTAATTATAAGGCAAAAAGGTATATTTTTTTAAAAGGGCCGCGGGGTCATCTCTCATTCCCACCACTGACTTAAGGAAACCAGAATCATATTAAAATTTAGTTACAGCTGTTTTGGTTCTTAATCGTTATTTCGTTCCCAATTACATAACCAAAATAAATGAATGAATAATGTCGCGGCCACGTTTACATTCCCAAAAAGTTTGAGAGAGGTGCAACTACTGGGTTCGTTTTTAACCAATAGTTTTAAGTCCTATGATGTGACAAGTGGCTAACACGTCGATAATTATTGGTACACATATGTAATAAGGTCAATTACGTTTTCAGGAAAACTTTTAATGGGTTGCCCGACTTCAGGTTAGAACCCTAGGGTTTATATTTTATGCATCCTATTGCTCAGGTTTTTTATGATTTTTCCTGTGTTGATCTGGACCGTCTAGTGGGTCTAATAACATCGTTAGTATTTACTAGACGGTGAAGCTTCGCAACGTCTCCCCGGTCCCCGGGTTTGGTACCACCACCTCACCTATTCGCGATATCGTTGATGCTTGTTGTAGTCGTATTTCGGTTTTGAGGGTATGGTAAACTAATGCATTTTACATATTAAATCTGCCACTCGAATAGTTTTTTTAGCATAAGATTGCGAACACACAGGTAAGCTCTCTAGATGGCAAGAGACAACAATCGCCTATAGACAACAAAGATGTTAATAATGCGTTGCTATCCTTGTGGCGAGGTCTAATGCCTCATGCGTAAGTTTACCCGGCTTCCTTACCCTTCAAACCGGAACACGACAGTGACATGCACTGATGTTATTGCGGAAGCATCGGTAACGTGGTGGTACCAAATTCGGTAAGACAATGCAGAAATCTACCGCATAGTATGGTTCTATTAACACATTTTGTGTATAGAGTATGGTTATCTTTTTTCTTTAAGGGAATCATCTGCTTGTTCGCTATCCAATAAAATAGAATACGATAAACTCTTATTACATCAATAGGAACTATTTATATTTATCCATTCACTGTCGTATCTTTATCGCGATATATCGATAGACGTCACAACGCGTCACGCGACGTCAAGCCACATTGACAGCTCCAGCCGCACGTCACACAACTGTCAAAACACGACATACCCTGAAGTTCCATGAGAATAACGTTTCCTGCTTTTCTTTAATTTAATATCGAGTAGTTGGTAAGTGATTAGTTTTTATTTTTTTATTGCAAGCGTAAAATAATCGGCCTTATCATGCTTGGCGGTTTTTTCTTGTGTTGGTTCTAGAGTTTGGACCAACTTTTAAGAGTAAACCATCTGCCAATTTGCCAGGGAATTCGTTAAAGGCGAACGACTACTATGCGTGCCTGTACCATCGCGATCGTTACAAGTAAGTGGTAGAGTTTTGCAACATCTTGTTCGGGTTTTGGTACAACCGCCTTACCTATTTCGGCCGCAATAGTATTAGTGTTTGCCACTGTTGTAGCAGTGGCAAAAACAAGTGAAAGACAATTTGAAGATTTATATGAGATACTAGCTGACCTGGCAAACGTTGTTTTGCCATATAAATTATTTCTAAGTAAAAAATGTTAAGGATGGACAACCGTTATCACTAAGGCGTATGAAAAATAGATGTTGGTCGATTTTCAGACCTACTCAATATGCTCACAAAATTTCATGAGACTCGGCCAAGCCGTTTCGGAGGAGTACGGGAACGAACATTATGAGACGAGAATCTTGTATATAAGATTTAAAAGGTAGTAAAGAATTTTAAAATGTGATACAGAAGTCACCAAGTGCTGACGAGACGAGAAAAAGTTTTTCCCTGCGTTGATCTGGATCCCTTATTCTATTAACCTCAAAATATTCTATTAACTTTAGTATATTGGACAAGTGTTAACTTTAAAATTGCTATTCATAAGCATGTAATTGTATTTGATCCCTGCCGCGGTACCATCAGTGCTTGTCATTATCGTGTTCCAGTTTAGAGGGTAAGGTAGTCGGTAAACTTGTGCATGTGGCCTTGAGCGCACCGAGGGAAGGGGAGCAGGAATTTTCTCAGTCGTCTCATTAGTTAACGAAGTGGAGTGGAGTGGAGTGGAGCGTATACCCCACATCCTAGGGAGCACGAGAAAAAAAAATCTTGCTTATTTTACACGAACAGGAGCTACCTAACCCAAAAAATATTTTTCAATATAATAATAATAATATGTTGTCACTTTGTTGTCGTGACTAATATGTATATTCATATCAAATTATAGCTTTCTAGTACTAATGATGTCTGAGTTAGACTGCGGACAGACGGAAGGACGGACGAACATAGCGAAACTATAAGAGTTCCTAGTTTACTTCGTAACCCTAAAAAGAGTGTGTTCAATCAATAAAATTAAAATAAAAACAATTTTCAATGAAAAATTTTGAAGCTACTTACTTAAGCACAAGTTTCACGTCAGTTTCGCGTTTAAAGTTTTGATAATACTCGTAATATTGGAAATTGTAGGTATACACTGTTATTTTCTGTAATTATTTTATGTAAGAATAACATGCTGAGCGGGAGAAGAGAAATTGAGAAAAAAGGAGTCGCTGAAAATTTGGGCTGATATCGGTTTAATGGATATTACAGCCGTTCATAGTAGCCCACATAACTTTTATCTAATCTTATTTTCATATCTGATAGGTATTTAGCAAAATTTTAGCTTCTGGGTCATTTCCGTGGTCTATAATGTAATTTCCATGAACCGCAAATGTTTTATATTTTTTTTAGAAAAAGTATACATCCACTGCGGTCGAATTTTTATATGTTCTTTAAATTTCAAGTCAAGAAGATGTCAAGTCATGACGACAGTTTTATGTCACTGCGCCCCGAATATATAATAAACTAAACAGTTTACACTCAATATATGCACTAACACTAAGTCGATGCAAATTTTTTATAAAAACCTGGCTTTTAGAGCTAAATTATTATGAGACCGAAGATATATTAAAGTAGGCCATACACACGTAAACAAAAACACACACGAATACATACACTACACTCTAATCTCACTCGCAAGCACGCAAATTCAAACATGTATATAAAACACAGACACACATACACACACATACATACAATTACGCGTGTGTGTATGTATGTATATACATACACACTCGCGTAATTGTACATATGTTGCCTGTGTTAATTTACAAGATTGTGACACTGGGTGAAGGCACTGTCTCCTGTACCACAGTTTACACTAGCACGGGAGACAGGGTTAAACCTGTGCTTTGTTTTTCCCTGTACGAATGCAAATAAAGTTTATTATTATTATTATTATTAAATTTGCATAATCTTATGAAATATTTGTGTGATTTACTTTAATTAAGCGATTTTAAAAATACCGTGGAAATTACACGGAGAACACATTTTTGAAGAATCACCCATTAATGGTAATCCGTATAGCCGGTAAACTTATGCATGTGGATACATAAGTTTACTGGCTACTTCACCCTTTAAATCAGAACACGACAGTGACAAGCATTGACGCTATTGCGGCAGGAATAGGTAAGGCAATGGTACCAAATACCCGAGCAAGACGTTACAAAACTCTACCATCTAGTAATCATAACGGTAGTGATACACGCGTATAGTCAATCGGTCACCTTTTACGACCTGCCTGGCTGAAGGACTTATTCTTTAAAGAAGCCCGGACCAACACGGGAAGGTGAAACTTACTTGATTTTGGTAAAGCGAGAGTAGAACAAACCGTTTCGCGTTGAGACGTGCAAAAATCAATTTGTTTGCTATGCTATAAAATATAAATTATACTTTACCCTCTCGCGTACTAAAAGCAAACCCGGTCCCTAGCAAAGGAAACTTGGAGATTATAACGTAACCCTTAAATAGGCATGTCTTTATACCGTCACGCGTCTAATTAACCGTCTCGCTGTAACTAAGAAATTAGCCCACCTTAATTAATCAGGGCTGGATTGGCCGGTACACCCACGTGCACTTTCACTGCCTTAACCGGCAAATCATGTCCTAATGTTTAATTAGAAGCTCTAATGAATTCCATCTGGAGTAGGCCCTTATTAAGGGTGGAGGAATTCGACATAGCTGTTTGTCGTGAATGCTGTTTTTTACGTTTATTTTCTTAGTAATTTGTAAAGAAGGTTCTCGATTCTATTGTAATTTTTAAAGTATTTTTTAAACGCTTTTCAAAAAAAGTTTTATTGAAGTGGGAGTAAGCGTGAGAGCGCACGGAAGTAAATAGTAAGAAACATTGGTATCTATTTTTGAAGAGTGCAAGTTTTTTTTATATCATAAGATAGCAAACAAGCAGATGGGTCTCCTGATGGAACGAGTCAACCATCGCCTATAGACACCAAAGATATTAATGGTGGGTTACTATCTGTGTGGCGGGTTAGGAATGCCACATGCATAAGTTTTCCGGCTACCCTCCAAACCGGAACACGGCAGTGACAAGCACTGACGCTATTGCGGCAGGAATAGGTGAGGCGGTGGTACGAGACCCGGGCGAGACAATGCAGAACTCTACCACCTAGTAAAAGGTTGATAGTCTTTTACTAGATGGTAGATTTCTACAACGTCTCGATTGCGTATATTTATCGTTTTTTCTATTCCTGTCACAAAAGCGTCGATGCTTGTCGTTGCCATGTTCTGGTTTGGAAGGTAAGTTAGCTGGTAAACTTATGCGTTTGGCATTTCATCCCGCTACTCGAATAGCAACGCAACATTAAAATCTTTGGTGTCTATAGCCGACGGTTACTTCTTTACATCAAAAGAACCATCTGCTTATTACTTATTATGTGAAATAAAATAAAATAAATCCCAAAGTCCTATCGATATGAGAATTAACCGTTAGCAATAGATTCCTTAGATTTATTGTATACAAGGCAAAAAATATCTTTGAAATCGTACTTTGGAAAATTAAACAGAAAAGTTATGTATCACAGGATATTAAACAAGTCGATGGCCGGCTCCCTGATGATATTCTATTCGAGAGGGTTCACGGTGGAGTGTCTAGAAGCCTTAGTGGTAGTCTCGTATTAAATCTTTGTCTGATTTTTAAGCCTACTATAGGAAAGCAAATAATCTATCTATATTATTAATATGATAAATGAAAAGTCTATCTATCGCTGTTGTTGCTAAACCGCTAAATCGATTTTGATAAAATTTGCTAAGACGATTGTTGAATGCCTTGGTTCAAACCTAGGTTACTTTTTTCTAAATATCAACTCTAAAGGGATAAAAGATTGTAAGATTTTTTTTAAACTATGAACCTAATAGTTTACTTGCGGGAAAAGCTGCGGAAGTCGAATTGTTTTTCATAAGAGATTCGGCATATAAAAAATACTTTCGAAGCCTAAAAAAGTAATTATTTTAATGGCCATAAATGTATCTTCCACATTAGTACCATTAATTTAGTCAGGGACGCAAAATACTACCAGCATCTGTTATAATATCCAGTTTAAAACCCAAGACATACATTCACTAAACCCACTCTCTGTCAATTATCCTTACTTAGCAGGCATTTATCACAAACAGTGGAACAATCGCCGTTTTACAAAATCATAGGCGAATATGGAAACAGTGGTTAGGATCATTAATTACGTGTAACAGTCGGGAGAGACGTGGACAATTTATCCGGGCGATCAACTCGTTATTTAGATCGGCCCGGCGACGATAGATGGCGCTGAACGCCGCGTATCTGATCCACGACGCGGGCGCACTATGTGAAGATAGGCGTTTACTTGGTGACAGCCATGCGAATTATATGAATTTCTTTTAATGTGAATATATTTTACGTAGTGCTTCTGTAAAATATATTTTAAATTCACTTGATCAATACTTTATTTATGATTATTTTTAAAACCGGTCTCATATCCATAAGATCTTGATGAACCTGAGATCTTGATGGCATTAGTTAGGCAACTTTTCGTTACTTAAATTATCTACTAGTTTGCTATCATACGATAAAAAAATAAATGGTTTTATTATTATTATTAACAAATCGACACTATCTCTGAAATAAGTAAAACCTCAGCGCCGTAATTGTAACTTTTCAGTTTATAGGAGGTAATTTATGGAACTACTAAACCGAATTAAAAAAAAAATAGTAGGAAGTTAGGTATATTATTTCTTATTGATTTAAGCTACATTTTATCCCATTTTTCTGGCGAGGTAGGGACTTTCGAAGATTGTACCGCGGGAAACGTTAAATATAAAATTGTTAATTCACTTACAGATATTTTTTAACAGCAATTGCCAGTAGTTCCAAATATTGTTATGGCGAATTTTCCAAGAAGCCATCTTAATGGACCAAGACAACCATAGACTCAGATTGCATACCAGTACATGTATGTCACATTAAAACCTTGCGGAACCTATATGACATCACAATTTTGTCAGAAACATCATACAGTTCTAAGCACCGGTAACGTTTCAAATTCTCCAGCTATTCGTATCTAGTTTCCTGCTCAGTGATACTTTTATGACTGTTATTTATTGTATTCGCACTAAGTTGCATGCTAATTAACGATTACTACACCTTTGATGTGTATTTAGCTGGTTATTCATAAGATAAATAAATTTAATTACATTAAAAGGAATGTCTACGAGAGTGTCACGCATTTTCTATATTTATTTTGTAATAAAATATCTTATTTATTACATGCATGTTGGTATAAATTTGAGGAATCTTGTAGATTAAATAGAACTCTGACTTAGATGACCTTTTAAATCCGATTGTTCCTTTTCGAAATGCAGTTTGCATCTTATAGTCAATAGTCATTAATTAATAATCAATATTGCTGATATACTCGTATGTAAGTTGAAAGGCTGCTTAACTTTCCGATACAATTGTGGTAAGTACTTACATCAGTATTACAAGTAAAGACTTGGCAATGAACATGTTTAGTTGTACACTATATCAAATTCTTAAATTCCCACTCAGATTATTAAAAATTTTCGTTTGAGTTTTCAGCAGATCGTCACACAATTATATTTCTAATGACGGTGATGGTGACATTGATAATGAATGATGATTTAAATGATTTTGAACCCCCCGTAATATTTTTTAGAAAGTTTACCCCGTGTTGGTCCGGGCTCCTTTGAAAAATTGGCCAACTGCCGTTCTGCCAGGCAGGTCGTGAAAGGCGACCGATCGACTATGCAAGTGACTAGCATCGTGGCTACTAGGTGGTAGAGTTTTGCATTGTCTCGCCCGGATCTGGTACAACCGCCTTACCTAATTGATTCTGTCGCGTTCCGGTGTGAAGGGTAAGGTAGCCGGTAAACTTATGCATGTGGCATTAGCCCTCGACACAAGACAGCAACGTACCATTAACATCCTTGGCGTCTATATGCGATGGTTGAGTCTTTCCATCAGGAGGCCCATATGCTTGCTATCTTACGATATAACTAGCAAAAAGCAAAGCTTTGTAAGGGCTCGCTAAGTTATATTACCTAGTAATATTCTTAGGAAAGAATTTTATGCGAATTACATCTTTTAATGTATCATGGACTTTAACATCTTTTAATGTATCATGGACTTTATTTATTATATTCGCATCAAAGGCGTCGTCAGGCTTTGTATCTAGGGAGGCGCAGAAAAATAAAACCAAAATAAAAAATAAAATGTTTCAAAGATAATTTTTTTTAGTATTGTATAAGAAACGTTCTTTAAAGTATTCTTGATTTATTAAAAAAACACGATTTCTATAATTATCAATTTTATCTTCACAGAACAAATATAAAGGTTATCTATATATTTTACACCATATTTTCTGGTCTACCTATAATATATAGCAACTCAAGATCTATCACGCGCCACCACTTCGCTCTTGAAGTCTAATATTGATAGAAATCAATTTTTATTTATGGTAACTTTCTTGTAAAAGAGTGTTCTAGGAAAAACGAGGTTTAAAAATAAAAGTTGATCTTATAAAGAAAATTTAATTTAATTAACCTTCAAAATTTTTAGAATTAATATTGGACTTACCGCAGGTACGAAGAATTGGCGGCAGAAACTCAGCGAATAAATTTTTCGAATTTTTCCCTCAGAGAAACTCTCGGGGTTCGATTACCGAGTCAGGCAAATCAAAAATGTGTTTTTTCAGTTTGCTGATAAAAACAATGTTACCCGTGATTGGAAAAGTACCCAGTTGGTGATAGACTGGTCACCTATCACTGTCTGTAATCTGTAAATGGTTGACCTTGCAAACCATCCCTGAAACTTCCCGCTAAATTAACGTATTTTATGCTCAAAATAATAAAAACTATAAGCATAGGTTTTTTTCAGTATAAATATCTATTTTGATAAAAATGGCAGTATATTGATTTTTGAAAAGCTGTATATTTTGGAAACCATAATCGATTTTGATCTTTCAAATGGCATTCAACTCAATTTAAATATTGCTTTAGCTACAAAATCGGTGGGTTCAAAAATTTCGAAGCAATGTCAAAAATCATTTTTTTTTCAAAAATTTTCGTCATTGATAGATCCCAAACAAATTGACCAATTTGTATTCAATTAACGGTACGTGGCGCAGTTTTTAAGGAAGAAAAGATGTTAAGATTTTGAAGTCAATCGGTATATTAGCCTGAAAGTTATTTAAAAAATATTAAGTAACTTTGCTAAAGAAAACGTAATTTTAATTTTAAAAGCTGTAACTTTTGAAAATAAGATTTTGTTTTGACTTTTAAAAGGGCATTCGACGTAATTTTTTTAGTATTAAAATATCGTAGAAAACCAAAAAATGGTTGGTTGAAATATTTCGAAGTTATGACGAAAAAACATTTTTTTCAAAATTTTCGTCAACGATTACTTCCAAACGAATAAACTGATTTTTTACGCAATTTATACATTAGACGTAATTTTTTGAGGAATAGAGCTGATTAGTTTTTGTACTCAATCGGTACATTAATCTGGAAGTTATTTAAAAAAATCTCTTTCTCCAAAACTTTTTTGGGTTTTTTCAAAATTTCTCAAAATCTCTTTGTCCCATTTGGTTCAAATTTTCAGGAAATATAAGTTGAGCGGAATCCAATCGAATGCCATCAACTGCGTTTGGATCGGTCCAGGCGTTCAAAACTTATGAGTACACACACACATACATACAGACATACTGGCGTCATTGCAAAAATAGTCGAAAATGGTTCCTAATACCACAAAACGTGGACATATGGTGAAAACTCCATTTTTGAAAATCGGAGCAAAATCAGTAACCTCCCTATCTACATACGTAGTGAGAAGTTAAAAAGTACAAGTGTTTTAATAGATTAATATTGTATTAAAATGGAGTGAATGAAAATGAATTAAATGAAATAAAACTACCACGCCAAAGCTTAAACCTAAAAGTGCGATACTTTTCAGTAAAATGTATCACTAAAGGGCCCAGATCGTCGCCTAGTGAAGCTTTGTAGCATTTTAACTCGTTAGTTTTATAATAGATGGCGTTAGCAGTAATACAATTCTAATACAAAATGTATCTTCTATTTTTTTTATTTTCATGAAATAGCATTTTAATGTTAGATAACATATCTAGACATGAATTTAAACCACCATGTCAAAGGTTAAAACCTAAAAGTGCGATACTTTTTCAGTAAAATGTACCACAAAAGTGCATAGAAAGTGGCCTAGTGTAGGGCTCGCTTCGCTCGCCCTAAATATAAAAAAAAGATCAAAATCAAGTCAACTGTCCAAAAGTTGATGCTTTTCAAATATTAAAATCATGTTGATTTCAACAAACTTACTTCATATATTTAAAATAACTTTCAGACTACATATGTAATCGATTGATGCCAACATTTCAACATTCTTCTCGATATAAAATTTCCTTAAATGCCGTTAATCGAAAAAAAATTGGTTGAATAGTTCTGGAGTTATCATTTTACGAAAACTTACAAAAAAAGATTTTTCGCCTTAGCTCAGAGCTATTAGGGCTCAAAAATATTATTTTTAGAGCTCAAAAATCTCTTTGCGTTAACTGCCATATTTAATCCGGTAGGTTTAAAAATAATGTATAGAATTACACAATTATTTAGATTTATTAGAATTTTTAGAAATACACATTACACAGAACACGTTAAAATATTTTGGTAAGTGTTGAGTAATAAATAAAAACAACATGGAAATATTTCAGTTTTAAGCAACTTAATAAAACACCTATGACGTAAAGCCATTTTAAATTTGAAATTTTTTATAACAATAAAATTTGAATTAGTGCTATCAAATAAAATACGTGAAAAGACCTTACTGACTAAAGATTGTTTAATCTTTTTTAAGTTTGACAACAGATTTGAGGCGTCTCGGATGAATTTTAAGTATTAGTTCCATGAGAGTAGTAAAGAAAATAGTGTGTTGTAGAAAACATGTGTGTATGTTAAACACACGTACTTAGCGAGTGTAATGTTTATTTTTTAGTAATTTAATGTATTTTTAACGCATATTATTTAGAAATATTAAGTTTTTGCAGTCCTCCGCAGTATAAATTTTACCTGTGCTAAATTTCATACTCCATCGTTGGCGTTATCGTCTAAAGATGGGTACAAAATAAATAAATTAAATAATTATAATTTATTTAGAATTAATAAACATTTGAAATATATTTATTTAAAACTTAATGAGACATATATTTATTTAAAATTTAAAAATGACTGTTATTGAAATTGTTTGGCATATTATTACAAGTTATATAATATTATATTTTTTTTGGAAAAAAACAAATATAATCGACTATAATAATACTTAATAATTAAGGACATTTATAAAACATATTTTTTTGTATAATATCCTCCTTTCTCCTTAAAATGTCTGCTGTGTGCTCTGCTGTTTGATTTTTGATTGACAATTGTTTTGTAACTAACATAAAGTTCTTCTTTTATCTAAATAGATACCAATAATACTAACGGTAAGTTTTTAAACTTATCGTTACAACTGTTCGACTCAATAGATCGCTTCGCAAGGTAAACAAATCTAAATTTCCATAGCCCGCATTTCCTAAATAGTGTAGATTCGTAGATTTGCCAGTCACTTCATCGCTTACACTATGGACCAATTTAGATATACCATCGCCCAGAGTCACAGATACAAGATAAAACGACGGTTAAATAGGACCAATTGCAAAATCGGCAGACTAGCCGTCGACAAGCCTTTCCACCGCCATAACGTTCCATTTTTGTCTCTCTCCTAACCAGTAAATTCCAAATCGGATCCTATTAGATATTCAAAGGTTAAAACGCATTCTAAACCATCGGGCCGGCAATATATCAATCGTTTTGATCGTCTGGTTCGGTTCTGGGTAACAATGCGTGCAAGTTACTACCTGTTGCTTGTCGTAAGTTGTACCCGCAATCGCGTGTGCTACATTATGTACATAAACAGTGATGAAATGTACATATTTATGCAATAGTTCAAGTACTTTGTGTTTATTAAGTATGGCATATAATTATATTTATCTATAAAGATTAAAGAAAATCTCTAATCCACGTTTTTACGTCGACCAACGACCACCCTCTGCACGAAATTGGACCATAAACCATAGATAGAGAAACGAGAAATTCTCTTCCAAGTTTAATGACAGACTTTTTTTTATATCATAAGATAGAAACCAAGCAGATGGGTCTCCTGATGGTAAGAGTCAACCATCGCCTATAGACACCAAAGATGTTAATGGTGCATTGCTATCTTGTGGCGAGGTCTAATGCCATAATAATGCATAAGTTTACCGGCTACCTTACCCTCCAAACCGAAACACGACAGTGACAAGCACTGACGCTATTGCGGCAGGAATAAGTAAGGCGGTGGTACCAGACCCGGGCGAGACAATGCAGAACTCTACCACCTAGTAGTCACGATGGTAGTGACTTGCAGAGCCAATCGATCGCCTTTTACGACCTGCCTGGCAGAACGGCAGTTGGTCTATTCTTCAAAGGAGCCCGGAACCAACACGGGGAAAGACTATAGTTATAAATATAACGTTATCATCTATGTGACATAAATGTGTGTTTTTATATCATTAGACAGCAAACAAGCAGAAGGCTCTTCTAATATAGAGAGAAACTATCGCTGCGCGGCACAGGTGCTATTGCGGCAGGTAGGTAGGTGAGGCAGTGGTACCAGACCCCGGCGAGACAATGCAGAACTCTACCATTTGGTCGAATCGATTATAGTGTATCCCATAGCCGATTGTTTACCACTAACGAACTGCTCGGCAGAACGACAGATGGTCTAGTCTTCAAAGGGAGCCCAACTAACACGGAAACATTTGTTTTTATCTCTTTTTGTATAAAAAAAATGTAAAAATACTATTTTATCAAGAAGTCGTGAGACCGGAAAATTTCAAGGATTATCAAAACACTAAAATTTCCAAAACCAATCAAAATAACTTACCTTCATATAAAGGGCTGACAGTAATCGATGTTGAGCCTGACTCCAAGATGGCGGCTATAAATTTAAAATATTACGATGGCACATTAATATTTAAATAAACATGTCGGAATCCCGCAGTAAGTCTGTCTCGTCGTGACACACGACAAGTGACGATACCGCTGGTAACACTTCATTTGCATGAAACTCGAAGGGGTGAAATATTTTATAAGGCCTTAATGTTACATCGAAATATAACGCTCATAAAGTGTATACCTTAAAACTAATGCCTTGTTATTAACATTTAAAAATATATTCAAAACAAACAGCACTTCGAATAAATTGGTACGAAATTAATAAAATAATGATTGAATTATCAGTTTAAGAGTAGCTTTCCTTCTCAAAACATACCATTAACTTCGTAACATTCGTCATTTCTTTCCATCAGGTTTCCAGATGGTTGCTTGTTTGTATCCTATGATTTAAACTCTTAACTTTTTGCAAATAAATATTTTTATTTTAAAAAACCTATTCGATTCTTAATCGTTAAACCACCATCCTGCTCCACGTGCATTATTTGCCGAACAAAACATGAAACCTTTGATAACCTTCGAATGAGGATGCTGCAGCATTAAATGAAGGAAAAAGTACAAGGTTCTGTTACAACTTCAAGAACAAATATTCCGTTGCATCGGTTCCCTTGCGAGCTGGATAGAAAGAACGTGAAGGAATTTAACTTACCGGTTTGCCTGTTAGACGAGATAAGTGGTGATCATTGCTCCTGTTTTCCTAGAAACACTATCACTTGCTTAATGAGTGTGTCACTATCACTTGCTTAATGAATGAAACACTCAGTGTCTTGGGGAGCTGTTGGATTTTGTAAATTAAATGATAGACAAAATAAAAGGTTATATAATGTTTTTCATTTCAATGAAATATTAAAAAAAAACAGTGACATGGAAACACTGAAGCGCGTCATATTATAATTTAATTGCAAGCTAAAATTTAGAAAATCTGACGATTCAAGTGTATCGTAAGGGAGTGGGAGGGTCACAAATTTGCAAAGAAAACGTGGTCTTGACATTCTAGAGTGCTTCTGAATTTTCTTTTATTTTAGAGGAAATGATGTAAGAATAACGAAAAAAAATATAGTCTGACTGTTTTCACAAGCTAAAGTTATCGGAATTTTGTTTTTTTACTGCCCTAGGTGCCCGGGTCTATAAAAAAGGCTTATATTTAGTAGAGAGCCTCAACAGTATCCGAGGTACCCCCCCATGTTAATGTGACCTACTGGAGTAAATCCTAAAATCTTCTTTTGGTCTCTCCTACTATTATGACACTTAACACATTGATAACAATTTAGAATAATAACGCATTAGTTACTGGATAACAAGATACTTTACTAACTTTGGTATTACCAGAAGATAGTTTTGTATAAATTTTTTTATATCATAATATAGCAAACAAGCAGATTGGTCTCCTGATGGAAAGAGTCAACCATCGCCTATAGACACCAAAGTTGATAATGGTGCGTTGCTATCTTGTGGCGAGGTCTAATGCCACATGCATAAGTTTACCGGCTACCTTACCCTCCAAACCGGAACACGACAGTGACTAGCACTGACGCTATTGCGGCAGGAATAGGCAAGGCGGTGGTACCAGACCCGGACGAGCCGATGCACAACTCTACCACCTAGTAGTCACGATGGTAGTGACGCGCATAGCCACTCGGTTGCCTTTTACGACCTGCCTGGCAGAACGGCAGTTAGCCTAGTCTTCAAACGGAGCCCGGGAGCAACACGGGGAAAAATCAAAATCATTTGGACAGCCTTCTGATTGATTATCATACTACGTAGTACAAATAATATTTCTCTATGGACATTTGCAATATTACATTTTGATCTATTTTACCTATAAAAAGTCAAATGGCCCCAACTCATTTGACTCAAGACCCTGTCCACAAAACTATTTCATTTAGAACTATGATCGTTGATTGTTTATTTCAAACAATATTAGACCCTAATACTCTATTATTAAATACCTTTATCATAAAAATACAAGACGGTTTATTTCTATAAACAATAAATTCAACTTAGTCGGTGAAGTTATTATGTTCGTACATAAGTTGCGATGATATAGTGCTATAAATTGGTTGGGGGACATCGGAATCTATGACGGGTACGGACAGGTATGGGATGAATCTTCACATTAAATTAAATTACATATTTTTAAACATCATGTGGTGTAATAATTTGAGTGTATTTTTAATTTAAACATTTTCAATTATGTTTGATCGATGGCGACGTAAGTTTTGCTTAACTACCACAGCATATTAAATTATAGGTAAAAATAATGTAATGAACCTTCTTGAATAACTTTGATGTACTCACGAAATAAAGTTTTCTTTATTTCGTGGATGTACTGTATATGTAAATCTATATATTAATAAGTTAAGCGAAAACTTTGTACTCCTTTTTACGAAAATTACGCAAACTGAGTGATATCTAAATACCACTTAGGGAGCGTCCACAAATTACGTAAGATGTTTAAGGGGGAGAGGGGTTCGAGTCAAATTTCATCTAATCTTACGTTGGGGAGAGGGGGGGTCTCGGCAAATATCACGCAATTTTTTTGACGTGACAACGTCTTATAATTCGATAGAGCTGGCTGCACGCACGAAAAAACATGACTCATGCGGCGTTACCTCGCTCTGAGGCGTTCCGTAAATGCTACCATTCCATTAGTATTTTCTTAAGACGTTGTCACGTTCAACTATCGTCTGTAAACCAACTTCACAGACAACCGATTTTTTCTGATTGAAATAGAAAAATATACTATTTTGGTCCATTATCCAGATCGTACATGCTTAAAATTTAATCTTAAGCGTAATAATTATAATAAATAATAAATATTCACGGGACAAATAACACTTAATGATCTAACCCCAAAGTAAGCAAATTATTTGCTTGTGTTATGGGTGTTAGTCAACGATACTAATACATAGAAACCAAACCCAAACAAGGAAATACAAACATTTATGCCCATCACACAAATGCTTCTCCCCGTCGGGGATCGAACCCGAGCCTCGTTGATTGCGTAGTCAGGGTCTCTAACCACTCGACCAACGGGGCGGTCATCGTAATCGTAATATGATTAAGATTATTCACTAATTCATTCGAAAGGAAATAATTTCATTCATACTTCGACGCTATACATTACTACTGACTGCCAAATAATCATATTTGTTTTATACTAAATAGTTCAATTTAATCTGAATTTACGGTACAGAGTAGCCCGTCCTTTGATTTCGCGCCACTATCAGAGGAGTAGACATTCTTTTTTTAATCGCAGTAATTACGATTTAAGGACGCCCTTAATTTATGGACGCCCCTTACATAAGTTTACCGGCTACCTTCTCTAACCAGAACACGACTGTGACAAGCAATGTCGCTATTGACAAATTGGCTTTTTTTATTATTGTCTTTGCTATCCTATAATATATAGTAATTTCACAGGCATTAATTTATCTTATTATCCAAATCGGAGCACTAGCTGCTATGATTATCTCGCTGTGTTGGTCCCGGCCTCCTTTGAAGAATAGGCCAACTGCCGTTCTGCCAGGCAGGTCGTAAAAGGCGACCGATTGGCTATTGAGTCACTACCATCGTGGCTACTAGGTGGTAGAGTTCTGCATTGTTTCGCCCGGGTCTGGTACCACCGCCTTACCTATTTCTGCCGCAATAGCATCAGTGCTTGTCGCTTTCGTGTTCCAGTTTGGAGTGTAAGGTAGCCGGTAAACTTATGCATGTGGCATTAGACCTCGCCACAAGATAGCAACGCACCATTAACATCTTTGGTGTCTATAGGCGATGGTTCACTCTTTCCATTAGGAGACCCATCTGCTTGTTTGCTATCTTATGATATAAAAAAAAGATTATCTAGCTGCACCTTAGGTATTTCCTAACAGACAACTGCGTTAGGTTCCATTTATAGCTGGCTAGATGATGGACTAATCATTTTCTAGTATTCTGTCGGATAAGCTTTGCTATTGTAACGCTAGTGCTTGCTTGTCAAAGGGTTGGAGGGTCAGTAATATTGCGTATCAATTTTAACGTGATGGCTACAAGGATAGCTAGGCCTTAGTAACATAATATAACGTTTTGTTATTTTGTTGTATGTTGATTGCTAAATATTTAAAAAAAGTATATTCACGCCTATATCCCCGAAGGGGTAGGCAGAGGTACAACAAGTGCACCCACGATTAGCCGAAGATACTGGGTCCCACAAATGTGATAGGTGGCAAGTCTATCGCCAACCGGGCACTTTCCAATCCCGGGCAACTTTGTGTTTCTCAGAAAACTGAAAAAACATTTTTTTTAATGTACCCGACCCGGGAATCGAACTCGGGATCTCGTGTGGTCAACGCCAATACTGGACCATTAGACCACAGAGGCGACTAACTAAATATTTATTATTATTAAAATCCTAATAAACGATTCGTAAGATCTACTCTATAGTAAAAGAGGTAAAATTCAGCATCCTAGAATACTATTAACATCAAAGTCATTTATTAGAGTGACAAGAATTTACATTTATAAGCAGATAAAAGGTCTGAAATTAAAAAAGTAAAATAACATATATTTTGTTTCTTTGCTATTTTTTAATTTACAATTTCCAACGTTTTAAATGTTTTTTCTATGATTAATTAGGTATTTGCTTGACAGACGTACGTGCAAATGTGTAAGAGCAAGAATAGAATAGATGTATCATTAGCCTGAGAATATATTGCACATATACTTGCACACCTTTGACAGCGGCATTTAACGAGTGATCCATGGTTAAGTGTAGGGTGACCAGGAGTCGCAATCAACTGGACATTTTTATGTTTTTTTGGTAATTGTGGCGGTATTAATAATAATTTGTAATCACATGACACAATATAATATAATATATAAATAAAAAGTATTATCTTTTTAATATTAACGTCATTAGAATGAAAGTGATATGAACTGAGAGCAATAAAATAAAGCGTTGTTTTTGGAAATTATTTTATATGAAAAAATGAAAATGAATACCATCTTGCTGCTTCCCTTACGGATTCCCTCGGACGGCAGTCCGATTGCAACAACATCACTCCGTTTCGCAACGATTTTATGATATGACAATTATTTCAATGACTACCATATTTTCCATTACTGTATTTCCAAGCCTAATATTTATGACTACCAGAAACTATAGATTTACAGACCTTTGAAGCATGGGAGTATAAATGGGCTTACAACTGTTTTTCGAATTTAGGCTCTACCTACTCAAGATTTTTAAGAGAAATAAATTTATGTTAGCCTGATAATCAAACACGTGTCTTTGCATTAATAATGGTTAACCACAATATTAACTTGATATTTTAATAAAAAAAGAATATGTTCTATACTATTAATCGTCGGCACTTGGTGAAACAGCATTTTGATTTTAATTATGAAATAAGTACAAGTGTTTTATAATTAAAATCAAAAAAGAATATCTTAATTATTACTCGTAAATATATATCACACTGGTTTATCAGTTGAGCATAATAAGTCAGAGTAGGCGAAAAATTTAAATTAACACGTTTTACTTTTTAAATTAAACATTTATATTTATGTATTTAATTTTTTGTTTTGTTGCATCGGTATTAAAATACATCTTCATGGTATCCACGTATTCGAGATATTTTATTAAATTTAAATGTAACTGTTTATGTAAGAATGAGTTGTTATACATAAATTTTAATTAGCACTCATTTCTGCTTAACCCATAAGGTTAATTCGTGCTAATTAAAAGTTATGTATATGACATGTTAAAAACTGTTGTTTACACACATTTTATAAAATTACTTTAGTTTAGATTTGTTTTATTAAATATGTTCTTATTTAATTGTATTAAATGTAATTGTTTAAAAATCCGGAAATTACTGTACCCGATCACGGATGCGGCACAGTAATTTCCGGTACAGTAATTTTCAACGTTATATGCGTATATTATGTATTTATAAAAACTAATTTTCTCTTTATTTTTTAAAATTAAAAATATTTTTTTATGTGGCGTGTGAGAAACGATTTTTTTAAATATACTTATTTAAATCGATAAGTTTATTCAAGTCTTATGAATAAGATAATTATCAATCGACTTCAAAAAGGTTTTATTATATTAATTTGTTTAGAAGTTACAGGGGAATTTGAAGTCGATTTAAAAGTAGCACTTCATAATCAGTTCAAAACTCATGGTCACCATTCTTGCACCTGTTACTCCCACTCCACGCTGATGATGTTCTCTGTGCCCTCCCAAATGGCGACCACCCAACTGTAACACTTTCTAAAGTCGCCGGGTGATTCATTTGAAGCCACTATATTAGCGAAGATGTCATTATTAGATCTACTATTGATTACCCCTCGAACAATGCATAGCGCTCTAGAAATATATTAAACGTTTCATGTACCTAATACATGTATTAATTTTGTCAGTGACAAATAGAAATAAGAAATGATATAATATCCATAGGTACTATTATAAATGCAAAAGTATGTCTGTCTTTTACATTTTCGCGGCTAAACTGCTCAACCGATTGTGATGAAATTGAGCTTGAAGATAGATGAAAATCCGTGGTCAAACAGCTTAGTTTTTTTCAAAAAGCAGCACCCAAAGAACTGAAATAAGGTATGAAATTTGGTAAGAAAAACTATATCAATGACATGTTAATATACTCGCGGGCGAACTTGCGTGTGTCGCCTAGTCTACATATATTAATCTATATTAATATTATAAATGCGAAATTTTGGATGTTGGTCTTAAAAAGGGGTTCAAAGTTTTTCCTTTATGTGTAAATGTATAGATTAGATAAAAAAAAATACATTTTATGGAGCTTCCTATAGTTTAAAGGAATTACACAACTAGTAATATTTAAACTTAGACATTTGACAGATCGTAAGACTCAGTAGCAGTTCATGTAAACATTTTTCACGTCTAAAATCAGATTCAAAGGGTAAACATAAATACGTCCTTAGCGCGGCTGTCATTATCACACTGACAACTACAACGCAACTACTGCGCACACACGCAAACATAAAAACACATGCTTAATAATCAAATTTAAACCTTACGTCCTTGTGATAAAAGTTACATGAACACTAAGACAATGATAGGTGACACTGTCAAAGGCGTAAAGCATCTGTCATTCGCTAACAAATGCTGACAGAAATTGATGCGCGCACGGACAGTGAAAAACGCGGAATCGCGCGTCCGGCTGCTAAAAATAGTCGCGCAGCTGTCGCAACGTGTCGTAGATATCAAACGCTTCACCTTAAACTAATTGTATTAATACAGACATGCCAACAGTGTTATCTAGTTTCATGCCTAAACATATAGTCAGACTTATTTGTATTAACTTAACCCTGTAGGTAAAAATATGTATTAAATTTTATATTTAAATCGGATGATCTCCGCAGTAACATTGAATAAAACATTCCTATTTGTTTATTTTTTGTCATTGAGTTACTACTTTTAACCGACTCTTCTAAATGGGAGGTTATCGATTCAGCTGTATGTTTTTTTTAAATACTTGTTTCCATCGAACTCGGTCATTAATGAACCGATTTTGAAATTCTTGTTTTATTTGGAACGGTATACTTTCCGTGTATTGTAATTCGGTGAAGGTCTGATTCAAGGTTATGGAGATTCAGGAAATGGGAAGCCAGTTGCTGCAGTTTTACTGCGTTAAAGGACGCTGCCAGTTACTTTTTATATTATACTATCTGCAGCGTGCAGCCCGCTGCATTATAGAAGTTTTTTTGCGAATCCCGCGGAATTACCTAATTATCCGGGATAAAAAGTAGTCTATGTGCTATTCCAAGTCATCGTCTATCTGTGTGTCAAATTTCATTCAAATCTATTCAGTAGTTTTTGCGTGATTGAGTAACAAACATCCATCCAAACATCCAAACTTTCACATTTATAAAATTAATATAGATAATATAGATGACAAAAAACAAGCAGAAATATATTAAAAGTCTGCGTGATGACGTCTAAAAACACTAAATATGTTAATGATGCGATGCCATGAATGAAAATTACTAGGTGACAACAGTACAAAGGAAACAGTGTTGACAAAAAATTGTTTGTGCAGTTTTTCAAATGCATCTTACATATTTAATGATATACAATGTGGTTTTTTGGTGCTTGCATCTAGACATATTAAACTGTAGTCATACTCATACACACAGATGATTTTTATCTGTTAAATTGGTAAAAAGGCACTAATATTGAGCCACCATAACTTATAACTAAGTCCTGGTGACATAGTTTTAAATTAAAATTCATTTTGTCATTCTAAACTAGTCGAATAAACACAGTTTCAAATAAAATAAGTTTATTAAAAAATATATAATTTTTTTTCGTAACACTTTTATTTTCTTAGGAGTTCAGGCGGAAAACCGCCTATATATATATATATATATATATATATATATATATATATATATATATATATATATATATATATATATATATATATATATATATATATATATATAAAATAGAGCCAGGAAATAAATTCACAGCCGTCATTTATTAATCGCCATTTGTATTCATTTAGATCTCGATAATAAATTGTTAAATTGACTTGATTCTAATATGGAATATCAATCAATTGATTTTATATTTAATTAAAATTAATAAATTTGGATTAGTGTAGAATTACTATCGATAGTTATGAATCTGTAGATGTTATTTAGAGGCTTAATACTAATTTCATATAAACTTAGTAATTTCTCGAAACCTTTCTAATCTATAAAATAAATGTAGGCTTTAAATTAGAAATATTTTTAAAGCAGTTAAACTGCAGCAATCTCCTTTTCCTTATATTTCCGAAACAGTGCATCAGATTTTCGCCAAATTAAAATGAGACTACACGGCAAGTATATCCTCTCAAATAAAAACAAACTTTTGAAAATTGGTTTATAAATGACCGATTTTTGAGGTAACAAACATAAAAACATACAGCCGAATGTAGTACCTACCTCCTTTTGGGAAGTTGGTTGAAAATAATAAATTTCTATTAAAAATATGTTTAAACATTTAAAGTGATTTTGGAGTTCTTCACATACAAATAAAAATATACAAATCTTTTCTTTCTAAAGTCTAAAGAAGCATTTCTTGGTTAGAAATCTGTTCTCCTTGACCAGAAATTAGGATAATTCTCGATTACACTATTCTGTCTAGATATTCTCTACTCTAATTGGTACTATTCTGTCTAGATAATACAAATTATTTTTCTTAATTTCGTCTATATTCGTTTCGTTTATATTAATATATTTCGTCACTTAATTTTTTTATTAACGGATTCGTAGAAAATTTCCTATTCCTTTATATTTAAATAAAAATTTCTATTTATATAAAAAATCCTATTAAAAGGAATAAGAAATATATATATATATATATATATATATATATATATATATATATATACCTGCTACCATAAATGGAAATCGATCAAGTACGTAATATTATATTTAATAAATATTTACTCTGTAACGTTTCAAATTAACCTTTTTATTTTTTAATAATTTGAGGCAGGTTTAAAACTCTACCAACCATATTATATTATATAAAATCATATCTTATTCAAAAATTTTAACGTTAAAAATGTGAATAACAAGTAAAAAATAAAAAGCGGATATAAAACATTATTTCAATGTAATATGCTTCAAGGAATATCTATTTAATGTAGTAAAAAACCCAAGTCACATTTCATCAATCGCATTAACAAAAACGTATCTTCCATGCCTCATTGTATTATTTCTAATAAACTATCTCCGGGAGATATTCCGTGACTTTTATGGCCGCTTTTGACATATTTGTGATGGCCCCTAGATCGGGCACCAGTCACAGATTTATAGATTCTGGGCCATTTCTTCCCAGCTAACATTTTGTTCGGCCATTCTTTATAAGTTTTTTGTTTTCTATTTATGATTTAGTGTTACTGTTATTGATTCTGTATTCGTATTAAGTTTGGTGGCTTAGGTGATGTTATTCTCTGAACTTTTATACAGATTACGTAATTTCTTTGTTATTTACCCACGTTATGTCGTTTTTTTTTGGAAAATTCATTAAATTATTAACTATATGAAGATTGTCTTTTTGATATAGCTAAAGTCGTGTAAGAAGAGTACATGGAATTAATGACAGGTAGTTAAAGATTTTGCCTTAAAACTTATTTACTCGGTACTAAATTTTGCTATCTTATAACATAAAAAAAAAAAACTAAAACAAACAGATTTTTCATATGCCTAGTAGACATAATGTACCTAGTAATGTAAGTTATAACTTTACTACCTATACTAATGTTGTAAATTATTTAATTCATCAATTTGTAGCAATGGCCGTATTACTATCCAAAATATCATAATTATTTTTGCAAATATTGTCATTCCTGAAAGAAATTGTGAAGCTCTCCTACGGATAAAATGGATACGCCTTTCAAGACAATTTTTGTTTGTCAGTGCAACTTCTAAATACATACAAAAGTACAGATACAGAGTTATACTAGTTACCGATGAAATAAAATCATTTCTTGCCATCTCTTTCGGTACGATAAAACAACATAGTTTCTTTCTATTTTTTTCACAATGTAATATAACCTACAAATGTATGAAATTTTAAACGGTAAAGGAGCGTTTACTCATGTTTCCTTCCCAATGGCGTGTTTATTAATATTCATGTGGTCTGTAGGCTCTCCTAATGGAAAAATATAACCACCATCTATAGACATCAAAGATGTTAATGGTGTGTTTTCGTCTGTATGGTTATGGTTTAACGGCCACCTTACTATCTAAATTTGACGCTAATGCTACTGAGGATGCAATACGTAAAGTGGTGATATCAAAGATAACCAAGACATTGCAGAATCCTGCCACCTATTAGTCATAGTAATCATCAGTTGTACACCTTTTATAAACTGGCGAACAGGAATGAAGCTGGTCCATTATTCCAATGGCCCAAACAGGTAATTATCAAATTCTATGTTTATTATCAAACAATCATATCGATTCCACGGAGTAGCCAAGAGAATTGAACGTCGTCTAATGCTCATGTTTATTTCGACTGTCTGATTTGTCATCTGGCCTGGAAGGTGTTTTTATCATTAGATAGCAAACAAGTAGATGGCTCTTCTTATGGAAAGAGAAACCATCGCCTTTGGACACCAAGGATGTTAATGGTGAGTTGCTATCCGTATGCCGCGATCCATTATGCTTGTAACCGGAACATGACAGCGACAAGCATTGACGCTATTGCGGCAGGAATAGATAAGGCGGTGGTGCCAAATACCCGGACGAGACGTTGCAAAACTCTACCACCTAGTAGTCACGATGGTAACGACACGTATAGCCAATTGGTTGTCTTTTACGACCTGCCTGTCAGAACGGCAGTTAGTCTGTTCTTCAAAAGAGGAATCCCCATAGCAATGATTGTCGTTTGTGCCTTGTGGTAATGTTTGAGAAATTATAATATTGTAAAACATTCTCAAATTGTTAATTTAAAGATATTTGATATAAATCTTTGCAAAAGACGTTGCAAAATGCAGGATAATACTCATTAGTCGTTGAAGTAGGGTTTGATAAATATAAATAGGTACAATTAGTGGTGATTTATTCGCGGGCCGCTGGATTAAAGTCGTCGATTAATACTGACATCTGCGGCGATCGATCCTCGCAACCTTTGACTTTTCTCCGTGACTGCACTCGTTGGTTGCGTTCCCAATCGTTTGTTGCTTTACTGTGATGTATTACGCGTCTTTACGCCAATCGGTATCCATTTTACATAGGTTACAATAAGTTGGTTTACATTATATAGAGCTACACAATAATCTATACAAATAAATAAAATTGAAGACACTCCGTTTGTAATATTAAAATAACCACTTTTTACTAAATGCATATGGATGTATACAAGATACATATAACAAAATAACATTTTTTACCATTTTTGTCCATCTGTCTGTTTGTTTTGCCTAATCTCTGAAACAGCTGGACCGATTTTGACGGGACTTTTACTGACAGATAGCCGAAGTGATAGGAAGTAACTTAGGCTACTTTTTTTCGAAAATTTTCCACGCGGACGAAATCGCGGGCTCAGCTAGTTTTATAATAAAACGTTACTGGTTCGTTGGTTGCGCGGCTAGCGCTCTTACTACGCAATTGATGGGGCTTTAGTTCGATTACCGACACGCATAACATTTTGTGTGATGAGCACAATGACGTGTATAAATAGGTAGGTAATTTTAAATAGTTTTGCTTTCAACAAACTTTAGATTTTTAACTTTTCGTGCTCAAAAATCATGGATTTTTATTTCGTCGAGGTATATTTTTGATTGCTTCGAAAATATACCTAGAAATTTGAAATGCTTGTAATACAATAAGTTAGCGGGAAGTTTCAGGGTTGGCCTGCATGTTCAACCTATTTGCAAATATTTTAGGTTTTTTTAAATTTCTTAAAATCTGTTTTGCCGAATCTAAAAAAGTATCTTCTCGCGCGTATCCTCCAAGGCAGGTAAAGGTACAACAAATGCACCCATGATTAGCCAACTATCGCCAACCGGACACTTAACCAATCCCGAGCGACGCTGTTTTTATCAGAAAACAGAAAAAAGACATTTTTGAATTGCCCGACTCGGGAATCTAACCCTGGACCTGCGAATTACAGAATGTTTTAATTTTGAGGAAGTCTAAGCTTCTTCAAACATAATCGAATGTCGTCAACTGTGATTTGATCGATCCAAGCGTTCAAAGTTATGAGATGTTTACATACGCACATCCATACATACTACCTATGTATATATGGATGTGCGTATGTAATCACGACGAGACATCCTGTCTTGACACTGTCATCAAAGAGTTCTTAAAACCTAATATCGGAATTAAATCAGTAACTTGCATTTTACGGAAGTTTAAAAGAAAGATTCATGCAAGAAGACATAACTTGCACTAAACTTTAAGGGCTACGTCTGCACAGGCGGGCGGCTTGTTTAGCGCCTAGAGCCTAGCGAACCATCCAGCGAGTAGCTTAATAAAACTAACGTTCTAGAATCTAGAGTGTTACTCGCTAGGTGGTTCGCTAGGCTCTAGACGCTAAGCAAGCAGGCGTTATATGTAAAGTGTAGCATAACACTCATTATTTGCTGAAATAAAGGCTGGTAAATATAAAGGCACCATTAGGATGATTTAATATGGCAATTGATTCTCGCAACCTTTGACTTTTCTACGTGACTGCACTCGTTGGTTGCGTTCTTAATGTTGTATATTTTACGCCGACGGGTTTCTATTTTAGGTATAACAAGTCTATAGTTATCACTTATCAATGAGTACTCACAGTATATTGTGTTCCCTTAAAAATATAGTGTCAGCAATAGCTAAAATATCTCAAGTAACTTGGGAGTTAATCCATTAAAATAAACAATTTTTTTCTGTATTATATTTGTATAGATTGTATTCTACGCAAGTTATATATTATTTTTTATCAGTATTCAATGGAGTCCTTGATGTCTAGTTGTATTGACTTCCGTGTATATGTACGAGGTGGTGGAGGTGGTATTGATTTGTTCATTTCAATCAAATCCATTCTAAATCAGTTTTCAGGCTATTTTACAATTTTACTCCTTTAAAATTTATAGTTTCTGTATTAACCAGTAATCATTACAATTTTAAAAGGTAACAACCCGTTTAATTGATTAACCGGTTAATCAATTGGCAGAATTTAACCGGTAGCATGAACAATATTAACCGCTATATAATTACCGGTTCCATAGTCCTGTTAATATTATATTTCACAAATATAATATATACGTATTAGACCATTCGGGCACTTGATTTTATTGGCTGTTCATTCTCTCTACCTATGTGCTATTTATTCTCTTGTATTTGTTAGTTACTGAATGAAATACCTTTCAGGTCATCAACTACTTAGCCTTCATTTTGAAAAGGAGGATTATTCATTTTGACCTTATCGGCTGTTACCAGCTCTTAAAAAATAAACGCCGACACCGTCACGTTGGTTTTTTTTTTTAATTTAGCTAAACTCTTTTTTAGAAATAAGTGAAAACGCTTTGTTAAAAAAAGCTTCGCGTAGATGGAGACCCCTTCGCTTGGAAAATAATAGCTAAATCTTACTCTAAATTAATTTTGAACAATCAATTTTAATTGTATTGTATATATCACAATATTAGATAGATATAATAAGGCCAGCTAATGAATAATTATGGACCCTGTCGGGAACAGACTCTTATTCAGAGAAATGGAGTAACCTCTAACAGAACTCAAATTACTATTTTTAAAAACTAAAGTATTATAATAAATTGCAATTGGCCTTTAGTCCAATGTGGCTATATAAATTCTACATTAAACATTGGTTTTATTTATAATTTATATTTTTAGATAAAGATTATGTAAATATGCCATAGCGTTAACAGCAATTTTTCCCGTGCGATATTTCATATCTCCATGTCATGAAAAATCAATTGAAACTCAGAGTTCTTTAAATTTTATATTACAATTTAAATTTAGGTCTTGTAGCAAAATCTCTGTGTCTAGTAATAAAGTGAGGCAGGTCATTTAATATAAATATAAAATAAAACAAACAATGATAAAATGCAAAACCTGTCCTATGAGGTCGAGCCGTACTGACGTCGAGATGAATTAAGCTTAAGTAGTCCGGAACAGTAAAGTCCGTAGAGACTATGGAAAATTCTTATAAAATATATTAAATTTTCATTTCAAGTGATCTTCGCGTATTTTTCTTATTCGTTAACATAACCTTGTGTTACATCCCGACACTTTATGAAAAGTAGACTATCTACTTAATTATATGCTTAAATAAAGATGTACTAAAATATATTAAGTTATTTGATTCACCCAAAATTAAAATATGAAAATTACATGAACATTGATCAAACAAACTGACCATTTCGTTCATTTCCGAAATAATACATTTAATAGTTTTCTCGCAATTATATGTTGAGAAAACAACAAGACAGATGTCTGCATGCATATGTATGTTAGTTTATATGTACAAGTGTGTATATGCGAATCTAAAACTATTCACGTTTTATAATACCAATCAAATATTAACAAATTTGATGTCCACAATGATTAAATGAATTATTGTTTCAAAATAATATTATTGAATAGTAAAAAAACCAAAACGTACTTATATAATGGCACTATATAAGCGTGTCTTGCAAATAGTAAAAAAAGCAAAACACGCTCATATAACAATTGGTGTCACTTTAAATTTAACGATTTCAGGATACGAATGAGCATAAGGCATCATGTTTTATGTGCTAAACTTTTAAACCATCTACAGAGTACAAAGTAAGTTTTTCTTGTTGGTCATGACAATATTTTTATTAAATTCGTACATTCCACCGGCGACTCCATTATTTTCTTAACATTCCACCTACGACCCGTCACCGACCGTTCGCGCTTGGGATGCAACTGTCGTAGCTTGTCTATTTGCTGTTGTTTTGATAACCAGTATTAACTTCTGTTGTGTTTTTTATAAAATCAAATCACCCCATTCATTACTCTGGGTGGTTTCATTTAGAACAGTATTTTCAATATAACGAACGTTTGATTTCTAGGTATTGCTTGCATTTGAAGTTTAAAAACAGTTACAGAACTTAAATTCATGATAATTATATCTTTATATTGATATCCGAAGCAACTTATAGCATCAAAGTAAATAATTTGTATTTGATTCAACATTTGAAATTATAAACAAATTATTACGATTATTTAATTAAACGAGCGAGTTTTAGTAATCCGATTTTACTAAAACAATTCCGCTAATCCCTTTCAATATATCTGAGACTGTAACTGTGACTTAAGTAGGTGTCAAGTTTAACCGGATGGACGAATAATTTCTACGAAAATGATGATACATGACCAGGTAGGAAGACCGCCGTTCGCAGCTGTATACTAATAATTCTTGATTACTTATATTTATTCAATTTTAACTTTAAAATTATAAAATATTTTTGCAAATTCTTAAAATTGACGACTAGCTAAATCTACTGAAAAAAGGTTTACTTTCTTAGGGGAATTTCCTTAAAAACTACTGCATTATGATGTAAAGTGAAATAAAAGTTCAAAAAATTCATTTCAATTTGTAGACAAAATAAACTTTGAACTTGACTTTAGCTTACCTAAAAATAAATTCTCTGCCCAGACGATTTTTCTAACGGTATACGATTCAAATGTAAAAAATACGAACAACCATCATTACATACAGAAAATACAATGATCGAAACTGAGAATCCGAAGACAGTGACGTTATCAAAATGTCATCCTTCGTAAGAGCAAGCGAGACAACTAAAACTAGTTGAAATATTTTTCTAGCTCATCTATTAGTTATATATCGCCGTTTCTCTTTAACTTTATAATAAGCATTGAAAAGCATTCTGTAATATAATTATTCTTGCATCCAGTATATTTTGGTTAATTTTATTTAAATCGAAGTGTCCATTCCCGCATTACACCAACCACATTATACATATCCGTTGGCATTCTAAAGCAATTATCTATTGACTAGCGACTATCTTGGTCCGAGCCGTATCAGCAGGATTTCTCCCGATTTGTCTAGACGACGTGACGATGTATTTTTGTCGCTAGCGTCAATAAATAATGGACCACGGGTCAAAGTCTGAAAGCTAATGTGTGTTGATCTTATACGTACTATATTCCAGCTGTCACCCCTACTATTGCATCTATTTTAGACGTGTTAGTAATAATCAACGTGCTTTCGAGACATAATCAGATATATCGAAGTGAGATGTAACAAATTTATAGTGTCCTTAATTTGTGAATGAAATTATATATATTATTCACAAATTAACAACACCTTAAATTTGTTATATAATCGCGCCGGTTTAAGTGTAGGGTAGGTGGTATGAAGCGAAGGTCGATAGATGTTCCAATTTATCACAATTTAAGGGTTTGTCGATTAGCAAGGTATCTCTCAAGTAGCGATCTCTATCATCGATTTTACTGCCCTTATTTTTTTATTTTATATTATATGTTAGAAGATGCTTGTTTGCACGCTTATTTGCAAGCTTACTTGTCTCCTGATGAAATGTGAAAACCAATGTAATTGGCGTTGCTATTCTTGTAGCGAGATCTTTAATGCCACATGCATAAGTTTACCGGCTACCTCCAAACTGGAACACGACAGTAACAAGCACTAACGCTATTGCGGCAGGAATAGATTCTTTTGAAGAATAGATCAACTATTGTTTAGCCAGGCAGGTCGTAAAAGGCGTCCGATTGGCAATACGTGTTATCGTAACTACCAGGTGGTAGAGTTCTGCAACGTCTCGACCTGGTATTTGTTACCACCGCCTCACCTATTCCTGCCGCAATAATGTCAGTGCTTGTCATAATCGTGTTCCAGTTTGGTGGTTATATTGCTGGTAGACATATGGATGTAGCTTTCCATCCTGCCACATGGATAGCAACGTACCATTAACATCTTTAGAGGCTATGGGCGATGGTTTCTCTTTCCATCGGGAGAGTCATCTGCTTGTTTGCTATCTTATGATACAAAAAATCGAAAACAAATAGTTATTTTGTAATATTATTAATGTGTTAAAACGGAAGTAAGAAGGTTGAACTAGATACTAGAAATGGCTAGCGAGTCCTATATGCAACAGTCTATTAATGGACAATTCGGAATCTCTGATCTCGACGTGAATTTACCCACTCAGTATCTACATGCAACGGGAGCAAATTTTGTCCACTCTCACGTCATTACAGATTTTTGTTGTAACAAACATGTAAAGGGAAACTATCGCCTATATCCGTGTGGCGGGATAGGAGTATCACATTCACGGGCGTAACAATATTTCAATTTTTATCCGATACGGGATATCCGTGTTTATAATTAAAATCAGATTAAATGATTTATTGGACCAGTTAAAGTTCGGTGTTAATTTTTTATTGATTTTTGTATATTTTGTAAAATTTCATCCCCTCTTCTTATAGCAAAACTACTCCCATAGTCACATGCATAACTTGTCTCACTACCTACCGATCCCGCCAAATCTGAACACGAAAGTAGTTATTCTGTGACGAAAGTGACAAGTATTGGCGCTATTGCGGCAAGAATAAGCAAAGAGTTGAGTTGTTTTAAGTAATTCGTATCATTCGGAAAAAAATAGTTTCTCATAATCATACATGTTATAAATAAAATCAGAAGCTCGTAAACCTGATATAAAACTTTTAAGGTTTACTACTGTGTGATAAAATAGAGCCAGGAAATAAATTCACAGCCGTCATTTATTAATCGCCATTTGTATTCATTTAGATCTTCTCGATAATAAATTGTTAAATTGACTTGATTCTAATATGGAATATCAATCAATTGATTTTATATTTAATTAAAATTAATAAATTTGGATTAGTGTAGAATTACTATCGATAGTTATGAATCTGTAGATGTTATTTAGAGGCTTAATACTAATTTCATATAAACTTTGTAAATGCTCGAAACCTTTCTAATCTATAAAATAAATGTAGGCTTTAAAATAGAAATATTTTTAACGCAGTAAAACTGCAGCAATCGACTTCCTTTTCCTTATATTTTCGAAACAGTGCATCAGATTTTCGCCAAATTAAAATGAGACTACACGGCAAGTATATCCTCTCAAATAAAATCAAACTTTTCAAAATTGGTTTATAAATGACCGAGTTTTGAGGTAACAAACATAAAAACATACAGCCGAATTTAGTACCTACCTCCTTTTGGGAAGTTGGTTGAAAATAATAAATTTTTATTGAAAATATGTTTAAACATTTTAAGTGATTTTTGGAGTTATTCACATACAAATAAAAATATACAAATCTTTTCTTTCTAAAGTCTAAAGAAGCATTTCTTGGTTAGAAATCTGTTCTCCTTGACCAGAAATTAGGATAATTCTCGATGGTACTATTCTGTCTAGATAATACAAATTATTTTTCTTAATTTCGTATATATATATATATATAGTACATTTATTCTTATTTAAAAATATCTAGGTAATAAAAATAATATCAAATTGAATATTCATATATTTTTTAAAAATGTTTAGATCTAAGTTCGTATTATAAAGAGGATATATATATATATATATATATATATATATATATATATATATATATATATATATATATATATATATATATATATATATATATATATATATATATATATATATACAAAAGAATTTTTCTCAACACTACTTGATTTTTTTCAAAAATTTTGAATTTTACAACAATTGACACTTTCATTATAATTTGTGAAGAAGGTGGACGTATTCTTACCCAAAAGTTGCTTCTTGACTAGACTAGGTATACAGTGGATATTAAACTATAATCTTAGTCTATACATATATGAATCACCCAAGATGTTTCTTGTTACTCTCATACTTATGACAGAAAGTAAAGAGAGAATCAAGATGAAATCTCGTTCAAATTTGTTTACAATAAGAACCCAAATTATTAAACCCCTTTACTCATATTACTAAATTATTTCTGGAATTAGTAGCTCATTAATCAGATATACCTATGTACATATTTTTAAATTCCACTACTGAATGACAAAACAGTGTATTGGAATAAAATCACAATTGACATTTACTTATCTTCATTAACGAACGGTCGAGCAAATATCAAAACAGATTTAAAAATATACTCGATTCTTAATGACGAACATTAATTATTTTCAATTTAATAAATATGGGTTAGTATAAATATTAGCAAAAATAGCTATGAATTTTTAACTGATAATTAAAGACTGTAATTTATTATCATCATAATGTAATTTATATTTTTGTAGCAGCCTTACATATATTCTGAAAACATGTTTAAAAACGTGTACAATCTTTCATGTTTCATACGCTTAAGTTTACCCGTGAAGAGTATTAAAAAATATATATGAATCACCAAACATGTTGGTGATATGATTCTATCTTCCTAGTTAGGTTTACTACTTTAACGTTATAGAACCTAACGCACATGTAAATCCTAGCTAGAAGATGCTTACGAGACCAAACCAGGCAGAGCTACTGATTTTCTAAACTGGATATCTCAATGTTAAGGCCTTATCAGCAAAATTAGGTTGAAACTATAGAATAAAAATGAAACTGTACATAATTTATTATAATATTTCAAAAGCAGATGACTCTCCTGATAGGAAGGGACAGCCATCTCTTATAACGTGTTAATGGTGCATTACTCTCTATGTAGCGGGATGGTAACATGCCGGTAATGTAAGTGCTTTAATGGTGCATGCATTACCGTAAGTTCACCGGCTATCTTACCCTCCAAACCGAAACTCAATAGTGTCACAAATATTGAATAAATAAAGGAATGGTACCAATCTTTTGGGGGCCTTATAGTAAACATTAGTAGTGGCAATTATAGCTAATTGTTCACCTTTTACCGAGCGGCCCGGTAAAGTAGTAGACCAGATGGTCTATTCTTCTAAAAAAGCCTTGATCAAAAGGGACATGGTCTGACAGTTCAGATAATCAGAATAAATGCAAACTTAAGGATTATAACTTTAAAATAAAGACTGTACTTACTTCTTAGATATATAAAAGTTAATTCGTCTTATCCCGTACGTTGCAGTCCTCATGTAAATGCAGTTACAGGCTATTTAACGTAGAGGTGGCTCGTCTCCTCCAGGACTCCAATTTGTAGTCGTTTCTGCTCCGTTGCGGCGGTCATAATGACCTTTTCGGTTATTACACTTTCCTCTGTTGTTTTTTTAATGTTGTTTTATTATTCATGAATACGGCTTGTAAGGTGCATTGTTTTTATATGGAAGAAAAAGTTTGTATGTAATGTCTAGTTGATCTTGTGCGCGGGTCAACATTAAATATTCATCCTTGTGTTTCTTAAATTTATATTATATGGATGGGTTTTATATACCTATATTTAATGACCAGAAAGCGTAATAACTAATATTTGATACCATCGGAAAATTTTACTAGATAGAACCAACCAGTAATACCGTGATCTATTCGTACAATATTGGCCGTGTTAAGGACTCTGTCCTGGCTTCTAATTTAAATTAAAAAGTATTTAAAAAAATCTTTGTTGTAAGCATAGGAATACTATACTTACTAATTTTAGACCACTAATTTTTATTTTTTTATTACAGGTAAGTGTTCCTGAAATGTCGCAAATCGACGGTAGCTCGATCGTTATTTATGGGTCTGTATAGAATTTAATTTAGGTTTTATACATCTGTAAAACTAATTCAAAGTTAACTTTTTAATACATATTTATCTATCTTCCTATATTAAGCTGCTAATAAAATATTTACCTGTGAATAAGTGTCCTATTGGGCAATTAATAGTTCTAAATACAAGATGGATTAAACTAAAATTGAATTTTTGGATGAACGAACATTGTTAATTTTTTGTCAAAAATACGTTTTTTCGAAGGCAAGAGCCGTTTCAAACCTGTCTTTAAGCTGACAATTGAGTCGAATAGTGATCATGATTTTTTCTTCTAAAAAAATTGATATTTATATTGTGTTAAGATCTAAAATTTCTGAAAAACATATGAAATTGGTTGGTCCGCCGGTTATCTAAATGAATAAAAGATAATCATTGTAATCTTATGATGCGGCGATTGAGAATGACAGGTGAATTGTACTGAACTAGTATATTTCGTAGTATATTTCGACGCTTGAATATCTTTATCGAACCTTGTTGATAATATCAACTTAGTTGGAAAACCATCACCACTCAGAAATCAGAAGTACTTTATTCAATAAAACTTTTTCCCGGTTATTTTGACGCGTCAACATTTTTTTTAAAAACTCCTACCGGATAGGAAACACGGCTTCACAGTAAGAAGATCTGGCTTGTCTTTTTTCATATCTTTTCTTTTTTCACAATATCACAAGATTACAAAGAATATATATGAGATTGGTATGAGGAGCAATTAATTCCACAATTCTTTGTCTTCTAAATAATCTGACATTTTATAATACCCTTTTTTACACAGTTTTGTTTTAACACATATTTTTAATTTATTGGTTGGTAGATCTCTTATAGTTTCAGGAAGTTTATTGTAAAAGCGTATACATTGCCCCATAAAAGAGTTACTTATTCTGTGGAGACGAGATGCATGCAATCAAATCTGTCTATCGGTTTTTAAATCCTCTACACCGCTTATAACGAATTTGTTTCGTCATCATTTGTGTTAAATAAAAATTTGTCGCAGATGATATTGCATAAATCTAAAATTTACCTGTTTCAAATTATGTTTATAATAACATTGTTTTTAATAGGTACACTCATGTTGGTAAATGTAATATGATTTAGTAGGTTGTAGAGTTCTGCATTGTTTCGCCCGGGTCTGATACCACCGCCTTACCTATTACTGCCACAATAGCGTCAGTGCTTGTCGCTGTCGTGTTCCCGTTTGGAGGGTAAGGTAGCCGGTAAACTTATGCATATGGCATAAGACCTCGCAACAAGATAGTTACGCACCACTAACACCTTTGGTGTCTATAGGCGATGGTTAACTCTCATCAGGAGACTCATCTGCTTGTTTGCTATCTTATGATATAAAGAAAGGATATGAAAAGCTAATATTATTATTAGAGAATTATTTGAATGTTATTTGTTCTTAAATAAATTAGCCCAATTTTTTTTAAACAATTTTTTTTTTGTTGACAAACGATATATTGATATTATATTATGAAGTTGACAACCAGCGCGATCCTATTCTCAGTTGGAACCCATAGTATATTGGCATATTACAGTTAAACTCCGTTTCCCTTGTAGTTTGTGCAAAGTAAACCAAACGTTAAAAGTAAGGCCGTGGTACCATGCACCCAGTCAAGACGTTGCGAATCTCTACAATCTAGTAATCACGATGGCAGTGATAGGTTTGGTCGGTTCGCTTTCACTGACTATTTGGCTGAATAGCAAATGATTTATTCTTCCAAGGGGGCTCGAACCATTGTATTTATTTTAATTATCAAAAATTAGAATGGTGGATTTTGATTCGCGTAACGCTGGTCATACGCGTCGGTTTATCAGCTACCTTACTCTCCAAGTTAGAGCACGGTAGTAGTGTTAGCGATAGAGCACGATACCTTTATGAATGTAGGAAAATGCCAGAATATTGCACTATTTCGGGCTAGTACGTCATCATTAGTCCATAAATGCTAGATGTTTGAAGCCTCGCTCATCGCCGCAGAGTGGCCAGTTATCGGTCTTTTATCGAATACATTTTGGAGAGTGCGCTGCGGAATTGCACGACTTAATTCCGCCATCCCCGTTTTGCTATCGATCGTCGAGGCGCACAGATACTAGGCATCGCCAAACGGTGGACTTTCCACGTACCCGAATAAAGCGGTTCGATTCGACTTTCTTGATCCGAACCGCAAGGGACTGGAATATGCTACCTGAGTCTGTGTTCCCCGACGGGTACAACCTGGGGATATTCAACAGAAGAGTGAACAGGTACCTTTTAGGGAAGCGCGTTCCATCTTAGGCCGCACCTTAGCTTACCATCAGGCGAGATCGTGGTCAAGCGCTTCCCTATGACAGTAAAAAAAAAACGAAGCTTATGCTGGGAATGAGTATTACTTCTGCTCTTGTTGAGTCAAGTGGTATCTTCATGCCCGTATCCCCGAAGTAGTAGGCAGAGTTACAACAAGTGCACCGACGATTAGCCGAAGATACTTAGTATGATAGGTGGCAAGCATATCGCCAACCGGGTACTTTTTCCAATCCCGGGCAACGTTGTTTTTGTCAGAAAACTGAAAACTGAGATTCTCGAACCGGGAATCGATACAAGACCTCATGCGGTCAATTCCGATATCGAACCACTAGCTCACAGAGGCGACTAAAGTAGTGTTCGTTTTCCTGAAGATGCTTTGTTTGCGAAGTGAAACGTGCTTATACTGTATGCTTATGTGCTTGCTACTATCGTGGTGGAAAGTGTGGTGGACGAGGGTGGACAACTGTGCATCGTAAGAACACACGTGAAAGTTCACGAAAATTTGAAAATAATAGTTTTCTTAGTTGAGGTGTGGATTTCCGCAAAGTAACGGCTGATTCTATAAAATATCTTATGCTGTCTTTGTTAACGCAATAGATCGTAAGTCAATGATTTTTAATATAAATTTATTTACCGTTATATTACAGTGCGAGAGAGGTTAGGCCTGAAAGAAAGAGTAGGTGTAAAAATGAGAAAAAACATGCTCTATTGGTTCGGACATGTAGAAAGAATGGTAGATGAAAGGTTAACAAAACAGATATACAATGCGAATGTGGAAGGATGTAGGTACCGAAGAAGATCGAGGCTGTGTCAGCTTAGATATCGAAGATTAGAATGGTCGATTTCAATTTGCGTGATACCACGATCAAATTGATCGGATACTGTTCGAAGATGGTGTCAAGAGTCTTCACAACCGGCATGTTTGTATGAAAAGACTAATGAATGTGGGGGAAGCAAGACAAATCTGCAGGGATCGTGACATATGACACTCGGTTCTCTCTGCCTACCTTGTAAGGGATCTGACTTGAAGATATATGGGCATGTATGTATTTATTTAACGTACTGACCTCTTTTAAAGTACAGCATATTTTTTCGCTTCAATATTCTTATAGCAATAGCGTCAATATATCATCGCTCTCGTGATCCAATTTAGAGAGTAAGGTAGACGCAAAATTTATGCACATGGAATTATATAAAGACCTATTTCAATAGCAACATTCCATTACTATTTTTGATGTACTTGAAGGTGGTGATTATTGATTTCTGGACACCTGCTTGATTGCTTTTTTATTTATATATATAAAATCCAATCCCTTTTTTCCGTGGTCACGACATCACGCGTGACTGGTTGGACTGATTTTTTGTTGTATTTGAAATTTTCAGGAGAAGGTTTTTATAAAAGCAAATATTTAGAAAATTGCGCGGAAAATTAGAAAAGTTAAGAATACTTAACCACCACATAAAATTCAATGCCCTTTCGGCTGCCTAGAAGGACAATCTCATACATTTATATAAATTACGTGTCACGTTGTTTGTCCGCTATAGATTCATAATATGTATAACAAAACAATGTTTGCCGGGTCAGCTAGTTTAATAACTTTTATTAACTAGCTAGTTTATTAACTTATATAAAAAACACAACAATCTCACCGAAGACGAAGTCATAGCAAACAATTAGTTGTTAATGTATATGCATTTTACAAACATAACTGACGGTAATAATATGCCATGCAACTGTAAATTAATAGCTTTATATGTAATTAAATACCCACTTAATAGGTGTTTAGGTAGTTTTTAATATTTACTTAAACGTTTGCGGCCAATAAAAATAATTGGTCATTTAAAAATAATCCAAGATGAAACAAGTTTAAGAGAATCTATAGATCAAAAACCTGTCACAATAAAAATAAATATTTATAGATCAATAAAACGAAGCCCATAATTACTGTGTTGTGTTTTTTACTTAAATTTAACGGCAAAATGAAAGCCGCCGTGAGTTTTACGCCTCCGTTACAGATAAACCGCTTAAACTTACCGATCTTTAGCTATAGTCGTTAAACTATGGCTGAGTCGTAAAAATCTCATATACTACGCTATGTTAATATTATATGAATGGTAATGTATGGGAACATACTACCAAATGACTCTATCTTGAAACAAAGTTGTTTGTGTCTATAAATAATAGTGTAGTGTGGATTGTAATGTATTTAACTATATAATAGTAAAAAAGTTGTATTCTTCTACTCCTCCGATACTCTTCTGATTGAATTCGATGCGGGTTCCAAGACAGCTTAGCTTTTTTTCCCCAGGGCACCCTGAGGTCGCAACTCAGAGGTTATCAGGAAGGTTACCGCTGTTGATTCTGGTTTACAGAAGTTACAGTGGTGGGAATGAGAGGTGGGCCCATTGCCCTATATAATAGTAAAAGTCATTTAAAAATATTTAAATAGTTTGATACAAGCGTAGATGTGGAAAAGGGATAAACAACAGAAAACTCACTTATCGGTAAGTGATAGTTACTGACATTTTTTGAATATTATAGCAAACAAGCAGATAGTTGTTTGAGTTTAAGAAATAACCATAGCCTATAGATATCAAATATGTGTTGCGTTATTATCCTTATGACGAGATGGTAATACCACATGCATAAATCTACTGGCTACTTTTCACTCTAAACCGTAACATGACTGACTAGCATCAACAACATTGTAACAGGAATGGGTAAGATTTAAGTTCGACTCAGATGTCTCAATCCCGGGCAAGACATTGCAGAACTCTACCGCCTAGTAATCTCTATAACATTGAGATGTGTCACCAATCATTCTTATTTTACGAAATGCCTGGTCTACAAATGGTTCCTCCGTGTGGAAGTCTGCTTTTTAGTCTTTACTGCAGGACAGTAAGGTTCGGGATGTCGAAATGAAAATTTTAATTTTGGCGCAGTTTTAAATGTTGAAATTCAGCGGTAACAATTAAACCGACCTGAGTGCTAAGTGTGAGTTTTTTTTCGCATTCGATCGTGTGCGCGTTTCGTGAAACGTGAGAAATCAGTTTACCACTAGGTGGCGCTGTACAAATCACATACAAATTCCTAGTAAACTATAAACGCGCTCACAATCGAGTGCGAAAAGAAAATGTGAGTTTTTCTTTTCTTAGCACTCTGTTCTTTGGAATACTTTCTATAATAGACATCACAGAAATTGGCTAGACTGTTGTTGGCCTGAATGAACTCAGGTCATTTCAGGAATTGGTCTAGCAGTCATTGATTCTCAAAGTGGTACAGGTGGACCCCCAGGGATCCACGGAAGACTCGACGGGGGTCTACGTTGGCGTGACCATATTGGGAATCACATTTCGTAAGCGAAGTAAAAATATCATTTAATCATCCATTCAATTCTCACTTTTTTCACCAGAACCGGTCCACCGGAACCAGCAAAGTTTGAAAGTGGTATATGAGAAAAAAGTGGGAACCTTTGGACCTTAGCTTATTAATAGGGAAAGCAAAAAAGGGGGAAAAAGTGAAAAAATTGTCAAGTTATAGATAGATCGCCAGATAGATAGATGGATAACTATTTGTCTAATGCCAAAAAGCAATAAAGTCCATTTTGTTCTTATTCTGGATCGCCGCCCTTTTTAATGGTCTATAAATATTTGTTGGATGGAAAGTTGCATGTCATTCAGCGTTAAGCGTGAATCGACATTCTTATGTATGCCTATGCTTTATTATCCTGTCATCAACTAAAATAATGTAAACAACATTAAACTCAACAATGAAGATGCAATTTTGTTCCAGTTTCGTTTAATTATTATAGCCTTTAACATGTATATAAATATTTTAATACTGGTTCTGCGGTAATCGGTTCCATTAGCGCCCAATTACTCAATTATTTAAGTATAATCGTTATGTCTTTGCAAATGGCGCGACTAACTGTCTGAAAAAACGATTAAATAAAAAGGTACATTACATTATAACCTGCGCAGGAGTCGAAGGGAGGAATCCATCACGCTGTCAGTTTAAACGGAAAAAACCGAGTTGGCCAATAAGAGAGCGACGTTTGAATAATTGTTCAATGGTTTGACCAATAGGGTGCGCCCGCGGCAGTCTTATTCTGGACCTTTCAATGATTTATGCGTTTCGCCGTCGTATTTACGAGCTCGTCTGATTCGAGTTTGAATGATTTGTCGACCACGTCACTATACAACCGGATTTACGATCGCGTGTCGATACTGACACGAACTCGCTATGTTTAGCGTACGCTCACGGACGTAATCTACTCGTAAGAATAAATAAACTTCATGAAATAACCCTCTGATTTATCGAGACACAATTTATTTTGTTATTAAATCTTACGGAAAGCGAGGAAGGGTTTTCTGATAATATATGTGGCATCGTGCTACGATTAGTTTTGTTTAGAAAAAGAAAATCCCGACTATATATTGTTATTTGGGGCAAACCTAAATTTTAAAATAAAAAGTGTTTTAATGCATGCTGTAATCTTGTATTTACAAAGTCTTACTTTTTATATTAGGAGGAAACTTTCTTTAAAAATAGTTTTTACTTACGATTGCAGGTAAGATGTTCTTTAATCGAGACTAAATAGAATAGAATGGAAATATGGCGAAGGTAATGAAGCACCTGAATAGCTGAAAGCCTAAATTCCTTTAAATCACAACTTAAAAAATATTATCTTAATTCATAGTGTATATACAGGGTGTAAAGAAAACCCTGTTCGATCCGAATGAGTTATACAGGTAGGTCAATGACATTATCAAAGAAAAAATTTTTTTTATTAAAATATAAAAACTATCGTAATTTAAAGTGCCTCATTTTAGTACTAAATCTGGGCAACTTCCACTTAAAACAAGCAAATATTTTGAAAATGTATGTATCAATATCCAAAAAATAATAGCGCAAATCTGTTTGTATTAAGCTACCAAATAATGCCTTTGATGACCGGACAGGGTTTTCTTTACACACTGTATATTGTGTATTTTATTGTGTGTATATAATTACACTAGCTGACCCGCGCAGCTTCGCCCGCGAGTAGATTATCATGTTGTCTAAATAGATTTTTATACAAATTTTATCCCCTATTTCCTTTTAGGGGTTGATTTTCGAAAAAAATTACCTATGTTTCACCCCAGATCTTCAACTATTTCAATGCCAAGTTTCATGAAAATCGGCCCAGCGGTTTAGCCATGAAAGCGTAACAGACAACAGACTTTCACATTTATAATATTATAGTATGGATTCTCTTTGTTGCATATATTTTGTATGTATTTATTATGCATTTTTTTAAATATTTATTTATATGTATTTATTAGTATATATTGTGCATATATTTTGATATACTTATATACTCTATTGTATTTTGGTACATTGTATAATTTATGCAGTTTATTTTGGTAGCACCATGTAGGGTACATGGTGCTACCAAAATAAACTGCAGTTTAAATATTAAGAAAGTATCTCCTTTGCCTAAAGGTTGTCTGGCAGAGATCGCTCTGTAACGATAAGACCGCCTTTGTGTACCCACGTACCTACTTAGTATGATCGTAAAATGTTTATTAGTGTTGTAGTTATTGGTGCGTATAAAGTGTATTCATTTATTCATTCATTCATCCATTCATTCATTCACCTGTGCTGGTCCGGGCTCCTTTGAAGAATAGACCACCTGCCGTTCTGCCAATCAGTTCGTAAGAGGCGACCGATTCCGAGTCACCATCATCGTGGCTTCTATGTGGTAGGGTTCTGCATTGTCTCCCCAGGTCTGGTACCACCGTCTTACCTATTCCTGCCGAAATAGTGTCAGTGCTTTTCACTGTCTTGTTTCGTTTGGAGTATAAGGTAAAAAAGTATCTTCACGCCCCGAAGGTGTAGGCACAGGTACAACAAGCGCACCCACGATTAGCCGAAGATACTTGGTCCCACAAATGTGATAGGTGGCAAGCCTATCACCAACCGGGCACATTCCAATCCCGGACAACTTTGTGTTTCTCAAAAAACTGAAAAACACTTTTTTTATGTGCCCGACTTGGGAATTGAACCCGGGAACTCATGTGGTCAACGCCAACGCTGGACCACTAGACCACAGAGACAACTAATAACCACCACACAGTACAAACCACAGAGTATAAGGTAAACTTATGCAAGTGGCCTTTTCACCACATGGACAGCAGCGCACCATTAACACCTATGGTGTCTATAGGCGATGGCTTTCTCTTTTCATCAGGAGACCCATCTGCTTGTCTGCTATCGTATGATATAAAAAAAACCGGTCGTGATGTTGCTGAACTCCACCATCTAGTTAAATATCTATTTCAAATACCACATACCTATTTACATAGATACACATTATTCTATACGCAATAACATTAGTCTTATATATTTTAATTTCTAGATCCCAAAATATATACCTATATGTAATTTCAGCGGATGTAATGCATCATTATTACACACATTTACATATGCGTGAATATATAATCAAGTATACAAAACGCAATAAACATGAAGTACAAAGTCACCAATAATATTGACGAGGATAATCCATGTTACGATTTTTGACACTTAAAGTTGACCATCACTTGGGATTTCCCGAGAAATGGTCAAATATTGACAAACAACCGCACAAAAATTTCACTGTTTGCTTTGGTTTGTCTACAAATGTTGACGAGCACACTGTCAAATTTTTGAGGAGGCAAATATTTAACAGAACCATTCTAAGTATGAGAAGCCCAATGTCAATAGAAGTTGAGATTTTTGATATTTTTTCAAAGATGACGAAATGCCCGAGACCCTATTCTTGTGATTCTACTTAAAAACTTTCTCTTAAGGCGAGGCATCGGGACAAACGGGAAGGTGTTAATGGTGCGTTGCTATCAAGATAGCAACGCACAAGTGGCGAGGTCTAATGCCACATGCATAAGTTTACCAGTTACCTTACCCTCCAAACCGGAACACGACAGCGACAAGCACTGACGCTATTGCGGCAGGAATAGGTAAGGCGGTGGTACCAGACCCAGGCGAGACAATGCAAAACTCTACCACCTAGTAGCCACGATGGTAGTTACTCGATAGCCAATCGGTCGCCTTTTACGACCTGCCCGGCGGAACGGCAGTTGGACTATTCTTCAAAGGAGGCCGGGACCAACACGGCCTAATCACGTTTTTTTTGCATTGATTGTTAAATAACAATTTTAAATACAATTTAGAATTGTTATTTAACACTCAATAAAATTAATAAAAAATACACGATATACCTGAAGATATTATGTAAGGAATCTGCTGACTTATTACATGGTAAATGTAGGTACTTTACTCGATCATATAAAATTCCGAAAATAGGCTAAAAAATCTCTAAAACAAATAATTTGTTAATAATATTTCTAATTTTCCACATGATTTTTATATGGTGATATTTAGTTTTAAATACAAAAAATAATGTACAAAATTTTGATTTTCAGCTCAAGTCCTATATTTATCTATCCGAAAATTAACACGTTTCCCAGCGGTTTCAGAACATACCGCGCCAACCATTTTCTATAGAATTGACGCGCGTCAAAATACCTCGCCTTAAGTAGCTGCATATACAAGTAATTTTTAATCAATTCGAATTGCATTGATCAAATATTGAACCTTCAATCATTATCATTTATTAATTATTTATGTTATTAACAGGTGAAGGAAGATCGTTAGACTGCGCGAAAGATGGAGTATGGGCACAGTTAGAGATTACATTGCGGAGGAGAGCTAAATCCAAATATTTTTAAAATAAAATGCATTAGACATACATAAAATTAATAAAAATAAACATTACACATACATAATGACATACGTGAGACATTAAACATACACATGTATCATGAAAGTCACATGATACATGAATGTATCATGTGACATTCATGATAATATTATAAGGTAATACACAATTTTCTTTACAGCTAAAGTCAGTTGTCAAATTTAAAACAGATTTTATTGTTTTGCCTATGGTCGGATTTCGACCGCAGGGCGATTGCTTCTATGTAGAAATCTGGGTTGTTACGGATGCAAGAATTTTGACATCCGCGGATGCAGATGCGGATGCGGATTATTAAAAATTCATATCCGCGGCTGCGGATTTGATGCGGATTGAATAAACTGAATGCTTTATTTATTTAATCCTATTTCTAAAACATCGTCAGTTACCGAATGAATGCAATAATAGCAATTACCAAAACAAACGCACGTGCCATTCTAGCTCCGTCCACTTTCTTCTCATGTTGTCACTTGTTAATTTGAATCTGCATCCGTAAAAACTCCTCATTGATTGATGCGGATGTGGATGCGGATGCAGATGTCTGAATTGATGCGAATATTCCGCATTTGCGGATGCGGATGCGAATATTCGTAACATCCCTGGTAGAAATGTATAAACCAAAAACACATGCACACATAACTTTAACCTTTGAACTAGTTTACACTGTGCGACGATAGGTTGAAATTCCTCAGCTTACAACCTTTGTTCCTTCCAGTATATTCTTACCCATCAAAATTGGCTTAGCTGTTAAAGCGTGATAGGCAGTCAGACAGACTTTCGCATCTGTTATATTTACCCGTATTGTTCCGGACCCCTTGTTGAAGAATAGATCATTTGCCGTTTTGCCAGGCAGGGCGTAAAAGGCGACCAATTGGCTACAGGTACGTGTCATTACCATCGTGACTATTAGGTGGTAGAATTCCGCAATTCCGGGTATTTGTTACCATAGCCTTACCTATTCCTGCCGCAATAGAGTCATCTGCTTGTTTGTTATCTTGTTTGTTATGATAGTATGGATATGGATCGTTCAAGATATCGCTTACTTTTTTTTATATAGCGAAACTGTTTATAATAATACTAGCTGTTGCCTGCGACTTCATCCGCGCAGACTTCATTTACTCCGCACTGCTCCTCCCCTGTATGTGATAGCGTGATAATATGAAGCCTATATGTTGACCCGACCTGTTAGTAATATTCATGCAAAATTTGAAGTAAATCCATGCAGTACTTTTTGAGTTTACCCCGGACATACATACAGACAAACAGAAAAATATTCTAAAAACTATATTTTTGTCTTCGATATCGATTGTAGATCACGCCCCAAGTATTCTTTTAAAAAATATTCAATGTACAGTTTTGACTTTCCTACGATTTTATTATATGTATATAGATATAGTTATAGTTAATGCAGATAGATTTTGTGATGATAAGAGACAAAAACCAAAGATGTTTATGGTGTGTTTCTATTAAGGTAGGAATGAACAACTTAGCTGTAACACCGACAGAGAGATAGGCTTTCCCGTTTTTTTATATTATAAGATAGCAAACAAGCAGATGGCCCTCCTAATGGAACGAAACCCGCTTTTGCCTATAGACACCAAATACGTTAATGGTGCATTTGTATCCTCGTGGTGGGATCCTAATTCCTCATGCATATGTTTACCGGCTACCTTACCCTTCACACCGGAACACGACAGTGACAGCACTGACGCTATTGCGGCAGGAACAGGTAAGGCGGTGGTATCAGACCCGGGAGAGACAATATTAGTACGGATTATACTGAATCGTTAAGTGCAATGGAAATCAGAATGAAGAAACTCTGATTAGTCCACTAAGAATTCAGTTTGAACATATAAATGGAAATGCCAATTAAAAAAAATATCTTTACGACCGTATCCCTGAAGTAGTAGGTAGAGGTACTGCCAGTGCACCCACGATTAGCCGAAGATACTTGGTCCCGCAATGTGATAGGTGGCAAGCCTTTCGCTAACCGAGCAGCTATCCAATCCCGGACAACACGTTTTTATCAGAAAACTGAAAAAAATCTTTTTTTTTTTTCCGGATCCGGGAATCAAAACCTGTACGTTGTGTGATCAACACATACTCCAGACCACTATTATTCTGTGGCACCACTAGACCACAGAAGCGAAATGCATGTTTAAAAATATAACATAGTTTTTATAATATAGCACTTCAAGCAGACGGCTTTTTTCATATAAAAAGACAAGAACCAAATATCACTACATAGTATAAAACAAAGTCGCTTTCTCTCTCTGTCCCTCTGTCTGTCCCTATATATGCTTAAATATTTAAAACTACGCAACGGATTTCGATGCGATTTTTTTTAATCGATAGATTGTTTCTTGAGGAAGGTTATAGTATATAAACCTTTCCGATATTCCCACGAGAACAAAAGCTACGCGGGTAATACCACGGGCAGGTCGCTAGTCTTTAATATGGTGCATTGCTAGTTGCTACTCGTATTTAAGCAATTAGCAGCTTATCGTAAAAGCGACAGCGACAGACAAGCAGACTTTCACGCTTATATTAATAAGGATTATGCCGAATTATTAATTGTGACGTAATTTATACCGCTCTGATTAGTTCACTAAGACTCCACCTTGAATATATAACATGGAAATACCAATTTAAAACCCGTACAAACCTATTTATGTGTAAAAAAACCGACTCTGTGTATCAAGATAGGTGCGTTACCGCGGCGCAGGCGCACGCTGACAGATTTATGTGGGACGAGACGGTCCGCACCCGCCTTCATTATGCCGACCGATTGCGTGCTCGATTAGATAATTAACGCTTTTAATTCCAAGTATGGGATGGGTCTAGCTTGAATTGTTTTCTCATAGACATTACACTGACATTGTACAGTGATATAGCATCCTAACTATCCTATATATGATTGTGTGATGAATTCAGATGTTTGTAATTTTGGATGGTTGAGAACCACCCAAAAATTTTTGTTAAGTACATAAAAAAATTATATGAAAAAAAAAAACAAGCCCGCTGTGTTTCTCCCGCAGGATTTTCTCAGTATGTGGCCGCGTTTCCAATGCGGTAGTAGTTTAAAAAAAAAATGACGTGTGAAAATAACGTAATATCTCGTACGTAACGTAATATCTTTATAATATATATATATATATATATATATATATATATATATATATATATATATATATATATAACGTAACGTAATATCTTTATATATGTATTTTTGAGTATAAGTATCGTTGACTAGCTCTCATGTCACAAGCAAATAATTTGCTTACTTTAGGGTTAGATCAATTCATGTTATTTGTCCAGCATATAAAATAACATCGTCACGCCCGTGGCAAAAATAAACATTAAGTCACGTGACAGCAAACGCAAATCTGGAAGTGTAACGTCACACCTTAGTAAAATGTCATCTTGATGTTATTTTCAAACAAACCACAGCGTATGTAATGTAGATATTACGACGACGTGATGTCACTGACGACCGACGACAGTTCAGAGCGTTTTTGTAGTTTTTAATTTTAATTTCAAAACGCGAAATTTTTATTATACCTAAATAAATGTACGTTATTTAACAAACATAAATAGTTATTTTTTGGTTAACACACCTAATAAATTATTAAACAATTTATCAAATTTTGCTAACTAAACGATTCTGTAGATAAAAATTTTGAAACAGAATTAAACAGTTTTTTCAAGAGGTATATTTTATACTATTACTAGCGACCTGCCCGTGGTTTCACCCGCATAGCTTTCGTTCCCGTGGGAATATCGGAAAGGTTTATATACTAAAACCTTCCTCAAGAATCAATCATCAAAATCCGTTGCGTAGTTTTAAAGATATAAGCATAAATAGGGACAAAGGGACAGACAGATAAAGCGACTTTGTTTTATACTATGGAGTGATCCTGTAAGTTTCACAGTTGGGAATCAACTATTATAATATTATTAATATAATAAATTGAATAACAATATATGTATTAATATTTATCATACAATTGAAACCTCCTAATGGCATGTGCCCAAATCTTAACCTGTGTGCTAAAATATATATATTTAAACTTGATAAAGTACATCATTGTGGGTAAAGCGACATTACGCCTGCTCAATGTTTAGGATTTAGAATGTATTCAAGTCACAATTTACTTTAACCAAAACGATAAATCGTAAAATGTAAGCAATGTTATAACATCAATATAATAAATTATTATGTCCACGTTTAACTGTGAATTTGACGCCACAAAGCACGCGTTCGCCAAAAGCCATCTTTAGGAATTTCAATTGTTATGGTACAGGAGCGCGACTTATTAGGGGCGAAAGGCATACTAACAAAATTGATATCATTGTTTTAAATACTAATAACAAGGCAATAAATTTACTGTGAATTCAATGTTAACGAATACGCGAATTCATTAAAATTTTCCAAACCCGTTTTTAGTATAGTTTGAAGTAAGATTTATATAGGTAGATTGATTAAATTATTTTAAAATATATCACTAAATTATTTTATGACGTAGGACAGCACCAAAAATTTTAATGCTTCAATGATATTTATGTAGCAAAAGTGCAAGGCTAAATACGCAAGTTAGTCAGCCTTTTTAGGGTTCCGTACCTTAAAAGGAAAAAATGGAACCCTTATAGGATCCCTTCGTTGTCTATCTGTCAAGCCCTATTTTCTTAAGAATGTGGTATTAAGTTGAAATTTATATCGAATACTAAGGTTTCAGCTGTGAACAATCAAGCTTATGAGTTAAAACGATCAAATATATGAGCATATAAAAAGTCGCGTATTTTGCGATTACAAATTGCGAATGCGATTTGACCGCCCCGTTGGTCGAGCGGTTAGCGAACCTTACTACGCAATCGACGGGGCTCGGGTTCGATCCCCAACGGGGACAAGCATTTGTGTGATGAGCATAAATGTTTGTATTTCCGGGTTTGGGTGTTTATTAAATATATTCCAGTATTTATATATGTATTTCTATGTATTAGTATCGTTGACTAACACCCATAACACAAGCAAATAATTTGCGTACCTTGGGGTTAGATCAGTGAGTGTAATTTGTCCCGTGTATATTTATTTACATTTATTTATTTATTTACTAGCTGTTTCCCGCGACTTCGTCCGCGCGGATATCGTTTACTCCGCACAGCTCCTCCCCCGTAGGTGATAGCGTGATAATATGTAGCCTATATGTTACCCGACCAGTCAGTAATATTCATTATATATCATGCAAAATTTGAAGTAAATCCATGCAGTACTTTTTGAGCTTACCCCGGACATATATACAGACAAACAGACAAAAAACAAAAATTCTAAAAACTATATTTTTGGCTTCGATATCGATTGTGGATCACGCCCCAGGTATTCCTTTAAAAAAATATTCAATGTACAGTTTTGACTTTCCTACGATTTTATTATATGTATAGATTAAAATGGAATCAAAACCAGTAATTTTCATAATTCTAGATACTTTCCGTTGACCTAGAATTACGAAATTTGTCTTACAACACATGTTAAGGAATAAATCCAAAAACCTCACAAAAAAACGCAATCAAAAGATATAACCGTTTATGTCGCATATTTTGTTACTTCACAAGGGAATTAAAAGGGGTACTTTCCGTCGATCTAGAATTATGAAATGGTTTGTACGGAACCCTCGGTATGCGAGTCCAAACTTGCACTTGACCGACTTTTTAAGAATAAGTTGACTTTTGAACTAATCCATCGTTACCACTCTCAAATCTTGACACGATAACAACAGGACTGATGCCTGTACTATCACAATTTTGCACTTCACCAAAATTCTCTTAACTGCAACTTTTGTCTTTTTACCTTAAATTGAAACAATATCTGGATCTAAAAACTCATTCTAAAAGCTTTCATATAAATTCATACTGTTTTGCTGTGTTGTTAAAAGATTTTTTAAAGATTTGTTTTCATTATAGCAGCAAGCTAAATTACGGGATTTCTTAGAAAGAATTCCTTACTTCGATTAATTACTAATCAAAATGTTTTTTTCCCAAAAACGAAAAAAAACTAATAAACGATAAGTGAGTATATTTACAAAACATGTTGAATTTAAAAATCGATAAACAAAAATGGCGACTAATTAAAAAAAAGTAAAAAACTTAACTCGTCAGCTGCTCATCCCACATTACCATTAAATAGATGATTTAGCGTCGCATATAAAATTAACTATCGTATTTTAGATTACAAAATATCGTAATATATTAGGGACTGTCCGTTTGAGATTTATTGCTGTAGGCCCTCCCGGTTTTGAAATGTTTTCGACATAACATTATGTTGTATTTTAATATGTACGCCATATGCTTTTTAGCTTTATTTCACATAACGTGTCATTCAAATCAGTTTTATAGGAATATTGAAATTTTGTGATTTTTCAACCGACTTTAAAAAAGAAGCCTCTCAATTTGGCTGTACTTTTTATGCTATTAGTTGGCTGTTATTTGTAGCTACCTCAGAAATATTATTATTTACCTTGAAAATTTTTTAGAAGGTATACTTTCTAGACCAGGATTCCAGGAACATACTTTTTTTTATTACTAACAAGCTGAATTTTTGTGAACAGTTTGAGCTTGATTTTTAAAATTAAAATAAGCCTATTTTTGATCATCCAAGATCAAAGATAGGTTTATTTAGTTAGTTTAGTTATTTCTATGCAAATTTTAGTCAAAGTTTGTTCAGGGGTTTAGCCATGAAAGCGTAAAAAACAAACAAACCGACTTTCGAATTTTTAAAATTTATTATTGAATGGTTAACAGTCTATTAAAACTTAGATAGGCAGTAGTATTTAAAAAAGCACAATAGTTTACATTGGGCAATACTACATATCAATTTTAAGATATCATGATATGCATAGACTCGAATATAATCTATATATATAAAAATCAATTGCTGTTTGTTAGTCTCGCTAAAACTCGAGAACGGCTGAACCGATTTGGCTAATTTTGATTTTGAATTAATTGTTGAAGTCCAGGGAAAGTTTAAAAGATGAGAAAATATAGAAAAAAATAAGAGTAGTTAAAAAGGCAGAACAACGTTTGCCGGGTCAGTTAGTAATATAATAGTTACACTTGATCTGGATTCTCATTTAAATCACACTTTTTGAAAACTCTTCAATTTATAATATTACCTATATTAGTATGGATAGAGAACTCAATATGTATGAATTCCAATACTAGCAAATAGTTATGATAAATAATTTAATCTAAATAATACCGTTTTTTACGGTTCCGTACCTAAAAGTTGAAACGGAACCCGATTACTAAGCCTCCGCTACGCAATAAACGTGTTTTTTTCGTATTTTTTTGCTATGATGGTACGGAACCCTTCGTGCGCGAGTCCGACTCGCACTTGGCCGGTTTTTTTACTATATCATAAGATACCAAACAAGCAAATGGGTCTCTTGATGGAAAGAGACAACCAACGCCTATAGACACCAAAGATGTTAATGGTACGTTGGTATCTTGTGGCGAGGTCTAATGTCACATGCATAAGTTTACCGGCTACCTAAGCCTGCAAACCGGAACATGACAGTGACAAGCACTGATGATATTGCCGCAGGAACAGATAAGGCGGTGGTATCAGACCCAGGCAAGTCAATGCAGAATTATACAATTTAGTAGCCGCGATGGTAGTGACTCGAATAGCCAATGATAGGTGGCCTTTTACGACCTGCCGCGCAGAACGGCAGTTGGCCTATTCCGCAAAGGAGCCCGCAACCAACACGGGGAGAAATGTGATCTATAATTATAATAAAATCGTAGGAAAGTCATAACTGTACATTGAATATTTTTTAAAAAGAATACTTGGGGCGTGATCTACAATCGATATTTAAGCCAAAAATATAGTTTTTAGAATTTTTGTCTGTTTGTCTGTATGTATTGTATGTCCAGGGTAAACTCAAAAAATACTGCATGGATTTACTTCAAATTTTGCATGAATATTACTAACAGGGCGGGTCAACATATAGGCTGCATATTATCACGCTGTAACCTACGGGGGAGGTGCTGTGCGGAGTAAACGAAGTCCGCGCGGACGAATTCGCTGACAACAGCTGGTAATAAATAATTGTAAATATCAAATTATAATAGGTATTAGTTATTTAGTATTACATTTTTAATAATTAGGTACGAAATCCTCAATGACTGATTGGTTATGCAAATGCCGAAGCCGGTAGCTTCGGTATTTGCATGAGATTTTGATGTCGAGACCCAAGTTAGGCAAATAGGTCTAAATAATTTTTTGAGTTCTCGATAATGCCATGCTCAAGTCTGGATATATGTGCCCGATTTGTTGACAGGCTGGCCTCATGTCACATCATGCCATACCTTTAGATAATTGTGCATTTATTGAGTATCTACCCATCACTGCATGGCTTATAGGTTTCAAGGGTTACAGAATTAAAAGGTTGATGTATAATATAAACACCGCCCCATTGGTCGAGTGCTTAGCGAATCTGACCACGCAATCGATGGGGCTCGGGTTCGATTCCCGACAGAGATATAGTGTTGGAGTGATAAGCACAAATGTTTATATTTCTGTGTTTGGGTACTTATTAAACGTATTTCAGTATTCCCATGTTTATTTTTGACTACTCATATCACAAGCAAATAATTTGCTTACTTTGGGGTTAGAATTTAGATCAATTAGCGTAATAATTATGAATAGCGATTATTTATCCATACTAATATCATAAATGCGAAAGTCTGTCTGTCTATTTATCTGCCTGCCTGTTGCAATAGCTGAAATTTAACACGGAGATGGTTAAAAATCTGAGGATAATCATAAGCATTTTTTTTTGATTTACCTTAAGTTTTAATAGGGTATGAAAGTTTATATGAAATGCTATATCGAGGACATTTCAGTCTGATTGCGGTCGCCCCTACCGCGCAGGTCACCCGGTTTATTATGAGAATTGAAAAACACTTTACTAGTAAAATACAACTTAATATAATTATTGCGATTTTAAAATAGCCAACCCTAACAAACACTTCCTGCTTAGCACGATAAATACTATTGCATGTCTGTCGTAAGTATGGTAACAGAATTTATAAGACATATAATTTAACGTGATCTCCAGTACTAGTTATAATTTAAACCAATCGATTAACGGATCGACTATGTTCTTGTTAAATAATACAACAGTTTTACACCTGTATTTTAAATAACCGGTCACGTGCGTGTTGGGCTACGCGCACTGTAAGGTTCTGTAGTTGTCTTTCATAATATTGCGGATTAAGAATAGGGTTTTTTTTACCAAACTTAATATACTAAACGCCAATGATATATATATATATATATATATATATATATATATATATATATATATATATATATATATATATATATATATATATATATATATATATATATATATATATATATATATATATATATATATATATATATATATATATATGTATATATATATATATATGTATATATATATATATATATATATATATATATATATATATCTCATTGGCGTTTAGTACATTAAAAGTTTGGTAAAAAAAGCCCTATTATATTATTACTATATATACTATTAAAATTTCATAAGTTGGTCCATTTAAGAAAATTTTATAGGTTAGATGACTATTACTTGTAAACTTGTAAAGCCTTCTTAGCCGTGATAGTTTTCGTCTTAAATTCATGAAGTAATTATACTACTACTAACTACTGCAAATTTTTTGATAATCCGAAACTAACCTTATAGCCGGGAGAGGTAAGGACCTTGATTCTGGCAAAAATTAGCACTTTAAAGCTAAATATTTCACAAACGAATCCCTTATTCGAAAAACTGTTTCAAAAACCTATCGAAGGATACCCTACACACTTTATGTGTGGGAGGTAGGTACCCTAAAAAATATTTTTCGAGGTTTTATTTTACTACTTTGTCGGGGTGACTAATATGTATATTCAAAACAAATAACAGATTTCTAGCACGAATAATCCCTGAGTTAGCCTACGGATGGATGGACGGCCGGACATGGTAGATCTTAGTTGATATCGGAACCTTTAAATTCCAAAATATTGCCTTTACTTGCCATAAACTTGCCTTTACTTGCTTGTCTTTTTTGGTTTGTCTTTTACGAACTACTGAACAGGAACAAAAGTTGACTATTCTTCAAAAAGGTCCGGAACTACACTGTTTCAATGATTATCCAATAGTGTATTTTTAAAGAAGAGAAGAAAAGCGGTCGGGAAGCTAATATTATGATGGTAAGTGATCACCACCAATTGGAAATCTACAAGTCTTGTAAGACTTGTGTTGTAGATTTCCATGCTTTGCTTGCTTGCGGATCATTCTCACTAGTCCCACCGGTAATTAGTTCCATGGAACTAGGCAGGATTTTTGTCTCCGAAGTTCCATGGATGTTGATAATGGAACTGCAACTACTGAGAAAAAAATTCTCCATAGAACTCACTGCCGGTGGGACTAGTGAGAGTTGCTGCCTTTAATGAAAGAATGATAAAATAATTTTATAAATACTTATCAAAATTTTTCGGGGTAGGAGAGAACCGAGTGCCATATGCCACGATTCTTGCAGGATTGTCTCGCTTCCTCCACATTCATCACTCTCTTCATACACACACACCGGTTGCGAAGACTCTTGGCTCCACCTTCGGACAGTACTCGATCAATCTGATGGTAGTATGTCAGTCTTGGTCTTCCCCGGTACCTACATCCTTCCACATTCGCATTGTATATCTGTTTTGTTCCCCTTTCATCTACCATTCTTTCTACGTGTCCGAACCAACGGAGCATGCCCTTTCTCATCTTTACACCGACACTTTCTCTCTGCGTACCCCGTAAGGGTTCTGGCGTATGTATGTATATATCAAAAATTTAAAATATTTGTGCATATATCAACAAATCATCATATTGGTTCCCTTACGGATAGACAGAGTCAAACGCAAAAAGATCTGACGCAAATCCTATATACAAATAGTCATCTCGTTATCACTTTCCACCAAAAATGCTATCTGCTAGTTTGTAACCTCATGATCAAAACTTGATAATCTCCTAAGGATTTTATTGTCAAAGTCGATATTGTGTGAACTGAACAGACAATCACTCCTAGACCACGATGAGAGTCTATAAAATTAATACCAAGACCTCTTAATCTTAACTATACATTTGGAAAGAAGTTTATTTCAATGACAGATTTGACAACAGCACATAATAAAGTTGCTAGGGGTCTCCTCGAGGTCAGAATAAATTAAGACTCTCGTTTGTAAATAGAATCCAACAATTTGCGTCCATCACTGACAAACACTCAATTATTTATGATTTTAACAATCATAAGGTAAGGGTTGCCAACGAAGTTAAGCATTAAAGAAAATTAATAAGTAAATATATATTTTAACGAATAAAAGGGGTTAACTGTTTTTTTTAATTTAATGAATATTTAACGGATTCTTAACTATCTCCATGCCAAATTTCATTAAAATCGGTTTAGCGGTTTAACCGTAAAAGCATAGCAGACTGAGAGAAAGACAGATTTTCGCATCTATAATATTAGTATGGATGTGTACGTAGGTCACACTAAAAGTTTTGCGTAACTTAAAAAAACAACATTTTACAACCAAAATATTATGTTTATTGCTTTTTAAAATAATCTCCTTCACATTTTAAACATTTTTTTCATGCGGTCGAACCATTTTTTAAAACAGGAAGACCACAGATCTGAAGACATGTTTTCTAGGTGCTGATTGAACGCTATCACTGCCTCTTCGGAGTTGATAAAAGTAAAACCTCTCATCAAATCTTTGATTTTGGGGAAAATACAGAAATCACAGGGTGCTAGGCCGAGGCTATGCGCACGATGAGTGACGAGATGTACTTTTTCCAACAAAACAACAAAGCAAAACAAAGTCATTTTTAGTACAAAAAATGACTTTGTTTTGTTGGCCGTGTGTGAAGAAGCGTTATCATGGTGTAGGAGAATGCGGCTTTTGGGTCATCTTTCGCGAACTTTTTTTAACACCCTGGGTAAATAAATGGTAGAATACCACTCGGCATTAACACTCTTTTGATCTTCAAGTGGAATTGTACAGATGGGACCCGTAGCTGAGAAAACAAACGCGATCATTTTTTTACCCACGTTTCTCGCCTGTCTCACTCTTGTTGGCCTGTTATCATTTTCAAACACCCATTCACAAGATTGCTGCTTTTTTCGGGTTCAAAACAATAAATCCACGTTTCATCTCCTGTGACAATGTCATAATTCAGCATTTCAGCATTAGAATGTCTGTGTTCGTACTTCAGTAGCATTTGTGAGCACCATTCCACGCGAGCCCGCGAGACAACAAAGTTTCCGAACTTTCAATTCTTCGTGTAAAATTTTCTGAATTTGGCTCATACCAATCCCCAATAGTCCTCAAATTGTTTCATTGGTAATCCGCAGATTTTCTTCAATTAACCGCTTAACAGTATCTACATTATTTTCGTTGACGGCAGTTGAAGGCCGCCCTTCACGAAATTCGTCATGTAAAGAAACTCGACCTCTCTCAAATTTAGCAAATCATCGCCTCACGGTGCTCAAACAAGGTGCTTGTCTCCCAAAAGCATTCTAAAGACGAGCGGCACAGTCTTGCGGAGAAAGGGAACTTTTAAAATCATAAAAAATGATCGCTCTAAAATCTTTTCGATTTAATTCAATTTTCGTTGCGTACGTAGAACATTGATGTGTGATAAAAAAACAATTGACAAATCATTTCCCGCCAATTGTTTTTTTTTTATTACTAAGAAGGTTGCAACGTTTTAAAAATATAATATTCGAAATAGTTCCGATTAGCTAGAAGTGCAAAACTTTTAGTGTGCCCCATGTATAATATAAAAATATATCTGCACTATTTCCCCATATAAACATTAACCGTGCCAAATTTCACATTTTTCAGTAGGTACGCGCAATTTTGAAAGAAAAGGTAGCTTTCGCTTTGCATTTAAAGATAAAGAATATTCCCATGCCATATCCTAAGTCAATTAACATTTAAAAATTCTTTAAAGTTGAAATCACAGCTCCATAACAAGATCGTAGAAACTAAATATTACACATTATCTCAACAGCAGGCTCTTCATACTATAAAATAATTCCTTCCAACATTAATATATTCTAATCTGCGCGCTATTACTTTCAATAGCTTTGAATGATGCCAACTTAACGGAAGTACATCGGATTTAATGTGCACCCTAGTTATTTCAATCTAAGTTACATATTTCAAACATATTGCAGCGATCTGTATAGACATAGTAAGCTTATTTAATGTAGGTGAGGATAGGAGGATGTGACAACATGTTCGTTTTACATAAATATGTGATTTTAGGACGTATAATTTTTCATTAAAATAATCGCTTTGATCACGGAATTAACACTGTGTTACATGGTTTTTGTAATTCAAAGCTGAAATGTGATTTTCCGCGAAATCTTGTGTGTGATTTCTATAATGCCACTGAAAGAAGAAGTAGTTTAAGGAATCGAATGAAGTTACTGAAGTTTCGGAAATTAAAGGAGATCTCAGAGACAGAATAGTCTACTCACATCCATTTTTCAAACAATTGCAAAAACAGTGGAATATGAAACTTGACATAGTTAATGTTTACATAGCGGAGTACTCCAGAAACTTAATATTTTTAAATAATATATACACTAGAAATACATGAATCACTAAAAATAAACATTATCCACGCTAAATTCATGTGGCATATATGATATAGTACTCACATGTCTAACATTTTCTTTCAGTAATTGTCAAATATATAAGAGATTTTATTGTTTAGTTTATGGTCGAATTTCGGCTACATGCGACCGCTAGTAGAAATTAAACAGATATCCAAAAAAAGAAGAGATCTCTTCCTTTTTGGGAAGTCTGTTTAATAGATTTTGTGATAAGTTTAGAGTATTTCAAAATTTGCTTGTACTAAATTCATTTTCCTAACCAATAGCCAACTGTAAGAAGTAGGTTAGCGATATTTTTAATAACTGTGACCGCAAAAAATTGACGTTTCGAGCTGGATAACATTTGAATAACATTAGCAATATATCACGAGACGACATGTTTATGAATGGACAAGCAATAAACATGATTCATTGTAAATAATACCAATTAAAACTAATAAGGTGATCTCATCCTTAAACCGAACGCGTCAAATAAATCAAAATGTCTAAAATTAAATATGTACATCAATATATGAGATTTATAATCTGTTTTATTCGGACATTGTCCGAGGGTGGTGTCGATAATACCAATCTAGACTTGAAATTATGAGTATGTTCTAAGATTATGGTCTGTGTTGATCACGACTCCGTCTCTTAGTTTATGTTTGCGGTACGCAACACCCCAGATGCCGGTAAGTATATGTAGGTAACTAGAACTTTTACACCACCCACTTTAAAACCCAGGATTACCCAACGACTCACTAAAGTCCACGATATTACAACTATAAGTCTCATGAAAAATTGGGCACATATCTAGTCTTGGGCAAGTTACAGTTTTCAGAAAATCTAAAAATTGCTTAGAAAAAATACACACATACACCAAAGTTGGTCCGAGTTTCTCATTGTGTTGGTCCGGGATATCTTTAAAGAATGGACCATCTGCCGTTTTTCCAGGCAGTTCGTAAGAGGTAAACGATTTTGGTCCAGAACCTCACCTTGTAAATGATTATGTAACTCCGTTTCAAATACAAGAATTAGATGATTTCGCTAAGGAATAACTGTCTTTAACCTTTGTTACCTCATATGTATTGCGTAGCGTAAATCCATCTTTATGACAAACAAGCAAATGATTTTTCTACAGTTAAGAGATAAAAATCACCTGTAGACATATGTGGTACTAAAATGTCGTTGAGTGGTTCTTTGGTCCAAGGAATGTTGATCAACGATCGATATTCCGTTATCTTCCAAAATTTACATAGTTGTCGTGTGATATATTCAGAAGCTAATAATGTACTAGAAATTGGATACGCCATCGTGATATTGGAGCTATTAAATCTTATCTCTGTTTGGCGTATATGTATACAGCTTGATCACAAAATTTAAGCTCATTAAAAATGTTAAATGGTATCATCATGTTAAGTTCTACAGCAAGGGCGCTATGTTTACTCGAAAGACATTTATTCGTTCAAAAATCAGTTGACTGAACCTTTATTAATAATTGATTAGAATTTAATCATTGAAAATTTAAGTACAGCGGTTTTAAGTACGACGGTAAAACGTATGTTCATATAAACGATATATTCTGGAAAAATTGAGGTAAAATTCTATTTAAATTCAGTAATGTTTTTTTTATTTATACATCACTGAAGTTCAGTAAAATCTTACCACGTTTTTTCCAGAATATATTTAGTTTTTAAGTGAATCGTTTATATTAGTAGGGAAGCTCAATATGCAAAATGGGTAGTTACTCGAGCGTCGTAGGGATCTATTGGATTTTGTAGATTAAATTATAGAAATAATAAAAGGTTATACAATGTTTTTCATTTCAAAGGTAGGGAAAAAATTTACAGATAAAAACAATATTTAAAAAAATCAGTGACATGGAAACATTGAAGCGCGTTAGATTAGGGTATGGTCGGTTAATTGTCAGCTAAAATTTAGAAAATCTGACGATTCAAGTGTAGCGTAAGGGAGAGGGAGGGTCACAAAGTTGCAAAGAAAACGTCTTGACATTCTCGAGCGCCGCTGAATTTTCTTTAATTATGAAGGAAATTATGTTAAAATTATGAATAAAGTATAATCTGACAATTTCCACTAGCCGAAGTTATTTTAATTTTGTTTTTCTTTCTGCCATAGTTACCCCCCTCTATAGAAAGGGCTGATATTTGGTGGAGAGCCTTAACAGTATGCGAGATACCCCCTCCTATGTTAATCTGACGCGCTCGAATAAATACCAGAATCCCCTCTTGGGCTCGCCTACTATATGAACAATATGTTTTCCGAATACTACCATTTTTCTATGCATCGATCACTATTGTCCGAAGGGCGTTATTATAAAGGTATTTTTATTGAATAAAATTTTATTCATAAAAAATTATATAGTTAGTCGTTGTGTGTGGGTGGTGGGTGGCTAATAGCTATGTCACTGTTATAAAAAAAAATAAAAAAATGTGAGCTTAACTTTTGCTGCCCATTATATTAATTCATAAGTTTTACAATATACTAAATCAATCAATACTACCCACAATTCTCTAAATTAAATTTAGGCATTTTAATATTCAAAAGGAGTACACTAAACACTTAACGCTTATTTAGCGATTTCACAGTTGATAAAATAACGCAGCATGGACAACCGTCAAATTATTGACATCTGAATTTTAAGGGCATTTCCAACATATACACTACCTCTATCAAACCCAAAACAGCTGAAATTAGGTAAATAAGGTTAATAGTGCAAAAACGCCCTTTGCAAATTAAAAGTTGCTAAAAATATTGTATGCACATTTAAAAAATATTTGCAGATATGACTCGGTCGTGTTTCTGTTTTAATCACCATGTACACGTAGAGTACACTTGTTATCCAATGTACCAGTACCTATACAAAGATATCAATCAATACACGAGCTGTCCGCTCGCTCCCGATGGCAGCAATAAAATTAGCATGGAAATGTCCGGGGTACCACGCGGCATGGCGGCAGTTCCACAAAATACGTGAGTGATAGCATCTAGAGACGTAGGACGTCATTCCTTCGACTGTATTAGACTACTGAGTACAGTTGTCATGGAATTTACATATCGATTACATTATATATCTACTCAATAAAACACTAACGCTGACTGAGTTGCTGACATAGACTCCAGCCTAAACTTTATACTAGGATTTATACACATATATATACAGTGAAGGGGTAACTGAGAAAGAGCTTTATGAGATAAATAAAATAGGAGTAAAATATGTGGACAATCTTATATGTGAGTGATAGTAAATTTTATTCAATCTATTTGCAACTTAGAATTTCGTTATTTTCAAAATATATTATCAATGAAAAATGTCTTCACGTTCATATCCCCGAAGTGATAGGCAGACGTACAACCAGTGCACCTACGATTAGATGAAGATACTCTGTCCATAATGTGTTAGGTGCATAGCCTATATCCAATCCCTGGCAACGTTGTTTTTAGCCGAACACTGAAAAAACACATTTGAATTGCCTGACCCGCATTTTCAGCGATCAACGATGAATCTTAAACGTAACGAAAAACTTATCAAAAACGTTGCCAACTGCTTGCACCTCTGCACTGGATGCACCTCAAGCCTAGTTGCACCTAAGCAACAACGACTGCTACTAACAGGCAACTAAACAATTACGATAATTACGATAATTGATAAATACGCATACGCAATTATCGTATCGTGTATCGTGATCGTAAGTATCGTGATAACCCTGCCGGGAATCGAACCTGGGACCTCATGTGGTCAACACCGACACTGGACCACAAAACCAAAGAGGCCATATGTACATGTACTAACGAAGTACAAATTAAGTGGTTTTCCGAGTAAGGGTACGTATGCGTAAGGAGGAGGAGGGAGGAAAAAGCAGAAGAATATTCAGAATACTACGTGAAGATGGCACTAATATTTTTCATTATTATTAATTAACATTAATATTAATTAATTGCATATCAATTTGGTAGAATACGCGGATGTATTATAACTTATGTTAATCTATAAAACTGTACCGTATTCTGAGCAAACAAATAAATTTAGTTTAATTTAATTTAACAGCCTGTATCTTTTGGATAGTAGACACTGCCGAGGAAAAATCACATAGTTTATGCAATTACAGGTTATCATTGTGTTGCTGTGGAATTTTGTAAAAAATTGGGTATCGGTTTTTTTAACACACGCCTTGTAAGAAATTTGAAAAGACTAAATTCATGACCAAAACATAGTCACTAGGTGATAAAGTGAGTGAGTAGACAGGATTTTTGATCATTATTTGGTTTTAAATACGTCCGTTTACGGCATCTTCTACCGCTTTACATATTCTCACTGACCTCCCATTGACGTCAGTGCATATCACTATCATATTTTGATTTGCATTATAAACCGTAATATATTATAAATAATTATTTGAAAGCTAAAATCACACATATTTTGTATTTATTGCAAACTGTCTATGGGGTGAAATTGAGTCCGCGACCCCCAACGTCGTGAGCAATAACATTACACGCTAGGTCAATGAGGCTCTCAGGGAACTATTAATCGATACGGCCGCCATTATTAATAATTTACTGAAATAACCATCGAAATATAACAAAGTCCAACTTCCTACAATGAAATAAACACAAAAGAACATTACGATCTGAAACGGCCAAAGAATCTAACAGTTATAGACGCGCTATGTTTTTGTACCTACGCCAATGACTGAATTCGGCGAGTACTCCGTAATCCTCTTCCGGTCTAACTTCGCATTTAACCGTTTCCTTTATAGCATTTCTCACTCAGTCCAATTGGTAGCATCTAGAATGGGAAATTGTCTATAATAAGTTAGGACTAAAAGCGGAACTACGCTATTTTCTTATCCGGGATTTCTTACTTTTTGTTACACTTTAAATATTACGCCTTTTTAGTTTATTTAAAAACTTAAGAAATTTACTGAATTTGAACAAGATAACCCAAGAATAATTTGGATGATTTTCTGATGATGCGACGTAGAGAAAAACTAAATATTCCTGTTCCTGTTTTACGACGATTTACAAACTTTGAAGTGGTGATCTTTAATGTTATACAACAAATAATCTGCATCGTATACTGAAAGAAGTGTTGTAAAATATAAAATAACTTTTAATTTATCGAAATAAAACCAGCAATTTCTACACAAATTAACGTTTTTGGTGCTACTAATAAAAACTTTTGATATTTTAAGCTGTGGGTTTTATATCTCTTTTATTTAAATGTTAAATCACATAAGAAAGTGCTACGTATAGTGGGATAATAAAGATCATAGATTACCTATAAAGATCAAACATGTTTAATAATAACGGTCTTGAATTGCTATCTCGAGGATAGTGATTTAGTTAGCAAAAAAGCACACTGTTGTATTGTTTTATTTGTTGTATATATCACAACTATGTGTGATTATAAATATATCTATATATTATTTTAATAATGAAGGTGGAGGAAACAAGGGCAGGCTACTAGGACCGTGATTTATGACATTTAATTTTGTCTGCCTATGAGTATATATTTTATCAGTGTTAATGATCCTTTCATTCTCACATTAACATATTAAAAGAGCATGTGTACTTGATTTTTTCAAAAAGTAAGTGTTAATTAAGATGTAAAACTTTAAAAAAGAAAACATATTTAATACCTCAACACAGTCTCCGTTAACATAAAGAAGTCAAGTCACCATAAACCCTATACACTTTTCTCCCGAAAGTATTCTAAAATAAGCTTATTTTAAACTTAAAGGCGCTGAGAGAACCGAGGTATCTGCACGATTAATCGTATCTGTATCGTCACTCTGTGCTCTATTGAATCCGTAGAGCTGTGTTTATGGCAGATTTCACTCAGCGCGATTGGGCGCCTTGTAAGGTCATTCGACCTGTACGTATTATAGTGCAATGTCTTGTTTCTCGATTATGTCTATTGCACGCTATCCATTCGGAACAATGAGATTGAAAAGAACTTATTTAAGAGTCCTTCAGAGTGGACATATTTATGAAAATACTTTCATGGTATACACTTTATTCGTCTGAGATATTATATTTTTATTCTAAACTAGCTGTTGCCCGCGACTTCGTTCGCGTGGACTTCGTTTACTCCGCACAGCTCCTCCCCCGTAGGTGACAGCGTGATAATATGTAGCCTATATGTTGACCCGACCTGTTAGTAATATTCATGCAAAATTTGAAGTAAATCCATGCAGTACTTTTTGAGTTTACTCCGGACATACATTGGCTTTTCTACGATTTTATTATATGTATAGATAAAAATGAACCATCAGAAATACTACTGTTCACTGTTTTCACTTTTGCCATAACGATTAAAGCTTGTTTATTGCGGTAACTGAATCCAATAGCTTTATGATTGATTTTTCGAGAAAAGGGATGTTTAAAAACTATTTATTGAATTTCGGTTTGCTAATGAGATTTTAATACGGTGTCCGATCCGGGAATTGCAACTAGAAACATGATTTGAATCGAACAGGCTAGTCAATAAATCGACGAATCTGTTTCTTATATAAATTATGATACAAATAATTATATAAGGCAAATAAAATGTATTCTACAAGCACAATATATCTCTAAAATCAAATTTGAATTCTTATGCACTACGCATAATTGCACCACCGATCCTCTGACATTATAAAGTTTCTATTCCTGCGCACCATTTCAATGTCTCCAACCGTTTCACGACGATTGCTGCACAATCGAGGAATTTACCTAGAAATGCAACAAAATCATAAGTAGTTAGCAAAATAATATATTTCAATAATTTATTACACTTAGTAGTGAAAAATCTAATATATTATGTAAGTTTCTGTATGTGTCATACGCAGTGGCGGATTAGGCTGGAGCCTACGGCGGCAGATTTTGGGGGGACGGCAAATTTTAAGATGTCTCATAGGAAATATACAAACTACCTGACGCGTGCAAATATTTCGCACAACATCTAGAATTCTAAATCAACTTACGAATGGTAATATTAACCTCTATAAGCTTATGCATACGCTATTACCATTCCACAACACGGAGAGCAATTACAATCAACATCTTTGGTGTCTATAGGCGATTGCTGACTTTTTCCATCAAGAGGGTCACCTGCTTGTTTGCTTTTCTATAATATATCTAAAATCTTAAGTTGGATTGTAAAAATAATCTAGAATCTGAAACTTGTAGAGGTCAGTAGGGGCGGAAAAATTATAATAGCCTACTGGCGGCAAATATGTAAATCCGCCACTGATTATACGCTTACTTTAGAACAGTGAGAAACTGCATTTTCCAAATCAAAGACTCAATATTCATTTAAAAATGTATATTGTACATATAATTAACATATTATACTCGTACAATTATATTTCTGAAGGTTAAATTTCGCAAATAGGTCTTTGATTAACTTTTACACAAATTTTATTTATTTGAAAACCAACAGGGCAAATTACATTGAAATAAAACACTTACTGATTCTGATGTAGGACCAATTACAGGTTTTCACAATAAATAAGAAATTAATAATTTATTACTTTTACTGAATTTTTAGCTCATAAAATGAAATGTTAATTTATTTAAAAAAACAGAGTATAATAGAAAATAACAAATAAAATAAAATAAATAATATATTAAAATTAACATATTATTTTACTAAACATGGCGTGCAAATATTTAAAAATGTTATATTATTTGATAGAAAAATCTCACAATATATTTGAGATTAAGAATTATTATTTATTACAAAAAATAACTATACATGTTTTCAAAATATGTACTCTCAGATATTTTCTACCACAGGGTGATTGCTATTTATAATAAATAAGCAATAATTTTTTTTTTTGACTTTTAACTTTTAACAGGTATTTTCGCATTCAACTTTAAATATACTAAAAATATAATGTTATTAAAGTACTTTGTCGAACAGGTTTATTTAATGTAAATTTACATGGTAATAATAATACTTTTATGAAATCAAAACATTATGTTCATAAAAATATTTTTATGGGACTATAAAATTTCAATTGTCAATGAAAAATTTAAATGCTTGAAATAACTGAAAAATTAATAAATATATTTCTGAATTTATTCGAAATATTGTAAATAATATACATATTTCTCCATTCAGTATTAATCTAGATGGTAAAGTATGATAATATTTTCATTCGGTCATAATATTACGTTTATAATGGTAATACAGTTCTTAATAGACTAGACAATTCAAAGGGCGCCTGCTTATTGCCTAATATCATTAGCTTAAAAACAACATTATTTTACTTTAACGCGTCATAGCCAATCCTTATTTCAAAAGCGTAAAGTTGAAAATGGCTCAATTCATACGCAAATTTTATTTTTGTATTCGTAAGCAATGTTGTAACTACCGTCTTTTTATTCTTATTACAATGAAATAAGGTTGGATATTGCGTGTGCGGGGTGAAAAGTTTAAGTGAGTTTGTTTTGCAAGGGATGGCTTGTAATGCGACAGTTTGTAAGCATGAGCCTCAAAGGGGGGGATGGGGGAGGTCATAAAGAAATACGAACAAGTTGTTTCGACTATATACCTGTAGGTCGTTGACTTAAATAATATATTTATATAGTTTTGTAACTTTCTTTTGACATTGTTGTATCAAATATCCGTTTAACATTTGTCTTCAAGTACTTACAGTCTCGTAAGATTTTAAATTAATAGTTTACTACTAGAACTACTCAATAATCGTAGAAGTTATTAATTTTCTGCGAATCTATTTTTTATAACATCGGATAGCTTGTAGTTTGTTCACCTATAAACAAAACTAAACTAGAGAGATCGTAATTTTAGTCAAATTCACTCACATCGGATCTATCCATTGCAGCTACGATGTCACAGATAGACATACATACACTTTACATTTAAAGTGCCCTTTGTTTTTGCATCGACGATTAAAACCGAACAAACACATGAAAGAGGGAAATATAATTATTCAAAAACAAAATTATGGGAAGACTTGAAAGACGTTTTCGTCACAAAGGAAAATTCTTCGCAAAAACTAAAAAATTAACAATTATTTACAATTAAAATTAACAATTGACAACAAAATTTAAAACCAAACCAAACAAATCCAGGAAATGCTCATACTGCAATATAAACTATTCCTACTCTTTTCATGTGTTTGTTCGATTTTAATCGTCGATGCAAATGATCGTCGTCGTTTTTGCATCGACGATTAAAACCGAGCAAACACATGAAAGAAAGAAATAAAATTATTCAAAAACAAAATTAATGAGAAGACTTGAAAGACGTTTTCGTCCAAAGGAAAATTCTTCGAAAGAAATAAAAAATTAACATTTATTAACAAAAATTATTAGCTCGTAAAATAGCGAATACGAATACTCAAGCTAATTGAATCTTCGCAGCTGATTCTTCTGATGGAAAGAGACAACCGTCGCCTATAGAAAGAAAAGAATATTATGGTGCGTTGCTTTCCGAGTGGCGGGATAGTAATGCCACATTCATAACTTTGAAATATACAAATAGTATTTAAAAACAACAAAGAAAAATATCGACACGCGGGATTTGAACCTGCGACCACTTCCCTAAAGCCGGGAAATTCACTTCCCGGCTTTAGGGAAGTGGTCGCAGGTTCAAATCCCGCGTGTCGATATTTTTCTTTGTTGTTTTTAAGGTTTTTCCAGATTCCCAAGCACGGGGTGAGTGCTATAACACAAAAATAAATAGTATTTAGTACTTCATCGCGTCAAAATTTGAAATTCCATCCTCACCATCTCGATGTCTGGAAATCCACAACTGTGCGTTTCTCTCGGCACTTTTTGCTTCGCAATACTTTGTTGTGGAACCAATTACCGGCAGGGGTGTTTCCAAACGGATACGACTTGGGGGCCTTCAAGAAAAGAGCTCTGCACGACCTCTGGTATTGTGGATGTCCATGGGCGGCGGTGATCGCTTACCATCAGGTGCACCTCCTGCTCGTTTGCCCCCTCTTCTATAAAAAAAAAAACTTTACCGACTATATTACTACGGCAGGAATATGTAAGGCAGTGGTACCAAAAGTCGGGCAAGACGTTGCAGAACTATACTATTTAGTAGTCACTGTAGCAGTGATACGTATAGCCAATCATTCCCATGTTACAAACTGCCTGACAGAAAAAACGGAAGTTTGAAAATCGATGCGTTTTAAATTGGCGTAAGTGTTAACGTTCGGCGTCACAACGCTATTTCGTTGTAATAAATACGTTTTTTTTAAAGACCGATACTAGTTTACCTATAGATAAAGAAGCACGCACTAACATGGATTGCTTAGGGTATCAAGTAATTTTAATCCGGCACTGTTGGCCAGAGTAAGCGATTATTGAGTTATCGTATATCAGAAATTGATATTGGAAGTTCTTTAAAAACTCTGAATAACAAGTACACTCACAAAGATTATAGAAAAAGTCTCATTAAGCTCAGTCGCTGATTGGAGAATCAAGTCGCCCTGCTAACTAAGTTTTCCTGCCGCTAATACGACGTCGCAGCATGCAATGAGCGATCGGTCCATTCCGATCACGTGCTTCGCCTCGAGCTCCTAATTAAAAATCGACGGATTTTTGTTAGCGTATGTACATTTGTTACCCCCCTACACCCCCTGATAATCGTGTAAACGTTTTTTCAAGTCCGACTGGCAGATTTAAAAATGCTGGCTAATTAGTAGGAATAATTTGGTTACCTTTCGAAGCGAAGAGAAGATGCACTATAATCATATTTATCGACAAAGTGCATTTTCGCTTTGATGCTAATTATTGTCTTGGATTATTAGATTATGGACCACAGGCTACTGTTACGATGGTTTGAGAGGCAAGGTTAATTGCATTAAGTTTCATTTGTAGGCGTATGGGGAGTTTGGTCAGGGCAAATGATATGGTTTCAGCGATATAAGAATTTCATCTCTTGTTGGGTTTGCAGAAAACAGTATTTCGTATCAATATTTTTTTTAAAATCCAGTTAGATAATTTAAATTTCAACTATATACAATAAAAGTGCGGGTCATTATGTGAAAATTGTAAAAACAAAGCAACTTATATGTAGCATAACTGTTCTGTGAAGTACATCTAAAAGTTAAAATTGGATGTAATATGTAAGGGCTCAACAAATAATGTTTTTTGATATTTACACTTTTTTGAACGTCCCTTCCAGCGAAGCCACTAAACAACGTCAAACCAGTATTTCAAAAGCTAAAATGCACATAAAAACCGTATAATGAAACGCTTCAAGTAAACACACATGATATTTTTTCTCAAAGTCCCTCCACCTAATTTTTAGCATAAACCGTTCACAGACGACCTCTGTCCTGACTCAAAGGCTGTCCAGCCGTCACTCACCCACCCCTACATAAATAGCTAAAAATAAACCTCACCCAGTGTATGCAGCGTTTCTTTACGAACAGTTGCTTTGAGGCGATTTTAATTCGCTTATTTCGCTGGCGGGAAATTGCTAGTGTGTTCCTGAATTAAGGACGTTCATACACGGTAAAGAAGAGCGGAAAAAGTAGCGAGATAAAATTAACTATAATATATTTAATGTAAAACACAAGCTTTCTTTAACCAAAAAAAAGAAAACATAATTATAAATATAATAATTTAAATACGATAAATCTCATTGAATTCAGTTTAGCTTGTTGAAATAAATCAAAGGTCTATGTAAATAACTACAACATTTTGTTATTGTTTATTTCCCCTATCCCGCTATCTAGTTTACGGTACAGATGCTATTTTCTACGTTAGCTCGGGCTAATTTTTAAAAATAAACCTCTGCCTTCCGACCAGGGCAAAAGCGAGTGATTGGACAAACCTGTCATTATCACTGTGACTAATAGAGTGTAGAATTTTGCAATATAGTACGCATAACATATAGGATATATCCGCCGTACGGACAGCAACGCATGCTTTTTATTTGTTGTGGGCCAATAGGGGATGGTTTTCTCTTTTCATCTGGAAATCCATTTGTTTGTTTGATATCCTATGATGTAATTTCTAACTGAAAATGTAAATTAAAAAAAAAACAGTAAATGTATACCTGACTTTTTTACGTTAGCGAACTGGTAAAACAATTAAAATTAAAATAAAACACCTGTAACAATAATTTGTAGAAACTGTTATTATTAGGAAGTTTTTGTTGGAGAAAATAAATTTAAAAGCATTCGCAATTATGAATTAACAATTTGCATTCATTCAAAAAACAAGTTTCATTCACAAAACAATGAGGACTTAGAAAGCATGTAGGTTTTAACGAGGATCTAGAAGGAAAGCACATTATTGTCGATTATTAAATTAAATTTTAATTTACGGCTCTCAGTGACGGGTATTTGAAGATACTAAAACACAATCAAAATTGATAAAAACAATCAACGCAAATAACTACGTGCAAATTTACGCTACCGCTTATGGTCGTGGACGCAGTCTAATGTGTGCAGAGGTCTGTTCTCGTCAGCTCTGCGATTGTAAAGGCGCAATAAGATTCCTCTGTGTTCACAGCTTTAAAATTTATTTTTTTGTACAATTCACATAAATTTTCAAAAATGAGATCTATAAATGATATATAGATAAGTATAGATTGCTTGAAGTTGAGATGAAATGTTTTATATTATAAATAACATAAGAATATTAATCATAAAAATTAAAAATATGAGACAAGAATCTTCACACCCGTATCCCCGAAGGGGTAGCCAGTGGTACAACAAGTGCACCCACGATTAGCCGAAGATACTTGGTCTCACAAATGTGATAGGTGGCAAGCCTATCGCTAACCGGGTACTTATCCCCGGCCTTTTATCAGAAAACTGAAATACCACATTTTTGAATTGCGCGACCCGGGAATCGAATTATATCCAAATATCTATATAATCCAATATATATATATTCCAAATTTTTGGAATATATATATATTCAAAAAATTACACTAATTATATTTATGACTGAACGGATTTAAATGAAATTTGGCACACAGGTAGATAATAATCTGGAATAGCACATACTTTTTATTCTGGAAAAATTAGGCAATCCCGCAGGATTCACCAATATATATATATATATATATATATATATATATATATATATATATATATATATATATATATATATATATATATATATATATATATATATATATATATATATACACATATATACACACATTTATACTATTATATTTTTGCTCACAGACCACGCAAATATTTTTACAGCTAAATTCTATTGTCAAACTCAAAATAGATTTTATTGTTTAGTATATGGTCGAATTTCGACCGTAGAGCGATCGCTAGTATGTCGAAATGTATGAACCAAAAACACATGAATAATTAATTTTAACCTTTGCACTAGTTTACTTTGTGCGACGACAGTTTGAAATTCCTCAGCTTTCAACCTTTGTTTCTTCCAGTATAGTCTTACCCATCAAAATTGACTTAGCTGTTAAAGCGTAATAGGCAGACAGACAGACTTTCGCATTTGTTATATTTACCCGTATTGTTCCGGACCCCTTTTTGAAGAATAGATCATCTGCCGTTTTGCCAGGCAGGACGTAAAAGGCGACCGATTGGTTACGTGTCATTACCATCGTGACTATTAAGTGGTAGAATTCCGCAATTCCCGGGTCGAATCTCCACCAAACAGCGATTTTGATCGTAACGTTAGCTATTGACTTATACTAGCGAAGTAAATAACTAACGTTACGATCAAATGTCTGAGTACAGAGATCGAGAGATTTACAAATCTATCTAGAGTATCTCAAGCAAATTATATTTTCTATAAATATTAAAAAACTAATTCAAAACAAATTACCTTACTAGGGATTTTAACCCGTGACCGTGACTCGTGAATCTATACCGAAACCGATACAGCTACATCACTCGGGTGGCTATACGTTCAAGTACATGATGTGCCTAGTGGGGTGCGAGGTCTATATGGCTCAAAGTAAAATTAACGAACGTGGAAATGAAAAGCGTAAATGAAAAGAATTAAGGCGAGTTTAGACGTTGAAAAAAAAGGAATGCACTGAAACGAATGGACAGACTTGATTAGGAGGGGACTTTGATTTCTAATTGCTTTCTTTGTCAGAGATCCTGAACTGCATTTAATAATTGCTCGGTACTAAGTTTTCTTATATTTTTATTTATTGTGAAATAATAGTATTTTTTTACAAACGCTGATTAAAATTACAATAATGAGTGCTAGATACTACCTATTTGTTAGGTAGAATCTAGCTTATGTAAATAAGTAAGTGAGAAAATAAATTAAAAAAATATATTTTGAAATCACATTTTTGTCGTGGGAGACAAGTTAGATTGTTGCTTCCTCTTTTATTTTTATACAATTGTTTTATATTTGGCACCCGCGAAGCTTGCGTTGTGGCTATGGAGTACCACATGGAGTAAAGTTTATAGGTAATTAATTAAATTTTAATTTTCAAATGAAAACATTTTGGATAAAAAATAGTAACTTTTTTGTTACGACAGTCATCTACTTGTTTGCAATCCTTAAGACATAAAAAATGTTATTAAAAGTTAAATTTAACATGATAACATACATTTAAATACTCTCCAAACGGTAGGTATACATATCTACTACAAAAATAATATTTTAGTAGTAGTGGCTGGTACTTATATTGTTCTCGCGTTTTGTTTTTTGGCAGTAGGTATTAACTTTTAAACTTATTTTTAATTTTTTTAATATCTTTAACTTATAGGAGATGTACGTTATGCTTATGCATATTGCTTATGCTAATTTTCTGCTAAGTGATACTACAAAAATATTTATCACGAACTATTGCAAATTTAAAGTATCTTAATTTTTTCGTCATAATTAATAAGTAAACTTTTGGACTTTTACATTTCTTATTTAAAAAGTATTTTTTATAATAATAAGCCAATATATATGTATATTACACGAATTAGCTACAACAATGTAACGTAGCGCAGCTGTCAACGTCAGCTTGTACAAGTTTATTAGTCGGTACCTTTCTAAGCTGTAATTACCGTAAAACTAAGTACTTGATAAATAATCGTAATTAATAACGTCAAATATAAGGGGCTTGGAAAGTAAACCGGTAACAAATTAACGTGGCGTCACCACAGTCGTTAATCAAATGTCGGTCCGTCATTTTCCATTCATTATTCGGTGACGTGCATCCTTCGTCTTGACGTACCTAATCGTCTTCCGTGAATAGGTGCCCTAAGTTTCAGACTATTTGAGACTATCTGAAACTCGGTTTGGTAGTAAGCCTGTTCCTCTGTAAATCATGAAGTGCCGGGGTCGGATCTTGGTTTATAAAAATGTCACGTATTGAGTTTTTTATCTAGAAAGATCATAGGCGCCGTCCGAGATTCTGGTGGCATAATAACTTTACTGTGCTCGAAGAGCACTTACGTACGTTTGGTTTCGATTATCGTAAGTAACAGCAATCGTTGTTAAAGGAGATAAAGGAATGTGGCGATAGGGATAACCATTTGTGCCACCATCCGACATACTGGTAAGTCGAGTTAAACCTAAGTGTCTAATGCTCTTCGATACACTCTGTCTATCCGCAGTAGTACCAAATTAGTAAAAAATTACAAATACATGAACAACAGGGTTTTATATAAAAGAATTTCTAGATGTTATAAATCTTTAGATTCGAATTTAATTCCCAGATTCAAGAGAAGAATGAACAGGTTCCTTCTAGGGAAGCGCGTTCCATCTGCCGCATCTAAGCTTACCATCGGGCGAGATCGTGGTTAAGCATCCCTATCAAAAAAAAAAAAAAAAAAATATATATATATATATATATATATATATATAAATTTTAAGTTATTTTTAAACCAAAAACTAACATTATATTCGTATATCAAAATATAACAATTTGATCACACGTAAAACCACAGCAAGCGACATCAATTTCATGCTAGCGGTACACAAGCAAAAACATACAGTACACATATTCAACTCACGTTTTACTTCGCAACCGAAGCATCCATGAGGAGAAACGAATGGCAATCAATAAGAGTTGAAATAGTAACATCACAAGGAAGAGCTAAATATATTCATGAGTATGGAGGATGGCAGTAGTCAAACATTTAAAACTGTATTTTGAATTTTCAAACTGTTTGTAATATGAAAATTTAAATTTCACAATTTTACCTTAAGCATTATCATGTTGCTGATGTGAACTAATAATATATTCCCCTACCAAAAATGGTCTAACGCGCCTATAGAAGTTTTCAGTTCAATAAACACGAAAAACATTGCATGCATAAAGTAGTATCTCATTAAGGTAAACGTTATCGAATCAATTTTTCTTGACTACCAACCGTTCTCACTTTATCTCTGTAGGAGTAATTATACCTCTTTATAGCCTCCGGTCGCGGATACGTGCCATATCCACTAACGACATGTAACGGTCCATCATTCGTCAATGTCCTACGTTCATCACTCACTTGGATCCAAACACAAACATAAAGAAACCATTTTAAAAAGCACTTAACTCAATGTAACAAAGTTCATAATTGACATCCATAATAGCATTCAAAAGTTTGTTCACCTGAGACGTCCAGTTTATATTGATCTACCTCGTCCTTTTTATCTTGTATTGTTTATGATACTATCGGGTAGATTTAAGGTGATGAAATGGTTCATTTTAAATTGGATGTATAAGACGTATGTCATGGCATATTATCAGTCTCTTAATTGAAGATAATAAGGGAGGACATGTGTCTCTGTCGCGTTTTTATGGGGTGACTGTGAGGGATGCGAGGTGTTTCGCTTTTTCAAGTCTCGTTAAGTCCGGCTATTAATTTTTGTCAATCGTATTTCCTTTACTTTGGTCTGGAATGTCGATTTCAAAGGACACTTTTTCATTTCCTTTCATTAGAGATTTGTCTTCGATTTTAAAGTTAAATTGATTCGTCGACAGGCGAGATAAGTAAGGCTCTCTCTGCTTTTATTTGTGTTTATGAATCACTTTAAATAAGTTAATTAATCATTGTTTAACTTTCTAAGAGAACTTGTAGTTTATTATTATGTGTTTAACTTCCTTGTATTATACCATGGGCTTGGTAATTGTTAGGTCGTACTATTGATGGTAAAAAATACCCACTGGTTATAGGTAGCAAGGAGGTAAATGTAACTGGCTATCCACATGCGAGATACTTAAACCCTCTTGCAAATGCGAGTTTCTATTTACCTTGCTCTTCAAATGCACGCACGTTTTGGCGACAGGGAATGTGCGGTGGAATCATGGTAGGACTTTATCACCTTGGAGTCATGGTCCTTTGTTACTGCCTGTCAGGGGTGTTAGACTCCAAAAATATGTGAGAAAATGAATAAAAATAAAGATTTGGGTTTAAATATCGTTGCACGGAGTCCCAAATATTTTTCTAAAATGAAAGAGTAACAGTGTTGCTATTTTTATATAAGTATATCATGTCGACATATCATTAATTAAAATCGACTACACTCACTTTTAATTGGTGAAAGTTCCGACTAGTTTCAGACTTATATGAGGTCCTTCCTCAGGATGAGTTTGACGTTTGTACGGTAGCGCCTTGTCTGGGCGTGCGCGGTTCGATGGGATCGAGAATGTGAGGAGCGCCGTCAGCGAAGATGATGTACACAGTGTTTTTTTGTATTAATATTTAGTATTTTTTCATTAAAATCAAGCAACTAATGCACATAAACTATATTTGAGGCGATAGAGAGGCGTGCCAAGAGGCTCATAAACGACGATGATCTGGTAGGCAAAAAACTCCAGAGCCTCGCTCATCGTCGCAGATTAGCTAGTTTATCAGTTTTTTTATCGGATACGCTATGGAGAGTACGCTGCGGAATTGTACGACTTAATTCCGCCATCCCCGTTTTTCTATCGATCTTCGAGGCGCACAGATTCTAGGTATCGCCATATGGTGGACATTCACGTACCCGGACAAAGAGATTCGATTCCACATTCCTCATTCGAACCGCAGGGGACTTGAACATGCTGCAGGAAGCATGTTCCAGTCCCTTGCGGTTGTATGCGGAACACAGACTCAGGAGTCTGTGTTCCTCGACGAATACAATTTAGGGATCTTCAAGAGAAAAGTGAACATGTACCTTCTAGGGAAGCGTGTTTCATCTTAGGCCACGTCTTAGCTTACCATCAGGCGAGATCGTGGTCAAGCGCTTCCCTATCGATAATAAAAAAAATATTCATATTTTTAGATTACGCTGTTAAAAACGTTCCTTTGAATTATGGAGTCTCAATGGAAATAGATTGATAGATTTGAACAGATTCCCAGATTGATTTGTTTTACTAGTTTAATACCAGCATTATACAAGCCAAGCCATAGTAAGACAGAAGTTTATAAATCGCCATTGTTCTGAGATCGCATTGGCTCACCTGCATTCGTGGGGCAATATCAATCCATCTGCTCGGGGCGTGGGTGGGGAGGTCGGGCCGGCCGACTTGACGTCTTTGAGGGATATTTAAGGCGCTGTCTAAGGAAAAGCGTTTTTTACAGCTTCACTTTGTTTCAATGTGTATTTGCTTTAAGTTAGAAAAATCTGTAGCTTGCTTTCAGAATTTCACACCAATTTAAAATATGTCTGTACTAGTTGACTTGGGAAATTTTGCCATACAAATTACTTGTATTGAATATATTGGTGGGGTACTTGAGAGGGGGGGAGAGGGTTAATTGATATAAAAACAATCCTACCTTTTAAATCGGAAAAAACAGTAGGTATAAATATCTACAAAAGTTGTCCATCTGTCACACCATGGGATTAAATACCGACTACCTATTATTGTACCCATGTATCTTGAGAAATATAATAGTTGTAAATGTTATAATATTTCAATTTATCTAAATTGTTTGGATGCCATCATTGTTTGGACCCTATAGAAACATACAGCGTGTCTTATATTCAATAAATATCTTTCTCGAGAAATGTTCTTAACATTTCTACGTGTGCGTGGAATTATATTTATATCGCTACAATTTATAATCCGTCATTGTAACATCTTTATATTAATACGTGAAGCAAAAACTTTGTACCATTTTTACGACAATGGCGCAAAAGGTGGAGTGTTACATTTGGCACGGTTCAGGTTTATATTGTGGAGTAATGCAGAAATATAATATTTTTAAATAATATGCATCAGAAATATATTAAACTAGCTGTTGCCAGCGACTTCGTCCGCGCGGACTTCGTTTACTCTGCACAGCACCTCCCCCGTAGGTGATAGCGTGATAATATGTAGCCTATATGTTGACCCGACCTGTTAGTAATATTCATGCAAAATTTGAAGTAAATCCATGCAGTACTTTTTGAGTTTACCCCTGACATACAAACAGACAAAAAGACAAAAATTCTAAATACCATATTTTTGGCTTCGATATCGATTGTAGATCACGCCCCAAGTATTCTTTTAAAAAAATATTCAATGTACAGTTTTGACTTTCCTACGATTTATTAATTAACAGATTAATAAAAATAAACATTACATGAAATCATTGTGAATCGAAACGTTTATGGACATTCTACTCACTCAGCTTTCTCCGCGAAAGAACTGGCGTGAAGAGTTTTCATTTCTCCAAGTTTAACCAGTGACACTTTGGTCTAGGGGTATAACATTATCCGCACTTAGGACGGTGGTCGATAGTTCAATTCCAACCAGTATTACTTTTTCGAAAGGAATTTATGTACTCTGATAACTCTGATAAAAATATTGAGTGTGAGTTCACGCAGTAGACTTGAAACTTTACATTCTGGTTAATTTGTAAGAGGATGAGACGAATACACTATGGAAACAGTGAGAGAGATAGCTATTGATTGACAATTTTTTTTATTAATTGAAGTGGAAGAGAATGAAAGAGAAAGAAAGATAAATTGAAGCCCTTAATGTAACACTTTAAAGTTAGAAAAACACTATAAATACGTTTGCATATATAGTAAAGATAGAATTCCCAGATTCAGGAGGCCTCACCAAGTAGTTTCTTATTCTGATGATCCCAATACCATCAATACCAATACAAACACACACACACACACACATACCCACACACGCACAACACTACATCGTCGGCACTGGTCTCGACGACGAAGACTTCTCTACCGCTGATCCCAGTCCGGTCTCTAGGTCCTGTCTCGCAGGAACCAGCCCTTAGTGCGGACGTTAATAGCACCAATTTTAATTTAAACTCTGGCTGAGCACTATGCTCACCCCAAATACCCCAGATGTCCGGTGTCGTAGTGAAGAACCGTAAGGTAAATTGTAACTCTTGGGTCATTTAAAAAATATGTATATTTAAATTAAACTTTTAGCGTTTCTTCTTTTTCGTAAAATCCAATTCATATGTCGTATATTAAATTCGTGTTTTAAAGTGGACTTTAGAGAGTATGGCAAGCATAGTGTAGGACGTCCTCCAGCTAGGTAGGTCTAAGAGCTGAAAATCGAACTCATTGGCGTGCCACTGGAGAGGCCTAAAATACGTTGATGATGATGATATGATGATATTGTCATGTGCTACTTGTCAAAAAACAAATTACAGACAGGTAGTAAGCCTATAATAAACCATATTTTATCAGTTTGACGTGTATGTATGTAAGATTGTTGGAATTGGGTAATATTTGAGTATAACGATCTATTTAAGCGTCCAAGCACGTGTAAAAAATACATTTCGAAAGTGTATGTTTGTATGTCTGTCCAGGAATTTCTCAGGTACTAAAAGCAATATCGAGATAGTTATTTCCGATTTAAATCAAGTATATTGCAACTGAGGGAACAGTCAAAGTTTTATCATAATTGGTTCAGTAGTTTTTGAGATATGAGTACAGTTGATTTTTGAAGTCGGTTTAAATTTTTAAATTACCATTATTACGATGCGAACATATAAATAAACGTATTTGAAACAACTAGTCTATTTGTTAAAGTTTTCTTCTTGTGGATGACGTGACGAGTCTGCGACGTCTCACCTGCATTCGTGGGGTGGGGGTGGGTGCGCCGGCCACCGGGCGGACCGGCCAACTTGACGTCTTTGAAGGTATTTAATTTTGTGCAAATGACGTGACGTGCCTCTCGCAGACATTGATATTTGGAATGTTTGTTTATTATTGACTACGTTTTTTTTTATTTTACACTTTAGGGCATAGGGCTAAAAACTATTACCTATTGGTCCGGTGTCGGTGTTGGCAACACAAGGTCCCGGGTTCGATTCACGGGTCGCGCAATTCAAAAATGTGGTATTTCAGTTTTTTGATAAAAGGCCGGGGATAAGTACCCGGTTAGCGATAGGCTTGCCACCTATCACATTGTGGGACTAAGTATCTTCGGCCAATAGTGGGTGCACTTGTTGTGTACTTTTGCCTACCTCTTCGGGGATACGGCCGTGAAGATGCTTTTTTACTAATATACTAGAATTTTATTAAGTTTGGTAAATGTCGGGATTTTTTTAAATGTATTTCTTAGGGCAATAAGCAAGTGCTTCTTTTGGTGAGAAGAGGTAATTCTCGGCTGGGCTGATCGCATGGAGCGGCGCGAAGATTTGGTAAATACCCCCTGCGCATCCCAGGACTCTCAACTTTGGTTCGTACGTTGAATCAAAAGCCGAAATTGCCTCAAAAAAGCTCGGTATTCTGGCCAAGGTGAGACAGTATTCAACATTAATCTTTATCAAGCACAAGTCCGTTCGTGCATGGAATACTGCTTTCACCTCTGGGATGGATCCACTAAATACCAGCTGGAGACGCTCGAGGCGATAGACAGGCGTGCCAAGAGGCTTATAAACTACGATGACCTGGTAGGCCAAAAACTCCAGAGCCTCGCTCACCGCCGCAGAGTGGCTAGTCTATTGGTATTTTATTGGATTCACTTTGGAGAGTGCGCTGCGGAATTACACGACCTCCGCCATCCCCGTTTTTCTATCGATCGTCGAGGCACACAGATACAAGGCATCGCCATATGGTGCACGTTCCACGTACCTGGACAAAGCGGTTCGACTCGACATTCTTGATCCGAACCGCAAGGGACTGGAATATGCTTCCTGAGTCTGTGTTCCCCGATGGGTACAACCTGGGGATTTTCAAGAGAAGAGTGAACAGGTACCTTCTAGGGAAGCGCGTTCCGTCTTAGGCCGCACCTTAGTTTACCATCAGGCGAGATCGTGGTCAAGCGCTTCCCTATCGATAATTAAAAAATCAAGTCCACATCTCAACGGCCGGCTGGTATTCACCAGCTGCGACGATACTACGGAAAGAGAACAAACGCCCCGGAACCATTTCCCTACTTCCCAACCGAGATTGTGTGAAGAACTTACGACTAGACATCCATAGAGGCCAAATACGTTGGTGCATTGCTACCCATGTGACGGGGCTGGAATTCCAAGTACACGAATTCGCCGGCTACTACATCCTCCAAACCGGAATACGGCAACGACAAGAACCGACGCCATTGCGACAGAAGCAGTTAAAATAACAAATTATTATTTTGAATGTACTGAGTTATAAATAACTAGATATGCCACGAATATTCGGTTACTATTCAGTATGCGACCATTTTCTTTGGTTTTCGGTATTCAGCCGATTAATCGGAACTATTCGGCAAATACCTAATTATGAGAAAAAACGCACATATTATTAAAAAATGTATATTTTATTAAGAAACATAACAATTAATACGTAAAATTCGTCAGAGGTAAGTTGTTATGAACGTCGAGAAATGCTGAAAAAAATTATCAGCATTTCTCGACGTTCATTCTTTTGACAAGCAGATAGACAATATTTTAGCAGTAAAATTTAACGCAATAACGAGTATTAAGTACTTATCTACTCAGTCTGTAATAAACAAATAATACGTGTCGTGACACCATCAACTCACTTATCGCCGCCGAATATTCGGTATTCGGAAAATAACTATTCGTAACATATCTCTAGATAATATATTGAATTAAAATCAGAATTTAATATACTGAATTCTAAACTCAGATTTACCTAAATTTACTTCTAACTAATCTTAAATGCAATAAAACTTAATAAGTATTATTTGGTTTAGACTATCACTTTTACTATTCAAACGCATCTTATGAAATTTCTCATGTTAAAACTTGAAATTCATCAAGCAATAGGAAATCGACATACTTTTAATAAACATTAGGTGTTCTCGTTGTGACATAGTCGACATTAGCTACGTAGTTTTTCACAAAAAAAAGTCATGAAAAGAAAAAGAAACATGTTTGTTAAGAATTTGGAACCGACGACATAATACGGTTGCTCACTGTCGCGCGTCGGTACTAGGTAAAATTCCGTTACTGCTAAAAAAGCTATTGATTTAACTATGTTTTCGAAAGACAAAGGCGATAAATAAGAACCGTCTTTCGACTGCCTCTGTGGTCTACTGGTCTGATGCCGGTGCTAGCCACACGAGATCCCGGGTTCGATTCCCAGGTCGGGCAATTCAAAAATGTGTTTTTTAAGTTTTTCAATTTAAGATACTTTGCTTTACTTTAAGCCCCGTTTTCACTTTGTGTAGTACGAGTGCGAGTGTTTAATGGAGGTACTTATTATTAAGCAAAAAATACGTGAAGACAGCCGTTGATCCCTGCGAGTGATTAGTAATCAGCGTCTATTTACTTTTACTATTCTGAATATTGATCACTCGCACTGACCAACAGCTGTTTTCACGTATTTTTTGCTTAATACTAAGCACCTGCATTAAACACTCGCACTCCCACTAATCAAAGTGAAAACGGGGCTTTATGCAAAGTTAAATGAAAGTGCAAGTGCGTTTTTACTTGTGTGACTAAGATTGTTTTCTTTCTGTAATCTCTAATTTTATTTAATCTCGAATTATTAATCATAAAACAAAATATATAAGATTTATATGTATTAAGAATGTGCCAATTTTAAACGTTAACATAACTGCGACAGAAGCCGCGACTTTCATTCTGCTTTGCTTCCCCCTTATTATCCGGCGGGTGGGGTCACTCCCCCCGGGCGGGGGTGGTGGCCGTCACGTCACTGTCCCCGGATCGCCATCACAGCGTCTCGTTTGTCCCACGGTGTAGCTGAAACTTGAAGGATTTGAATATATATCATTTGTTCGACGTGCAACTTATTCGAGAGATACAATCGCCTTTTATGTATTATGATTTATTTTACTTTAGATAATGCTAGTTATATTTGACTAGAATAGTTTTTCTCCAGAATCATATAAAATAAATTATGCTTTATATTTATTTCAATAAAATTTTGTTATCACTAAGTGGTAGAGTTCTGTAACGTCTGGACAGGGTTTCTTTTTTCTTTTATATTATTAGATAGCAAACAAGAAGTTGGTTCTTCTGATGGAAAGAGAAACTATCACATATAGACACCAAAGATGTTAATGGTGCGTTGCTATCCGTGTGGTGGGATGGCAATGCCACGTGCATAAATCTACCTACTGCTTTACCTTAAAAACAACAAAGAAAAATATCGACACGCAGGGATTGAACCTGCGACCATTTCCCTAAAGCCGGAACGCTCTCCCACTGATCTGGTGTCGACAGGCTCGGCGTGGTGGTCATTTAACTAGTTATACGTATGTATAGCTAGCGATCAGTACAATCGATGTAATCTATCATATAGCAAAGAAGAATTTCGCCACGCCGAGCCTGTCGACACCAGCTCAGTGGGAGAGCGTCCCGGCTTTAGGGAAATGGTCGCAGGTTCAATCCCTGCGTGTCGATATTTTTCTTTGTTGTTTTTAAAGTTTTTCCAGTTTTCCCAAGCACGGGGTGAGTGCTATAACACAAAAATAATGACTACTTTACCCTCCAAATCGGAACACAACAATGACAAACAGTGATGCTGTTATGGCAGCAATACCAAACCCTGGCAAGACGTTGCGAAACTCTACCACCTATTAGTTATGGTGGTAGAGATACGTTTAACCAATTGGTCGCCTTTTACGACCTGCTTGGCAGAACGGCAATTGGTCTATTTAATTAAATCAACTTCCCCTTTCTTGTGTTTCCGGACCTTGCATCAGATCTACATCAAATTAAAATAGGACTACGCAGGTATACTTCGAAACAAAAAAATAATTTTCAAAATTAGTCCACCATTGACCGAGTTTTGAGGTGTTTTATATTTTTTATTTATTTTTATTTTATTATATAAGATAGCAAACAAGCAGATGGGTCTCCTGATAGAAAGGTGTTAATGGTGCGTTGCTATTTTGCGGCGAGGTCTACTGCCACATGCATAAGTTTGCCGGCTATCTTACCCTCCAAACCGGAACACGATAGTGACAAGTGCTAACGCTATTGCGGCAGGAATAGGTAAGGCGGTGGTACCAGACCCGGGCACGGGCGAGACAATGCAGAACTCTACTACGTAATAGTCACGTATAGCGAACTGGTCGCCTTTTTACGGCCTGCCTGGCAGATGGCCTATTCTTCAAATGAGCCCGGGACCAACACGGGGAAAATAACCAACATAATAAAACATACAGTCGAATGATAACCTCCTCCTTTTGGGAAGTCGGTTGAAAATAAATAGAATGAGCGCTAATCTATATAAGCATACACAAATAGTTTTATTAATAGCACCAAATTTATCCTAAGTCTTACTATTTATTTGCGAAAATTTATCAGTGCGCTGTTATTTGAATTTCCCCAATACCTGTGAGATGCAGCGTCCACTTTTTATTTTTCCGTATGCAATCGCTCCGTCTTACGTCTGCTCAGTGCAATATCAATCCATCTGGGTGGGGGAACCCCCCACGTCAGTCTTAAATGACTGTCACGGGTGCACTCAGGCGGCGTTCGCTTCAAGAACGTCGGACGGACGTCTGTACCCGCTTTGATATTGCCTCGTTATTTGTTATTGTATTACTCCTATGTTTATAACGGTCTCAATTTTAACATTGTTCTGTGGGGTTAAGTGCCCGCCTCGATAAAGCTTAGTTGTAAGCTGTGATGGTTTGTTCCCTTTTAAGAGATAACTTTTGGATAGTACCTACATACGAATGTCGAAATATTGTACATATTTCACTTAAAAAAAGGTAGGCTGTAGTGTAAACTAGGTCAATAAGACTGTGAAACCGGTAAAATAATTTAACTATTTTTTTTAATTTAAATAGTATAGTACGTACAATTGTGTCCATATTGTCGAAGAAATAAACAACGAACAACTTCTGGATTTTTAAGTATTATTCGGAATGTTAAATAACCCTAATTTTATATATGCATTTATGATTGCAATGAAAATATTAATATAATCGTGATTTTAATATACGTAATTTAATAAACATATTAGCTTAAAATGAAAAATCATTTTTAACACCATCGCCAACGCGTAAGAAATACATTCTTTTAAAAATTAAAATAATTAATTTTAATTTTGAATGAATATCTGACAGATATTACAGTGCATTTAATATGACAACAAACATTAAGCTAAACCTAGCGTTTAACATAAGCAAAAATTAAAATATCTTGTGTTTTATGAACATAATAATTAATAATTATAAGTCGCCTTTGTGGTCTAGTAGTTCAGCGTTGGCGTTAACCACATGAGGTCCCGGGTTCGATTCCCGGGTCGGGCACATAAAAAAAAGTGTTTTTTCAGTTTTCTTGAAACAGAAAGTTGCCCGGGATTGGAAAGTGCCCGGTTGGCGATAGGTTTGCCACCTATCACATTTGTGGGACCAAGTATCTTCGGCTAATCGTGGGTGCACTTGTTGTACCTCTGCCTACCCCTTCGGGGATATGGGCGTGAAGATACTTTTTTTTTAATAATAAGGCACATATTATTTCAATTAATGTTAGACTAAACACATAATAAAACAATGGTATAACAAAGCTTCATTCCGAATATCATCGTCCCTATCCAAAATTAAAGTATTTATGATCAAACTCAATATTCTTCTATTCAATATTCTTCTTAATTTTACAAATATAATAACACACATTAAACTAACCTTACTTTTATTATACACAATAAAATAAACATATAAGCTTCCAGTGAGGAGTTATTCCGAACACCATTGCTACGGATTGACGTCGAATAAGCGTCATATTGACATTTCAATGAGAACGAGCAAAAACACGTGAGCCACGCGATATAAGGCGACGTTTGAGACATACGATCACTACGGGGAGATTACACTACCAATATACCTACACTAGTACTCTGAACACCATTTCTTTGCATTTGTTTAACGCAAATGAAAGTTGGGTATGTCATAAAGGACATGGATGGAGTTACCTTGCATCTAAGTAACTTAAATACATAGAGATATATATTTTCACGCTAAATCTTTGATGGAGTAGGCAAAGGGAATCGAAACCTTGTAGGTTTATTTTGCTTTATCCTTGATTATGATTCTCTTCATACAATACATGTCGTTGATTTTTGCTCAGATAACAAAATCCCTGCTGAGATACCCGGCGTTGGACAATAATTTTAGATTTTTCACCGCTGCATTTTGTTAAAGTACTGTCGCTTGTTTCTTGTAATAAAGATGGCCTACAATTCTGATTCTCATGAAACACAAGGTTAATAACACTCTACCAAACTTCAGGCTGCTATCGAATTTCCTTTATTTTATCACTAGTTAGCAACCAAGCAGATGGCTCTCCTGATGGAAAGAGAAACTATAAACATCAAAGATTTTAATGGTGCGTTGCCATATATGTGGCGTAATTCTACCGGCTACCTAACCCTCCAAACCGGAGCACGAGAATGGCCAGCGTTGACACTATTGCGGCAGGAATATGTAAGGAGGCAGGAATATGTAACGAGACGTTGCAGAACTCTACCACCTAGTAGTCACAATGGCAGTGACACCTATAGACAATTATTCGCCTTTTACAAACTGTCTGGCAAATAATGTATGGTCAATTCATTAGAAAACCCCTAATCAACAAGGGGAGTTTTCATTGACGGGAAAAATATCAACAACATTTATTACTCAGAGATTCGAACCGGGCACTTTATGCTTTAATCTGAATAGGCTATCCACTAGATCACAAGGCAAATCATAAATTATATGCAACAAAGAACTAGATAATAACTGAATAACAGTAATCGGGGGCCATAGCATTTTAGTGCGATATTTCTGTAAACGCTAATTAAACAGTTGGTGCCGTCAGTCGGCGTCAAACAGTGCATCGTGCCAGTTCGCCCGGGAGCACTCACTGCATTATCAACTTGCATCGAGATGACGCCAGCCACGCTGTCGCTCCCACGTCTCCAAGTTTACTCAGCTCCGTTGGAAATTTCACTTTAGACTTGGTGGGATACTGTCCTTGACAAAAACGAGAGCGTTTTTATTATTGTATTTAAAGCCACATCGCATTAGTTTTTTTATAAGTTGGTAAACAAGCAGATAGCTCTCCTGATGGAAAAGGATAGCCATCGCCTAGACACCAAAAGTGCTAGTGTAGTGTAGTGTAGTCTAATGTAGTGTAGTGTAGTGTAGTAGTATTTGATTAGATGTTAACACCACTTGTATAAGTTAACTGGCTAAATTACGCTCCAAATCAGAAAAGGGTAGTGACAAGCACTGACGGCAACTGACGGCAAGAACTGGTCAGGCGCTGATACCAGACCCTGGCGAGACAATGCAAGGCTGATGGTTTGTTCTTCAAAGAAGCCCGGACACGCGGTTGTGTTAGTTTTTACGTATTCCACAGGAATAGTGTATTTTTGTGGGATAAAAGTAGCATTCCCATTAAATTTGGGTACAGACTGACTACATGTATACTAAATTTCATCGAAATCTGTCCAGTGGTTTAAGGATCAAGAAGTAATTAACCCGTTTCATATCAATCTTACCAAACTTTCATATTAATTATCGATGTTAGTGGAATAAAAGTAACTTACGTTATTATTTACGCCTGTAAATGTAATTCTATCAAAAACATTATCATGTAAAATGTTGCCAAGATTAATGTATACGGTTCGCAATTTGCACTGTCAACAAGTTATTAGATATTATGTAGCGCCAAGCTTCAAACCTTACACGTCCTCACTTTGCAAACTCTACACCTTAAACAAAATAAGCAGCTTGGCCGTTTCTTTACGACAATAATTATTGTATAACAGAAAAGTAGTGAATAGTTAACAACATTTTCACCTTACGCACATGTGACGATAGCGAACGGGTAAGCCACATACCTATTTGGAACCTAGTACCTACAGGTTGTATATGGAATTACATCCTTGTGACTTAAATGATAACGCAACATTAACAATTTTGACTTATTTTGCTTATTTATTTTCATTAGCTTTGTTATGCTATGAAAAAAATCGATTCAAAATACTAACACCAAGTTAACAACTATTTTAATTGAAAATATTTAAACGAATATTTCAATGGATAGTTATTAAATCTATATCGCCACATCTAGTGGCTTAAGCCGGAGTTTCCCAAGTCACTCCTGTCACGTCAGTGCTCTGACTGTCTCGCCGGCGATGACAGCCCGCGACTGAACTGTTCCGCGCCAGTTCTGACGTCTCTTAGACGTCTCTTAGTTTATTTTGGCGATGTTATTATTGATTGCAAGTACTAGACGTCTGCTCGATTGACAGTTTGCACCCGGAAATTGGATGTGAGTTTTAGTTCTAGCTGCATACACTCAAATGAAAGATGACATACGAAAAGTACACTCTTTTGGAAAAATATGAATTATTTCAAGTTTAATTTATGTGGTGCAACTAATTATTAATAACATTGCAACACGTAGTGCACTGTATGATTTTTGACAATCTTGTGGTATACGACATGTGACATACTACAATAGATTTCCAGACGAAATTGAATTTGTGTTAAATTTGGACCTAGACAGGCTGTATACCAAGTTTGAATAAAAGTCGTCTAGAACAATAATACACACACATATTCGGACACACAAACAAGTATTAAATTTATAATATTGATTGGAACATTCGAAATTAAACATTGCAATTTACCAACATTTTTAGTAAGATTTAAAAATTATTTCCAATAAATTTGATTTAAATAAGTTAACATTTTTATTTTTTAGGGAAATAAAAACATCTTCCTGCCAAAGTAGTAGCAGTGTATTAAGAATAAAATTCAGCAAGTTGGTTAGCAGGCGAGATGGGAGATTCATATTGCCATCAACCTTAACTGCTTTCATTTTGTAGAAGCAATATACGAGATAGTGGTGATTGAATTCTGTTTCTGAGGTTTCTCTTGATTTAAATTGAGCGAGGAGGTCATGAAGCATTGCACAAAGAGAAGTCGGAGTAATATAAAAGACTGTATAATTTATTCTCTCTCGGTCTCTCCCAGGTTTAACATATGCTACAACACTCTGCGCTGTAGCATAGTGCGGGTGACAGTTTCAGTAACGTTTCGTTTCACTCTTGAAATTTGCCGCGATTTACAAATGATGACTTAGTATTTCAGCTGTATCACATTTTTAATATATTAAATCATTAATTACTGTAGTATATTAAATTAAACCCAACCAGAATGTTCTAGTCTATACAAATGAAATCTAATGGAAAGAAAAATTAAGCAAAGTGTTATGTGTATAACATAACGCCATAGACGTACTTAGTGATGGGGTGTACTAGTACGATGGATATTCGATGTTTTTTATAATAAAAAATGTATATTGAGCGTATTGTAAAATTTCTATTATGTTACGTGCGTACGTGTATAATGTTACGTGCTTCGTGTACGTAATTTGCAAGAAAACGCCACTTATATTATACCGTGTATTTACAACACAAATACACAAAACAACGCAATGTGATACTTAAATACTCTAATTAACATTAGTCACTCACTGTACTAACACTAAACTTAAGTGACGACACAATAAAACATTTTTCTTATTCACTGTACTACACTGGTCACTCCGCTTCACACTGGTCGCTCGTAATATTGCTTTCGATCACTTTATAAAACTGCCTTCTATTTGTCAACACATCTCTATTTGTACCCATGGTAAAGTTCCACATCATTGCCGAATCCTCTACCAGGTTAATCGCAAACCAGTTATTGCAAACAAGTTCTAGTACCTATACGCTATTTGCACCCTTATGCACTAAGGTCAATTATGGCATAACTATTCGGGTAACGGTCAACTATTTCTTTATCAATAGGAGTAGCTATCTCTTTCTTCTATTTCTAGACCTCTCCAGCGTTCCAACTCTTCACGTTTCTAGATTATTCGCAACAATATTAATGAAACAACAGAACATATAAAAATTGATTTTATTCGGCTAAACTCATATCAGAGTCAAAAATTTCTGAATTGTCACTAAATTCATCATATGTATCATAATATGTAAAGGATATTATTAACGATGACTCCATTATATTGCAATATGGATTTCACGATCCCAATCGGTTTCTTATATTCACGATCTTCGACCAGTCTTCAGGTTTAACATTGTTGATGGCCTCTTGTAATTGGGCCAATATTTTATTTGCCGTAAATGGCGGCGAAGTATTATTTCTTGCGGCGTGACCTTTTATTTGGGCTCAATAGCATTATATAAAATCAGCTCAATAGCATTATACTGGCAATGGTAGGGTGGTAGCCTATTGACTTGGTGGTCTTTTTCTTTTGCCATTTCGTCCAGAGCATAGGTAGGAGTTGGTGGCTTATGAACCCGTACTAAGGCAATATACTCTCTTTTTAACATTTTTTATTTGCTGTAACTCCGTTTTAATTCAGATTTATGCTGCGAGTATCGCTAGTGATAAAATTAATTGCATAACATCACATCCCTAGTTATGTGATACTGACAGATGTCAACGTCATACAGGCAACTGTCACCCTCACCATGCTACAGCGCAAATAGTTTAGTTGTATGCGTTCGCCTTGTATCAATTCACAACGGTTCCAAAATAGTTGCACTTAAAAAACTGTATATAAAAAAGTATATAAGTATATAAGTATATAAAAAAGTTATAATATAGTGTTTGCTACTTTCATGTTGTAATGTGGAGTACAATGAGCTAGTAAAATTGGCAATGCACGTGTCTTAACATCTTGGGCGCCTGTTTATTAGTCACCTATGTAAAAAAAGACGAGATTGTAACCAATTTGAACACTGCAAGGTAGTCCTAACTAATATTATGAAGAGAAAAGATTTAATTTTTTGTTTGTTTGTTTGTTACAATTTAACAAAAAAACTACTCCACCGATTTTACAAATTCTTATACGTTTAGAAAGCTACATTATTCAGGAGTGACTATATAATACTGCTTCTTTATTTTTGACTTAGATTGTTAGTTTAAAATACAGTAGTTCAGTGAAAATGAGTCCAAAAACTTTAATGAATATAGCCCAGCTGTTTGTCACCTGAAGCTGTATTGTACGCGCGTACAAGAACAGAAGTCCAACTTGCGACCGCTCCTCAAGAACTTTCACATAACAACTACTGTCAGATCTTCAAGCTGTATACTTGTCGCACAACTAGATAATGTGTTTTATAACGTAAAAATAACACGAAAATTATATTTTATACCATTTATCGTTATCAGTGCTCGGTGAAACTCCATACATATTATTTAAAATTTAAATATTTGTACTATTTTATAATTTACATCCCTCCTTCGATACTAATATTATTAATGCGAAAGTCTGCCTATTATGCTTTTACAGCTAAATCGCTTAATCGATTTTGATTGCCTTGATTTTAGCGACCCTGACTATGCAATCGACGGGGCTCGGGTTCGATCCCCGACGGGGACAAGCATTTGTGTGATAAGCATAAATGTTTATATTTCCGGGTTTGGGGGTTTATTAAATATAAGTATCTTCACGCCCGTATCCCCGAAAGGGTAGGCAGAGGTACAAGAAGTGCACCCACGATTAGTCGAAGATGCTTGGTTCCACAATGTGATAGGTGGCAAGCCTATCGCCAACCGGGCAAATATATTCTAGTATTTATATATGTATTAATATGTATAGTATCGTTGACTAACACTCATAACACAAGGAAATAATTTGCTTAATTTGGGGTTAGATCAGTAAGTGTGATTTGTCCCGTGAATATTTATTTATTATTTATTCATAGTTTACATTATTCACTGTACTATGGTAGCGACAAGAACTGACACTATTGCGGCAGGAATGGATAAGGATAAGGCGGTGGTATCAAACCCGGGTGAAACGTTGCAGAACTCTACCAGCAATTTGGTAGTCGATGTTAGTGACACGTATTAACAATACGTGTTGCCTTTTACAATATGCATAGCATAATTTTTAATGTCATTGGATAACAAAAAAGCAGATGGCTCTGTTGATGGAAAGAGGTAACAATCTCTTAAGGCACAAAATATATTAATGATATTGTGGCCAGATGTTGAAGCCACATGCATAAGTTTACCGGATACCTTACCCAAACTGGAACATAAGAGTTACAAGCACTTATGCATTACGGCAGGAATAGGTGAAGTGATGGTACCAAACCCGGGCAAGACGTTGCAGAACTACCACCTAGTAGTCACATGATGACTGAGATGAGACCAGAGATGCCTAGGAGTATGTTAGTTGATATATTCTTCAAAAAAGTATCCGGATCAATTCTATGTGTTAATGCAGTTTTGAGGTGGAGGATCCAGGGAATTGATCCTAACCATGTGGAACCAGGGTAAGTCGCTATTATTTTATTTAACATACAATTGGAATAGTTTATAATTTTTTAATATGAGAACTAACAAAAATAAGACAAAACAATTTAAGTTCAAGTTAAAACGTGAAGTTAAAATCCAGTAGCATTGTGTGCAGTCACTCTAGCGGTTTGAGGCGTGCTTCTGACAACTATGTCACGTCAGTCCCCTGCAGACGCTCAGACTGCTACTTATTCTGTACAACTTACGAATAACTATTATATTCTTCACTAATTTATTATGTGGATGTTGTTGTATGGTGATTAAATGATTAGCTTTTAGTTAGTTTTGAGCAGAGAGTTTAATGTACTATGTGCTAGAGAAGCTTCGCTAAATAGAAGTCATGTTCCATTTCGTTAACACCCGTTGCAGCGCTGAAAAAATAATAAATCGTCCAACCAAAGTCAAAATTAAGCAGCACTGTAGCGTATAATAGAGTATAATATACATTCGCGACCAAAAGGTCGTATCCGCCGTGAATTTCATGGCGCTTACAAGTTTCATTCAATGAGCTCTGATGTGGGGCCGGTCCAGGGACTGCACTTTACAGGAACACAAATGGCGTAGCGTATGCCTTGTCTACTACGTTAGCACATAGAAGTTTTTGATTTTAGGAATCTAAGTAACATATTTCGGATGGTGAAAACATCACAAAATCAATTATGATTTTTTTTGATAAGAGGACGACACATGATGTGCTTGTCACATTTATCTGACACTAAATGTGCTAGCTCTATGTCTTTTAGTTTACTGCTTGATTACAAGCTGTTTTTAACTCCATGGGAAAATGGGTACACGGTAATTTTTTACACGGGATAAATTACACATACTGATCTAACCCCAAAGTAAGCAAATTATTTGCTTGTATTATGGGTGTTAGTCAACGATACTAATACATAGAAATACATATATAAATACTAGAATATATTTAATAATTACCCAAACCCAGAAATACAAACATTTATGCTCATCACACAAATATTTGTTCCCGTTGGGAATCGAGCCCGAGCCCCGTCGGGCGGTCAAGGTACTCCGTATTAAGACTGAACGTAGACAATCTGTTATCAACTATCAAACAAATCCACGAACTATCGAACATCAATAAAACAAGGTTTGATTTAGTAACAAATATATTAACATCTTTACTAATTTTCTGTTTATACGGTGTAAATTATAATTGTATATTTAAAAATGTTTATTGACTGATTTTAATTTAAACTATGTAGTAGAAAATAATTATTGGATGAAGAGGAAAAAAAGAAAAAGGGTACATGGGTAATTTTTTTTAATGATAATAATGAAGTTTGGCTTACAGTATACCGAATACTTTGAGTGATATCTTGCACTTTAGGCTTACTATTTACGATATTATGATTATAACTTTAGATAGTCTCTTGAAAATATGACTATAACTTCACCCTTCAATAAGTGTATCGGGTTTTAAAGACTTATCAAAGAAGTCCTCACGTATGCACTTGATCGGGCACTGCACTAACGTGATGTCCATCGATTGTTGGGTAGTGGGGTGGGGATAGGGGGAAAGAAAGCTTTAAAAACAGAGAGCCAGCGGCGTCTCAACGACGGCCCAATACGTCCCCTGCCGACCGTCGATTACGGGCACCGCTGCATACGTATGTATCGTAGGGTTAGCAATCGAATAATTACAATAATTAATTATTTTTAATATATAATATGTAATTTGTAACACTGTAGCCATTCTAAAAATTATTTCAAGAATAGAATAGAAATCGTTTATTTAAGACATACACCACAAGACTTAAGAGGCAGTTTAGGCACAACACTTTAGACCAACTTCTAATTTTTCATATTATTAGGTACTGTTATTTAATAATAAAAATAATTATAATAAAATCATTTATTTGCAAGAATGTGGGTACATAAGATGTTACATTTTTAACATTGTTTCCAATCACATATCGTCAAAAGTGACATGCAAAAAATATAGATTACTAGATATTTAAAAACATGATATTTAAAATCTATTCGTTATTAACTGATCATTTTTATGATAAATTTAATATTCCGTAGTAGAATCTGTTACCTACTCATTAAAAATATAATATTGCTAAAGTGATGTTACTGTAGCTGTTTACAAAAAGCAGCTATCGTAGCAGGTGGCGACGCTTTTTATTATTACGCACTGTGATTTTGTAATTGATAAATTTCTTGTTTGGAATTAAAAGTGTTAAAATGCCACAATTCGCCTACAGTTTACATTCATGCAATGCTTTACTTTTAAAAACGCTACCGTAAAATAATTAGTATTAGAATAAAAATAAGTTTTATTATTCGTATAAGTGTCATATCTATTTCTGTTTAATTTAAATGTACTAAAATAAATAACTTAAAATGGCAACCTCATTAAAATGTAAGAATAATAAATGACTAACTAAGAATACGAATAATAAAAATAAATATTAAATTATTTAAAATGTCAACTTGATTAAAATGTAAAAATAATCAATAGCTTAGTCAAATCTGTAAAAGAAAAAAAAATATCGATTATAGTCTAATTTCAAATATTAATGAAATAATATTATAGTTTTATCTTTAATGATTGGGTAAGAAAATTTGAAAAAATTCCGCAAATTGTTTTCAATAGGGTAGAGAAAGATACTAAAATTTCAGAAAAATCGAAAAGGGTCGGGTTCAAAAGTGGTCGATTTGGCATGGAATGCCCCATATACATATAATATAAAAAAAGTGACAATCATCGATAACATTTGATTAATTTTCAATGAAGTTAGATAAAAAATTAAAAGAAACATTGAATTATTTTTTCGTATTCTATTATTTTTGTATCTAAAAGTTCTATAAACAATAGAAAATTCGATTGTTTTCAGTAGGGTAGAGAAAGATACCAAAATGTCAAAAAAATCTAAAAAGTTCGGGTTCAAAAGTGGTCGATTTGGCATGAAATGCCCCATATATAATATAAAAATATAATATAAATAAATATATTTTTTTTCTTCTGTACATAGATCAAATTTAGATATAAGTAACAGACTGAATATAGATAAATTAAGTAAAAAATTTTACGAAATAAAATAATTTGATGTCGAAAATTTAAAAAAAAAGTTATTTTTGACTTTTTATAATTTTCGTTTTTTAAAGCTCTGTAACTTTTTTCTTATGCATTTTAGCGAAAAAATGAAAGAGACCTTTGTTGTAGAGAATTTAATTTCCTACAAGATACTAAAATCGGAAATTCGAAAAAAAAATTTTTTCGATGATTTACAATGAAAATACAGAAAAAAGTTATTTTTCAATGTATTTTAAATGGGAAAGGGGACCCCCCCATGCGCCAGCTCAATTTTCAAGATATCAAGCTCATCTTTTAGGAGGTTTTTTTTGGTCTAACAAAGAAACTTTTTAGATGTATTTATTCAAAAAAAAAAAGTTTTTTTAATTTTAATTATAATTTATATATATATATATATATATATATATATATATATATATATATATATATATATATATATATATATATATATATATATATATAGCAGCAACCACACTTCACTTAACGAAACTCTAACCCAGACTGCCTGTCTGTCATTTTAAGAGCGTTTCTTCAGAACAAATATGTACTATTATACTTTCACAGTCTACATTTTAGTATCAAATGTAATAGTAATAAAACAATATGTAAAATTCAGTGGTGTTGCTGCCAGTACCCTGCGAGAACACACGAGCATCGGTAATACAACATTCGTTATTTTTCGCCACCTTCCTAGCGTATTGATTAGTGTTCATTGGTGCGCTGCTGGAAGTGCTACTCAAGTCACCAGGTGCTTTTGCGTCATGTGTTCGCGCCAGAATAAATAACCGCACGACATATTGACACTTTTATTCAATAACACTTTTTAAGGTTTTCAGTTTCCTTAATTTGATTAGGATTAATATTGTATAACAGATATAATGATGGGACGGTAAAAATATTGTAATGAACGATAGCTTGTTTTAAAATTATATCACAGTGTTGATTATTTTAATAAAGATTTTCAATATTTATAGGACAGATTTTTTAAATGTCATCTATATTATGTTTATCGAAGACATCTAACACGACATGGTACCACTATATGTCACCGCGTGATAAATATTATATATTTTAATGGAGTACATATTTCACTTTTTTTAAATGAATACTGTTTTGAAAAGTGCAATATCGTACTAGTAATAATTCAAAAAAATGCTGTTGTTTCATTTGACATTTTACAACTAAACAAAATAACGTGAATAGTGATGTTTGAATTCTGTTCCAATATAAATATTTTTATACTAGATGACCCGGCAAACGTTGTTCTGCCTTTTTAACTACTCTTATTTTTTTCTATATTTTCTCACCTTTTAAACCTTCCCCTTAATTCAAAACCAAAATTAGCCAAATCGGTTCAGCTGATTTCGAGTTTTAGCGAGACTAACGAACAGCAATTGATTTTAATATATAAGATTTATATTGAAAAAGAATTTAAACGTATACACAGTAAAAAATATTCAAAATTCAATCGTCATTTTTCACTTAGTGAATGCGACTAAAATAAAAACATATTATATGAATTTAAAATATCCCTAAAAATATTTGTATCAGAACAAGAACTTTTTGATTAAAATTATATTTTGTTTTTGTTCTAGCTGCATTAAATAATAAACGCTGAAGCGTTTTACTGTAATTCATTTCTGATATTTGCCTACTCGAACTTTAAATTAGAACTTAATAACTATTTACAAGGTAAACGTTCCGTGCAATATTACAGAAATAAAAACGTCAAGAGACCGTCGCAGTCGACTCGGAAGTTTCTGTGAAAAAGGACAAAGTGTGCAGAAACACGGAAATGCAGCTCATTATGGCCGGGACAGACGGTCAAACCTAACTTGTCTACGTACACGTCACCCGAAATTACTATCGGCGTAAACTTTTCAAATTAAACTTCGGGCTTAATTGACCCGGCTATAGTATTTAAGTGTTGGCGTTAAAGAGATTGAGGTGTGGAACAAATTTGCAGTTTTTAATCACTATTCATATTTCTGTTGAAATAATAAATTTCGCAGTTTTTTTTAATATATTATTTTGTGTCATATTTTATTAGATTAAAATATAAATTTTGGCTTCAATTTTTGGTTAAACTACATGAAAGATTATTTCTGTTGTTATCAATCAATGAAAGCTCGACTCTCTTATTAAAATAAATAAAGTATTATTTTTATTACCTGAGATTATACCAGCTTATGATCTACCTAAATGCTTACAAGCTGCAACAATATTCAGGATAAAAAACATTAACTACAGGTGTCTAATTCAAGTGAAATACTAATTTGGACACTGGTATATTAATGAGAAGTAGTTAACCGCAATTTCGTTTAGGTAACTCAAAAGTATTGTTTTTTTTTACTCAGCTGTTTAAGAGTAAACCTATAGCATACTCATGAATGTATTATACACAAAAGGTTGTTTTTGAATTTGATAGACAACGTCCATAGATTAGCGTTTTCGCAGTTCGCACAAACAAAATATCTTCAGCTTTATCAAATAAACATGTCTATTAATATCATTCTTAAAAGTATGACAAATGAAATCAGAATTTAGTACTACCTTGTTTAAGACAAATAAATCCCATAATATGTCAATAGTGATTGAACGAATAATCAGATGAAACCTTAGGCCAGGTTGCACAAAACTATTTAAATACTTTTTGCACGTGTTGGTCCAGACTCCTTTGAAGAATAAGCCAAATGCCGTTCTGCCAAGCAGGTCGTAAAAGGCCACCGATGGGCTATTTATATCACTACTAACGTGACTACTACGTGGTAAAGTTCTGCAACGACTCGCCCTGGTATTTGGTACTATTGTACTTATTCCCTCTGAAATAGCGTCAATGCTCGTCCTTGTGTTTCCATTTGGAGAGTTAGGTAGTTGATAGATTTATGCATGTGGCATTACCACTCCGCCACACGGATAGCAACACATCATTAACATCTTTGGTTAATAGACGGTGGTTTCTCTTTCCATCAGGAGAATCATCTGCTTGTTTGCTTTCTTATGATATATAAAATAACCATACCAAAAGTCATTCAAAAACATTAGTTCATTCAACGCTACATTCACGAGGATTTAACAGAAACACCGCTCACAATCGGGCCCCGCCTTTGCTCCCGCTTTTAAATCTCAAACTTTTCACTGTTTTTAATTAACTTGACGTCGCAGTTACAACAGTGTTGATTTGTTCGCGAACACTCCGGTACACGAGCGTTCGGCCGATTTGTGAAATACATTTCTTTAGTTTAACTAGCTGGTGGAAAGTTTTGATTTCATTGGCATGGTGCTGAAGTTTCATTCAATATTTAGTTTTTATTCACATTTCGTACGGTTTTCATTAAGTGAATGATTCAGAATGTCTGGAAAAAGATTGAATTATAAATGCTGTTTCATAGTTAGTATTATTCTAATTATTACTTAGTTTTGATTTTTTTTGTTTGTAATTTATTTCCTTAAATAGTGTATGTACATGTAGAGTACTGCATTGTCTCACCCGAGTCTGGTACCATCGCCTTACTTATTCCTGCTGCAATAGCGTCAGTGCTTGTCACTGTCGTATTCCAATTTATGGGTTAAGGTAGCCACCTAACTTATGCATGTGACATAAGACCTCGCCACAAGATAGCAACGCACCATTTCCATATTTGGTGTCTATAGCCGATGGTTTACTCTTTCCAACAGGAGACCCATCTGCTTGTTTGCTATTTTAAGATAAATGGTTAACATTTTTTTCTAAAAAATCTTACTTTCCTGTACTGTATATTCCGCATTAACATCTTACTTTCTCAAAAAGCCTTAACCCGCCTGACTTAAAGCGTTAAAATTTAAAATTATCAAACAGAAGTTTTTAGTATAATTATGTCAGAATAACACTGATGCATTCGAAAATTAAAGGATATTTTAGGAGTTAATTGCCAGCTAAAAGGCAGACATTTCACTTAGACATGCAGAGATGTAACGGCGTTTTCCTCGCCAGGCTTTGCCAAACTTTTGCGAATTTTTAAACTCTTTCCTGAACCGTGGCAGATTAGACAGAAACTACTTAACAAATGTCTGAAGTAGCACTGTTTATGTCATTTTTAACTGGTATTCGAGTTGCCGGCAATATTTTGGCTTGTTTGAGTATTTTCAGTTTTGAATCGCACTCTTTTTATAGGCTTTTATCAAACTGAAGAATTATTATTTACTTTTAGCCTTTATTAAATATTTATTACTTTATGTAATATATTACTCTATTAAATATATTTATTTACTAATACTTATTTACTTTATTAAATGTATTCTAGTATTTATATATGTATTTCTGTGTATTAGTATCGTTGACTAACACCCATAACACAAGCAAATAATTTGCTTACTTTGGGGTTAGATCAGTAAGTGTAATTTTCCCGTGAAATTTTATTTATTAATTTTAACATTTATTTGTTTAATATTATATTTCTATATTTAAATACAAAACTAAATAGGCAACTAGCTACTTTAAGTGGAATATTAATGTTACAGTTTTGTGGGGTAATAATAATTGTTTATAGTACAAAATACTATTTTAAATAATTAGTATTTAACTAGCTAATTAGCAATACGATACCCTTACGAATAATTCGTATTAAATAAGTATAATAATTATCAATTTATTCTTTATTACAAAACTTCGCAAGTATTCAAAACATTGAGCTAAAGCGTAACTTTACGGAAAGTATTTATACGTGAGTTTATTTGAGACCCTGTTTGGGTACCGGGCTATTTTGAAGAATAGGCCGGCCGTTCTGCCAGGCAGGTCGTAAAAGGTGACCAATTGGATATACGAGTCACTACCATCGTGGCTACCCAAGTAGCACGTTAAGCTGTATATAGGCTGCATTTAGGTTCATTTTTAAACTTAAAGCTGTATACGAAGCCGTACAAAGGCTGTAGAAGCGCTTCTACAGCCGATATAACACCAAAAAGGGCCCCAAGTTATACAGCTTATTGCGTTATATAGGCTGCACAATAGCTATACAAGCTGTTATAAACTGTACAATGGCTGTTATTTGGTGTATAAAGAAACTATAACACTAAAGACACTCTCTTGTAACTGTCTTGTACAGCTAAGAGTTAAATAGGCTGCACAATAGCTGTACAAGCTGGTATAGGCTGTACAAAGGCTGTTATTCGGTGTATAAAGAAACTATAATACTTAAGATACTCTCTTGTGCAGCTAAATGTTCTTAATAGGTGTTTGAAAATGATAAAAAGTAACTAATCTGTTTTTGATATTGTATAACATTATATCTGCAGACGCCATAATTAAAAATATATTAATAAACGATAAATTCTTGGACTTGGAGCAGTATTCAAGGGTGTATTCGAAGTGCAAATTCTAAATGACTGTGAAGTCGTGTATGTTTTTCCTCAAAATATTCACGCGCCAACGAAATAATCAAGATAACACAAATAAAATCATTGTGAAATACGGTAAGTGTTTGTGTTTAAGGTTAGAATATACAAGTATTTATAGTACAATATTGTATATAAAGGCATAATGATCATAATATAAGTTGCTTGTCAAGATATAGCTTTAGCTATTGCTAAATATATCTTTTATTTAACAATATATTTCTTTAATGTTGTTTTTAATACACAATAATGGCGGCGTTTTGTTATACAGCGTAAAGTGTATTTGGAGGGTGATATACTGCAAATAGCTGTACTGAATCTCTTTTTTGTTCTATTATACGGCTATTGGCTTTTAATTACCGTCCAAATACACTTTAGGCTGTACTAAGTCCCTATATAAATCTATTGTACAGTAATTGGCTTTTAATCACTTAACTTATGTTTAGAGATGCGTACAAAAATTGAAGAACCCTAAATACAAAACATATGTTTGTCACTTGATTTCGCTATTGTGTTGTATTGACGTCGGTCGTTTGACTTTACAACTAAACCAACTTATTCTTAACTATAACTTATGAGACATGTATTTCAACCATGTTTTACTTTATTTTTCAGGGAAATATGCCTTATAAAATAATAAAAACAATTGAGAGAAGCCAAAACCGTATTTGTATCGTACCCAGTTTGTGGGAGGATAAAGGTAATTATAATGACCAAGAAAACAACTTGATATAACTAAGTTGATCAAGAACGAAAAATCAAGCCCTTTAAATATTGGTCTATCACAAAAATATTTTTAAGAAGAATACGTTATTTCGTGCTTGTGATTTAATATTATTAGTTCTTCAAAGAGAAACACATACTCTTTTGCCTGTAATTGTATCTAAGTATATAATATTTTTAAAACGATTGTAAGTATACATATATACAGGGTGTTGCAAAAGTGGTACAGTAAGCCGCAAGGGGGTGGCTCAGGGGGTTATTCTTAACAACTTTTGTTTAACGACTTTTGGAAATTCGCGAAAAAAATATTGATTCTCCATAGAAACTTTGTTGGTCACGTGACTTTTCACAATGGAAAAACAAAATTGTTTTTCGGGAATTTTCACAAATCGTTTAACAAAAGTTGTTCAAAATGACCCTCTGAGTCACCCCCTTTCGACTTACTATACCGCTTTTGTAAAACTCCGTATAGTAGCAAGTTAAAAATAAAAAAAATACATATTTTCTCAGTGTAATGATTTTTATTTCTCTTTTTAACTCTTTTTTATATATTCTTTGAAGAATAGACCAATTGTCTTTCTGCCAGGCAGGTCGTAAAAGACAACCGATGGGCTATGCGAGTCACTTCCATCGTGGTTACTAGGTGATAGAGCTCTGCATTGGCTCGACCGGGTCTGGTACCACCGCCTTATCTATTCCTGCTGCAAAGCGTCAGTGCTAGTCACTGTCATGTTCCGGTTTGGGGGGTAAGGTGGCCGGTAAACTTATGCATTGGGCATTAGACCTTGCCACAAGAGAGCAACGCACCATTAACATTTTTGCTGTCTGTAGGCGATGGTTGATTCTTTTTATCAGGAGACCGATCTGCTTGTTTGCTATTTTATGACATTAAAAAAAAATCAGTTATTGTAAATTACCAACCAAGTAACCTTAATGAAGAAGATAAGCCTAAAAAATAATAAATCAGATAACCTACAATCACTTTTTAATGTTTTTGTTACGGAACCCTTTTCCTTGAACATTAATAAAAATGACGATTGTAGGTTTACCTGAATTAGTAATTTTTCAGCTTTATCTTCATCACGATTACTTGTTTGGTAATTTATAATATTTAAATATTCCTTTTCAATATTCCTCTTGATTTTTTCCACATGATAACAACTATGCAGATATAAAAACAGCAAACAACAATTTTCTCAGTAATACAGCCTTGAGCTGTACTATAGCTGTATATGCAGATTTTTTAACACAATTGGCTGCATAACAGTCTACAATTACGCCATAAATATTAGCTGTAGAACGGTGATTGCATATCCCATTTTACAGAAACAAGCGTTGAGTGATACTATAATAACACTTAAAGCTGTAATAAATTCCCGTGCTAAACAAAATACAGCTAATGTACAGCTTTAAGGATTAAAATCAGCCTAATGAGTTACAAATTGCTTAAAGCTGTACAGTAGTGTATTAATATTCAGATATAACGCTTACGCTTATAAGCTTACGCGGAACTCTAAGAAAGCCCTTGTACAGCATTAGGCTGTATATAAACTCATAAAGGTCTCTTATACCGATAAAAGCATCTTTTTACACCATTGTACGGCTGCAATAGAACTTTAAGTTCTATTTGAGCTGCTTTATGGGTATTAAACATGCTTGATTGCTGCTTGGGTACTGGGTTCTGCATTGTCCCGCCTGGGTCTGGTAATCAGAAATCAGAAGTACTTTATTCAATAAAACTTTTTACAAGTTATTTTGACACGTTAACATGTTTCTTAAAAACTACTACCGGATCGGAAACGCGGCCACACACTGAAAAGATCCGGCGAAAGAAATTCTGCGGGCTAGTCTTTTTTTTGATATTATCTATTTTTTTACAATATCACAATATTATAAAAAATATATGTGAAATCGGTATGAGGAGCAATTAATCCCAGGCTTTTTGTCTTCGAAATAATCTGAGATTTTATAATACTCCTATAATAAAATCTCAATCTCAATCTCTATAAATATCCTTTTTTACACAGTTTTGTTTTAACACATTTTTTAAATTTATTGACTGGTAGATCTCTTATAGTTTGGAAAGTTTATTGTAAAAGCACATTGCCCCATAAAAGAGTTAACTTATTCTGTGGAAACGAAATGCATGTACAACAAGATTGTTTTTGTTTCTTGCATTTAGTGAGTGTCCGTCACCATTTTTTTTAAACAAGCAAATATTTTTACGAACGTACATCAAGTTCTCAAATATATATTGGGATATAACAGTTAGAATATTGATTTCTTTGAATTTTTCCTCTCAGGGAAACCCTCGGGCTAAGATTGTAAATTGCCCTAATAGCTCTTTTCTGCAATACAAATATAATATTTATTTCAGAAGAATTTCCCCGGAGACGAATTCTATATGAAATAATGCTGTGGATGTAACTAATGTATACTATTCTTGCTGTGTCCATTAGTTAACTGTCTCATTTTTTAACTGCATAGGCTGCCGAACTAAGTTTATTTGCTAAATAATTAATGTGCGGTCCCCATTGTAATTTCTTATCTAAAGTAATACTTAAAAACACAGTAGAAGCCACCAAACCCAGGTTGTTTCCATCCAGCTGTATGCTGGTATCTACATGCCTTACATTAGGCAATGAAAATTTAACACACTTAGTTTTGTTACCATTTAATAAAAGATTGTTCGTACTGAACCAGTTTACAACTTTTTAAATCGCATTATTTACTTCGTCGTACTTACCAATTCATCTTTTCACTTTGAATAAAAGTGAAGTGTCATCCGCAAACAGTACGATTCCATGTTTATCCCTACGTAGTAAGGCAAGTCATTTATGTATATCAGAAACAAAAATGGACCAAGTATGAAGCCCTGCGGGACACCCATGGTTACAGCAGCACCAGCGGACCTTTTCCCATTAATATCAACCCTCTGAATTCTTTCATTTAAATAAGAAATCAGAAGATCGTGAGCTTTAAGTCGAACTCCATAATGTCAACCACAGACAAACACAGGTACCACCGCTTTACCCATTCCTGCTACAATAGTGTCAGTGCTTATTATTAGAACTCGCTACAAGAAAGTAACGTATCATTAACACCTTTGGTGTCTATAGGCGATGGTTGACTCTTTCCATTTAAAGACCCATCTGCTTTTTTGGTATCTTATGATATAAAAAAATTGGAATTAAGTAAACAAAGTATTTACTGACCGTCAATGATGCTAATGTTTTAAAATTACGAATATTTTAACCTTAGCGTATTAATATGTATGATGATGATGCTGATGATAGTAATTACATTAGTGTCCATTAAGTTGAAAAGTGTAAATAAAATTGCAAAAGTTTTATTTTTATTATCGATAGGTAAGCGCTTGACCTCGATCCCGCCTGATGGTAAGCTAAGATGAGGCCTTAGATGGAACGCGCTTCCCTAGAAGGTACCTGTTCTCTCTTCTCTTGAAGATCCCCAGATTGTACTCGTCCGGGAACATAGACTCAGGAAGCATGTTCCAGTCTTTGAGGTTCGAATGAAGAATGTTGAGTCGAACCGCTTAATGCAAATGTCTGATTAAAAATTGATTCCTACGTGCTCTTTACTTCTTTTTGTAAAATTCTTAAATCCCGGGATCATCTCGGGATTCTAAGATTGCTTTTCGTCAATCCCAAATTCTCGAAATCGGAAAAAGGTACCAGATAAATACGAGGATCGAATTTTTAATATTTCGCCAGCCTCGTGATGAAGTGGTTACCTTTTAATAAGGTTGATTCGAACTCCCTTTATATAGACCAACTGCTATTCTTCCAGGCAAATCGTAAAAGACGACCGATTTGTTATGTCACTTTTATTGTGACTACTAGGTGGTAGAGTTCTACAACGTCTTGCCCGAGTGGGTCTATGGTATGGTATCCATTTTACATTTTCCTGCTGGCATAGCGTCAATGCTTGTCATCGTCGTGATCCGCCTCGGAGGGTAAAGTAGCGGGTGACATTGCCATCCCGCCACATAGACAGCAATGCACTATTAACATTTTTGGTGTCTATAGGTGATGGTTTCGTTTTCCACCAGGAGAGCTATCTGCCTGTTTGCTATCGTATGATATAAAAAAATAAATAATATAAAAAATAAAATAAAGAAGGTCGATGGCAACGCACGCTTATAGGTACACTTGAAAAAACTAGTTTAAAATAATATATATCATATATCTGGAAATTCATAACTGTGCTGTTTTCGGGGTATAATCTCTCCTCTAATACTCCTTTGTGAGATTAATTATCAAAGGCGTATCTTTTCCCGTATAAAAAAAAAAGATTTTTTCGATTCCCGGTTCAGGCATATCAAAAATGTGACTTTTCAGTTTCTTGATTAAAACAACGTCGCCCGGGATAGGATAAGTGCTCGGTTGGCGGTAGGCATGCTACCTATCACATTGTGGGAGTAAGTATCTTCGGCTAAACGTGGTTGTACTGGTTGTACGTCTGCCTACCTCTTCGCGGATACGGGCGTGAAGATGCTTTATTTTCCGGTAAAAAAAGATAAAAATATATTTTATTAAGAACATTTAATTGAAAAATGTTCGTGATTTGTCTTTAGGTTGTCTTAGCTTTGTAAGTCGTTGTCGTTAAAGTTTTGCAGGAAATGTTTTTTTTTAAATAAAATTAATTTTATGAATAAAAACCTCGTTGTATAAAATAATGTATTAGCATGTGTAGCTACAGGTATGCAGGAAAATAGTCAACCAATTAAGCGTGGTTTACATTTTTCTCATAAATTAAATAGATTTAAGTACATGAAATAATTGTCCCCTGTCATATCTTTATATTATTCAAATTTTATAATGAGCAAATAGTCAAGTTTATTACATATTCTCATAAATTAATAATTAAATAAACATTCCTTAGGTCCAAATAGGAGTATAAAAAGGTTTTAAAGTAGCAATATAACAGAATCATACAACATATGTACGAACCCCTAGTAAACTTAATTAAAAGATATAAAAACATCGTTGACCCTTCGAAAATTTTCGCCGCAAAATAAGTAACTTCCCAAAGACATAACCTGAAATTGGATTACGGCACAAACGCAGCCTCACCGTCACTCCCTCATAAATATTTTAAAAACTCAGCTCGGCAAAACTACCCCTATCACTGAACGCTTAACCCTGTAACCGCTACGAGGGGTATTTCTGTCCCGAGCGATATTAGATGGCAGGTACTACCAATATTCGTTGGATCCCATCATTGTATTGCAAAAGAAATCAAATTAGATATACAATAAGCGCGGTCGTGGTCCCATTTACATATGTATTCGAGCTATTCGGCCGGTTGATACGGGATTGCGGTCGGGCTATATTGCCTGTGTTTAAACCAACTGTGTCAGCATTCTTACTGACTTGACGTGTTTAGGAACTATTTAATATTGATCGCACAATGTCAAATAAATATATTTAAAACAAAAAATATTTTTAATATATTTATCACTTAATGAGATTTGTTAAAACTGAATTATTAATATAATACAAAATATACAGTTTTGTAGTTTTATCGTATATTTTTTGTTAAATTAATATACCGCTGTTAATCAAATATTCATAAATACACCTGTAACTAAGGATTTCAATTAAATATCACATTTTTTAATCAAAAGATACATAATGTCTTTTATTAATGCATGTATATTTTAAAGAAAAATTATATTACTGACTGCAGAAATTTTCGCTGTTAGCAATTTTGGAAAATAGTGAGGCTATATTATCTATTTTATGTGTTAAATGCACTAGCAGTAGACTAGTAGCATTTAATCACTCTTAGTAATCATAGTACTGTAAATGGAATCATTGACTTGAAATAACCGCAAATTAGCAGAAAGTAAGACTAGTTACAGATATATGAAATATGTGTGGTAGTTTGCCTTTAAATTCTACACCTGAAAAACGGCTTGAAAGCTAATGTAGCCAGTACATTTTTTATACATCTGGCATTTCGTCCCAGCCAGATTTGAACAACGGTTTATTAACGTCTTTGGATACCAATATATAATATAGGTAATAGTTATCTCTTCTCATTCAAATTCTAATTCTAATATAATTTATTGTATCAAATACAGTATATTATACAGATCATAGGTTTATTGAAGTCCCGCATATTTGTGCAGTTAATTCATATAAAAGAAAGTCAATCTAAAAACTTCAGATTCGTAAATTAATATTTACAATACGCTAAATGTACTTAAGAAAAAAATTAGTTCAACCATATTTTTTAATATAGTTATGCTACCCACAATGACCAAGTCATGTTATTTAAAATTTTAATACTATATAAAAACAATTCAGGAAAACCATCTGCTTCTGAGCTGTCTTATAATATAAAATATTTCCAAATAGAATTTCGAACTTTTATTTAAAATATATTCTTATTGGAATTAATTTCGTTTTTAAGCGTCTAATAAGATCATGTGATATTTAGTTTTAAATGATGATCGTGTGATTTTGATTGATACTCAATGACTCTAAAATTATTATCTTGTATTATGTTAATGTCTCAAAAGGTCACGCTATAGTCACGCCCACATGGAGTCATTGATTTAAAATTTAAACATATTATTAAAAATTAGGTTATTTTCTTACACCTATATTAATAACTCCTAGATAACGATCTAATTTATAATTATTATTCATAATATAATTTTGTATGTTTACATATAATATTATGTAATTTTCTATGTTGACTAATTGAATACTTTTGATAAAAACGATTTGATATTCGATACAAGAAGTAAAAATCACAATTTTAAATTATTATAAGGAAATATTATAATGAGAATATTAGTTTTGGTCAACAGGAGTTTAAATGAGTTTAAATGGATTTAATGAGTTTAAATTGCGCATTATTGAACAGATATTTAATTTGTTTCAGTACTTTTCAATGACAATCAATTAAACGTCCTTTTGTTATTACATTTATATTTACAAATCATTGTTTTGAAAATATAATCAAAACGAACAAATTATCTACTCAACTATACGAGACAAAAATACAGTAACTTTATCAAATCAAAAGAGAATTCAAAGTGATATTCTAAATCACGACAAATCCACTTCCAGCATTACATTAATAGTAACGGCGGTCTAACATACCGATATCTCAGTAAAGGGTTGGCACCTCATAAAATAAAATTCGATCATGAATAGTCCGTGAGGTGTTACAAAATTTGGGTCGAGGAGGGTTCAGAGTTTCTACTAGTAGAGTACTCTACTCTTTTGATAGGTTTTATTTATTTCCAACCGACTTCAACAATGAAGAAAACTCTTAATTCATTAAATTTGTTTCGTGTAGGTTCATTAATATTAATTCTTTTTTATATCGCATGATAGCAAACAAACAGGTAGCTCTTCTGATGGGAAGAGACTACTATCCTCTATTGACACCAAAGATTAACATCTTTGGTGTCAATAAGCGATTTGTTGCAACACGGATAGCAATATCCGTGGAGCAGAATGGTAATGTCACATTAAAACGTTTACTGATATGCTTTTACTAACTAGTGACTTAGCCTTGACGCTATTGCGTCAAGAATAAATAAAACAGTAATATCTAACACAAAGATAAGGAATAAAATATCTACGTGTCAAGGGAGTATGGAACGTAGCATGCTCAACATCAGGAAGATACATAAAATACAACACATTAAAATAAGACGCTTAACAAAAGTAACTGATGTTTTAAACTAGGAGTAGTTTGTAGTTTGAAGCTTAAGTGGAAATGGGCGGGTCATGCAGCGCGTTTGCAGGACGGCCACTGAACAAAGAGAGTGACGACGTGGACCGGGCCTCAAGGCAAGCGCAACAGAGGAAGACCGCTTACGAGGTGGCAAAAGATAATAGGACAGCGGGTCATGATTGGATACAGAAAGCTCAGAGAAGAGAGCGTTGGAAATCTTTGGAGGAGGCCTTTACCCGCGAAGGGGTTCTGGAAAACCCATAAAATATAATAAATTATAACTAAGTGCTACCAAACTTAACAATTTATAAATATCAGTAAATAAGGTATACTTAGAAACTGTACATTAGGTGGGCTTAGCCTAAGTTAATTAACATATTCTTAACAGCTGTATTTATCTTTTCTAGAAATAAAGGTGTTTTTGGTTTTTATTTTATTTTATTTATTTATCTAACTCGAGCAAGACGTTGCGGAATTGAGTTCTTATTAATTTGAAAGAGGATATTATGTTTAATTTTATTTAACCTAGGTAACCAAATGCAAATGATAGGCATAAGAAATCAGTGGTGAATCATAACCCCAGTGGTTGCGTTGCGTTAACTTATATATATATATATATATATATATATATATATATATATATATATATATATATATATATATATATATATATATATATATATATATATATATATATATATATATATATATATATATATATATATATTCAATTGCTCACCTTTTACAACCTACCTGGCAGACTGAGAGTCGGTCTATTCTTTAAAAGCAAGCCTGGACCAACAGCAGGGTAAAACTGATGTTTTATTTGCAAAGTATATGTTGTAAAATGTCAGAAATATCAAAAATACATTGAAATCGGCGGGAAATCTCACGTCGCCGGTCCCAAGACAAGCAGGGGCCGGCCACGATCAACCCGACCGACGTTCCGACTCGATATTAAATCCACTTCACTCTATAAGGAATTCCAATGGACTCCTATATCCCTCGTCTCTCGAAAACAATGAAGTGTTGTATCTACAATTTTGCAAGTAAAGAAATTTAATTCTTCACGCGTAATGTCATTTCTAATAGGTAAAGAAAGGACCAATTTTTTGAGTAGATAGTAAAATGATGCAGATCACCGAATCATCAAGTTTGTATATCTTCGTGGCTACTGCTTATTAACAGTGACTTACGGAGGTGTATATATATGTCCAAACCCAAAGACTTTATTATTATACAACAGCAAACAAGCAGAAAGCGATAACAAACAAGCCATCTGCTTGCAATTACCGCTCTCCCGATGGAAAGAGAAACCATCGCCAATAGACACCAAAGATGTTAATGGTGCGGTGACATCCGTGTGGCGAGATGGCAATACCATAAGTCCACCAACTACCTTACCTTCCACACCGGAGCATGATAATGACAAGCATGGACATTATTTTGATAGGAATAGCTAAGGCGGCGGTATCAAATTAGCTAACCCGGGCGAGACGTTGCAGAACTCAACCACCTAGTGATGACAATGGTAGTGACACGTACCTATAGCCAATCGCTCGCTTTTTACTACCTGCCTGCCAAAACGGCCGTTGGTCTATTCTTCAAAGAAGCCAACACCAACACGGGGAAAAAACTAAATGCATTGATTTCATGACATTTAGTGAATTTCTTTTTATATAGCTGGCAAGGACTTGGCGATTCAGCCTACTTTATTAACAAAAATATTGCTGCATATTTAGTGAAAAATTTAACCAGGTTGTTTACATAGTTCAATCTTAAAGATAAAACAGTAGTTTAAAATAACACAAAATTTATATATGAATATAAGTTGGAACCGAAATAATGATCGATTTCTTACTTATTTTTATTATATTTCTCATTAGGGGGCGTCCATAAATTACGCGAGGTGTTTTTTTTTTTTAATTTTCTGTCCCTCCCTCCCCCTTTGGTGAGATGTGGTGAGATTTTATTGAACCACCTCCCCCATACCCATATCTCACGTGAGATTTTTAAAATTTGAGTTTCTTAAATATGTAAACGGGTTGGATTTTTATTATAAAAAGAAAAAAAAAATGCTTCGTGATTTTATTTAACACTAGTTAAGACTAGTAATCAATATTGCTGAGTTATGTCATAACAATTTAACAATAGAATACTTAAATCGTAATTACGGCGATTAAAAAAAGAATATCTACTCCTCTGACAGTGGCGCGAAATCAAATGACGGGCTACACTGTACCGTAAATTCAGATTAAATTGAACTATTTAGTATAAAACAAATATGATGGTTTGGCAGTCAGTAGTAATGTATAGCGCCGAAGTATGAATGAAATTATTTTCTTTCGAACGAATTAGTGAATAATCTTAATCGTATTACGATTACGCTTAAGACTAAATCTTAAGCATGTATAATCTGGATAATGGACCAAAATAGTATATTTTTTTATGTTTCAAAAATTGCGTGATATTTGCCGAGACCCCCTCTCTCTCCAACGTAAGATTAGATGAGATTTGACTCGACCCCCTCTCCCCCTTAAACATCTCACGTAATTTGTGGACGCCCCCTTATAGTTAATATATAATCGAAACCTGCACAAATGTGTAAATCTTTGTTAATATACACAAGAGTAATTTTCCTATATGTTAAATCACTAGTGAACACTTGAACACTTTTATATAAAAAAATAATCATTTTGTGTGTTTTTGTTTCAGGTAAACTCCGCGTAAATAATACTCCGAGACAGAGCGTAAGAAAACCACTCGTAACACTTAATGCCGGCTTCCTATAATCAACAATCCGGCATTCGTAGCAGTAACTATTAACAAACAATTTAATAAATACGAGGTGTATCGTACTATTCCATAAGTGTTTAGGTTCATTTATTAATGTGAGAGTCTTATGAAGAGTTTTAGCTTACGCCTCGTAACAAATTTTACTACTTAGTTACAAGTAGTAAAATTTGTTACGAGGCGTAAGCTAAAACTGGTCAAATTATGTCATTCATTCGAACGAATCAAAATTATTTCTCCTTAGATGTAGTCATTGGAATGTTTAAAAAGATTACTATAAAATATCTGCATATCTAGATGACAAGAAAGCAATGGATTAACTGTTCCTCTATTATTCCTTCCTGTTCCTTTTTTATTACATATTTAGAAATTAAACATTATGTTATATCTTACTGAAAAAAAATATACATGAAGCCCGCTTAGTTTCTTCCGTCGGATATTGTTTGTATTGTGGCCGCGTTTCCGATCCGGTGTTAGTTTGAAAAAAATTATGACGCGTCAAAATAACTTGTGAAAAGTTTTATCGAATAAATTACTTCTGATTTCTGATTTCTGAAATATGTTATACTCGTAGCAATAATGTACACAAAAAAGTTTTCTCAAATCTTATCAATTAATAGAAGCAGGTCACATCAGTGTATAACAGGCTGCTCAGCGAGCATTCCATTAAGTCCCTATCCTCGGCTCACGTGTCTCATCCCTGGATAATGAGATTTCGGGGCCCGCATGATCCGTACTCCAATCGAATAATAAGTGTACTTTTGTGAATATTCACATATTGGAAATATGAAAAGTGATTTGATAATTCATTGCTGTAAATTGTAAGTATTTCATTATTATCTCTGACTGTCACCTTATTAAGCCCTTAGTACAATTGGAAGAGAAATAATATTTATAGACTTTTTGGTTCATCACGATTCACCAGTTTGTTGATTAGCTAGATGAGTGATGATGCCCATTGGCGCATTTTATCGACCTGATAACGATAACTGCCTGACAGGAAGGCTTGGTTTACTCTTCAGAAAGGGGCCCGGGCTGCTTAGAATACCTTGTTCTAAATAAGATGTGTACGGTGCAACCGTAACATATGCAATTCATCATTTTACACGACACACATTATTCATTATTATTTTAATTAGTATAATAAGACAGTTCGCATTTAGCCATCAAGAGCGCTACGCGTCCTCACTAATCATTTCATATCAAGTGTATCATCAATATTAAATCAATATAATAATCAATAATCAATATCTTTATCAATCTAATAGTGTACTAGTTTAACAAGAACCCGTACAAGATGTGTTCTTCAAAACAAGCCTAAACCAAAGAGATATTTAAGCCGTTCCTTCTTGTCTTTATCTCAGTAGCTACAAAGGCCGTTTTTCAAACTGATAAAACATTTGTGAAATTCAAATAATTATGATAACTAGCGATGGCCCAGTGGTCGGAAAATGGCCATAGACTGAAAAATAGTCTCTTTTAAGTTTGACAAGAGCCTTTAGCCATAAAAAAATAGTATACTTATGTATATATTATTATCATATATTATGTCACATTGATGTAGAGTTTATAATGTTATAATGTTTGATTTAACTAATTCAGTGGATTCCTAATGCGTCTTTATAATTACACGATATACCTGAAGATATTACCTAAAGAACTCATTACATGATAGAATGTATTTCGATCATGTAAAATTCCGAAAACAGGCTAAAAAATCTCTAAAACAAATAATTTGTTAATAATATTTCTAATCTTCCACATGATATTTCTATGGTGATATTTAGTCGTAAATACAAAAAGGAATGTGCTAAATTTTAGTTTTCAGCTGAAGTCCTATATTTATTTATCTGAAAATTGACACGTTTCCCAGCGGTTTCAGAACTAACCGCGCCACCCATTTCCTATAGAATTGACGCACGTCAAAATACCTCGCCTTAAGTTCATTTTGAAAAAAAAAACGAAACAAATATTAACAAGTATAGAATTAAATTCAATTGCTATCAATAAAAAATAACGTTATTAGACATTCAATTTTACACGATCCTAAGCGTTTATTTTGTTTGACAGATATTGAGAATAAAACTAATTTTATTTAAATTTACGGCTATTAATAAGAATGTTTGTCATATAAATAAGATTTATATTATGTTGAATAATAGCAAAATAGATACATCCTTATGCAAAAATGATGATCTCTCTGCCTATTCAAAATGAGAGATTTTTGTATTCGAACTCCTCACAGGCCACCAAATTAACAAGGTCAACAATTTTACGGCTACTTAGAGATCAACATCGCAGCAACACACTGACAAGATCAGACGGAAGAAACATAGTGGTGTTGTTATTTGTTAACATTTTTTTAAATAAGATATCAAAATGTTTAGAATGTCTTACATTTATTTATCCGAAAATTAACTTAAAAAGGAGTTATCTCGCCTTAAAAAGGAGTGCAAAGTATTTGCTTAACGTATTATATATATATATATATATATATATATATATATATATATATATATATATATATATATATATATATATATATATATATATATATATATATATATATATATATATATATATATATATATATATATATATATATATAATGATAATTTTTAAATGTTTGCACACCATGTTATATTAAAATAATTTGGTAACTTGTAGTGCTAATATTCTTGCCGTTTTCCGCTGTGTTGGTCCCGGCCTCCTTTGTAGAATTCAGCCAGGCAGGTCGTAAAAGGCGATCGATTGGCTATCGAGTCACTACCATCGTGGCTACTAGGTGGTAGAGTTCTGCATTGTCTCGCCCGGGTCTGGTACCACCGCCTTACCTATTCCTGCCGCAATAGCGTCGGCGCTTGTCGCTGTCGTGTTCCGGTTTGGAGGGTAGGGTAGCCGGTAAACTTATGCATGTGGCATTAGACCTCGCCACAAGATAGCAACGCACTATTAACATCTTTGGTGTCTATAGGCGATGATTGACTCTTTCCATCAGGAGACCCATCTGCTTGTTTGCTATCTTATAATATAAAAAAAAAATATATATTTTCATTTGATTTTATTACCCATATGAGAACTTGATATATTATGTTTATAAAAATACTTACTCTTTAAAAAAATATGTTCACTTGCTACATAAAGGTCGAATGTGGTTTGAACCGAATTCAAACTTCGACCGAACATTAAAATAAACTAAAAAATCGGCCGGATTTCACCCAAACTTCGGTTCAATGTCTGTATTATATCGATATAAAAAATGCCTGTTATATATTTTTGATAATTTACATTAATAGTTTCACGACAGTTCTGACTTTTATTTTCTGTCCACGTAGCCCATGAATTATTTAAATCGTTATCCAGCATTCACAAACGACATCGCTTTCCAGTCGAAGCAATATCGTTTGTGAATGCGTGAAGTCAGTTCTTGTGGACAGAGTGAATCAGATGTTAGAAGCTCAGTTTTATAATGATTCCTTGTCGATTGCTGCTCACTGGTTTATGACAAGAATAACAAAGACATTAACGAAAATAGATAAAAACATTTAGCTTAGCGTGCAAAAGCCAGAACACGTATTTTTATTTCTTGAATATAAGAATGGGGCTAGTCTAAAGTTAAATCTACGTTTGTAGGGTCGCAGCCCTTGTCCTGCGGCCGCGAACTGTAAAAAGTTTTTACGCTACATCGGGCAAACTATTAGTCGCACAGAAAATTTGTATAAATCTTTACCGCATATTAACTTCTCTACAATCATGCTTTTGTTATTGTTAGACACAAAAATAATACTAAGAAAGTTATAGCTAAAATGTTGTTTCCGAAAATTCGATACTAACTTTGTTATTTTCGGTTCTACAACTAAACACTGCAAAAGTCTGTCCTTTACTAGGTGGTAGAGTTCTGCAACGGTTTCAGAGTCAGTGATTAACACTGTCGTGTTCCGGTTTGAAGGGCAAGGTAGCCGGTATATGTATGCATAAGAGCTGTAGCATTACACCCGGCCACATGGACGGCAAAATACCATGAACATAATAATACTACGTGCTTCGTGCTCGTAATTTGCAAGAAAACGCTACTTATATTAAATCGTGTATTTACATTCAAACGTCAAATTGTAAATTTTACAACACTAAGGTACAATAACTACGATGAAATACCTAAATACACTGATAAGCTAACGTAAATACACTATACACACTTGTCACACTCGCTGTACTAACACTAAACTTGATCGACTACGCTGAATCACTAAAACACTTCTCGCTTCACACTGGTCGTTTCAAGTATCGCTCTCGATCTATTTATTCCCAGGGTAAAGTTCAATAAACAATTCTAATTGTAAACAAGTCCAAGTAATTTTAATTATAAAACACTTGTACTGGTTTCACTACATATATATTCTTCCAAATTATTTAAAGTCTACCGGTTTCGCGTATTAACGCATCTTCAGGACTAATAATTAATTTGGAAGAATATATATGTAGTGAAACCAGTACAAGTGTTTTATAATTAAAATTAAAATGCAGTTTCACCAAGTGCCGACGATTAATAGTATAGAAGTCCAAGTAAGTACACAGCATGTTCATCCTTATGCCCCATGACAGACGATTCAGATAGAATCATTATGGCGTAGCTGCTTGGGTGACGCGTTTAGTTTGACAGCGTTTTATTTCTTCTCTTTTCTAGATTAATTGTAACAATATGTTGGCAACAAAATATTATTTTGTTGCTATATGCGATAAAAAAATTTAACATCATCTTTGTAAACAAGTACATTCATAAAACAAAACGAATTAATCACTTTTTATTGAAACAAATACTGGTTGTAACGAAGATTCTAGATTATATTATAAATGTATATATGAAATGCTTTCACGAATAGCCCAGACTTGTCAATCATTAAATATCCACCGCAGACCGTTCCAAATGTAAAACTCCGGAGGAATCCCTTTGTGTGTGTCCAGACACCCCCTAATGTCGCCCCCGACTCACCAAACCATGTTTAAAATGCTTTTAACTTCAATATTACGGTACTTGTGAATGTAATATCTTTAACAACAGATTAAGTGTTTGTTTTGTTAAGAAATAAAATTGTATTGACTAAATAATAAATTCTCTTTTCTTCTTCTTCAGCAATAAATATGATAATATACATGTGTGAATATTTTTATGTAAATCACAAGAAAGTAGAGTGTGAAATGTTTATTTTCATTAATTTAATGTATTTCTAATTATTTAAATATATTCGGTTTCTGCAATCTTCCGTAATGTACTTTGACTGTGCCAAACTTTGATACCACACAGTTCGCGTAATTGTCCTTAAAAGGACATACATACATGAAGCGACGTAGAGCCACGTTTATAATTTATACACATTTATAAGATAACGGCTATGACTGATTTCGATTGGTAAGTATGTTATACATGATACAGTATGTTTGGAATGAAAACTAATATTACAATCAATAAATAAATATTGCCTGGCAAATTACACCAATTGATCTATTGCATAATTGCTTGTTTCCCGTTGGGAATGGAACCAGAAATCCATCAATTGCATCGTCAGGGTGGCTAACCAGTCGATCATCGGGACAGTCAATATGACTATTTCAGTTATATATTCTATTCGCAAAAACTTCACTTTCTGAACAATATGAAAATATTGTTGGATAGCAAACAAGCAGATGGCTCTCTTGATGGAAAGACGTTTTACGATACCTTGCAAAACTCTACTATCTAGAAGTAACTCGTATACCCAATTGTTCACGTCTTACGATTTTCCTGACAGAATAGCAGGTGATCTATTTTTCAAAAGGGAGCGTGGAAGTAAAAAGTACGTTTCTCTTGCAATGTCGGCGAAGTGAGCTAAAATATTAATTGACGTTTAAGATGACTATTCACTAATTTGTCGTTCTGCGAGATGGGTGGCGATCGGCGAGGAAAGAATATATAGAGACATAACTCCAAACAAATTGTCTTCCATAAACGGCCCCACGATATTTGTTTTCAATTACAGTTACATAATTAGGATTGGCGTTATGATCAATGCTCGTCTCTGACTGGGTAAACATCGCGTTATAATAATTAAATCATTGCTGCGTGAAATATATAAAAACAAAAATTTGGCGGCCTTAAAAGTAGTCAAGGAGGATGCTATAATATAATAGGCAGCAATGAAATATTTGATTAAATTTTGTTATAATAATAAAATACCTACATATTAAAAAATATTTTTGCATTCTAAAAATGAGAGGTAATATTAATTATATCTTATTTTTAAGATCCTAGATTCTAGTTTCCTACGTTAATAGTTTAAGGAAGTTACTGTTCCTGTAATCATCATCTATTAATGGACCTGATATGGCCTATCGCATATTTCTTACGATAACCATAAGACTTACATGTTCATCCGAGGAAGGGGTTGTTATCACACAACGAGTCTCAAAACTGGTACTGAATTTTATTTTCAAGACAAAATCTCGGCGAATCCTTGCCGACCCGGAACTCTCGGAGATCTCATAATCAGAGCTAATTTGATTATAACTTTGTGATAGTGAAAAAATATTAACACGTTAGGAAACTCCATCAAAAAATGTCTCAAAACTAAATGCTTACTGTAATCGGCAATCGATACTTCCATACAAATATTATCATTGCAAAAGTCTGTCGGTCTGTTACACTGTCGCAGCTAAACCGCTGAACTAATTTTTATGAAATTTTACACTGGGATAGTTGAAGATTCCGGGTCAAATATATGTTAACTTTTCTATTCAAAAATCGACCTTAAAGGGCTGAAATAGGGGCTGAAAATTTGTATGATAATTTTTGCAATTTGTTAATCTAATGTGCGAAGCTGCAATAATCAACTAGTACGTTACAATTCGTATGTGAATAAAATCAATTGCACATTTTAAGCACGCTTCATCACATTAAGAAAAACAAATCCATCTAATAAAAACGTACACGTAATTTAACACGTAGATGTGGACGTGGGGTTTGGGGTAACCCCCTGTCGTCGGGGCGTCCCCACGGAAGCGGCATTAAAAGTTTTGAGTGATTTCGCTCAGTCAAACGCTGCAAGACGGGAGAGGTCCGGCCGGGATGTGTCCAGACGGGATTACCACGTCTGTTGTTTATCTAGGAATGTTTGTTTTAAGACCCCTTTATGCGTTTTGAATTATAATTATGTTTGTCCAGTGCATATCTTAAAAAATAGATGTAGCTGTTGCAAATGAAATGCTAATGATTCCTCAGTGTTGATCAGGATGCCTTTTGAAGAATAGACCATCTGCTAATCTACCAGGCATTTCGTAAAATGCGAACGATGGGCCAAATTGGTCACTACCATTGTGACTACTAGGTGGTGGAATTCTTCAATGGTTCACTCAAGAAATTCCATATTCATCTGCTAGTTTCTTATACTATAATATTAAAAACTCCCATGTAGAAAGGGGTAAAAAAACTGAAAATAAAAATAAAAATCATATAAGGCTTATTCTTTTTCATTAGTCTGAAGTTGAAGAAGTGCTTAATTAAATGAATTCATAGTTATAGGTTACAGTTTGAAAAATATCTAAGATCATAATTGTATTTAATAAATAATTATTATCACAAAAAGCAGTTTTTGCGGCTCCACAATCTATTAGCAAACTGAAATGTTTTTAAAATTAGGGTTTTCTAATATTTACAAGATTTTTTATTGCATCTTATTACATTTTCCCAGATGGGTTATTTAAATAACATACAATACAATATTACTTACTTGCGTAATTGTAAATGTGATTAAATATTTCAAAATAATTTTCTTTTTTATATCTGGCAATATAGCGAAGTATATTTCTTAATAGTTGCCGATAAATAATATTGACAATACCATGATTATATTATAATACATTTGGTATAGATAGATAGAACGAGTTAGATCAATTTGGCTTTGTTGCTATATTTGTATAAATAAAGAAAGAAAGAAAGTATCTTCACGCCCGTATCGCCAAAGAGGTAGGCAGACGTACAACAAGTGCACTCACGATTAGCCGAAGATACTTGGTCCCACAAATGTGATAGGTGGCAAGCCTATCGCCAACTGGGCACTTTCCAATCCCGGGCAACTTTGTGTTTATCAGAAAACTGAAAAAACACTTTTATGTGCCCGACCCGGGAATCGAACCCGGGACCGATGTGATCAACGCCAACGCCTTTTTGTGTTAGCGGTAAATTACTAAAACATTTAGATTTCGTTGTTAGTTAATAATTATTGTTAATACCCTGAGGATGCTTGTGTAAGCGAAACCGGTAGGAAATTTAATATAATTATATTATTGTGAAACAGTACAAGTGTTATCAGCTAATAAATATTGTGTTAAATCTGCTTGAGATATAGAATATATCCCCCAATATTAAAAAACGATGGTCGCCCCATTAAATACGGATGTAGAGATGGGTCGAGTAGGAACGAGTGCTTCTCTAATTTGTGACCAGTCGCACGATTCAGAAATTATAGTTCTGTTCCTTTTATCTTATGTCCAATCAATTCCTCGCTAATCGAATCATAGTATATATGAGATAAAATATTTGTGATTCAACAATGATTTTTTTTGCTTTTGAAAAAGTAAACTGTTTGCCGCGACTTTATTCCTTTAACATAATAATAGAGCTGTAATAAAACTGATGTTGTTATTCAAGCGTCATGTATTGATGACGTTACTCTAATCCATGATAACACATTTGTATCACTGAAAAATATTTTTTTTATAGTAGAGGGGGCAAACGAGCAGATGGTGCATCTGATGGTAAGTGATCATCGCCGCCCATGAAAATTTAAAAGTAAAAGAAAAGTAGTAATTTTTTCAGTTTAATTAGAGTATATATTTTATCTATGATAAAATCTTCACTTATGTAATATTATGCTAGATCGTGCAGATGTAATAGTGTGATAGAATGAGTAATATAATAGAGTTATGAGATTTAGTTTTCTGTTTTAATTATTATAATAATCGGAAAAAGCATTAAAATATATTAATTTCCCTTAAGATAACAACAGGAAATTAATATTTTTAAATAAATTGCATTCTTTTGTAAATTTAAATAAATTGTAATTTTTAAATAAATAAATTGTTAAAAAAAACGTCAAATTAATAAAAATTAATATCACACACACTACATTCATGGAACTTATATGATACACATATATAATATTTTCTTTTCGGCTAAAGTCAGTTGTCAAACTTAAAAATATATATTATTGTTTAGTCTAGGCGATCGCTAGTTACTGGAAATCTATATATATGGATAACATAATCTACATAGTAGAATTACTATTTTATAACAAACTAGCTGTGCCTGTGACTTCGTCCGCGTGGATTTTTTTTAAAAATTGCCTAAGTTACTCTTTACATCAGCTATCTACCAGTCAAAGTCCCGTCAAAATCGGTCGAGCCGTTCCAGAGATTAGCCGGAACAAACAGACAGACAGACGAACAGACACACAGACAAAAATCGTAAAAAGTGTTACTTCGGTACACATAGTACCATGTATACATCCATATGCATTTAGTTAAAACCGGTTATTTTAATATTACATACACTCCAATTTTATTTATTTGTATAGATGTATAGATGTTTAGATTTGTGTAAGTATATTACTAGTAACTACTACTGTTTTAATCAGTCATTTATTAAAATAAAATATGAAAATTGAGTTCAGTTAAATCTTTGCTTGGAATAAAGGTACCTTAATTTTTTTTAAATCCTGATCCAGGTTATTCAAATAATTTAATAAGTGTATATAATATACCAATTTCAACTTCGTTTTAAGTTTTAAAGTTAAGTTACTGATCTAAGTTTAAAGTAAAGTTACAGATGAGCACATGGATGGACGGACACGATAAAATTATAAAGGTTCGTTATTATTTTTACGTAATGTTAAAAATATGCGCTAAGCGTGTAGTGAAATGCCCTAAAGATAAATATATATTCGGCAATTAATTCAAATAATGAAATTTATTTATTTTCCTGAGTTAGTGTGAATGATAATAATAACCACGCAAATACCATTTTCTTGTGTTCATTATAGTGATAATAGTTGTAACGTCTCCATTTAATGATTAATTATAATTAAAGGCTCAACACGTGATATACAGTGGACTTTATTAAATAGTAAATACATATACATAATATTAAATAGGTCGTGTATCCCTAATTATAGATAAACACGATATTCACAATATTGACATTCAGATAATATTAAATATAAAATATTTTACCCCGTGATGGTCCGGCCCCCCTTTGAAGAATAGAACATCTGCCAGCAGTTTGTAAGAGGCCAACGATTGGCTATGCGTGTAACTCCTATCGTAGCCTTTAGGTGATAGAGTTCTGAACTGTCTTGTCCTGGTCTGGTACCACAGCCTTACGCATTCCTGTCGCAATGACTTCAGTTCTTGTCACTGTCATGTATCAGTTTGGAAGTTAAGGTAGCCAGTAAACTTATGCATGTGACATTAAAACCCCGCTACAAGAATAGCAACGTACCATAAATATCTTTGGTGTCTGTAGACGACGATTTTCTCTTTCTATTAGGAGAGCTATCTGCTTCTTTACTATCTTTTGATATAAAACAATCCCTTTACAAATACACGGATAGCAATGCACCATTAACATGTTTATGTTATGGTGTCTACAAGTAATCGTTGTCACTTTCATCAAGATATCTATTATTCCATCTACTTGTTTGTTATCTTATGATATAAAATTAAGAAAAGTTGTCATTGAGTCATTGAAATGTGTTGTTTATATAAATAAAAAATATCTCCATTTATATTGAGTAAAAACAGGTGCTAAATAAAATCAACTGTATATTTATTCAAACTTCTTACAATATTAAGAAGGGCACAACAATATAAAAGTATTGACTCAATCCGGTCTACAACTTAAGTGGTATTTCGAGTACTTTGATTTCCCAAAAGAATGACGAGAGCAGACATTGCAGAAGTTATAAAAGTTTGACGTGGGCAGTGAAGGGTTGAATTCAAGTCACTTAGAGAGTTATCAAATTATATTTAGAGACAATAGAACATTTAACTTAGATTGTCACAGTTTTTTAAGTTAAAATATTTTTGTAAAGATATTCTAGAAAAGTACGAGGAGTGGACCACAGTGTACACTATATGTAAATATAGCTACATAATAAGTATAGTAACCGTTTTCTATACTTTATTTTTTTTAATTTAATTTAGTTTTAATGTACATTTAAATTAACTTCGTGAAGGAGAGCAACACAACATATAACAAAACATGGCGGATCAGATCAGAATTATCAAAAGGATGTCATTTTGTCTGTTGGTACCGGTTAGCGGTAGAAATAGTCGATATTCGTTATCAGGTCGGTCAAATGAGGCGATGAAGATCACCACTAACCTCGCCAACCGACAAACCGGTTAATCGCTGTGACTTGTAAAGTCTATAGACGTTCGGTGTACTCTGTCGTCTCCGCAAGGGAACCGGGCGTAATGATACATACATATAAATTATATACTACTAGTTGTTAGTCACGACTTTGTTCGTGTGGCCTAAAATCATTATTTCCTTTTACTCGGTCGGGTAAAAACTAAGCCTACATAGTTCTAGATAGTGTAGCTTCCTAATGGCAAAGACAATTAATAGGCGAACAATTGGCCAAAGTTACAGCTATATAATTGGGGTTTGATTTCTGCAACAAATCTGGGTTTTCCCCAAAGGCCAAGAGGCCTTTCCAATTCCTGTCGCAATGGCGTCAGTGCTTATCACGGTTATGTTCAGGTTTGGAGAGTCAAGTAGATGATCTAGATGCTTGTGGCATTAGATTTCCGCTGCATGGATAATAAAACACCCTTAAGGTCTTTGGTGTCTATAGTCGACGGATATCTCTATCTCTTAGGAGATCATCTGCATATTTGGTATCCTATTATTTAAAAAAACGTTCTATGCCGAATGCATTCCCGTGGCATAGTTAAAAAATTACAGGATGGGGGACTCATCTAGTAAATGACACTGTAAATGGTTCATTTATTTACGGAACATCTTTTTCTACTAATTGATTAGTGCTAACTTTTGCCATCATGTAATCACTACATAAACTAACATTATAAAGAGGAAAGATTTGATTTTTTGTTTCTTTGTTCGTTACAATTTAACTTGAAAGAGCTTACTTTTAAGTTAAACCGTAAGTAGGTAAGGTCAAAACCGATTTTAAATTTTTTTTTAAAAATTATATTATTCAAGGCTGACATAGGATAGCTTTTTACCCAAATGTGAAAAGTTATGCAATGATTTTTGGTCACGTGAATAAAATCGCGAGTAGATGTGATATAATTTAATTTTAGTGTTGAAAAAAATATTATCACGCCAGTATTCTCGAAGAGGCAGGTTGAGGTCTATCGAGTGCATCAGAGAAGCGAGTGGTATTACCGGTCCGGTCACACACAAATCGACAAATCGGGCCTTTAACCAGTCTGGAGTCCAGAAAAACTGTAATTCTCATTTTTAGGGTTCCGTACCCAAAGGGTAAAACGGGACCCTGTTACTACGACTCCGTCTGTCCGTCCGTCCGTCTGTCTGTCTGTATGTCTATCCGCCTGTCCGCCTTTCACCAGGATATATCTCATAAATCGTAATATGTGCAGGACAGTTGCAATTTTGACAGATGATGTATTTCTGTTACCGCTATAACAACACATACTAGAACAGAATAAAATATATTTAAGGAGGGTTCCATAGAACAAACGAACGGAACCCTTCGTGCACGAGCGCGACTTGCACTTGTCGGTTTAAGTAAATTATTTTAACTTTCATTTTCGTATTGACTGACTCGGAACTTTAACTTGGGACTTAAAGCGTCACACTAGAAGCTAGTAAGTGCCCCTTTATTATACATTAGATCGGGATCCCAGGAACACTTTTTTTTAAATTAATAACAAGCTGAATTTTTGTAAACAGCTTCGTTTTGACGAGACAACCATGTTTTCTATCTTCGAAAAATCTCAAATTGGGTAGATAATAAAGTTATGGGGCTTTGAAAATTTTGATTCGGTGAAGGAAAAATATTTATTTATAACCGTAATTATTTTTTGACTTTAATCGCTTTCATTGTATTATGAAAAACACGATGAAACTTTTGTCCTACACATTCGATGGTTTTTCTGGCGAGTCCTCCACTCTAAAGTTTCGGAATTATGATATTAATCAATTTAATAACCACCTAATTTTCTCACAACAGCTTGTTAATTATTATTCTCATTAAAGGGTAACATTGTCCTACAAGTAAAGTAGAAACGTTTGTTAGTCCAACACTCTAAAGTTTTCTTTTTTATCTATCTTTATTAGCTATCTTATTCGAGATTTTTCGAAGATAGAAACGAAGTTGTTCACAAAATTTCAGCTTGTTAAAGTTTGTTCCTAGGATCCCGGTCTACATGGTTATAATTATGTAACAACAGGTCTGGTATTTCAAATAAAGTAAGTTAGACTTTACCCTTAAGAAATTCCGCCAAAAATATTTTAATTCAATTGCTGACATCAAACGTCCAGCGATAAGGGATGTTTTGTATTTTTTAGACGGAACGCAACCCTTTTGACGTTATCGCACGTCACGGGACGTCTCGTTCCTGTCGTAATGTCAGCAGGGCCCTGATAAAAAATATTTCTTTGTTTGCGTATTTTTTTATTTTCGCAATAAATCCCACCTGAAAAACAATTTTGTTTGCATTTTCATACGGACCTACATAAAAATACCATTCAAAATGAGTTTTTTTTTGTTTTAAAAACAGAAAAATGTTTACCTTTCTCACCTAAATAATAACCATCGTGAATGTTAGGTGAGTTCTGCAACAACTCGACTGAGCTGGTACCAATCAATTTATTCATGCTGCAAAGCGTAAGTGCTTGATACTGTCGCGTTCCAATTTGAAAATAACCGGTAAATCAAAACATGTCCTCGTCACACGAATCGCAACACATCATTAACATCTTTTTTGTTTTTGAGAGATAATTATGTATTTTCATCATTAGAATTATATGATATAAAAATCTAACGTTCGTATTAAACATTATCGCTCGATCGCTAGTATATCACTAGCGATCGCCCAGTGGTTGAAATTCGACCAATAACAAAACAATTAAATATCTTTTAAGTTTGTTTGACAAAAGACTTTAGCCATTTATATTATACTAGCGACCTGCCCGCGGTTTCACCCGCGTAGCTTTTGTTCCCTTGGGAATATCGGAAAGGTTTATATACTAAAACCTTCCTCAAGAATCAGTCTATCTATTAAAAGAAATCTCATCAAAATCCATTGCGTAGTTTTAAAGATTTAAGCATACATAGAGACATAGGGACAGACAGAGAAAGCGACTTTGTTTTATACTATGTAGTGATGGTTAAATATTTGTTAATTAAACCGTTTTAATTTCTTTATTTATTAATTTAATACTATTCTCAAACATTTAAAAATATTAGATTTCTGAACTCCTCTGCAATCTAAACTTAAATTTCACTCTCCACCGTTCGCGTCATTTTTTTTTATATTATAAGATAGCAAACAAGCAGATGGGTCTCCTGTTGGAAAGAGTCAACCATCGCCTACAGACACCAATGGTGTTAATAGGGCGTTGCTATCTTGTGGCGAGGTCTAAAGCCACATGCATAAGTTTACCGGCTACCTTACCCTCCAAACCCAAACACGACAGTGACAAGCACTGACACTTGCGGCAGGAATAAGTTAGGTGGTGGTACCTGACCCGGGCGAGACAATGCAGAATTCTACCACCTAGTAGTCACGATAGTGGTGACTCGTATAGCCAATCGGTCGCCTTTTACGACCTGCCTGGGCGAACAGCAGTTGGCCTATTCTTCAAAGGAGCCCAGGACCAACATGGGGAAAGTTTTTGTAAAAAGGGTGTAAATGCATGAATCTTTAAAATATTGAATAGTTAAAATTTGATCAACTTACCATATTTAAAGTAACCGCCTAGTTTGGCGAGTGCTTAGCAACTCTGACTACGCAATCGATGGGTCTTTTACCGTGCTTTTTAATTACAAAATCTTTATAAATATAATTCTATATGAATTTAATATTAATATAAATGTACGGTGGACAGAAATAGACCATCGACCCGATCTTGAGCGATATTTAAGTGATCCAACTGGCCTTATACCACATGATCAACGCAAATATTATGCTCTTGTCATACTCCGATTCTTGTCCATTCGCCCAAGGTAATCGAACTAACGATGTTGAACTCATTACAAACAAAAACTCTGCCTTGCATGTCTGGTAATATAATTGGAAATTTTAATTCAAATCATCTTTTACAGACATTTGACTTTGATCTTTATCAAGAATATCTCAGTTACTACCGGATCGGAGACACATTCACTGAAAAGATACTATTGGCCGCGGTCAGGATTTAGCCTCAATTCGAAATAACACGATTTTCACAATCCACTTTATTTCGTTAATATACTACACTATTTCACAATTTATACTTATTTTCTCTTTTTACTTATATTATTGGTTCCTCGAGCGTCTCTTTCGGAAGTCTTCGACGGAATGATCAGCCAACAATGAATTTGATAAAGAAAAAAAAGGACCGGAAATAGATGATCATGGCGCCAATAGTAACAACCAATTAGACGATACCGGAAATAAAGACATTAACTTTTAAATGTAATAGTAGCCGAATTATATTCTTCATTTTAACAACATCGATACACCGGTATTCGGTTGTAGTTACCCTAACAGATATAAAATATATCCCGTAATACCCGGGTCAAAACTGTGTTGAAAAATTCCTCAACTCCGGTAGAATTCGCACGCGAAGCATAAATAAAATAAAATCCAGCAAAAATAGGAACTGTCCCCGTATATTGTATACGTAATGTGTACATTTAGTGTTGCCACCCTCTGGCCCAGGTTCTCCCCGTTCGTTATCACGTCCCGGACATAATTTAAGACGGGAGTCAAAGGGAACGAGTACTGGTCCGTCTCGCTATCCGTCACTACCATCTGTAGCTTGATTTGTTACACATTTCGCTGTGGTGAAAACTTTTAGTTGCATTTACATTTTGACGGTAATTTATTGTTAATCGGTTAACTTAATACTCGTTTAAACTTACTGTCATAGAATTATTGTCAAATAAATTTTATCCATTTTACACACATTTTAATATATGTATATGTTTTTGCACTGGTGCTGTGCTGGGAAAACTTATTTTTTCAAAACAAAGATTTTTTTATACGGCTGGGCTTAAACCAGCGGCCGTCCTCCTTTTAGGTAATGCAACGCTCTTCTGACTATAGTCGATGGTGCAACGTGGCCAAATTTTCCGTTGCTTTAATCATAAAGGTTTTTGTCGATTTTACTGGTCGCTAGATATATGCCTTATATCTCTGTATATACTAGTAAAAAGAGATCATCGTTGCAAATGAAATTTATATTCATAATATTGATAAATATTTTTACATTTCTAACGATATACGTGTATTTATCATGTGCTCGGCAAAACTTAAAAACTTTTTTTAATAAAGTTATCAGCTAATCAAAACAAGGCTTAGATGTAAATTTTTGAGGCACTATTTCTGTTTTACATTTAAGTTTTCTAAAATACACTGTTTTAAATACATATTACCGTTGGTCCCCAATAAATGTGTTTCGTATAGTAAGTAAGTAATCATATATTTTCATTGTCTTTTAACATTTGTGTATTTGATGTAGTGTAGATTTTATTAAGACCATATCTATATAATTAATGAGATTTTAGTCGTCGTATATATATATATATATATATATATATATATATATATATATATATATATATATATATATATATATATATAAATCGTATTATCTACATTGCTTTTTGTTAGGTAAATAATTTCCTTATAATATTTAATATATTCAATTGAAATCGAGAGACCTAGAGTTCGAATATGAGATTCGAACAGGATAAAGGAAAAATTTTCCACCAAGAAACATTTTAAAAAGCTTGAAGATTCAAAGATTGATCTTACACTCTGCGAAGTGAAACTTTAGACTATTTTTTTTTAATTTTTCAAAAACATGACATTTTGCAATCTGTAAAGGTCAAAGCAAGTTCCGATGCATAGCTAGTGTAGTTATATGTTATTAATCTTCCTTGTGAATCGTAACAGTTGTTTATAGAATCCTGTGGAATAATATCTGTTTCGAAACATGTTTAAATATGATTAACACTAATAAAACATTTAAATGTGTTTACCAGCCGCCATTTTCGTGAACAAACGCCGACCTGCGTTCTCACAAGGACGAATGAATTATGTGACACCAGTGAATTATGGAGTCAATAAAAATATTGACGGTACCCTCGTAAATTATGTTTCGGAGACAGTGACTGAATAGTAATCGAGATACATATGTGAACCTGTATATCTTAACGCCAAAATCTTTTTAGAGTAAAGAGAGCGAAATTCAAAGAAATCAACATTTCAACGTGAATATCGTAATTTATTTTTAAAATTTATAAAATAAAATGTTGTAAATGGTAAAATAACCTTGTAAATTATAAACTTTTAATTAACAAAAAGTGAAAATTTATAATTATAAAAATAAATATTTTCATTTGATTTAATTTATACCTAAGTATATATAAGAACTCGATATATATGTTTATAAAAATAATTTCTCTTTAAAAATATGTTCACTTGCTATATAAAGATCGAATGTGGTTTGAACCGAATTCAAACTTCGATCGAACATTAAAATAAAATAAAAAAATCGGTCGAATTTCACCCAAACTTTGGTTCAGTTTTGGCACGCTTTCTCGAAAGTGACAGGTCGTGTTGTTCACAAATTTAATTAATTAATAATTATATATATATCGTTACTAGTTTTTGCAGAGCACGCGAAATAATGACATCCTCAAAATTTTTATACCTTGCTATATAAAATAGCATACTTTTTTTAAATCGGTCCAGAAGTTTTGAGTTTATTCGATACATATAAAAAAATACAAATCTTTCCTCATTTTAAAATTTAGTGTAGATTTCAGTCAAGTAGATACTTCTTCTAGTGCCTAATGTTTGTCATTTACGCCGAATTTCGAAGTTCAGGTCAAGTTGCTCAAATTCGGTTAAACCGAATGTAAAACAAATTTAAACCCATCCCTACATTCAATGCATGCACCTACTCGCATCTTGTTTCTACAGAATAAATAACTGTTTAATGGGGAAATGTCTACGCTTTTGCAATAAACTTCATTAAGCTTAAAGAGATTTAAGAATTATATTTAATCAAATAAAATTATCCTAGCAAACAAATCAAAAAAGGGTCTAAATAAAAAAATGTGTAAATCCCTGAAACTTCCCACTAAATTAAGGTCTTTTAAGGCGATTACAGCTGCGAACAACCTTGAGTTTCTAACAGGAGCAGCGCAAATATTATTTCGCGCGTGGCATGGTTCAAAGTCAAAGAGTACAGTGGATGCAGATACATACGTTTTAACATTTTTGTTCATCTATATGAACTTTTATCACCATGAATCGACTGAATGTTGTCAAACTCAAAACCAATAACCAGTAATCGCTCATTTATCGATTACATATACATTCATTTCAGAAAAACGATAAATATCTAAAGAAAAAAATATACCGAAAATCGACAAAAAATTATATAACAATTTACGCAATAATAACAGTTACGTATCCTATTTCTTTGAAAGTGTTGTAATATACAATACATCCAGTGTAGCTCTTTATTTTAATACATACAATCAACAATTAATATTTAACAAAACCTTTCAAAATTTGATTTTGTAAAATGTAATATCTTGAATAATATTTTAAAACTAACTAGCTTCTTAGTTTTTGTTTCAAAATCTCGTAATAAAAAAGAAGATATATAAATTGATTTAATGTTTATAGAGGAAACTACTAAATAAGTTGTTTTATTTAGACTATTTGTATGTATAATATATTTAATTAATTTATTTTGTGTTGCGAAGTCCTTACTACCTTCAAATAGTAGCAGTTTTTATTTTTTTCTTTAGAGTTTTGCTTTTTATTCGTTTGCTTGAATTATCTTCGTTGTTTATATGCTTTATTTTTTTTATTTCTGTACATTTATACAAAATATTGACAAAATACTTATCTATCTATAGCTAATAAAAAATTCAAGCGTAAATGTAGGTAAGTGCATGAATAGTCTCAAAATATTATTCAGCGTCTACTCGCAAACAAAACTATTTATAAAGTACTAGCTTTCAGCCCCTTTTATACCCTTTTTTACCTCTTTAAGAGATAAAACTCACAGCATCCTTACATGCACGTTTATTTAATTGAATTAAAGAACATGACTAATAAATTTGAAGCCATTTTGATAAAATATATTTTATTTTTTTTACAAACTTTACCACTTTTTTCATCCTTTGAAGAGATGACATTTGAAAACCTTAAACTCGTATTTATTTAATTATATTAAAAATCATAAATAGGTACTAAGTTTTAAATAATTTCTACAATATCCTACAATAAACAATCTATTTTTTATACAAACATCTATGCTTTTTTTGCCCTTTAAGAAATGAAATTTAAAAAAATCCCCAAATATATGATTCTTAAATTGTGTTGAAGAATACTTTCTTGAAGAAAGTAAGTGCCGAATTTCAAGTTATTTTGACCATAAACGTTTGATTTTTCATATAAATTGTAACACACACTTTTACTCCTTTAATGGATGAAACTTCTAACATTACATGCATGTTTCTTCAATTCCGATTGAAGAGCATAAGTACTAAAAAATCCGAGAATTCGTACATCTTAATTGTATTAAAAATCATAAATACTAAATTAAAATAATTTAGATTTTATAGTAATGCAATAAATAAACAATTCATTTTTGACACAAATTTTAAAGCCCCTTTTTAGCACTCTATGGGCTAGAATTCAAAAAATATTAAATTTGTATTTAATTTTTTTTCAGTTAAAGGATAAATTAATTACAGCATATCATTCATTTCAACTCAAAAATGACAGAGTTTCATACAAACTTTCACCCCCTATTTCACCACCTTATGGGATGAATTTAAAAAAATCCTTTCTTATTCCTTGTCTATATCATAAGAACAACATCTGTAAAAAAACAGCCTTCTCGGTCCAAGCTATTATCTACTATAAAAAAACATCCAAGCGTAAACGAAATGTTCAATTTCCAAACGGCACAACCTTACTATTGTGCCAAAACGTTCTATCTGTACTATTACTCTTTGACTCGAATATGGAGAGCGGAGCACGCTAACATGCGACACAGCCTCCCCGTATGAACGCTACCGGGAGACTGACTTGACTTTCGACGCGAGCGCTGTCCGCGAATTAAATAATAAGGTTTTTATTGATTTAATAGCACACTATAATGATTTTGTAAAATTTTGAACTTAAATTTTATAAAGCAATAAATTGTCTGTAATAAAAAGAAAAAATCATCAAAATCGTTACAGTAGTTTGGAAGTTATAGGCAAATTTTTGCGTAAAAATAAGAAAGATATTCGATTTTTTTCCGTCAAAAATAACAATAAACTTTAAAAAAACTTAAGATTTAAACTTAATTATATTATACGCATAATGCATTTTTTTTTTTAAATTATTGGACCAACCGGTTAGCAGTAGTACGCTTTCAAAGAGGTGTCTATTTCGTAGTTTGGCATTACCTATCGCCTTAAGCTCAAAAGAGTAAAAAACATAAGCATAGATTTTTAAGTTCAAACATCTATTTTGTTAAAAATGGTAGTATATTAATTTTTGAGAAGCTGTATATTTTGAAAACGATGATGGCTTTAAGTCAATTTTTTAGCTCTAAAATATTGTTTTAGCTAAATAATTGATAGTCGGAAAAACTTCGATGCAATGTCAAAAAACATTTTATTTTTAATTTTCTTCATTGATACATCCCAAACAAATTGACCGAATTTTATTAAATTAACGGTATTTGACGCAGTTTTTAGAGGAGAAAAGCTGATAAGATTTTTAGTCAATCGGTGAATTAACTTGAAATTTATTTAAAAAAAAGAAGTGAGTTTGCTAAAAACAACGTAATTATAATATTTGAGAAGCTATACGTTTTGTGAATAAGATTCGATTTTGATTTTTCAAACGGCATTTGACGTAGTTTTTTAGTACTCAAATATCGTAGATAACTAAAAAATGATTGGTTGAAAAATTTCGAAGCTATGTCGAAAAAACACTTTTTTTCAAAAATTTTCGTCAACGTTTACTCCTAAACGGATAAAAAGATTTTGATGCAATTTATGTATTAGACGTAGTTTTTTAAGGAATAGAGCTGATTAATTTTTGTACTCAATTGGTACATAAATCTGGAAGTTATATTTAAAAAAATACTGTTTCGCCAATTTTTTTTTGTGTTTTTCCAAAATTTCTCAAAATCTTCTGGACCGAATCAGTTCAAATTTTCAGGAAGTCTTAAGTTGAGTGGAATCTAATCGAATGCTATCAACTGCGTTTCAATCGGTCCAGCTGTTCAAAAGTTATGAGAAGTTTACATACATACACACACACACACACACACACACACACACACACACATACATACATACATACATACATACTGACGTCATCGTGAAAATAGTCGTAAAAGGTTCCTAGGATCTCAAAGCGTGGACATCTGGTGAAAACTCGATTTCCGAAAAATCGGGGTAAAATCAGTAATTTTCTTATCTATATACGTAGTGGGAAGTTAAAAACATTGAAAAAAGGTTACAAAATCATTTTAAATTACATATTTATAGGATAAAAAAATTTGCAATAAAATGTTCTTCATATCCATAAATTCCATAACGATTTGTTAAGATATAATTTTACACATTATTCTAAACATTTTGATATCTTATTTAAAAAAAATGTTAACAAATAACAACACCACTATGTTTCTTCTGTCTGATCTTGTCAGTGTGTTGCTGCGATGTTGACCTCAAAGTAGCCGTAAAATTGTTGACCTTGTTAATTTGGTGGCCTGTGAGGAGTTCGAATACAAAAATCTCTCATTTTGAATAGGCAAAGAGATCATCATTTTTGCATAAGGATGTATCTATTTTGCTATTATTCAACATAATATAAATCTTATTTATATGACAAACATTCTTATTTATAGCCGTAAATTTAAATAAAATTAGTTTTATTCTCAATATCTGTCAAACAAAATAAACGCTTAGGATCGTGTAAAATTGAATGTCTAGTAACGTTATTTTTTATTGATAGCAATTGAATTTAATTCTATACTTGTTAATATTTGTTTCGTTTTTTTTTCAAAATGAACTTAAGGCGAGGTATTTTGACGCGCGTCAATTCTATAGAAAATGGGTAGTACGGTTAGTTCTGAAACCGCTGGGAAACGTGTTAATTTTCGAATAAATAAATATAGGACATCAGCTAAAAACTAAAATTTAGCACATTCTTTTTTGTATTTACAACTAAATATCACCATATAAAAATCATGTGGAAGATTAGACATATTATTAACAAATTATTTGTTTTAGAGATTTTTTAAGCCTTTTTTCGGAATTTTATATGGTAAAGTACATTCTATCATGTAATGAGTTAGCACATTCTTTAGATAATATCTTCAGGTATATCGTGTAATTTTTGTAAATTTGTTATTTAACAATTAATACAAAAAAGCCGTGATTAAACAAACCAGTTTTTTCCCGTTTGTCGCGATGCCTCGCCTTCAGCAGTTGCTCCAAATGACCCCTACTGCGAAACCGGGCGTCGTTTGTGTTCTTCGATGCTTATTACACAATTGTTTGGTGACGTCACGTTAGGGCAAGTACCCTCTCGTCCTGTGCTAAGGTATAAGAATAATAATAATAAAACAAGTAGAATAGTAAACAAGAGAACAGGTAACTTCTAGGGAAGCGCGTTCCATGGTCAAGCGCTTCCTTATCGATAATAAAAAAAAAAGTTAATAATATTTATGAAAGGTACAAGTGTTTAAACAAAATTAATCATTTTAATTTTGGGATTATTTTATTTTACAAAAGTTCACCATGACTTAAAGTATAGATATTTTAAGTATATATATAACTTGCCTAACTTTCTTCTAAAGTACGGCTTACCTACCAGCTGGTGCTATAAAAAAATCTGAAACAAATTTATTTTTGGAAAGTTTCTCAAAATGCATTTGTCAAAGACTTTAATACAAGGACTTCATAAACAATACAGAAGTGTCTAAACTTCTTAAGTATTATCATGAATGTGGCCGTATAAATCGGCCACATTCATGATAATACTTAAGAAGTTGTTATTTAACAATTAATACAAAAAAGCCGTGATTAAACAAACCAGTTTTTTCCCGTTTGTCGCGATGCCTCGCCTTCAGCAGTTGCTCCAAATGACCCCTACTGCGAAACCGGGCGTCGTTTGTGTTCTTCGATGCTTATTACACAATTGTTTGGTGACGTCACGTTAGGGCAAGTACCCTCTCGTCCTGTGCTAAGGTATAAGAATAATAATAATAAAACAAGTAGAATAGTAAACAAGAGAACAGGTAACTTCTAGGGAAGCGCGTTCCATGGTCAAGCGCTTCCTTATCGATAATAAAAAAAAAAGTTAATAATATTTATGAAAGGTACAAGTGTTTAAACAAAATTAATCATTTTAATTTTGGGATTATTTTATTTTACAAAAGTTCACCATGACTTAAAGTATAGATATTTTAAGTATATATATAACTTGCCTAACTTTCTTCTAAAGTACGGCTTACCTACCAGCTGGTGCTATAAAAAAATCTGAAACAAATTTATTTTTGGAAAGTTTCTCAAAATGCATTTGTCAAAGACTTTAATACAAGGACTTCATAAACAATACAGAAGTGTCTAAACTTCTTAAGTATTATCATGAATGTGGCCGATTTATAACTCATTCCGATTCGCTGGCGCGGTTCAATTATTATAAATATGGCGGCGATGTGGGTCAGGCGAGTGCGCCAGGGAGGTGATGCAAGTAAGGGGTGGGTAGGGGGTAGACACCCGTCAATCGATTGTCAAGGAGTGCAGCGGATCGAGCGGACGGTGGCGAACATACTTAGAAGTTTCTGCCACTCGTATTCACATGTGTGGATTGGTTAAATTTCTAAAATGTTTGGATATATAAATATTTTTATTCATATATCAGTATTTTCTTATACTTATTAACTATTGATATATTATTAGACCAATAGTTATTTCTCGCAACTTATCACAAGTTGAACCCTATTTTACCCCCTTAGAAATTATATTTTCAAGAACACTTACTTATCAGATAGTTTCGTTATAACAATTATCGGTTTTCCAAATTTTAACTCGATCTGTTCAGTAATTTGAGATTTGTGTTGATAAATAATTGGTCGTAACAAATGAAATTAAATGAGTCTAGCTTAATTATTATTTCAGTTCAAATATCTTTCAATTTCTTTTTTATCATATTCAGGTGTTAATTTGCGAAAATTCAGATCTTTAAAATTGAGATATTTTAATTTGGCAATATTCACGAACTCTTATACTCGTAGGTATGTGACTAATGTAATGCCGCTGAACAAGAAAATTTTATTTCAGTAGGTTTGCGCAAGTTTACGAAAAGTTGGAAATTATATATATATTTTTTTTTTTTTTATAGAAGAGGGGGCAAACGAGCAAGAGGTGCACCTGATGGTAAGTGATCACCGCCGCCCATGGACATCTGCAATACCAGAGGTCTTGCAGTTGCGTTGCCGGCCTTTTAAGAATGAGTAAGCTCTTTTCTTGAAGGTCCCTATGTCGCATCCGTTCGGAAATACCCCTGCCGGTAATTGGTTCCACAACAGAGTAGTGCGAGGTAAAAAGTGTCGGGAGAAACGCACAGTTGTGGATTTCCAGACATCGAGATGGTGAGGATGGAACTTCAAGTTTTGACGCGATGTCCGATGGTGGAATTCGGCGGCAGGAATTAATCCAAACAACTCGTCGGAACACTCTCCATGATATATACGATAAAAGACACAGAGAGAACCTACATCTCTGCGCAATGCCAAAGAGTCAAGCTGTTTCGAAATGGCCTGGTCGTCAACGATTCGAACTGCTCTACGCTGAATGCGATCAAGAGGAAGAAGCTGGTACTGAGGAGCTCCGGCCCAGAGATGCGAACAGTACTCTATGTGAGGCCGAACCTGTGCCTTATAAAGTTGAAGGCGCTGGACCGGCAAAAAGTACTGTTTCGCTCTGCTAAGCACACCGAGCTTTTTGGAGGCTAATTTAGCCTTACCTTCCAAATGACCGCGAAACTGAACGTAATTCGATATGTCAACTCCCAGGATTCCGACACTAGCTGAGGCTGTCAGGAGAGTATCCTCAAATCGAGGTGATACGACAAAGGGCGTCTTTTTTGCGGTGAACACGCAAAGCTGTGTCTTCTTGGGGTTAAAAGTAACCAGGTTTTGGCGACCCCATTCCGAGACATCGGTAAGTCGATTCTCGACTTCAGACACAAGCTTGTTTCGGCACTCTTCGACGTGTTCCCGAGAAATACTGCTTCGGCCGGAGTATGTAGCATCACCAGTACTGTCATCCGCATAGCAATGTATGTTGCTAATTCGCATCATATCATTGATATGCAGAAGGAACAGTGTCGGTGATAACACGCAGCCTTGGGGAACACCAGCATTGACAGATTTAAGGTCGGAGCACGCACCGTCGACAACGACCTTGATGCTCCGGTCAGCCAAAAAACTGGTGATCCACTCGCATAATTTCTTAGGAAGCCCACAGGAAGGCAGCTTCGCGAGAAGCGCTTTGTGCCATACCCGATCGAAGGCCTTCGCTATGTCCAAACTAACTGCCAATGCCTCCCCCTTGGACTCAACTGCTTCCGCCCATCGATGAGTTAGGTATACTAGAAGGTCACCAGCTGAGCGGCCGCGACGGAAACCGTACTGACGGTCGCTAATCAGCTGGTGCTCTTCTAAATACTTGAGGAGCTGAGAGTTGATGATTGTCTCCATAATTTTGGAGAACAAGGAGGTTATGGCTATGGGCCGATAGTTAGACGGGTTAGAGCGATCTCCTTTTTTAGGGATGGGATGCACCAAAGCTGTCTTCCACGAATTCGGTACCACGCCGAGTGAATAGGAGAGCCGGAATAGGCGTGTTAATACTGGTGCCAACTCTGGAGCACACATTTTTAGCACAATCGGAGGGATGCCATCCGGCCCACTCGACTTGTGGATGTCCAAGGAAAGTAGTGCTTTACGCACAGATGATTGCCGAAATTGTAGTTCTGGCATACAACTATCACACTGCGGGATGGTAGGCGGTGCGTTCCCTTGGTCATCCAGAGTCGAGTTGGCCGCAAAGAAGGAGCCCAGGAGATCGGCCTTCTCCTTTGCGGTATGGGCCAGAGAGTCATCGTCTCCGTGCAAGGATGGAAGAGAGGGCTGTGAGAAATTCCCTAAGTCAGCCTTGGCGAGAGACCAGAACGCACGAATGCCCGAAGGAAGGCGAACTAATTTCTCGCCAATTCTGCCAATGTGTTCCGATTTTGCCTTGGCGATAGCTCTTTTGAAGTACCTCGAGGCGAAATTGTATTCCTTACGTAATGTGCTGGTTTTTTCATCACAAGATGCGGACGCTGCAGCCCAAGCCCGGTAGCACTCCTGCTTGCGGCGCAAAGCCGTTTTACAGGAGCGACCAAACCAAGGCTGAGACTTACCACCAATTGGTACCGCAGAAAATGGAATGAAAAGTTCCATGCCCTGCAGCACCACATCGGCAATAGAGTCAGCGACGACATTCGGATCATCCAGCGAGAAGCACAACCGCCCCCATGGGTAGGACGCAAAAAAAGACCGCATCCCGTCCCAATCTGCTGACCTAAAGTGCCAAACGCGACGACAGCCTGCTAAAGGAGGCCGTGATAGGCGCGAAACCGGCACTTTACTCCGGATCAGGCAGTGGTCTGACGAACCAAGTGGGACGTCCACCGATACCTGATAATGGTCCGGATGAGAGGTCAGCAGAAGGTCCAACAGTGAAGGCATATGGTCATCCACATCGGGAACTCGCGTGGGCGAAGTTACCAGTTGTGTGAGACCATACGCCAAGGCAAAATCGTGAACAGACCTCCCCGCATGATCGGTGGTGCGCGAACAAAGCCATTCGGCGTGGTGGGCATTAAAATCGCCCAAGATCACGATCTCTGTGGAGGGGGTCTGCTCTAACACGGAATCTACAGCCGTTTGTAAATGCTCAATGAGCCGGTCAACTTCAGTATTCCCGCCATGGGACCTGTATAGGCACGCGTAGCTGCGTGGATGGTCGTCGCAGGCTACGCGTAACCAGAGGATGGATAGGTCCTGACCTTCAAGTCTGCCGAGGCGCCGGTAACAGATATCTTCTCTGACGTATGCGCACACCCCAGCCCGCGGTACAAAGGAATATTCCAGTTTGTACCCCGGGTAGGAGAGGTAAGAAGTATCAGCCGGAGAAGATATCTGCGTCTCGGTCAAAAAGAGCAAAGCTGGCTTCGCCGTCTCGAGATGGTAGTGGACGGCGTTCAAGTTGGAATGAAGCCCCCTGACATTACAGAAATCCACAGTAAGCGTGGTAGGGGGTGCCATGGCTTTCTTGCCCTGTTTGCCCCGGACAGGATTGTCTATGAGCGCAATTTTGCCCCCCCCAGAATACGCAGGGCAGCCTGAGCATCCATGACCTGGCTGGAATCCAGAGCACGGACGCTCAGGGGGGGATTCTCCACTGCTGGTGCAAGTGGTACCCCCCTGGGGTAGATTCTCTTTTGATTGCGCATTCATAGTGTGCGGGGGGGGGGGGGGGTTAGGCCTCCGGGACTCTCACAAACCAAACGAAACGCAGCAGCAGGGCTGCTACTTTACGTCGGTGTCAAGTGAGAGAGTGGTATCTCCCCGGGCGTGCCGGCCTATTCAGTTGCAAAAGCAGTATGGCACTACCACTAATTTGGTTGACTGACTGCACCGGTGTTAAATAATTTTTGTCACAAAAATTATTCCACCAGTGGGCGATGGGGTCGTCACATCCCTACGCTGGAATCCCTACGCTTAACTATATATATATATATATATATATATATATATATATATATATATATATATATATATATATATATATATATATATATATATATATATATATATATATATATATATATATATATATATATATATATATATATATAATATGTATAGTATATATAGTACATTTATTCTTATTTAAAAATATCTAGGTAATAAAAATAATATCAAATTGAATATTCATATATTTTTTAAAAATGTTTAGATCTAAGTTCGTATTATAAAGAGGAAAGATTTGATTTTTTTCTTCGTTACGATTTAACCTAAAAACTACTTAATCGATTTTAAAATTTCTTTCACTTTTAGATAGCAGCTACATTATTCAGAAGTGACATAAGCTATTTTTTTACACGTCTGAATATAGGAAAGTAATGATTTTAGGACATGCAAACGAAGTCGTGTAAAAGTGCTAATAGAAAATGTTATTTCAAATAAGTACATTTTATTTTCATTTAAAAATATTTAGGTAATAAAAATAATATCAAATTGTATGATCAACTTTTTCAAAAATGTATTGATTGTAAATATTATTTCAAGTACATTGTTTTTTATATAAAAATGTCAAGGTAATAAAAATGATATCGAATTCAACGTCACCTTAAGAAATGTTTGGGTAATAAAAATAATTTCAAGTACATTTATTTCTTATTTAAAAGTGTCTAGGTAATAAAAAAGTAATGAATAAGATTTCTATGCGACGAGTACAAATGGGGTCGCGGTAAATATGTCGGTTGTGGCGTTTGATGACAATGCCACTTGTTTTATTAGCGCGCGCGTGTGTGGGTGCGCTTCTGTTTACGCTATTATCGCTGATCGTTATACATACAGCTATGAAATTATTGATGTGGTATACACAAGATTCTCATGTCAAAAATCATAGAAACAAAACATTAACTTCGATAACTACTCGTGGTAAAATATTATTTACTTATCGTCAAGATATTGCAATAAGCTGAGATTTGGTTACACAGAGACAGAAGACATCTTCAGGGCGCTAAGCTCATCAAGCTTAAATTCTGGCTTTCTGCTTGTGCAAAAGGCTCTGTTTTATAGTAAAAGTTTACATAGACTCACTGCCTAAATGTACATCGAAAAAAGCTCATTTTCCCGTGGCATGAAACAGAAAACATCGTCGTTTAATAAAATAATTAAAACGCAGTAAAACAGCAAATATCGACTTACAACCTTCTTTATCTGTAGAGCCCTGAACTGGATCCTCACTCAATTTATATAAAGGACCAAGCGAGAAGTATACTCTCTAAAGCCGGCGCCAGACATAGCTACAAACATTTGAACACATCTTTGAATACTTTGAAAACATATTTGAATACATATTGTCACAACCTGCCAGATATGCTTTGAAAATATTTTTCTTCACAGTATGCCAGTAGACGACAAACAAGATGGACGTCAATTTTGTGGACGCTTTATTATATAAGTGCTTGTAATTATATGATATCATTGCAAAATCTACCAAAAACTCGAAGAAAAAGACGCGAATGGATGTAAAATAAAAAATCTCGATCTAGCACGTACACGGCACGACATAATCTTTCGCCATATTAGCGGTCGCGCAACTGAAGTAAACTTTGCACAAGTGTGGCAGGCTGTGCAAACATTTGAACACATTCCAACTTTGAACGCTTTGATGTGCGCTATAAACCAAAAACGCGTGGCAAATGACAAGTGTTTGTTCAAACTTTAAACACATTGTCAAAATCCCGTGTTACACATACCAATCAAACATTTGTTCAAATGTTTAAAGCTATGTGTGGCGCAGGCATAAAGAGAAGGCATGCTGTAATTACGTCTATATTATGATGGAGTTATGCCTGAATATCTTGTACATAAAAATATAAACTAAGAATTGAGAACAGAAAGTTCTCAATTCGGAAGTTTGCATTTTTAGACTATCTAGTCGATAGACTAGCCGTCCATCTTGCAGGTTGGAATGCCACATAAATTCCTTTACCGGCTATCTTATCTTCTAAAAAACAAGAGACTAACAAGTACTAAAACCATTGCAGCAAATATGAATAAAGCCGCCTTAATTTTTAAAATAAATTTTATCTAGGTATAAGAAAATAAGCAAGTTAATTTTCAACTTCCTTTAAAACTGACGTCGTCAATTTTAAAGGAAGTCCTGTGCACTTCTTTCAGAAACGTGAAGTGAATATATTGGCGTCATCTACTATGTCTGTGATTGGAAATAACTTTTTTTTTTTTTTTATATCATAAGATAGCAAACAAGCAGATGGGTCTCCTGATGGAAAGAGTCAACCATCGCCTATAGACACCAAAGATGTTAATGGTGCGTTGCTATCTTGTGGCGAGGTCTAATGCCACATGCATAAGTTTACCGGCTACCTTACCCTCCAAACCGGAACACGACAGCGACAAGTACTGACGCTATTGCGGCAGGAATAGGCAAGGCGGTGGTACCTGACCCGGGCGAGACAATGCAGAACTCTACCACCTAGTAGCCACGATGGTAGTGACTCGATAGCCATTCGGTCGCCTTTTACGACCTGCCTGGCAGAACGGCAGTTGGCCTATACTACAAAGGAGGCCGGGACCAACACGGCGGAAATATATGTATATGACGGCGTCCGCGTCATCAAATGCAAGAATATTGTAAACAACAGGTGTACGTAAAGCCACCGAGCGCATCGTTCGATATCCCTACTACTCAAATTGTTTTGCTACCTGTATAAAAGGCTCTGAACGCCCTCCGTTCGGGCAGTCTAGGCTCTGGCGTGGCTCGGTACACTTGTTGTATCTTGCTAGTAGCTTATCCTTGACTCTTGGATAATTAATTTGTGCAAACAAGTTAATTATTATTGTCAACTATAAATTAGTCGCAGTACAATTTATAATGGACTATCTATTGCTTAAATTATGACTTATTTGTAATAAGGAATAATTAAGTTACTTGGAATTGTTAAACGAGAACTAGTCATTAAATAATGGAAAGCTTTAACAGTGATCTTATGTTATTTTTGATATTTGATACAAGTTGAACAAAATATAAAGAGTTGTTATATCACCATATCCTCATTTTATTTATCGTATCTGACCCACTTCCTACATATATATAACAAGGGGAAATATATGTATTAAAAATATATTTACCCGGTCCAACATTAGTATATCCATGAATAATCCCGGTGTTCTGCGACACGCATCACGAACTATTCTCGAAGTGTCCCGGCAACTATAAATATAGTTTATAGCTCTATCAATCCAGCACAAAACAGCTGGACCACTCGTTAAGGGGACGATGATTGATACTGAGACATCTCACGACATATCTCACATAAATCCGTGGAATATTTTCAGAATACGGATTACGTAAAGTTGTGTTAAAAAGTTGAAAAGTGGGTACAGTTGAATGATAAAGTTTTGCAGGTGATATAATTTTGCTCCACAAAGACTACGCTTACGTCGCTTACCCATGTTGATTCCGACCACTTTTGAAGGATAAATCATCTGCTTTCTTGCTGGGCTATTCGTGAAATGCAAACGTTGGCTAAAGGTAGTAAGTACAGATCTACAATGTCTGTTCCTATTATGATCGCGATAGCATCAGTGCTTTTTAATCGACTGTATCTATTCTACATTTTTAATCGTCGACACTTAGTCAAACTTCAATTTACAGAAATATTGGAACGAAGTTCCTTACAGCAGGCTTGGAGGGGATAGGGATTTTGCTGCGCGACCGAACTGAAAAAAATGTGATAGTAAAACCGTAAGTAAAATGCGTGGAATAAAAGCGTTAAATGAGACGTGCGCAGGCGCGAGAGTCGCGTACACAAGCGAGTAGTGCCGTTTAGCCGAAGGAAGTTCGTTCCTACCTGGTGTCCCGCGACACCACATCATTTTTATTTATTTATGCACGTTAACAATCTATACAAATAAATAAAATTGGAGTGTCTGTAATATTAAAATAACCGCTTTTTACTAAATGCATACGGATGTATACTCGATACATATACCAAAATATTTTTTTTTTAATTTTTGTCTATCTGTCTGTTTTTTCCGTTTAATCTCTGGAACGGCTGGACCGATTTTGATGGGACTTTCACTGGCAGATAGCTGATGTGATAGGTAGTAACTTATGCTACTATTTTTCGAAAATTTTCCACGCGGACGAAGTCGCGGTCTTGGCTAGTTTTACAATAAGTTGAGAAAATTATAGTGAAACGGTATATTGTATCACAAACATCAGTGCTTTTAACTGTCATATTTTAGTTAAATGGTTAAAGTGTCTTGTAAATGTATGCTTGAGCACCCAACTACAACTTAACTCGCCAACCGAAGAACCAGTAATCATGGTCAACTGGAACGACTACCGATGATCGGTGACTTTATATGAATTTTTAACCAAGTTCCCAAAAAGGAGGAGGTTGTCAATTCGTCGGAATATGTTTTTATGAAACTTTTGTTTCAGTGCTCGTTGGTACATTTCCCAGGTGGTCCTATTTTAATATTGTAAAGATCTGATGCAGGGCTCCTAGACCGGGATCCCAGGAACAAACTTTTTTTTGATTAATAACAACTTGAATTTTTGTGAACAGCTTCGTTTTGACGAGACAACAATCTTTTGTATCTTCGAAAAATCTCAAATTGGGTAGATAACCATTAATTATTCGGATTAAGAAGTCGGTTAAAAAATCATATCTATCCGGTCTATCCGGAGATGCGGAAAAATGGAAAATCGGTTGTTTACATTTTCACTGCGTTTAATTATTCAACTAAAGCGATCTACCGTTATCCATATCCATACTTCCATACTACTATTTACTATTCCATACTAATATTATAAATGCAAAAGTCTGTCTGTCTGTCTGTCTGTTACGCTTTCACGGCTAAACCGCTGGACCGATTTTTATGAAATTTAGCATGGATATAGTTGAAGATCCGGGGTCAAACATAGGCTATTTTTTTTTCAAAAATCAGTCCCTGGAGATCTGATATAGGGGATGAAATTTTAATTAAAAACTATTTGGACGACTTATTAATATACTCGCGGGCGAAGCTGCGCGGGTCTGCTAGTAATATTATAAATGCGAAAGTTTGGGTGTTTGGATGGATGTTTGTTACTCAATCACGCAAAATCTACTGAACGGATTTTAATGAAATTTAGCACACACGTCAGCTAGTTTAAAATAATTAAACGGGTCAAAAAGGCGTATATATATATATATATATATATATATATATATATATATATATATATATATATATATATATATATATATATATATATGTATATGTATGTATATAGACTTATAGAACTCGACGTTTCTGCCAAGTTAAGGTTGTTACTTGATCGAAACATCGAGCTCTGCGTCTCTTTTTAACGTCTGTTTACTAACGAAACAATTTTTGTTTTTAAAATACTCATTACACACACTAAGCGACGATCTATGCACTTTTGTGGTACATTTTACTGAAAAAGCATTGCATTTTTTAGGTTTGAGCTTCGACGTTGTAGCTTATATTCATGTCTAGAATTGTTATCACCATAAAAATACCATTTTATAGACATTAAAAAAATAGAAGGTACAATTTGTATTAGAATTTTTACTACTAACGCCATCTCTTATTAAATTAACGAGTTAAAATTGATAGAAGATACATTTTGTATTAGAATTTTTGGATTTATTAAGATACTACTTCATGAATTGTTTCTTCATATTTGACTGGCGGCGCGCGGTCTTCGTATAAAGGCGAGGTTCAAGTATAAACTGCAATAGCTATGGAGCCATCAGTTTGATCAGCTTGGCATCGAAGGTGTATGATAAAATCGTTGAAAGAACAATGCAAGGGAAGTTCGAAGGAATGTTGTGAGAGGCACAAGGGGAATTTAGGTCTAGAGCAGGGATGTTTCCAGGGAACAGAGTAAATAGAGCGTTAGAGAGTTTCACAATATGCTTATTGTGAAACAGTACAGATGTATTAATTGATTTATATTGTATTGAGATCAATTCCCAATCTTAACCCGAGGGTAAAAAGCTAAAAAAGGTATATTCACGCCCGTATCCCCGAAGAGGTAGGTAAAGGTACAACGTGTGCATCCACGGTTAGCCGAAGATAATTAAGTCCCACAATGTGATAGGTGGCCAGCCTATCACCAGTAGGGGACTTTTCTAATCCCGGGCAAAGTTGTTTTTATCAGAAAACTGAAAAAACACATTTTTTCATTTGCCTGACTCTGGAATCGAACTCCGAGGGTTTCTCTGAGAGAAAAATTCGAAAAATGTTTTCGCAGAGTGTCTACCGTCAATTCTTCGTGCCTGCGTTTAGTCCAATATTAAGTCCAGAAATTTGAAGGTTTATTTAAATAAAGCATTTTTTGATTTTGATTTCATAAATCGACGTAAAACCAGGAACTTCCCGATTTTAGAAAAAAAAAACAATTATTTCAGCAAACTGTTCAAAATGTGTTTTTTTATAAGATCAACCTTAATTTTTAATACCCATTTTTCCTTGAAAATTGACCAAATATTCCTAGTTCAAAGCCTGGCGACGCCTTTGATACGAGTGTAATGTTTAGGTGAAAATAAGCTGGTTTTTTTTAGGTTAGATAATTGTAAATAAAGTCTATACATTAAAAGATGTAATTCTCATAAAAATACTTTTCTAACAATATTACTAGATAGTATAACTTTGCGAGCCCTTAAAGCTCTACTTTTTGCTAGTTATAAATTAAGATCAATTGTTAAATTAAATAAACTCGCGAGATGTTTGGATTTGCCAACCTTCCTGTCTTCTTTAGTAGCTATTGATAACTGGAAACTGTTTGTGTACTGTTGAAAGTTGTTTACAGCTTTTACGAGGCATAAGGGTGATAATGCACTACTATAACACTTTGGGCGAATTCTCAATCAAAAATCTTCTGTATGTAGGCCACTAGTTCAACTAGATATTCGAACTGGCAACACGTGTGCTACAACTGAACAAGATAACCATTACATCAATGGGGCGGTTTTTATACAAAAAAGTATCTTCACGCCCCGAAGTATTGTCTCCGAAAGGTATAATTAGTGCACCCGCGATAGCCAAAGATTTTTGGTCTCATAATGTAATCGATGGCAAGCCTATCGCCAACCAGGCACTTATCCAATTCCGGGTAACGTTGTCTTTATCAGAAAACTGAAAAAACGCATTATTATAAATTGCTCGACCCGAGAATCGAAACCAAGATTTCATGTGATCAACTATGACTCCGGACCACTAGACTACAGAGGCGGTTTTCATAAATTTATGAATATAGGGTTAAATCCACTCAAAGTCACGAGTAGAGGTAATTCTTAGCTACACGAAGACACCAATCAAGTCGTCAACCCCCATCAACCTACTTTCCCCCTTTAAAACTTGGCACTAGCTGAGGGGGTGCGTACAAATATGACAAATTTATGTAAAACGGGAGCTCTTTGCAAGCGAAAGCAGCGGGAAATTAGTGCTCATTTCATCTGTTGTTTATGAGTGGAGAGCGCGCCTCAAAAATACGGTAATGGCCGCGGTCGGATCGTCTGCTAGTAGTATCGATTGTCAGATTGGAAGAAGCTTTGGATTGTTGTATTTCTAGCGTGTTTATTAACGTAGAGCGTATTGGAAACGAAGTTTGAAAAGTGTGCATAATCCTTAAAATATACAAAGCAGTTGTCCTGATGATAAATGCAGTCTTAATGTCTGAATAATACAGTTCAAATTTAGGTTTTAGTTTTTAGAGTTCTGTTAATAGATTTGGTCTTGATTAATTTTGGAAATTGTGGCAACAAACTTTACTTATATTTAACTTATATCCCTTGAGCATGATCTCGAAAATATAGATCTTTGATTAATCCTGATCTTAAGTAAAGCTTACAAGTTTTTACTAAAAAGTAAAAACTTGTTGCTAAGCTGTAATTAATCAAACTTTGGCATGATGATTTTCGTAAATAATACTTGACGATGATTAGCTGTACAAAAATTAGCCAGGTACAAATGGATAAATTGTTTTATTTTTAAATTAATGTAAAAAGTTGTAAGCTTTACTTAAATACTTAACTATATTGTAGTGATTTCAAGTTTAATAAATTTGTTATGAATCTATATATAAATACGTGAAGGAAAATTATTTTTACCTCTTTTTAAGACATTTGCGCAGACGGTAGAGTATGAAATTTGGCACAGTTAAAGTTTACAATGCGGAGGACTGCAGAAACCTAATATGTTTAAATAAAATGCATTAGAAATACATAAAATTAATAAAAATGAACATTATAAACACTAAATTTATGTGGCATACATGTTAATATACACACATGTATAAACTATTTTTTTTATGGCTAATGCAGTTGTCAAACTTAAAAAAAATATTGTTTAGTTTATGGTCGAATTTCGGTCACAATTACTAGTATCTATAGATATATGAAAATTTTTACATGTAGTGTTTATTCATATAAGACGCATGAAGTGCGCTTTAATTGATATTTTTTTGCAGTTAAGATGATGGTGGTGAATGGAAATGAATACTAAAGATTTAAAGGTCACCAAATTTCTTTTAGAATCTTACAGCGTTTAAAACTATAATACATTTAACTTAGCAAGCGCGTTCTATTTGTGCATATAATCTAAGGTATTGCTCAAATGAGATGTTATTCGAGAAGTTTGGAACAGTTGGACGCTCGCGTATGAAGCTAGGTTCGCGGTTGGAGTTGGTTAAAACTTGCTGCTTTCAAATATTTTTTACGATTCAGGCTACAGTGCAACTTTTCTATTATTAGCAAACTATTTTTATGTAAGAAACTATATTGTACTAATATATATTTGTATTATTAAGAGGTAAGATTTGTCTGTTTGTAATGGATAAACTCAAAAACTACCAGGATGATTTTAAATTTTTTTACAGTAATATAAATCTACATTCCTCTTGAGTTTTTTTTTATGTCATAAGGTAGCAAACAAGCAGATGGGTCTCTTGATGGAAAGAGTCAACCATCGCCTTAGACACCAAAGATATTAATGGTGCGTTGCTATCTTGTGGCGAGCTCTAATGTCACATGTATAAGATTAACTGCTACTTTACCCTCCAAACGGGAACACGAGAGTGACAAGCACTGACGCTATTGCGGCAGGAACAGGTAAGGCGGTGATACCAGACCCGGGCGGTGATAACTCTACCACGTAGTAACATAGGCCACTTTTCCGACTTACGACTAACGACGATTCCGATTAAGTAAATGGAAATAATTTGTGTAAAGATCACATAAACGAAGTCCCAGGGAACATTTTTTACAGCTTTAAGTGTTATTATAGTATCACTCAACGCTTATTTCTGTAAAATGGGAGATGCAATCACCGTTCTACAGCTAATATTTATGGCGTAATTGTAGACTGTTATGCAGGCAATGGTGTTAAAAAATCTGCATATACAGCTGTAGTGCAGCTCAAGGCTGTATTACTGATTTTGTTATTTGCTGTTTTTATATCTGCATCGTTGATATCATGTAAAAAAAATCAAGAGAAAGATTGAAAAGGAATATTTAAATATTATAAATTACCAACCAAGTAATCGTGATGAAGATAAAGCTGAAAAATTACTAAATCAGGTAACCTACAATCGTCATTTTTATTAATGTTCAAGGAAAAGGGTTCCGTAACAAAAACATTAAAAACTGATTGTAGGTTATCTGATTTATTATTTTTTAGGCTTATCTTCTTCATTAAGGTTACTTGGTTGGTAATTTATAATATTTTAATTTTTTTAATGTCATAAGACAGCAAACAAGCAGATGGGTCTCCTGATGGAAAGAGTCAACCATCGCCTATAGGCAGCAAAAATGTTAATGGTGCGTAGCTATCTTGTGGCGACGTCTAATGCCACATGCATGAGTTTACCGGTCACTTTGCCTTCCAAACCGAAACATGACAGTGACTAGCACTGATGCTTTGCAGCAGGAATAAATAAGGTGGTGGTACCAGACCCGGTCGAGCCAATGCAGAACTCTATCCCCAAGTAACCACGATAGAAGTGACTCGCATTGCCCATCGGTCGCCTTTTACGACCTGCCTGGCAGATAGGCAATTGGTCAAAAAGAGAAATAAAAATCATTACACTGAGAAAATATATATATTTTTTATTTTTAACTTGTTACGAAGCTACTATACGAAGTGTTACAAAAGCGGTATAGTAAGCCGAAAGGGGGGACTCAGAGGGTCATTCTGAACTTTTGTTCAACGATTTGTGAAAATTCGCGAAAAACAATTTTGTTTTTCCATTGTGAAAAGTCACGTGACCAAAAAATTTCTATGGAGAATCAATATTTTTTTCGCGAATTTCCAAAAGTCGTTAAACAAAAGTTGTTAAGAATGACCCCTTGAGTCACTCCCTTTCGGCTTACTGTACCACTTTTGCAACACCCGTATATATATATATATATACTTAAAATCATTTTAAAAATATTATATACTTAGATACAATTACAGGCAAGAGAGAGTATTGCAATACAAAAGAGAGAGAGTATTGCAACACCCGTATATATATATATATATATATATATATATATATATATATATATATATATATATATATATATATATATATATATATATATATATATATATATATATACTTAAAATCATTTTAAAAATATTATATACTTAGATACAATTACAGGCAAGAGACTAGGTGTTTCTCTTTGAAGAATTAATAATATTAAATCACAAGCACGAAATAACGTATGCTTCTTAAAAATATTTTTGTGATAGACCAATCTTTAAAGGGCTAGATTTTCCGTTCTTGATCAACTCAGTTATATCATTTTGTTTTCTTGGCCATTATAATTCACCTTTATCCTCCCACAAACTGGATATGATGCAAATACAGTTTTGGCTTCTCCAATTGTTTTTATTATTTTATAAGGCATATTTCCCTGAAAAATAAAGTAAAACATGATTGAAATACATATCCCATAAGTTATAGTTAACAATAAGTTGGTTTAGTTGTAAAGTCAAACGACCGACATCAATACATCACAATAGCGAAATCAAGTGATATATGTTTTGTATTTAGGGTTCTTCAATTTTTTACGCATCTCTAAACATAAGTTAAGTGATTAAAAGCCAATGACTGTATAATAGTTTTATGTAGGGACTTAGTACAGCCTAAAGTGTGTTTGGACGGTAATTAAAAGCCAATAGCGGTATAATAGAATAAAAAAGAGATTCAGTACAGCTATTTGCAGTATATCACCCTCCAAATACACTTTAGGCTGTATAACAAAGCGTCGCCATTATTGTGTATTAAAAACAACATTAAAGAAATATATTGTTAAATAAAAGATGTATTTAGCAATAGCTAAAGCTATATCGTGACAAGCAAGTTATATTATGATCAGTATGCCTTTATATACAATATTGTACCATAAATACTTGTATATTCTAACCTTAAACACAAACACTTACCGTATTTTGCAGTGATTTATTTGTGTTATCTTGATTATTTCGTTGGCGCGTGAATATTTTGAGAGAAAACATACACGATGTTACAATGATTTTGAATTTGCACTTTGAATACACCGTTCAATACTGCTCCAAGTCCAAGGATTTATCGTTTATTAATATATTTTTAATTATGGCGTCTGCAGATACGTGATATAATTAATGTTATACAATATCAAAAACAGATTGTTACTTTTTATCATTTTCAAACACCTATTAAGAACATTTAGCTGTACGAGAGAGTATATTTAGTGTTACAGTTTCTTTATACACCGAATAACAGCCTTTGTACAGCCTATAACAGCTTGTACAGCTATTGTGCAGCCTATTTAACGCTTAGCTGTACAGGACAGTTACAAGAGAGTATCCTTAGTGTTATAGTTTCTTTATACACCAAATAACAGTCATTGTACAGTTTATAATCGCTTGTATAGCTATTGTGCAGCCTATATAACGCAATAAGCTGTATAACTTGGGGCCCTTTTTGGTATTATATCGGCTGTAGAAGCGCTTCTACAGCTTTTGTACGGCTTAGTATACAGCTTTAAGTTTAAAAATGAACCTAAATGTAGCCTATATACAGCTTAACGTGCTACTTGGGATTGATCGTGGCCCGACACACACTTTACCAATTTTTTTTATTTGAATTTATTCATCTAAATTGTCAATTTTATTATTTGTTTTACTGATGTTCAAATATTTGTGTATATTTAGTAGGATGTGTGGATGATAAAAGGTTTTTCTTTTAAAAAAATAATTTATCTACAGGAAAATGTCTTAAAAGTTTTAATTAATTACAGTATTGCTTACAAAAGTCACTGGATCAAATCCAGCCGTTGTGTCAAAGATACAATTTTTAAATATGGTTTATTATTTACTAGCGACCTGCCCGCGGTTTTACCTGCGTAGCTTTAATTCCCGTGGGAATATTGGAAAGGTATATATACTAAAACCTACCTCAAGAATCAATCTATCTACTAAAAAAACCGCACTAAAATCCGTTGCGCGGTTTTAAAGATTTAAGCATACATAGTACATAGGGACATAGGGACAGACAGAGAAAACGACTTTGTTTTATACTATGTAATGATATATAGTTTAAACAAAAATATTAGTATTTAAGATAAAATTCCATAAGGACAAAGTAACAATTAATATCCCACCGAAAGATGTTAAGCGTCACCCTTACAAATCAAACGTCACGTCAACTCCAAAGGTCATCGAGAAAAGGAAAATTTTCTTCATAAAATACCAAGAATTGAACTGATATCCTTCAAAAGCGAGGGTTAGGGGTATGAGAGTGGGGTGGGGGTGATTTATTGGGTCATAAAGTATTATAATTAAAAGCTGCAAAGGGGGAAACTATATGGTGGACGAAACTGTGCCCCGTTTTGCGTTCCCGCAAATGTTGTAATGGCTATTAAGAATATGTACACCTTTGTATTAAAACCTCTGTTAATTGTTTTAAAAACTATTTTCGTGTGTAACATGGGTTTGTATTAATTATATTAATCAGTTGCTGTGTTTTCGGCAAATTTATTGTATTTATAGTATGATAAGTTATTTTAATGCGATTTGCCTGTTAGAATTTGTTCCGTTTAAATTATGTAACACAAGTTATTACCCGGGACTTCGCTCGCGTAACCAAAAACCATTACTTCCTTTTGCTCAGTCGGATAAATAAGTATCAGATGTCACTTTTTGGTAGTGTAAGCTTTCCAATGGTAAAAGAAATTTTAAATTCAATTTAGCAGTTTTTTGAGTTTATTCATCACAAACATTCATAATATCAAAGGCGACCGATTGGCTATCGAGTCACTACCATCGTGGCTACTAGGTGGTAGAGTTCTGCATTGTCTCGCCCGGGTCTGGTACCACCGCTTTACCTATTCCTGCCGCAATAGCGTCAGTGTTTGTCGCTGTCGTGTTCCGGTTTGGAGGGTAAGGTAGCCGGTAAACTTATGCATGTGGCATTAGACCTCGCCACAAGATAGCAACGCACCATTACCATCTTTGGTGTCTATAGGCGATGGTTGACTCTTTCCATCAGGAGACCCATCTGCTTGTTTGCTATCTTATGATATAAAAAAAAAAATCAATGTTTTCTCTTTGTGATATACTAGATGTTATTCGCGACTTTATTCGCTTGACTCTTGTTTTTTATATCATAAAATAGCAAACATGCAAATGGGTCTCTTGATGGAGAAAGTCAATCATCGCCTATAGACACCAAAGGTGTCATTGGTGCGTTGTTATCTTGTCGCGAGGTCTAATGCCAGATGCATAAGTTTACCGGCTACCTTACCCTCCAAACCGGAACACGGCAATGACAAACTTGCAAAAATACCAACGGTTTCATAATATTAGTGTAGATATAAAATACAAGCTCTTCCCCGTGACTTCATTTGCATGACCCACACACATCATTTTTTTTTATCGGGTAAAAATTAGCCTATCTTACGTGGTGATACCTTAGTTTTATAGTCGTAAAATAATTTTTCAAATCGCTCCAGAAGTGTCTGATTTTGTCCAACACAAACAAATTAGACAACATATTGTATATATTGTTTCTTCTATTTGCCTTATGAAGAACAGATTGCGTGTATATTAGCCAGACGGTTTGAAGAGTCTAAGAATAACTGAAATTGTCACTAACATTGTGACTATTATGTTCTCTTATTTAAAAAAAAGATAACCAATGTTACTTTATGATAATGTGGATTTCAAATGGTAAAATTATTTTCAAAATCGGTTTAATGGTTTAGACGTGAAAGCGTAACAAACAAACTCATTTTCGCATTTATAAGTTCAGTATATTTTATATTTTTTGTCGTCGGCACTTGGTGAAACTCTTTTATATATAAAATAAAAGTGTTTTGTGGAAAATCACAAAACACTTTTATTTTATTTACTAGCTGTTGCCCGCGACTTCGTCCGCGCGGACTTCGTTTACTCCGCACAGCCCCTCCCCGTAGGTGATAGGGTGATAATACACATGTAGCCTATATGTTGACCCGACCTGTCAGTAATATTCATGCAAAATTTGAAGTAAATCCGTGCAGTACTTTTTGAGTTTACCCCGGACATACATGACTTTCCAAGATATCGCCAACCAGTTACGTTTTTATGGCATCTTCAGGGTAATGATACTTTCATTAATTAAATACTTAATAATAAAAAATAATAATTTAGACTTATACTGTTTCAGAAAAAAAAAAAATATATATATATATATATATATATATATATATATATATATATATATATATATATATATATTCGGACATGTAGAAAGAATGTTAACAAACAGATGTACAATGCGAATGTGGAAGGATGTAGGTACCGGGGAAGACCAAGTTTGACATACCATGATTAGATTGATCGAGTACTGTCCGAAGGTGGTGTCAAGAGTTAGTTTGGATTTACCTTATTACTAGTAAATACCAATTAATATTATTTTAAAACCGGAACAGAATGGTCGAAATCGTTTCGTAGTTCATACACGGTACCGTTCGTTGTAACTAGTCTTTGTCATTACAAGCGTTCACAAATCACTGGCATCATAATTTCAGTCGGCTTAGGGTTAACCAACGGGGATAAGCTTTAGTACAGTAAGACGCAAATATGACTGATAAATTAATACAATAATTTATATTTTTATTTGCAGTAATAAAATGAGTGTCATTCAGTTTTTGTCATATTCTGTCATGATATAAACATTTTATGAATTTATTAAACAATAAAAATATTTATAATAATAATAATTGAAATCTAAAAGAAATTTCTAACTAAAAAAGATGATATCTGGGACTTTCTACACCTAAAAATGTATGAAAGATTTACAAGTTTTACAAAAGAAATGAATTTTTAGTTAACATAAAAATATGTAGGCTGATTACAACCGTACTTCATCGTAAACGAACACCTTGCTTTATGAAAATCATTTTTTAATTCGTGATCATGACATTGTGTGTTAAACCCATGACAACGCTCTAAAGCTTCATCAATAACATCTAAAAACTTGTCACTTAAATATAAGAAGCTTATTATTTATGTAATATCTTATTATTTATTAATCTGGTCGTAATTTAATAGGTAAACGTCTTTGTAAAATAACATGAGCCTTAATCTTATCTAAATATTGTCTTATCTAAATAATCTTTGTCTATAGGCGATGGTTATCTCTTTCAGGCGAGCCACCTGCTATCTTATTGTATAAAAAAGTAAATCTATATTAATATATTAAATGTGAATGTTTGGATGGATGTATGGATTAATGCATGTATGGATGGATTGATGGATGTTTGTTACTCAATCACGCAAAACCTAGTGAACGGATTTGGATGAAATTTTAGTCCGGAAAAATTGGGTGATCCCGCGGGATTCACCAAAAACTATCATAATGCAACGGGCTGCACACTGCAGCTAGTCTTGTATAAAATTCGCATTAGGCAATGCCATTGTGTAAGTATTCTGTAAAAATATATTTTATAATTATTTATGTATTTCTTGTACTAGATTAATTTTATTATACATCTACAAGCCTAAGACAATAAATTATTAAATTATTATCTTCGACTTAAATATAATGAGAATTTACCGCGGTTAGTTCTTGAATAATTTTATCGATATTTCGGCACTCTTACTAGACACAATGATTACGGGAATTGATTCGTATAGCTCCATTATGTTGTTAATTATAAAGTTAAAAAAATATATAGGTAAAAGAAACATGTAGAAGTTTTTCAGTTTATACATCACTAAGAAATAGGTATTTATAACGTACATACATATATCTTATAGGAGTTAGCTAATAAAATACTGTTAATATAATGTCAATCCGTGACTTACTGAATTTATGTTTAGTTAATTTTTAATTTTTTAATAACTAAAACTGTCCACTCCCAGACTATTAATTCAAACAATGGTTTTGTTCAATGCAGTCAACGATGTATAAATTATCGTCGGTGACTATACTTCGGCGTCGTCCCGTCTGCCTTCGTGACAAACGCTCTGTTTATTAAAGTTAAAACATAATACGGCAGTAGCGTAAATCATGCGCCGCGGTATAGCCAGTGGGGGGTAGCGGGGGTAGAAACCCCTCACCCCCGGCCACTAATTTTCAGGAATGGCCACTGAAGTTCAGATAGGTTTTTTATTTTGAAATTAAGATCCGTATAATGTGACTTCATGATGCACATGCATACGCGAGTGGTTCCTGACATGTATTTTTTGGAAGGGGATCTAAATTTTCACTAGTCATGCACCCGACTTCTTCTACTATTAAATTTTCTTTTATTATCCGGTAACAAGACAAGAATGTGACTCTCCTGATGTAAGATGTTAAATTCTTGTGATAGGGATAAAACGTTAATAAACATTTTGTTTTTTTTTTTTATTATAAGATAGCAAACAAGCAGATGGGTCTCCTGATGGAAAGAGTCAACCATCGCCTATAGACACCAAAGATGTTAATGGAGCGTTGCTATCTTGTGGCGAGGTCTAACGCCACATGCATAAGTTTACCGGCTACCTTACCCTCCAAACCGGAACACGACAGCGACAAGCACTGACGCTATTGCGGCAGGAACAGGTAAGGCGGTGGTACCAGACCCGGGCGAGACAGTGCAGAACTCCACCACCTACTAGCCACGATGGTAGTGTCTCAATAGCCAATCGGTCGCCTTTTACGACCTACCTGGCAGAACGGGAGTTGGCTTATTCTTCAAAGGAGGCCGGGACCAACACGGCGAAAACGACTTACCGGTTTATCGGTTGGTAATATCTACCTACTATTGTTTTTCTTGACTTAAATAAACAAACAGCTTTTCTTGCTCATTCAAGGCAGGCGGTTATATAGTATTTTCAATTTAAAAAAAGTGAAAAATATTACTTTTAGATCGTGGTCCCAGGAACATACTTTTTTTATTAGTAACAAGCTGAATTTTTGTGAACAGCTTCGATTTGACGAGACGCAAATCTTTTCGGTGACTAATAATGTTAGGAGGCTTCGAGCATTTTAATTCGGTGAAGGAAAAATATTTTATTAATACCAATAATTATTTATTTGCTTTAATCGCTTGAATATTTTATGAGAAACACGAAAAAACTTTTTTCCTACAAAATACATGGTTTTACTGATGCCATGGTTTGATGATTCGGAATTATGAGATTTGTAAATTGATATTAATCAATTTACAAATTTTCTCATAACAGCTTGTTGATTATTATTATTATTATTCAAGGGTTACTTAGTCCTACACGTAAAATGGAAACTTTTCTTAGTCTGACCTCAGGTGCCATTTAAGCGTGTGCCCAATATGGAATACTTCGAAAAAAATTGTGTCTCGTTAAAATGAAGCTGTTTGCAAAAAATCATCGTTTTAAAAAAAAGTTTGTTCCTAAGACCAATATCTATATTGAAATGTCAAATTACTAAAACGTGGTTAACCAGAGGATCTTTTGACTTTCGCTTCAACCTGCCTGTCCTGCAAGGAACCTGTGTTTTGGTAGCTATATCTTTTAATTTTAAAAGGTTTTAAATCTGTATCTTTTAATTTTATTCGGACAGTGCAGGAGTGGACAAGACGATTTATTATTGCGCTGAATTAATGTTTATGTTGCGATAATGGCATTAAAAAACGAGTGTGGTAAAGACTCATTCCGGTTTCCTATAGTCAACGATACGCCATTCGTAACAGTAACCATTAGCAATCAATTTAATAATAATAAGGCGTACAATACTATTCCACACGTTATTTGGACCATTTAGTAAGACCTCCTAGACCTCGAAAGAACCTCGTAGAAAATATTACTACTCGGCACTAAAAAGAGTCATTTTTTTATATAGGAACCGGGAAATAGTGTTGATATTTTTAAAAGTGAATCGAATAAACTTTTAGCTGAAGATTCAATTGAAAACGAATCTAAACGGATCAAATTAAAAACATTACGCTGCCCTACAACGACTCATTAAAATTATTCAGAGATTTGCAACAGTGACTCGTCTGTTCAAAATTAAATTCTGCCAGGAGGGCCACAACAAATCATATTTATTTACACCTAAAAATACCTCGGGTGGCCATTACGCTCACAAAACGCGGACTGCGCGGACCGCTCAGGAGATTAAGCAAGGAGCGACGCGACATTAAAGTGAAATTATTTATTTAGGCCCGAGCAGCTAGATTACATTACTCCATACACATAAATAATGAAAACAATAAGAGCTATTCTAATAAATTATCTTTTTATTGCCGGATTGTGAAAATTTTAGACACTTATCCGGGGTGCGGGGTGGAATAGCGGGGAGGGTTTTTGTCCCAATTATTTATGGCGGTTGAGACGCAAGGGATTTTGAATTCGTCGGCGCGTCTGTCGCTCCTTTCTTGTGTTGAGTTCTTTTTAATTAAAACTTTCGTAGGTTAATTAATGGCCGCATAATGAATAGATATCTTTATTTCCTTGGATGGTATCTTGAAATGTCGTGACATGTCTGAGTAATTAATTGAGAATTATTTTAATACAAGACGTTTTCCCCACAGATCAGTCTGATGAACTAACAAGTTATAGAATTTTATCATACTTGAGTTTTATATTTTGAGTGGAAACTTCTACTTAACCACATATTTTATTTTTTGGTTCCGATATATTGGATAAATAGTATATCTCAGTGAAATAATTTTCAATGCCTGACGTTTTAGCCAGATAAAATTAAAAATCTTAATTAAAATATTACGAGACAAATTGATGAATACAATAAAATAATGTCGTTTCAAATAGCAAAACTGTATTTAAAAAATATTGTTGACCAATTTAGGAATTCCATTATGTACGAAAATTTAAATGATTGCATTGTAGATTAAAGTATGTCGTTTTCGATTAATTTACTATAACATCTATTAACTGTTTTAATACGCGAGTTAATAGTAATTATAAGATCTCAATAATAATTTAAAGATAATTTACAATATTTAATGCAATAAATTATAATTTACTTGATTTGAATTGTATTTTTCCCCGTGTTCTTCAGAGACTTCTTTTTTCTGTCCTCCTCTGTCTTTCTACTAGACAGTACGTATTCCTGTGATAAGCATCGGCGATTGTCACTTTCGCGTTCCAGTTTAAGAATTAAAGCAGTCGATAAACTAACTAATTCATATGACATTGCAACCCCACCACACGCACGTCAATGTATCATTGACAGCATTGAGTCCACAGGCAAATTAAATATTCTTTCCGTCAATAGAACCATCTACTTGTTTGATATTGATTCTATGAAATATTAATATTTTAAATAAATAATTTATTTAACCCCAATATAAATTACTTTTTCTGGATATATGTGTGTTAAGGTCAAAGATTCTAATGCGCATTAATATAACAAATATGCGCAATAATATAAAATACTTTTGCTGGAGATATAGTATAGGTGTTAAGGTCAACGATACTAATGCGCATTAATACTGTAACATGTGTAACAAACTTTCAGATCCATTAACGCAAACATAATAATATGTTTACTTTTTTACATATATTATTTAAGTCCGTTTTAATATGCCTTTGAGGAATTTTTCCTGCACTAATTTATTGAAAAATCTTTTATTCATTTATTTATTTATTTTAAATCAACATAAATCCACAGCTTATTTCACAAAAAATAACTCAAAGTAGTATATAAACTAAACATTAGCCAATTACGGATTTCACTTTGCTTTGCTTTGCTTAAATGGCAAAATATTTGTAAATTAAGTGTGCAGGATTGCTGCAAAAAAATTAAATAGCAGTAGTCTTATAAGTCGTAAATGGTACGTCATTTAAAAATAAATATTATGCAAACATTTTAAACGAAAGTTGAAATTTAATTATCTACAGTGAAGGTCCCTACCATTTTTGCCTCTAGTGCACGGTTACGGAGATACGAGTATAAGCCATAATTATTTTACGGGAAATAGCGACACTTTCGCACATTTTGTAGGTATTTTTTGCATTTACATTCAGTAGGTACCTCATTTTGGACCTATGAATGAAAAAATAAATCCTGCAATTTAGTGCATCACGGACAAGAGTAACGGGCTCCTTACTGCCTGTATTATTTATTTCTATTTGAGATGCATCCCTGACTTGTTTTATAAAAAGTTTCTTTTCTTGGTCCAGTGGTTCTCTGACAACGCAACCAATGGGGCTCGGGTTCGATTCCTAACAGTGTCGGGCATTTGTTTAAGGAGCATTGATGTTTGTGCTACTGGGTTTGGGTGTTTGTTAAATATATATTGCACTGTTTATACTTATATGTATATCTATTTGTTAATATCATTGGCTAGCATGTATGTTACTAGCAAATAATTTGTGGTAAGTGAGCACCACCGTCCATAAACAATTATGACATCTAAGTCTCAGCTTTGCGTTATTTTCTTTTATGCTATTACTGCAATATTTTAATATGACTTATTTTCCTTTGAGTGATTATACATGGACGTCTCTAATATTAATTAATTTTCAAACTTTAGAAACCCTTACACATTATTTTATACATCATCTTTAACCTGGCGTTGATACTAATGTGTTACATATTCCTGCCGTAAGAGTCGGTGTTTGTTCCGACTTCCGATTTGGAAATTAAGTAGCCTCTGAATTTATGCATGTGGAATTTGTCCCTGCTAAATGGAAAACAATGCACCATAACTTCTTTGATGTCTATATACAATGTTTATCTCTTTGTATCAGAAGAACTATCTTATAGGCTATTAAATGTTAAAAAAATAACTTCAATTACTGTCCTGGTCTATAGGTATGTCCCCTGCAAGGCTATCCTATCACCGATCATACTAATTAATTTCTACACAATTTGATAAATCTATACTAATATATTAATCCGCTGCGTTTCTCTATATGTCTGTATATCCCGCTATAGCTCAAGAACGGCTTAACTGATCTTGATGAAAATGGATGTAGGTACAGAAATATATTAGTGAGTCAAAAACCGAATAATTAATACAAAATTCGACAAACATTGAAAGAATAAATAAATAACAGTAATCTATATATATAAAAATCATTTGCTGTTCGTTAGTCTCGCTAAAACTCGAGAACGGGTAAACCGATTTGGCTAATTTTGGTTTTGAATTAATTTTTGAAGTCCAGGGAAGGTTTAAAAGGTGAGAAAATATAAAAAAAATAAGAGTGGTAAAAAAGGCAAAACAACGTTTGCCGGGTCAGCTAGTATCATATAATATTATATTTTTTATTATTTGTATACTTTCGCCATTCTACAAGTAGTAAGTATATTGATAAGTTTGCTGAAAAAATTTTAGAAGCGTGAATAATTAAAATCTTTGAAGGTGGTTTGGGCTGCCCCGAAGGTATTTTTCCTTTGCGAGAAGTTTTCTAAATACAAAAATATTGGTAATCTGACAAAGCAAGGTCTGGAGAGCAGGGCGAGGTTCGGACTCATTCCAATCACAGCTTTTGTATTTTAGCGAATATGAATTCGAGATTCGTCCCTTTCCATCAAGAGAGCCATCTGCTTGTTTGCTCTCTTATGATATAAAAAATACATAACCAAACGCCAGACAATTAAGATCAAAGAGGCGCGTGCGCCAAAACTTCAATTTCATATAAAAAGACCTAATATGGATGGTAATTTCCAAAATACTCCCACTCGAGGCTTGAAATTATCAAGATAAATATACTCCTTGACAATTATTAAACAATTATAAGTCAAGTGATTATTTAAATGTTATTATATAACATAAGCATTGAGGTTAGAAACAAGTACTTCATTAAATTAATTATATGCATTTTAAAGTTAAGGTAACTTTTATTAATTTTGTGTACATAATTTCATGGCTAAAACTTGCAAACAAAAATAAAGAAAAGAGAAGTGAATCAACTACATACTTTTAGACAATTAAACTGATTAGTTGAATCCATGCTTCCATACTAATATTATAAATGTGAAAGTAACTCTGTCTGTCTGTATCTTCTTTACGCCTAAACCACTGAAACGATTTCGATGAAATTTGATACAAAGATAGTTTGAAATCCGAGAAAGGATATAGAATAGTTTTTATCCCGGAAATCCTACGGCAACGGTAACCGTGCAGATAAATACCCCAGCACTTTTAATTTAGAAATTTTTCCATACAGACGAAGTCGCGGGCACAGATAGTATCCAATAAAACACACGCGGTGGCAATTTATAGACTAACTTTAAATTCGAGTTATAAAATACATGAAGGTAAGAATACACAATTTTAATTCAAACATTACTATGCAAATATCAGCATAGATGGTGCTCGTAAAAAAATGTTCGATATATTTTGATATTATTTCTGACACCTCCACTTATCAAAATAATATAAACATAAGTATTTTAGTAACGCTAAATAAAGAATCAGGTTAATGACATACAACCATCAGACAATATTTTGCATACCTAGGCTCTTTACGAAATAGCTATGTATAACTCTTTGGTCAATATGTCTGCGGGCATTTCAAACGTTGGCAGATAAACTAGATATTTTTATATGATTGCTAGCGACTATGTTTCCCTTACAAAATGATTACGCACATCAATATGCTTGTTGTCTTTGTTTTGTTGTTATCTTTTATGCAACAGAGGGTTCTTTGTTAACCTCTGATCACTTGATTGTCAAAATGATTACATAATTATCTATACATATATATCTATACATATACATAATAATGTATATTATAGAAATCTGCAATTTCAGACAATAGTTTTTTTAAATTTATAGCGTCTTTACAAGCTTCTGCTACATATATATATATATATATATATATATATATATATATATATATATATATATATATATATATATATATATATTCGGTTTCAGTGCTAGACGAAGCTACATTTAGCTGCTTCCGTTATTCATATGAGATAATGGTTCCTGGAAACGTGAAGAACACACTTGTATAAGATTTTTAAAGTATTTGAGGCCTGCAGCAATATATCCTTTAAAATTACAATTATATTTAGTAAACATTAGCCCATATGATTCCATTTTACATAAGTATCTTAGAATCCTTTTTGCATGCTTCCAATGGGTTAAGGAAGGAATAACAATTATTGAACTGGCTTAAATAACTCACGCTAAAGGAAATTTCTGGGCGACTTAAATACATCAAACTTCCTATCAATTGTTGATATGGGTATGAATTACAAACATCCGTATTTTTCTCTAATTTTAAATTGCTTTCTATTGGTGTATAAATAACATTACAATTTTATCATACCTCTCATTGTCTAAAGAAATACAGCTATTTTTATACATTTTAACTTAATGTATAAAAATAGCTGTATTAATGTCAAAATTAAAAATCCTTAATTTTTAATTTTGACATTAGCAATATTCTTAGCTCATTTAACATTTACATTATCACTGTTTAAAAAAACCAAAAAAATATTGACAGAAACTGCTATAAGAATCTACTCTGTCTTACATTTTTTTAACATACAGCATAGTTCTAATTTTGATTGTACAAAGTTGGCTTCTAGTAAACAATCATTCATTTTTACATTCCAAGCCCTAGCCGATTGTTTTAATCAATAGATTGCACGTTTCAATTTAAGGATATTATTATGTTTATCCCAGAAAAATTAGGTGTTCCCGCGGGATTCACCAAAAATGTTTATAATGCAGCAGCTGCACGGTGTAGTAGTAGTGTAGTAGTAGTAGTAGGTAGTACTAGTATTATAAATGCGAAAATTTCGATGTTTGGATTTTTTGTTACTCAATCACGCAAAATTGACTAAAGCGATTTGGATGAAAGTTAGCACACAGGTAGATAATGAACAGGAATAGTACATAGGATACTTTTTATCACGGAAAAGTAAGTTTTCTACAGAACACTTTATATTGCAAAGAACATTCTTGTTAAAAACCTTAAGTATGAAATATTGTTTAAATCTGTCAATTAGTTTAGGAAGACATATCTTACGAAAACACTCACATCAGAAATTTGTGTGTTAAGGTAATATTGGAACATAAAGTAAATTATATAATATTAATAATTTTAATGTTTCTGTATCTATATATATCTTCTATATATATAAAAATCAATTGCTGTTCGTTAGTCTCGCTAAAACTCGAGAACTGCTGAACCGATTTGGCTAATTTTGGTTTTGAATTAATTGTTGAAGTCCAGGGAAGGTTTAAAAGGTGAAAAAATATAGAAAAAAATAAAAGTAGATAGATAGTTAAAAAGGCAGAACAACGTTTGCCAGGACAGCTAGCTTAGTATAAAAAGCATTGTCCAATTTAAATAGGTAATCAACTAAACTTTATAACTTACAGTAGCATTTTTATTGGCGAATAAATAATGTGAGCAGCATTGAACAAATAGCAACAAGTGGCCGTAAAAGTTGCATGTAGTATGTTGATAAACACTATCGAGTTCCATAATGTTGCGCAAAAAGTTTCTTTCGTGTGTTTTCACATGCATACAAGTGCATTTTACGACATTCTTCTATAACATAGTTTAATCTCAATGATCTCGAGTGCCTTCGTATCGATTTCGCTTTCATTAATTATTATAAACTGTTTTTCTTATACGGTGGTTTTATTATTTTTTCGATGACTATTTTTAAAATATGTAAATTGTAAAGCAAAGAAAACTGCAAGCAAAAGGTAGTAAAATATATCTCACCTCAAATCCTTTCCACATTGAGAATCTTGCACTAATCTAGAAATTAGAAAACTCACATGTATCACCCTAGCAAAACTACAATTCAGTAATAGGAAATAGTAATTCCATAATTCTCTATCCCAATACGAAGTTTGTAAACAAGTCGTCATGAATCAAACACTGCAAAACCGATGCAATTCCTGTGTCGTCCCATTGTTCGATCGCGTCGCCACAAATCAATCAGAAAAAAATCCAAAAACCAAAACGAAGCTCTAAATGTCCTTCAAACCAATACGGCACAAGAATACCTCGCTATGAATAATCTAATAAATAATCTTTTGAAACATAATTTATTACGGCATTACCGGACGGAAGGCTTCTCAGAGAGGAATGAATGATCCTGTTTTCTAAAAGTGTAAGCGGGATAGAATTAATGTCGTCCGTCATAAATAACATCGGGCAAAAACAATGGACAATGGATTGTGGTGCCGAGATACGTCTTCTTTAGGGCTTCCCCCTTCGGGTGATGGGGTAGCATTCAAATGCGGATAGGACTGTCCTGACTGAACGCGTGCGCAACAGAGTGATGGAGATAAATTCCTTTGTTCTTTCTAATATTTATTTATGCCACAATATGCATTAATCTAAGTTTTACATGACGTTCATGGTCTTCATATCTTTTGTGTAATCTGATCTCAAGTTTATCCTTTTCTGGTTAGAGGACATTTAATTTTTTTCCTTTCAAATTTTTTTTTATATATTAATAGATAGCAAAGAAGCATATGGCTCTCCTGTTGGAAAGAAAAACCATCACCTATAGACACCAAAGATGTCTATATACGATCAGTGTGGCGGGATGGTAATGTCACATGCATAAGTCGGCACGTACCTTACCTTCCAAACCGTAATACGACAATGACAAGCATTGACGCTATTGCGTCAGGAATAGGTAAGACGGTGGTACCATATAGATATATGGGCGCGACGTCGCAGAACTCTGCTTAATAGTAGCCACAATAGTAGTGACATAGCAAATCGGTCGCCTCTTATGACCTACTTGGCAGGACGGCAGTTGATCTATTCTTCAAAGGGAACACGACCAACACAGGAGTTTTTACACTTTAAAAAAAGGAGGTTTAATAATGTATACAGAAAAAATTCGCATGTCACACATGAGAATTTAACAACAGTTTAGTAAGCCTTTGATGATTCAGCTGTATGCAATAGCATATCATGTAGTGCCACCTCTAGGTGGCGGTGAAATCTTACCTTTATGTAATCTTTTAATAAATGTGTGTTAAGATATTTAACAATATTTTGTCTCGGCTACGAAAATGGCAAAATTAATGATATGGTCTAGTGGCTCAGATCATGGAGTATTAAGTTTGATCCTCGGTTCGAGTAATCTCCAGTAAGTACGTAATCGAATCTCAGTATTCACAAGAAACAAGCGGATGCTCACATACATTCGATTCACCCTGCCTTGTATGATATCCATTCAGAAATAATTAAACATCTAACCGATTATAATTTATATGTACACGTAGTCTAAAGAACAGGAAAGACTTTAGGGTGCCTTTCGTCCAGAAAAGTAGTTTTCTCTTCAAATGGAAACATAACTTTTAACGCGAGGCTTACTGTCGGCAAAAATGCAAATACACCTGTAATATACAAGTTTGTGCCCACATTGTCTACCGCAAATCCACACATTGATTAATTTTACTCAGTCAACAAGCCATACGGAATCAGATAGCAATCAAGCAGATGACTGAGTAAAAATAAGTTTTGTGTTAGGGTACATTATTTAGTTTATTCAGTCAGCTAAAAAGTAATCTATGTAACTCAGTGGCGATTTTTCTTATTTCATAAGATAGCAAACAATATATAGCCATATATCGCGACATATCGAATACCGTTCAATTTCGCGGTCATCTGGAAGGCAAGGCGAAACTAGCCTCCAAAAAGCTCGGTGTGCTCAGCAGAGCGAGGCAGTATTTCTTGCCGGCCCATCGTCTCCAACTTTATAAGGCGCAAATTCGGCCTCACATGGAGTATTGCTCTCATCTCTGGGCCGGAGCTCCCCAGTACCAGCTTCTTCCACTTGACCGCATTCAACGTAGAGCAGTTCGAATCGTTGACGATTAGGCTATTACGAAACAGCTTGACTCTTTGGCATTACGCAGAGATGTAAGCTCACTCTGCGTCTTTTATCGTATCTATCATGGAGAGTGTTCCGACGAGTTGTTTGGATTAATTCCTGCTGCTAATTTCCACCATCGGACATCGCGTCAAAATTTGAAGTTCCACCCACATCATCTTGATGTCTGGAAATCCACAACCGTGCGGTTCTCCCGGCACTTTTTGCCTCGCACTACTCTTTTGTGGAATCAATTACCGGCGGGGGTTTTTCCGAACAAATACTGCATGGGGACCTTCAAGAAAAGAGCGTACTCATTTTTAAAAGGGCGGCAACGCAACTGCAAGGCCTCTGGTATTACGGATGTCCATGGGCGGCGGTGATCACTCAACATCAGGTGCACCTCCTGCTCGTTCGCCCCCTCTTCCATAAAAAAAAAAACAAGCAGATGGCTCTCTATAGAAAGAGAAACCGTTGCCTACAAACGTCAAAAAATAAATACAACGAAGATATTAATGGTACGTTGTCATCCTGTCAGGGTTTTGATGCCACATACCGGAGTTTATCATCAAACTGGAACACGATAATTACAATACGGACGCTATTGCAGCAGAAATAAAGCAGGTGATGGTGGAGCCGAGTAGATAATCCAGAACTCTACCTAGTCGCCATGACATTAGCGACTCGCTGGTTATAACTTATATTAGTAAAAGAATTTTCAAAATCAGTCCAGTAGTTTTAGGGTAAGCAAACAAACCTTCTCCATTTATAATGTATATCTATACTAGGATAGGTAGTGGAATATCCACGTTGTAATTGATTTAGTTCAATGGCATAAATCGAACCCCGTCCAGCAGTTTAGACACCCACGTATCTGCATGCGCCTGCGCAGCTGTCGCGCAATTAAATTCAGCCCCTGCTAATTGACTTTTCATGTAACACATATGAACTCGTGTGTGGCCCACACTTTGTTCATCCTTAATGATCTACTCCCTGCCTTTAGGTTGCAACTAATTGAATATTTAAATTCGTTTGTCGATAATTAGTGTTTTTGAAAACATAAACAATAAGTCTTAATGTACTTAGTGCTTTCATGCTTCGTGCCGTTTCCAATTAACTAGGAAATTTTTAAGGCAAATTAAGAAAACGGCCAAGTGCGAATAGGACTCGCGCGAGAAGGGATCGGTATCATTAACTATAAAAAACGACAAAAATTACGTTTGTTGCATGGGAGCCCCAGCCCCCTTAAATATTTATTTTATAATGCTTTTAGTACTTGTTGTTATACCGGCAATACAAATACATCAACTATGAAAATTTTAACTGTCTAACCATTACGGTTCATGAGATACAGCCTGGTGACAAAAAGACAGGACAGATGGAAGGATTGCGGAGTTTTAGTAATAGGGTTCCGATTTTATCCTTTGAGTACGGGACACCGTCCATCTTTACATACTTTTGCATTTACAATATTAGTAGGATAAGGATGTCTGAAATATATGGTTGTCTCTTTTTTTTATTGTCTTTGGAAGCGTTTGAGCACGATTTCACCTGATGGTAAGCTATGATGTGGCCTAGGATGGAACGCGTTTCCCTTGAACGTACCTGTTGATTCTTCTCTTGAAGATCCCAAGATTGTATTGGTCGGGTAACACAGATTCAGGAAGCATTTTCCAGTCCCTTGCGGTTCGAATAAAGAATGTCGAGTCGAACCGCTTTGTCCAGGTACATGGAACATCCACCATATGGCGATGCCTAGAATCTGTGCGATCTTTCCATCACGAGAATCTTCTTCTTGCTTGCTATCGTATATTATAAAAAAACCTGTGATTTACATCAGGAAACGCCTTGAATAACGAGTTTTACCGTCATCACTCAGTCTGTTGCAACTGCTCACGATACGTGGTTATTTAACTCTTATCTAAGTTGTTTTACGATCTATCGGAATCCTCTCAGAGACGGAATGTCGGGTGTGCCATTGATATTTTTATTAGAGTAACTGTCACATGTTTCTTGCATCGTAAAGTTTTGACTACGCCTACATCGTTGATAAAACCCTTTTATTTAAATTTATATACCTTTAACTTTTGTTTTATTGTTTGTTTCATTTTGTTACAGCCTTTTTATAGTTTATTGATACATATTTCGTGGGGCTTTTCAAAGATTGAATTAGTTGAGTAGTATACCTAAGTTTATGCCACTATTTGGCATAAATGGGCTTATTTAATTTTAAAGAAGTACTTATTTATCAAACCATACTAATTTTCTTTGAAGTATTATTTATTTCATCTACAAAATAGCAATTAACTTATTGCAGTATGAACAAAAAAAGCTTAAAGCAAGTCATGAACATGCATTTCTCGAGGCATTTTGAGCCATTCACTATATCTCCTAAAATTAAATAGGTTTAAAAAACACATTTATTTCTTATAAGTGAATGTACGTGAATCCGCTGGCGTAGCGACCTGTAATGGGTCTTGACCTCCGTAACAAGAGATAGCCAGCCGTCCCGGTCTTGTACCTCCTCCCGCCAGTTTGCAACCTGAAGTTCGTGTAGATTTGACACCACGACGTCCTTCCAGCGATACCTCGGCCGTTCGATGGATCGATGTCTACTCGGGACTCCAAGATAGGCTTTTCACACTACGATTGTCTCCCATTCTCTCCAGGTGGCCAAACCAGCAGAACATCAGAATCTTACGGATTACTTTTCTTTTTGACACTAGCAATTTCTCTTCCTATTTGAAGCTTAATGTCCAGGCCTCGCTGCCATACATCAAAATCGGTCTAATTATAGTCCTGTAGATCTTGATTTTCATCTTCCGGCTTAGATACTTATATTTGAAGCTTGCCGAGCCTTTAAACGAGGTTTCTCCTACACGAAGATCCGAGCACTGTTGTCTGCTGTCTCTGTAGCGTTTCATGTGGAGATACTTTGTTTTTTCATAGTTGTTTCTAAGTCCCACTCTAGCGGCTTCCAGAAATAGGGTTTGCACAGATCTTACCACATCATTTCCCATCTGTCCTATCAGGGCTAGATCATCCTCGAATCGCAGGATACGTAGATTTCTCATAAGTATTACGTGCATTTAGTTTGAGAAATTTTAACATTCCTTGGTAAAAATACATTTCACTTAACATAAAAAATTAACATTTTATAAAGCTTTAGTTCATAGTGGTAAGTCTTAAATTGTACTGTTTGTTAGTATGATAGTAACAAAACTAACCTCTGAAATATTTCCAAAAAAGTGCGATTACAAAGAGCTTATTCAATGTTTGTTTCGTACATAAGACACCGACATCGCGACTGCAAGACCTCCAGTACCGCAGCTGTACATACATAAGCTTATTTACCACTACTACTTTTATATATAACCAAAGACAATAAATAGTACAAAAAATATATATGTGATTAATATTTGGAACAATTTAAAAACGATTTTAATAACCACTTTCCATTTTGCAATCCAACTGAAAGCCGGAAACTACTTAAACATAAAATTGACAAAAATATCTTTAGCTACACATCTTGTTAATAGCTGTTTCCATCAACTCCGGCGCAACCATTTTATTAGTCACTTTATTTAGGTGAAGATTATTTTTGATGTTTTATATTCCGTCGATTTATTTTGCTTTATTCTCTGCTTCGAACGTGGGCTGTTTATTTGATTCCGTGTTCTCACCGTTTACGCAATGGTCGTTAATCTCATGAGGTAAGTTATTTTGACGGACGTATATTTTCATCTTTTTATCAATCAATGTCTTGAGATGACTTAGTGTGCCCATTAAATTGAATATTTTTGGAATCTTGATGATAGTTGTAATATATATGTTAAAAATTTAAAATTTTGTCAAAAAATTTCTAAATGTAAGTATGTTTAAGATTTATAGCCGTTTTTATTACTGAGCTTTTACGATCTCAATTGTGCTGTAACTTTAAAACGTGAGTTCATTGATAAAAATATTTTTCACAAGAAAAACGAAGTTGACTATAGGCGTTAACTGGCTCTTTCCATCAGGAAAGCTATCTGCTTGTTTTATTCTATAATTACAAAAAAAGAAAATCATTCATTTGTTTCATTCGAAATGTTATTTGGTAAAAGTTAGTCTGAATAAGTAATATGACGTTACATATAATGAATAAAGACAGATATCAAATATTTCAGAGTAAATATGTCGTCGGTGCAATACAAACCGGTATTTGTTATAGGAATTGCGTGTCAGTTTGTTGCAATGTTTATTTCTGCTTCTTGTCTAACACGCAGTTCCTTTGATATTTTACTGAGTTAAGCGGGACAGACAGTTTGGACGTGGATATAATTGGGATATTTTATGCTTAACATTTATAATACACTGTTGTAATATAATTGGCACTGTTTGTTAGTACATATACTGTAATTTAAACTAGCGAAAAGAATGTCCTTGCAAAGATTCTCAAGTGTTAATCCAGCGTGGAAGTTAACACATACAATCCAAGTCTTTTGGAATAATCCGACATTTTTATTTATTTAAAATTTACGCACAAACATGTACAGAGGTGGATTTAATGCTACATGACATTCTCTACCAGTCAACCTTAAGCAAATATAAACAGTGTTTACGATGGGGTGCACAGAGAAACTTATTACAATCGTTTACTACTGACATACCTTCTTGATTATTATTAAAATAAATTAAAATTAAGGAAAACAATAAGATAATACGATATTACAATATACTTAGATACAAGTAGTATATTACATATGTAATACATTATACATATACCTACATAAATACCTATATATATACAAGTACATATTTATATATAGTTTGATAAATACGTATATACATACATATTATACTGTCATAGCGCGTTACACCATTACTCTGTCAAATGCTTACAGAGAGAACGTTTAAAAGACAATTTTATGTATGTATGTATCTATGTATAAATGTTTTCCGAGTATAACTCGTAAGTTGATTGTAAAGTTATGAAATTTGGTAAGTGAATTATTGACACGCAAAGAATTTTTAAAGATTTAAAACGGGTCGAATCGACTGAAGGGTTGCCAAGATATAGGGGCTGTAATAGGGGTTTCAAAAATCTAATGTTAACATCTCTAGTTATGTGGAATAAGAAACATCTACATATATTCCTTATTAATATCCAACACATGGTGTTGAGTACTAGTTGTAGCATCTCTACATTATATACCATTTATCCTTCGATAGCTTAGATTTAGAATTGGATGCTTCCGATTCTGAGCGACTATAAATTCTAATCGCCCAAGGCGAATTTTTGTCGCGCACCCGCATCTATACATACAGTCGCGAAGCGTTCGCTAGCTGTGTGCTCTCGCCCACGGGCCCAGATTCAGTCGCGATGCAAATGCGATACTGTCGCACTTATGTCGCGACGCAAACGCGATTCAGTAACAGTTTTGCACTCACACGTCACCCTCCCTCAGTTCTCTCCCCGATGTCTTCCGACATGGTTGCGTGTTTTTCATCGATATAGTCGCGATGCAGTAGCGCGTTGCAAATGCGACGAACACGCGTTAGAAAGAAAGAAAGAAAATATTTATTTGCAAGAATATGGGTGTTACAAGTTGTTAAAAATAAATTAAGTTACCTACATATTCTACCAATATGTGGTGTGCAAATATTTAAAAAATATAACTATATAAAATTACATTTAAAACTATAAATTGTATCGATTTTTCAGAATTACTACCGGATCGGAACGCGGCCACACACTGAGAAGATCCGAGATTTTAATAAAAGAAAGATTTTAATAAAAGAAGATTTTAATAAAAGAAGCGATGCTGTCGCGCGTTTAGTAAACGCGCGACGACATCGCTATAAAAAGTCGCCGTGGGCGAAGAGTCTTAATTTCAGATATCTCGATTCTAGGTACTTAAACACCCTGTCCAAAACAGAATTAGATTTACAAGCATTTTGGTAATATACCACACGCGCGGAGAAATAGACTTGTGTCCACTAAGAGTGAATCGGATATATTAAATTACTAATAACTGGCTGTTTCCCACGACTTCGTTCGCGTGACCCAAAATTACGACTTACTTTTGCTCAATCGAGTAAAAAGCTAGCCTATATCCTCCCTCGTGAATGTAGCTATCATACGCAAAAATATTTTTTCAAATCCGACTGGTACATCCAGAGATTAGCGCGTTCAACCATACAAACAAACGAACTATTCAGCTTTATAATATTAGTATAGATTAATGGGATTTCACCGCGATTATTTGATGGATTATTTTTCCGATATTCATCAAACTATCGCGGTAAGATCCTGTTAATTATTAATAATTTAGTTGAAAAACGCCGCGAAAGCTTCAACGGATATATTATAGTTTTTATTGATTAAGTAATAAAGATATGGAGAAAGATAAAGATTATTGTGAAACAGTACAAGCGTAGGTATAAGTGATAAAATATTGTATAACAAAAAAAATTAAATATTTTAATAAAAGGATTAATAATCATTTTAAAATATACATTCGGCTAAAATAGACATTAAGTCACCTGACAGTAAACGCAAATCTGGTAGCGTTACGTCACACCGTGGTAAAATGTCATCTTGATGTCGTTTTCATAGAAACCACAAAATAGGTATGTGATGTAGATATTAAGGCGTAATGTCGTCGGAGAGTATTTCGCAGTTATCTGAGTTTTAAAACGCGAAAATTTTATTATAAATGTACGTTTTTAAACAAAAATAAATAAGTTTTGGTTAATATAATTAAGGAGGTAAATTATTAAACAGTTTTTTAAATTTAGTCAACTAGCTTATCTATACATATAATAAAATCGTAGGAAAGTCAAAACTGTACATTGAATATTTCGTTTAAAAGAATACTTAGGACGTTATCTACGATCGATATCGAACCCAAAAATATAGTTTTTAGAATTTTTGTCTGTTTGTCTGTTTGTCTATTTATTTGTTTGTCTGTATGTATGTCCGGCGTAAACTCAAAAAGTGCTGCATGAATTTACTTCAATTTTTGCATGAATATTACTAACAGGTCGGGTCAACATATAGGCTACATATTATCACGCTATCACCTACGGGGGAAGAGCAGTGCGGAATAAACGAAGTCCGCGCAGACGAAGTCCCTGGCAACAGCTAGTTATTTATATAAATGCAATTTAGGTACCGTAAAACTAGAAGATACGACATACGCAACGTTAAAAAACTATATCCAGAAAAATTTGAAAACTAATTTAGGATACATACATAGAAAGTATGCTTGTCTAACTGCCTATTTGTATGTATTTCTGTTACGCATTTACATCTGAGCCGCTAAACCAATTTTGATTAACTTTAACATGGAGATAGTTAAAAAACCGGGGTCAAACATAGACTAACTTTTTTGAAAAACCAGGAGGAGATGAAAGTTAGTACGGAAAATTATATCGATGACGTGTTAAACTAGTCGCGGGTGAAACTGCGCGGATCAGCTAGTTAAAAATAATTTTACTATTGAGTAGCTTTGATTGATGGCCAATAACTGATTTCCTGGATTCATTATGACGTTTTTATAGCTAACTTAGGTACTCTTGGCGTTCATGTGTAAATAAATTAAAAATAATAAAAGATTGCAACAAACTTTGCAGCACTAATCACCTTTATATTAAAAAAAACTTTAAAAACTTAACAATGACAAATTTCAAAGCAAGAGGATTTGAATTTGCGGTCTTGCCTCTGGCCGGCAAGTTCTACCAAACCGAGCTACTGACAACTGGTTCGACGAAAACACGAAAGTATTGATCAATATTTTATATGTGAATTTCATTGTAACAAACGACCTCACTAAACTAGTATATACGTATGTATATCTACCGATCAGTACACTTGTCGGTATTGATCACAAAGAGAAGACGAAATTTACCACGTTGAACCAGTCGACTGTAGATCAGTTGGTTAGAGCATGCCAGGCAGGGATAGGTCGCAGGTTCAAATCCTGTCTGTCAAAATTTTTCTCTGTTAAATTTTTAAGGTTTTCCTAAGGGTTAAGAGTTAATACGGATATATAGTTTTTATTTAGTGTTACATTTATTTAGTCGATTTGTAAATATTATCGCTTACACGAAATATTTTAAGCGATAATTAATTCAAACTAAAAAAAATATATTTGATCTAAAATAAGTTCCGTTCCATCAGCGCTGGAAGCATAAACGCTGATGAAACTCATTTTTGGTCCAATATTTTGGTGTTTCATTTGTTAAAGTATGTCGATCTTGAGATCTCTTAAAGCTGTCATTTTAACAGCTGGTAATGTCGGAGGTGATTGGCCCAGCGCCAATTCTTGCACAAGAGAAGTCAATTCTTAATTTACTGAAGTACTTATACAAATGCTACCAGGTTACGTGACATTTATCGTGATAAGAAAAGTTTTAAGCATCTTGAATGTGTATAAATATTATAATATGATTAAATTATGGAATATTTACTAAATTTTCTGATAAAATTTATGTAAAATAGTGAGCTAGTGTAATATGATTCACTTGTAGTAGGGGAGGCCAAGATGCTAAAAGGGTTTCATTTCAATGGCGAGGAAAAAACTACAGATAAAAAAATTTGAAAAAACACAGACATGGAAACACTGAAGCGCATCTGATTCACGTATGGTGGGCTAATTGCAAGGTAAAATTTAGAAAATCTGACGATTCGAGTATATCGTAAAGAAGTGGGAGGACCGCAAAGTTGCACAGAGAACGTTGTCATGGGGTTCTCGAGTGCGTAATTTTCCTTTATTTAAGAGGAAATATAAAAAAATAATCTGTCAATTTCCGCAAGCCGAAATTTTAAGAATTTTTTTTCTGCCCTAGAAGCCCAGCTCTATATAGGTATAGGGCTTATATTTGGGTGAAAGAGATCTAACGCGCTCGTGTTAATCCCAAAATTCCCTCTAGGGCTATTTTTATATAACATGCAGCAATCAAGCCAACAGTTCTCCTGAAGAAAACAAGCTTTGCTTATATACACCATTATTATGTGTATGACATGACATCCCTGCTGCACGGATAGTAACTCACCATCAACATCTTTAATGTATATGGGTGATAGTTGTTTCATTGTATCAAACAGTATCTGCTTCTTAGCTATCCTATCCTAAGAAATAAATATATGAAGAAAACCATATATATTTTTTTATTAATAACACTTGATATTTGTTAATTATTACAAAAACTGACGCATCTTATAAAATTAATTATGGTCGACTTAATTTAGAAGCACAAAAAATTTCGCATTATTTTCTCATTCAAACTATTTAACCGACCAGCTTGTTGGCTTATCACGTTAACGTAATTAGTTTCTGACTTTACTTATGTTGTTTATATTTATAATGCGTTTTTCTACTTAATATCCCCACACCTTGTTACTTTAAGGCTGATAAGAATAAGTTAATACGAACACTAAATTAGTAATGTTAAAACACCTGAACATAATTGATTACGGTTCGTGTAATTAATTATTAAGGGTGTAATGAGTGATTAAATGCGTATAAGGCCAATAACAAACGGTCGTTCAAAGTCGAATAATTAAATATGTTTGTAATTGGTTTCCCTGAAACGGCTCTAATGATTTTGACAAAATTTTGTATTTAGATGATCTTTTTGTATTAAAAATTGATTTATGTAAGCGTCATCTCCGTGATAGACCATTTTACATGAAAAAATATCATCTAAGCGAAGCTCAGTCGCCCAGCTGGTATTCTTTTATAACATAAATCAAATTAACTATGTCTTTGGCCATCTTCATATTCCGGTAAGTTATGATTTTAGAATTTTCGGACACTTATTACTCATTAGTTCTTTTGAGTCGGTAATGTTGACCGAGTTTTTTAAGCAATAACAATAAATAATGAACATAAATTTGGGTTCTGACAAAAGTAACTAAACACTAATTCAGACAATTAATTGCATTGGATTTTTACGAAAATTATTGACAAAAATATTTGTTATTTGCTTGCCGTCTAACAATAATGCATTGTGAGACGGAAAGCACGTAACAGTGTTTTTTGTTTTCCAGGAAAACTTAAAAAAAACTCGCTGTTCTCCTTTACGATAAAACAAAATAAATATAACTCAATTTTCGTAAAAATCCAATGCAATTAATTATCTGAATTAGTGTTTAGTTACTTTTGTCAGAACCCAAATTTATGTTCATTATTTATTGTTATTGCATAAAAAAACTCGGTCAACATTCAACATCTTCATGTAAAGTGGGGGTGTTAATTTTTTCTCGCGTACCCAATTGTATGGGGTATCGTTGGAAAGGTTTTATAAAAAAAAACCGATTAAGGGATTTGATTATGAAATATTAAACTTTACCAGGTCAAAGCTTTGCTGCATTGAGCCTTAACTGTTGAAGCGAGCAAATGTATTCACGTTGTATCTTGCAGAATGCACTTTGTGGATGAATGAAACAAAGCAGATGTTTCGATTTATCTCCTGTTGATGTATGTTTGAGAATGTGCAGGGTCCTCATGTAAATACGCAAATTGGTAGTCAATCAATCGATGCAATGAAGGAAATTTAACAGGTGGATGATTGGAATAAACAGTTCCTAATAAACTTACATATTTTGAAGCCAAGTCCCTTGCGGTTTAGATACATATTTCCAATCACTGAATAAATCAAATCAAATAAAAGTTGCATTTCTCCCCCGTGTTGGTCCTGGGCTCCTTTAAAGAATAGGCCAACTGCTGTTCTGCCAGGCAGATCGTACAAGGCGACTGATTGGCTAAGCGAGTCACTACTATCGTGGCTACTAGGTGGTAGAGTTCTGCATTGTCTCGCCCGGGTCTGGTACCACCGCCTTACCTATTACTGCCGCAATAGCGTTAGTGCTTGTCACTGTCGTGTTCCGGTTTGAAGGGTAAGGTAGCCGGTAAACTTATGCATGTGGCATTAGACCTCGTCACGAGATAGCAACGCACCATTAACATCTCTGGTGTCTATAGGCGATGATTGACTCTTTCCATCGGGAGACCCATCTGCTTGTTTGCTATCTTAGGATATAAAAAAAACATAGAGCCGGGTATCTAGGGCAGTAAAAAAACAAAATTCTAATTACTTCGACTTGTTTAAACTGACAGATTGTATTTTTTTGTTATTCTTATATCATTTCCTTCAAATTAAAATAAAATCAGACGTCCTCGAAAATATCAAGGCAACGAATTCTTTGCAACTTTGTGACCCTTCAACTTTACGCTAAACTTGAATCGTCAGATTTTTCTAAATATTAGTTCGCAATTAACCCACCATACATTAATCTGACGCGTTTCAGTGTTTCGATGTCATTCAAATCCCCCTCGTTCAAATGAAAAACATTATTATTTAACCTTTTACTTTTCCTATAATTTAATCTACAAAATCCAATAGGTCTCCACGACGCTCGAGCAGATCCCCATTTCGCATCTTGCCCTACCACATATTACAGCAACAGACACAAAATAAGCACTCACTATATGACATACAAAAATCTTCTACATTAGTATCTGTAAATAATTGTCTATTTAACTTTCACTAATACATCTGAAGCTTTATTAAAGGGCAAGAGAATAGTGGTTGAGTTGAAAAAATATTGTTGACTTCTTTGAAATCTAATGACACCCATTGCAATGAATTCAAAACAGTAAACAAGACATTTCGACAAATTATGTATAAGTTTTTATTAATAGAACTGTGATGTATTTTCTGGATCCTACCTAAAAATTTAGAAAATGTAATAGAAATATATGAAATACTATAACGTAAATTTTACTATACCATAATAAATTAAAAGATCGTAATATTTTATGATGATTTGTGTTTCGTTTGAAATTACAATATTAACCTTGAAGCATTTTGAAATAATACAAAATATGACATTGGCACAATTGAAATATAAATAATGAGTCATTTTGAGTGATTTCGTTTCTTACGGTACCTGATCGAAATTTCGTGGGCGTCGAACGACCAATAAATATGCACTCAGCCGACAGGTCTCTCAGAATTTCGGATATTTTTACGTCCCGACGATTTATTGGATAATTCTAATCACATAAAATAGGTGATAAAATGTTTTGTAACACATGATCACCGAGTTTGAGCTGTTAACATGCGTTTTTTGGGAATTTATTGGGTGATATATATACTAATTATATAGAGTGTTTAAAATAAAGTACTAGCTATAGCTAGTAATTTATCGATAGGAGTGCGAAGTTATATTAAGCCTTGCTAAATATTGCTGTGCAAATTAGCTAGACGCAGACTTTTCTTCTGATGTAACAGATTTTATATCTTACCTTTATAAGGTACCTTAGGCCGTGTACCTTTCTGCTAGGTATTCCGTAAAAAGCGAGCGATTGCTGCCATAATATATGCTTGTACCACTATTGTGATCCGTAGGTGTATCATCTAACGTTTGCAATTCGCCAGCGATCAGCGATGACTCTTAAACGTAATGAAAAAAATCATCAAAAACGTCACCAATTGCTTGCTGGTCACTAGATGCACTTTTTGCAATGTCTAAGCATTAAAACTAATCAAGCGGCAACGACTACCACTAATGTACAAGGCTATTATGTGTCTTGCAATAACTAAACAATCACGATAATTTCGCATTGCGAGTTACGTGATTACCCCGCCGGTCTGAGGGTAAATAAGTCGGTAAACTCATGCATGTGGCGTTAACATCCTGGTACATGGATTTCTTAACATCTTTGGGGTCTATAAGCAATGTTAGTCAATGTCAAACCGATATGTCACGATCCTTGCAGTCTTGTCTCGATTCCTCCATATTAATTACCCTTTTCATACAAATAATTTCCCCCGTATTAGTCCCGGGCTCCTTTGAAGAATAGGCCAACTGCCGTTCTGCCAGGCAGGTCGTAAAATGATACCGATCGGCTATGCGAGTCACTAACATCTCGGCAGTCTCTTCCGGGTCTGGTACCACCGCTTTGCTTATTCCTGCCGTAATAGCGTCAGTGCTACACTACACTACACTGTCGTGTTCCAGTTTGGAAGGTAAGGTAGCCGGCATTAGGCCTCGCCACAAGATTGGACTTAAGAGATGGTTCACTTCTTCCATCAGGAGACCCATCTGCTTGTTTGTTATCTTCACTACATCGTATAAAACAAAGACGCTTTCTCTGTCTGTCCCTGTGTCCATATGTCCCTAAGTATGCTTAAATTTTTAAAACTACGCAACGGATTTTGATGCAGTTTCTTTTACTAGATAGTAGATAAACCTTTCCGATATTCCCAAGGGAACAAAACCTACGCGGGTGAAACCGTGGGCAGGTCGCTAGTATGAAATCTATACATATAATAAAATCGTAGGAAAGTCAAAACTGTACTGTGTGTATTTTTTAAAAGAATACTTGGGGCGTGATCTACAATCGGTATCGAAGCCAAAAATATAGTTTTTAGAATTTTTGTCTGTTTGTCTGTTTAACTGTTTGTCTGTTTGTCTGTATGTATGTCCGGGGTAAACTCAAAAAGTACTGCATGGATTTACTTCAAATTTTGCATGAATATATATAACAGGTCGGGTCAACATATAGGCTACATATTATCACGCTATCACCTACGGGGGAGGAGCTGTGCGAAGTAAACGATCTCCGCGCGGACGAAGTTGCGGGCAGCAGCTAGTAAAAAATAAATACACGTCGGTTGCGAAAACTATTGACACCACCTTTGGACAGCATCCGTTCAAATTTATTTGATCATGATAAAGGGTCTTCCAATAAGGACTTCTGAACTTTGATAGTCGGTAGCGGCCATCATGTTGAAGATACATCTGTCAAATTGGCTGTCATTTATTCAGTATGTTTTGCCAAAAAACAGACTTTTTTAGATTAGATTAGACTGTCTTACTGATTTTTTACAATATTAACAGAAAGTGCTTTAAAGCTATGATCTTAAGAAGGATATTATGTAAAAAAGGACCTTACGCTATGAATAACAATGTCTCGTCTCTTGACGCAGTTTGCGTCGTTTCTTTTAACCAAGCTTCGAACGGTAACCGTATCATGCACCTACAGGTGGCTATAAACTTCAAGCGAAGTATCGTAACCTTGGTGTTTTGTATTTTGGGACGTAGGTATAACGTGTCAAAGATTTCCCATTGTTATCATTTAATTATGGATTTTTTTATATCGTAAGATGACAAACAAGTAGATGACTTTGGAAAAAAACAGCCACTGCCTATAGACAATAAATATATTAACGGTGCGTTAGTATCAGTGTGGCGGATTGTTAATGCCACATGCATATGTTTACCGGCTACTTTGCCCTGCAAACCGAAACTGTGTCAATGTCGACAAGCAATGACACTATTGCGGCAGGATCAATCACAGTGAGTGAATTGTCAATCTCCCCAATTTCGTCACTGTAACTACTAACGAGACCTTTAGCAATATCATATTTTGTTTGATGTAGTTACTAATCTTTAACTAAATTCCGCCAAGGAAAGAGGATTTTAATTCGTTTGTATTTTTATGCTTGTTACCTTAGAAATACGAAATATATTGAGTGATTTCAGTTTATGTTTCATAGCATATACTTCTTATTTAGTTTTTATTAAAAACATAGATATCTTTCCCGAGATTCCTCATAAGTTCGATAGAGAGAACCGATATGTCACGATCCTTGTACATTTGTTTTGCTTCCACAACATTCATTACTCTCTTCATACAAACACGCTGATTGCGAAGACTCTTGACACCACCTCCGAACAGTACCCGATCATGGTCTATCAGTTTTGTTCTTTCCCAGTATTTACATCTTTCCACACTCGTATAGTGTATCAGTTTTGTTAACCTTTCATCTTCCATTCTTTCTACATTTCCGAACTATCGGAGCATTCATTTCTTAATTTTACACCTACATTTTCTTACAGGTCTAACTTCCTCCTAACTTCAGTTTAAAAAACCTAGTTCCCAAGTGTTTCGCCACATATTTTTCGTAGTGATTTTATCTCAACTACATTGACACAACTTTCATGCCCTTTCTGTCATACCTAACTCTCACTTCTATTCAATTAGGTTAAGCACGCGTTAGGATACGCACATAATTATGCACAGCAAGACGGACGCCCTGGTCTAAAACTCTGCTTTTAAACAAATTCCCTGACGCTTTTTTCGACATTTTTTAAAAAAATGTGATTAAAAATCAGGAATTTTCAAATGTACAGGATGTTAATAGTGAGTAATTGAAGTTTTTACTGGGTTAAATATTGCAACTCTGGCTTAATGTATGGCATGGCATGGCATGGAAATGTTATGTACCAAGTATATATATATATATATATATATATATATATATATATATATATATATATATATATATATTAACACACGAAGGAAACATTTGTACCCCTTTTTAAGATATTTGCGCGTACGGTTGAGAATGACATTTCGTCCAGTTAAAGTCTACATAGGGGAAACCTGATATCTTTATATTATATTATACATATTATAAAATCGTAGGAAAGTCAATGTATGTCCGGGGTAAACTCAAAAAGTACTGCATGGATTTACTTCAAATTTTGCATAAGTATTACTAACAGGTCGGGTCAACATATAGGCTACATATTATCACGCTATCACCTACGGGGGAGGAGCTGTACGGAGTAAACGAAGTCCGCACGAACGAAGTCGCGGGTAACAGCTAGTTTTTAAATAAAATGGATTAAAATATATTACATTGATAAAAATAAACATTACATACATTATATTCGTGTAAAGTAATATATGATAATATACACATATATCATATTATGTGTCATTGAAATTATTACATTTCATCCAAGTATCTATAATAATTTTCTTTACAGTTAAATTTGGTTGTCAAACTTAAAAGTGATAAATGAGATAAAACTATCTATGTGTTAAGTTGGACATAATAGTAAATATCTGCAAAATATCAATAAAATCGCCTCTGTGGTGTAGTGGTCCGGTGTCGGAGTTGACCACATGAGGTCCCGGGTTCGATTCCTCGGTCGGGAAATTAAAAAAAGGTGTTTTTTCAGTTTTCTGACAAAAACAACATTGCCCGGTTTTGGGCTTTATTTTATTAATTGAAATCGGTTCAGTAATCAGAAATCAGAAATCAGTTATACTTTATTCAATAAAACTTTTTACGAGTTATTTTGACACGTCAACATATTTTTTAAAAACTACTACCGGATCGGAAACGCGCCCACACACTGAGAAGATCCGACGGCAGTACTTTTGGAATCCATAGTGGACAAACAATGTGACACGTAATTTATATATATATATATATATATATATATATATATATATATATATATATATATATATATATATATATATATATATATATATATATATTAAAATAAATCAGACTTATAGCTCCAATCCTGCTATATAAAAAAATAAAGTATATTCTACCCTATCAGGTTCCCTATGTCAAAGCTCTTAATGTTTTAACTTTATAACTTAGAAATCATAGGAATACACGATGCTCTTAAGTTCGTAGACTCTCCACTCAAATGGTAACTTTTCAAGATTACTGAAGTGCATACAAAGTTACTAACTTTTTGTTAGCTAACTGTAATAAACTCGGCTGAATACGACTCGGCGGACTACTTATGTCGCGACCACGTTGGTCCTAAGGGATACTTAGGAATTCCCTATAATATTTCTTTCAGAATTTCTTATTTTAGTTCCGTAGAATCGATATTATCACACTTTTAACCTAATATTTACCACTATATTTTTGTTTGTCAATCGCCTCTGTGGTTTAGTGGTCCGATGTAGGTGCTGACCACATGAGATTTCGGGTTCGTTTCGATTTCGGGCAATTCAAAATGTGTTTTTTTTTAGTTTTCTAATAAAAAAAACTTGCTGGCGATTAGATAAGTGCCCTGTTGGCAATAGGCTTGCCGCCTATGACGTCGTGGGACTTAGTATCTTCGGCCAATCGTGGGTGCGTTGTATTACTGCCTACCCCTTCGGGGATACGAGCATGATGATTTTTTATATCACAAGATCGCAAACAAGCAAATGCCTTTGCTGATGGACAGAGAAACCATCGCCTATAGACACCAAAGATATATATGGTGCGTTATTATCCGTATATCGAGATGATAATGCCAGATGCATAAGTTTACTGGCTACCATAACCTCTAAACAGAAACACGAAAATGACAAGCAATGATGCTGTTGCGGCAGGAATAGATAAGGCGGTGGTACCAAATACCCGGGCGAGATGTTATGGAACTTTACTACCTGGTAGTCACGGTAGTAGGGAAACGTATAAATATAATCGGTCGCCTCTTACGACCTGCCTGGCAGATAGGCAGTTGGTCTTTTCTTCTGAGGAGCCCTTATCAGCAGGGGGGAAAACATGGAATGGAGGGATATTCATTTTTCCTCCGAGTTGATCGGGCGTCTGTTAGGGGGATAGATCAACTGCCTTCTAAGCATCTCGTTAATGGGAAAAGAAGTTAACACTTGTTACTGATATTGTGACCATTACGTTGTGGTAGTTTTATGAGATGGTAGAGTTTTACATTATATCGCCCGGGTCTGGTACCACCGGCTTTCTATTCCCGCCGTAATAGCATCAGTACTTGTCACTGTCGCATTTTGATTTGGAGGGTACGGTAGCCGGCCTTGCATGTTGCATTTCAACTCCTCCAAACGCACAATAACGCACAATTAACATCTTTGCTGTCTATAGGTGATAGTTCTCTCTTACCATCAATTGAACCATCTCCTTGTTTGCTATCCCATTATTTTTTTATAACTTACGATTTTTTCTTTACATTTATATAATTTGATTTATTGTAATAATCTACAGTGATTTTTGTAAAAAAATAGAAAAAAATTAAGGAAATGCACAAAGTAAGAAATTTATGCGCTACTAAATCGCGAAATAAACGGCTGGTTCGATAGTTCCGCGGGCACAGCGAGTCAGCGCAATTTACGCTTTACATTGCGTGGCGTGAAAAATAAGAAAACGTCATGAAATGCAATTCTTGCGTTTCCCAAAAAAGGGGTTGCCATCATGACAAAAACGTAAAAGATGGTATGTTTTTTTGATTTTTCGGAAGACCGCTCTGTCACGCTATCTTTTGCTTTTATTGGCGCTAACAGAATAAAAGGATCTTATTAGGAAAATTAACTTGTTTGCTGCAATTCTAAAAATAAATTATTTCTAAAATTTTAAATAATCTGAATTATCAGTTCTTTTGAAATGTGATATTTTTCTTAAATGCAATGAAATAAAAATGTAAAATATGTATGTCACAAGAAGTCACTAACATCTTGGCTACTAGGTGGTAGAGTTCTGCATTGCCTCGTCCGGGTCTGGTACCACTGCCTTTCCTTTTTCTGACGCAATAGCGTCAGTACTAGTCACTGTCGTGTTCCGGTTTGTAGGGTAAGGTAGCCGGCAAACTTATGCATGTGGCATTAGACCTCGCCACAAGATAGCAACGCAACATTAACATCTTTGGTGTCTTTAGGCGATGGTTGACTCTTTCCATCAGGAGACCCATCTGCTTGTTTGTTATCTTATGATATAAAAAAAAGTCATATCTTTTGATCGCGTTAACTTACAAGCTCCATTTTTTACAACTGAGAGGGACCATAGACACGAGTATTTGATATAAGTTTCAATTTGATGCCTGGACGCGTTCTTGAGAGAAATAGTTTTAACAGACAGACAGACGAACAATGAAGTAATCTATAAGGGTTCTGTTTTTTTTTCCTTATGAATTACTTTAGGAAACAAATTTGAAAATTTCCTACAATTTACTTTAATTTTTAGAAACTATAAAAACAAAAAAAAAAAACAAAAAAAATGGGGGGGTACCCATTCAAGTATGACCAAATCATTAGAGCCAATATCGCTCGATGGTACGGACCGTACGTGTGCGCCTTCAACATGCTCTTGACTAGTTTTATACTATTACTTAGGATATCCCTGACATAAATATGAGGATATTCAAAGAAAGATAGCCTTTATTACACATAAATAATATATCTAATGTTGCAAGTTAAGCTGAATCGATATTCGCATGATAGTTTTACTCAAGAATATGTTTATTACTTTAAGTAGAAAATATATAAAGTTGTAAACAAATTGCATGTGTATATTGTCATTCACCACTCCGCCATTTATTTTTATTTATTGTAATTGTTGGTTTTTATAGTTGAAATGATATCATCGGAAAGAAAAATCTTAATCAAAAAGTCTATAGAAATTAACGATTTCAAAAACATAATATTCCACTTACTATATTAATTAATATACCTATTCATATAAGTAATGACATCATCAAAGTTTGAATAAAATCAAAAGGTCTCGAGTCGGGCTAATGTCATGGGTTTTTTGTGCGTTATCCTCGAAATTCGAAACCTTAGTAGCAGCTCAGAGTGGTGGTGTAACACCTATTAACATATCCGAGTCTTTTAGATGAGCACGCACAAATATTGGTTTCGGTTTTCGTTTATAGCAAGCGATTGTCGCTATATGGCGAGTGGGATGTCCATTCTCCAACCTTCCGTCCTTCCTTAACTGACAAACCCGTGGATTTATTTCGGTTAGTCTAATGGCTACTCTGTCTGACATTGAAATATATTAGTTTCTACTTTATCACATTTAGTTAATATCAGCAATCATGAATGTATAGACATGACTATTCTTATGAGCTTATGTCATCATCTCTATGAGCAAAATCTTTTGCTTATATATCGCTGTTAATCATTTTTTTTGTTTCTTTGTTACTTACACTTCTTCTACGGCTCTCATAACTAAATTAAATAGAAGCAGATTAAATATAATACATTTATGTTATCGAACCGCAAACTCTGCTAAACCTAATATGGTAAAAGAATCTGCTAGAGTACTATTTGAATGCATCTACAAGTGAATCGATATAGTTCTTATAAAATAACTATAGTAGTAACTTGTATGTCACACTTGCAAGTACGTCTCGCCTAACAGCAACCAAACGACCTCGATGCGGCACTGTTCCGACACTATGACTGCATTTCACAAAATAATACAAAGAAATTTCAATCTTATATCTATAGTTTAAAGAACAATTTTCAACGCAACAAAATTTTGAAATTCCGAATCGCGGCGACATTAAATCGTAATCGAACACTTTACTCTGACGGTCGCAACGAAATATCGCATTCGGATAGTATAAATATGCAGTTATCTTTCTTTTTAGTTAAAGTAAGTCTGTATTATGCAGGCCTCGCAGTGGCCCACGTGTCTTGCGAATAAAATTTTAGCACTTTTGTTCTGTACGTGTGAAAGAGAGAGCCGCCATTTTGTTGAGGCAATAACGAAGCAAGTGACTATAACTCGGGGCGCTTGAAATAGGATGTTTTTTCACGGAATCTATGTGAGTTGGCTCAGAAGCGAAATTCGTTTTGTCTGCAAGTGTCCCGGTAATTTGATGTCTTCAATAAGACCATTTCTCGTGATTGCATTTTTGAAAAAAAATGTTTGTTATGTCTTTCTGTATTTCAAGTAATATTTTATTTTGTTACAAATAAATAGTTGAAAGTATAGGTAAGTGTAATTTAAATATCCTGGTCCAACTCTGGGAATCATTTGACAAATCTACAACTACCTAAACTTTACAAATTTATAAAAAGACTAACTGACCCGGCAAACGTGTTTTGTCATAAAAACTATTGAATTACTAATATCGCTATTAAAAAATAGCGAGTGTATGTAGAAGGGTTGGTCCCGGGCTCAATTGAAGAATAGGCCAACTGCCCTTCTGCCGGGCAGGTCGTAAAAGGCGACCGATTGGCTATTGAGTCACTACCATCGTGGCTACTTGGTGCTAGAGTTCTGCTCTACCATCAACTGGTGGTAGAACTCTGCATTGACTCGCCCGGGTCTAATACCACCGCCTTACCTATTCCTGCCGCAATAGCGCCAGTGTTAGTCACTGTCATGTTCCGGTTTGGAGGATAAGGTAGCCGGTAAACTTATCTGTCATTTAATCCAATTGAATTTCACAACGCAATACCAAAATTCAATGTAGATCTTGACAATATCGCAGCATGGTCTAAGGGCATTACAATTATACTAAATCCTTCTAAATCTAAATATATTATACTTGGATCAAATAGACAGATAGAACGTATTGCTAATAAAAATCCTGTGATTTCCATTACAGGAGAACCAGTTGAACGGGTTTTAGAGGCACGAAATCTGGGAGTAAACTTAGATGGTAGACTGCACTTTGAGAGTCATACTTAAGATCGGTCGCAACTGTTTTTATAGGCTAAAACTATTATACCGGGTACGCGACTTTCTGAGTGAGCTGCTACGCATTAGACTTTGACTCACTCATACTCTTCAAATTCAACTACGCTGATACAGTTTATGGTCCGGGGTTGCTTGCAAGAACCGCCCGAATTATTCAAAGGGTGCAAAACGCATGTGCGAGGTTCATTTTTAACATCCCTCCACGAACTCATGTTACTCTTTACCTAAATAAGGCAAATATATTAAAAATGTTACTGCGACGTCAACTCAGTTTGGCAACGCTAGTTTTCGGCGTAATTAAAACTAGAAAGCCCGGGATTCTGTTCCAGAAACTGTATTGGCGGGGAGAAGAGAACACGCAAAAGGTTAGAGCGGTTAGCACAATTTTAATGTTGCCAAGACATCATTCGGCAGCCTTCCGTGGAAGTTTTAGATATGCAGCCACCATGTGCTGGAACAACCTGCCCCCGCCTCTTAAACAGACAAATTCGATCTTTAATTTCAAACGCAAGCTTATGAAAATCTTACTTTCTCTGCAAAAAAACGAACTAGACACAGGGTGTATGGTTGATATAAGCTCAAACTTTTACGGATGGTTGTCGAGTATTAAGCAATAAATAATATACTAAGGCCTCCCAAGTTACTATTTATTTAAGGTTAAAATATTATATTATTATTCATATATGCAATGTTTTTATTATTATATTAACACACTCTTATGTACTGACATATACTTTTTATATATAAACACTAAAACAAAGGACTGTTTCCTTTTTTGACCGTCTCGTGGGCACATCATACAGGACTCACTGAAAATCAGTGTTATAGCAAATATTGCTATAGCGTATGTTTGCTGAGATGAGCATCCTTTTGGTATCACATCACTTATAAAAAAAGTAGTATAAGTTTACATTTTACTACTTTTTTTAGTTTTTGTCTTGTTCCTCTCTCTTTGTAAACTAATAAATATTTTATATTATATATTGTCTGCTGTGACAGATTATGTAAAATGTGGTACCAATAAATACTATCTCATCTTATTTCACTATCATATCGTGAAGTTATTTATTTTACGTCACTGGATACGATAGTAGTGACTCGTATAACCAATCGGTCGCCTTTTGCGACCTGCCTATCAGAACAGCAGTTGGCCTATTCTCCAAATGAGCCCGGGACGACACGGGGAAAAAAATTACTATAAGTACTAGCGTTGTTACTACTAACTGAAGACATTCTGCACTCTCGACTGATTTTGGTATCACCATTTTACTATCCCTACAACAATAGCATTAGTGCTTGTCACTGACGTGTTTCATTTGGCAGATAATAGGGTTGGGAATTAAAGCTGCTTTTTTTATTTCACTATCACGTCGTGAAGTTATTTTATGTCACTGTTATATCACAAGTGATGGCATATATCTGGTGTAGCATGTGAATTATTTTATAACAAGTGATATAAACAGTGGTGTGTGAAATGTGTCATGTTTAGTAGATAAGGTAGTTGATAAATTTGGACATAAAACATTACATCCCCTAACGGATGACATATTACATTATATTAACATTTTTAGTGACTATAGGTATTGGTTATATCTTTCAAATAGTAGATCTGATTATTTTTTATAGATGCTATAAACACGTTCTGTTACTAAATGATAGCTACCGCAGCGTTAAAGAACCGTAATGCATATTATGCAAGTTACTTAGAACAAATTAGTACGTATTATCTTATATATATATATATATATATATATATATATATATATATATATATATATATATATATATATATATATATATATATATATATATATATATATATATATGAAACATATTTCATGCAAAAAATACGTCAGACACAGTAATGTTTATGTATCTATCTCTATGCATCGACCAGTAATGAATGTCCTTTATTTTGTTCCAGGTAAGCAAACACCAGGCGGCGAGGTAAACGAGGGATTAAAATATATAGGTATTCATTAACAAATTGTCAATTGTGATTGATTAATATAAAATCTGGTTTAACCGCCGTCGGCGCCAATCTTGATTGACACGTTTTAACGCTAATTGACGCGATAGTATTCATTTTTAATTGCACGTCATATACATTATTTTTTTAAATTTATTTTTTTATTTTATTGCCACACACTAAGGTCTATAAGCGGGTGTAAGTTTAGCTGCATAGCAATAAACTACATACAAGTGGACAGGTTGGACGTTGAGAAATAATTGTATGTAGATAGTAGACATCAAGGATGCTATTTATACATTGCTATATAATATGTGGTTTAAATGTAAATAAAATAGCTAGCTGGTTGGTACAAAAAAAATGCTTATGGTTGATAATTACAATAATTGTATTAAGAGCTAGCTAGCTAGAGAAAATACTACGAGCGGCTTCACATTGGTTCACAAGCAGCGCTACAGCATCATTCTTTCGTATTAAGTATAACTTTTATCTCTAAACATGCCAAGGAACTTATATACTGTAACTGGAATTGTTACGAAGCAATATTTGAAAAATAAAAATGTACTTTATTTCGTAACAAATAAAGTTGACATTTGTTTCTTACATAACAGAGGGAAAAACGTTCTGAGCAAGACAACGACAAGAGTGGATATTGTCCCTTTCTTGCAATTGCCAGTGTAAATAAAACTATCTAGATGGTAGATTTTTACACATTCGGTAATTGTTAAATAATTTTTATTCATACACGTCGATAAATAAATTAGCATAAAATGTATTGTAATTAACATAGTGAGTTCTAAAATGTGCTTATTTTAATTATTACGTAATTAATTATGCATTGCAAAAACTGTTTCTCAAATTAGTAGAATTACTTAGTAGTAATTTGCAAACAACGCATGGCCGCACTTATATATGGCGATTGGCGCTTTATTTAGTAGAAAGAGACACACTCCACCCATGTCGTGGTACTCTTCGGAACTATTTTGAAGCGTGTCTGAACCTTCCTAGAATATAACTTCCTTGAAACATGCTTAGATTCTTGTGATACACATTAAAATAGATTGCATAGATGAAATATCATTGGATGTCCTAAGCAGCACGACTGTAGCACTACTGTTGTCGGACGCTTTACGTTCTACGGTCTAATGTGAAGGCACTCTGAAAATGTGCGTGTCGCTACTACCGTGATTAGCACTACCGTAATGACACCTATGAACGGCATCACTACTTCTCTTTTTCTGACACAAAACATAGAGATTCTCAAAGGTCTTAGTTTTAATACTATAGAAATAGATAGAAAGTTACACCGGTTCCCTTGTTGAAGAGTTCGAGTGAATGAACGGAACGCTCTGGTTCATAAAGATTAAAAGGATTGTCAGTTGCCGAGATGGATAGTAATTAGTGTTGTTCAAATAAACTATTTTATGATAGCGCGTTATAGACTATAAACTGTATTTTACTAGCGCGCTACTTTATAGACTATATTTTAACGTGTAACTGGAATACTGATCGCGTGAGCCGGCCGAGATAGCGCGAGACTCATCACAACGTTATACAGCGAGCGATGACTGAGCGCTATAACGCTATAAACTGTGTTAAAACGTCTAGCGTTTAAGGTCTAGCACGTTACTCGTTTGATCGTGTAGTTCATAACTTCGTAGATTATAATGTTATAACTACGGCCTACGCTTGCCGCTAGGCATATAGCGTGGCGTTATGATATAGCGTCGAATGCGAATCTAAATAGCGTACGCTATACGTTCAGTATAGATAGCGTGCTATAATTTAATGCTATGCGTTATATCAACCACCATTTAGAGCAGTATTCTCGACCGCCCGCACTGGAGCGACCCGCCCTACACTCGCTTTGAAGCGCTTTACACGTATAAACCCGATACAACCTCGTGTCGTGCACGCACATCATAATGTGTAAGAAAATGTGTAATAGCCCTAAACGCTTCGACTCGATTGGCGTTTTGTTACGCAAACCGTGCCTCTGTAACAATTGCTAATACGAATAAATTTTGCGATAACCGGGTCTACTAGCTTTACTTGCTCATTAAAACCATGGGGATGTAAATATCACCATCCAACCCAAAAATCAATATCTTCTTGATGTTCAACAATATTGAGAAGATATTGATTTTTGGGTACATATACAATTTTAAAAAAAACAGACACCGATGTAATCATGTTGGTGTCTGTTTTTTAATATTGTATATGTATGCTATAAAAGTAGATTAATAATGTGAAGGGTCAGGTACCACCGCCTTACCTATTCCTGCCGCAATAGCGTCAGTGCTTGTCGCTGTCGTGTTCCGGTTTGGAGGATAAGGTAGCCGGTAAACTTATGCATGTGGCATTAGACCTCGCCACAAAATAGCAACGCACCATTAACATCTTTGGTGTCTATAGGCGATGGTTGACTCTTTCCATCAGGAGACCCATCTGTTTGTTTGCTATTTTATGATATAAACAAAAAAAAAAAGATTAATGTTTTTATAATGGAACAGAAATTGTGATCTAGTGACATTCTGCCAAATCGCGGTGACCTTGGCTACAGTTGAAGTTGATAAATGCTACAACGTGTGTACTATTAAAATTCTTCTATTTTATTTGTTCATTACACATATTATAAACTATATAAACATAATAATTGCCTTTTTTTATACATCATAGATCTGCAAAAGTTTATTAGATGATAGAGTTTTGCTTTGTCTCGCCCAGTTCTGGTACCACAGCCGAACCTATTTCTGCCGCAATCGCGTCAGTATTTGACTCTGTTGTATTCCGGTTTGGAGGGTAAGATAGCAAGTAAATTTATACGTGTGGCATTATGACCCCGCCGCAAGGACGACAACGCACCATTAATCTTCATCACATCTTTGGTGTCTATAGGTGATGTTTATTTCTTTCCATTAGTAGAGTCGTCTGCTTGTTTGTATTCTAATGATAAAAAACAGACAGAGAACTATCCAGATGGAGAGTGATAATCGCCTTTAGACACCAAAGATGTTGCTAGCGCGTTTCTATTCGTAGTACTCGTAATGTCATATGCGTAAGTTTACCGGCTACCTTACCTTCCAAATCAGAAAGCCAGAGTGATAAGAGTTGACACTGTTTTGACAGGTATAGGTAAGTAGGTGGTACCAAACCTGGTCAAGGAATTGCACAGCTACGCCCAGTGTCTCGTAACTAAATGGTTACTTAATCAGTATAGATGACAAGGTTCTATGGTTGTCTCCTGGTCCAATGAAAATATTGTTGAGATTTTTTAGGGGAAATCTTTGATCGCCGAGTCCCTTAAAAAAACTCAACAGATTTTTGGGACCTTCGGGACGGGACGGAATGGGACCTTTAAGAAAAGAGCTTACTCATTTTTAATAGGCCGGCAACGCGACTGCAAGACCTCTGGTATCGCGGATGTCCATGGGCGACAGTGATCACTTACCATCAGGTGCACCTTCTGCTCGTTTGCCTCCTCTTCCATAACAAAATAAACCCGGAGAGTAAAGGCCCCTAAGGTCAACTGTAATAGCCATTTCGAAAATAATGCCAAGAAGGTTTTGCCGTTACGTCAAAGATGGAATTAGTTTAAATGACATTAAAACCGTCAAATATGATGCAATTCACAGAAAGGTAGAAGCAGCATTATGTACCTTAAAGCACGGCATAGACGTAACTCGTCAGTGATCAGTGTCTGTGATGGCGTCAAAAATTAAGCAATATTTTGTGTAATAACGCTCTACTTGTCTGATGTTACATGAAGTCAATCAATATAGGCAGGGAAATACTTCGGAATGTGTCTCAGAAGATCAAAAAAGATTTCTCAAATTGGATATTTTAATGTTAGTATTACAAATTATATGTGAGTCAAACGGGCTGAAATATAATTATTGTGTTTACTACAAATAAATTGAAGCTTGGGCAGATTGTTTAGTTAATCTATAACAAAAACAATCTATCATTCAAAAAACCTTGAGCTGAATAAAGAAATAGTAACAATGACAAAGTACCTGCTCCAAAACCCGCTGCCCGACGACCCTTCATTATGCCTTCCCACCTATCAATCAAACGTCAAGGCTGTAAAGTAAACACCCCCACCACCCTGATGGGGTTGGACTTGATTGATTCAATATTGACGCACGTATTCGCTGAAATGTATGATGTGTACAGCGTTTTCATTCAATCGAGAAATTTTTTGTTCAATTCTGATAATTTACGAAATTGCGAGGAACGTGATCAGAGGATAAAGGCTGTTAAAATATTTAAAAAACCAGCAGAATATAGTTAAAATTATTCGACTGATGGGTAGGGAGTTAATATATTCATATTATATTTGTTGTAAGTGGAAAATTAGTTATTAGATGTGTATTCGACTTCTATTCGAGCTAAGTGCCAACACTTAACATATTTCTACCACAATTGCGTCAATACTTGTCAGTGTCGTGTCTGGGACACGACGTACGACGTTGTGGCGTAAAGTATTCAGCAAACTTATAGCATTAAAATCCCGTTATATGGATAGCAACGCAACATTAACATCTTTTGTAATATAGGCTATGGATATCCTTTTCCCTCAGGAAAGCTATCTGCTTGTTTGCTATCTTATGACATAAAAAACTTGTCCTACCAATCAATCAAATAAAACCGACAACTTTGCCATTCTACGACCTATACAAATTGTCACCCAATAAGAGTTATAAATATAGTAATAAATAATCCAAATTATTATTTGTTGGTATGAGTATTTACAACGATCAAGACGTAGCGAGCGCTCGACCGAAATATTAATTCCCGTCATATCTCGGGTGATTGACGGCTGTCGGCGGGATATATCCGTCACGGGTAAACATCACCCACCCACCTCCCTATTCCACTGGCCTTCACTGCGAAATATCTCAATCTTAAGGGTGATTTATCGATTGAAGTATTGATTGTGCAGTGTATATAGCTTAGAATTTGATAAGGAATTTGTAAAGTTTGGAAGAGACGAAGTTGAAGTACCCCATCACATTAGAGGTTAAAAATGTTGGTACTCAATAATTATAATCTGTTCTAATATTGTAAATGCAAAAGTCTCCATCAGTCTATCTATCTGTTACGTTTCACGATTACACCACAGAACCGATTTTGATGATAATTGGCAAGGAGACAGTTAGCTCTGTAAGGGACTGTTATAGGGGATTTAAGTTTGTATGAAAGATTATATCGATGGCATGATATTATGGCATGGCATGGCATGATATTTTTTATTTTCATAGAAGAGGGGGCAATCGAACAGGAGGCTCACGTGAGTAAGTGATTACCGCCGCTCATAACCAATTACACTACCAGGGGCCTTGAAGTTGCATTGTCAGCTTTTTAAGAAGTTATTTTCTTGAAGGTTTCTAGGTCTTATCCATTTGGTAAAATATATACCGATAGCTGTTCCTACATGGGTGTAGTGTGGGGCAACAAGTGCTTCGAGAATCAGGCCCTGTATGCCTAGACATACTGTTCAATAAAAATCAATATATTTTAAACTTAAGTTTAATACCTAATTTCAAAGAGTTCAGGGTCTTTAGTAGTTTCGCACCGCGGACAGTTCGGTTTGCGGTGTGAATTGCCCAGGAGCTCTTTTGGCATTAGTCGTTTCGCACCACATTGATGGAGCGGTGCGAATCGCACAAGGTATTTTTTGGAATGGGTCGATTCGGACCACGACCACGTTCATATGCTCTTTTCTTATTTATTATATTATTTAAAAGAATACTGTTCCCCACTGCACAGCGCGGCGGTTTGAATCAATCCAATGCAATAAGTGATTGGGCGATTCGCACCGCGGTCTGAACCACTCGTGGCGCGAAACGACTAAAGACCCTCAAGCCCCATGTATTACAGGAGGCTTGAACTCTTTCAGTATATTATTGTAATCCATTCTAATATTATAAATACGAAAGTAATTCTGTCTGTCAGTCTCTTCACGCTTAAACCACTGAACCGATTTGGATGTTTGGTACAAAGATAGTTTGAGAACCGAGAAAGGACATAGGATAGTTTTTATTCCGGAAATCCTACCAGAACTGTCGGACTTTCGATCTTTTAAACCACGGAAATGAGAAGTGTCTTAGGCTTCTTTTATTATAAAAAAAATTCCACGCGGACGGATCGCAGGCACAGCTAGTATGAGATATCTAATTTTGTTAATACACTTGTACTGTTTCACAAATCACTTCAAATTTTTATTAATATCACCAACCGGTTTCGCCTTTTATGGCATCTTCAGGGCTACGCCTGTAGCTACGTAGCCCTGAAGATGCCGTAAAAGCCGGAACAATTTGTGAAACAGTACAAGTGTTTTAACAAAATTACAAATGGAGTTTCACCAAGGCCGACGATAAAAAGTGTTGTAGCGGCTCAAAAAAAAACAATCACAAACGCTACAAGAAAAAATAATAAAAAATGGACAAAAATCAATAACAAATGGAAAAAATGAAATTCAAAAATAAAATCCTGAATCGCGATATTACAATTATTTATCTTGTAACACTATATACAAGTTTCAACGTTTCTCAAATGGACTTCGGTCCCCAGGCAGTACACCTTGCCTGGCTGGGAAGATCTTCCTTTTCCCTTCCTTGTCTTTGTGTGACGTCATCGACCTCCACAGTAATGACGTCACCTGACAAGCAGCTGGCCCGCTGGTTCCATCACTTCGACCCTTCCACGGTACGGACCAGCGGCGCCACAGTGGGCTGTTAGTGGTATCACGTCGGTGTAACCACTGTGGCGCCGCTGGTCCGTACCGTGGAAGGGTCGAAGTGATTATCACCACACTAACAGCTATCAACATGCTACAGTGGTGACCCTCGGCAAAAACAACACGCATCAGCCTTCTGACCATTAGCGTCTAATATACTCCCCTCTGCTTCCAAACAGCCATCAGCCAGCTTCACAAGCTACGCCTCGACTACGCTTTCCGGAATCCACTTCGAACTGCCTATGTTCACTGGATCTCCATGCAGCAACTCTGTCCCGCTCGTTCCGACTCATTGCGAACTACAGCGGAGGCGCACTCGTCCCGACTTACCGAGGACCGCGCTTATTCGGCTCGTCTCGACTCACCGCAGACTCGAGCACTCAAGGCACATACGCTTCACTGGCACAACCAGATCGACCTTCGGTCTTGGGGGAGAGTATTGTAGCGGCTCAAAAAAAAAACAATCACAAACGCTACAAGAAAAAATAATAAAAAATGGACAAAAATCAATAACAAATGGAAAAAATGAAATTCAAAAATAAAATCCTGAATCGCGATATTACAATTATTTATCTTGTAACACTATATACAAGTTTCAACGTTTCTCAAATGGACTTCGGTCCCCAGGCAGTACACCTTGCCTGGCTGGGAAGATCTTCCTTTTCCCTTCCTTGTCTTTGTGTGACGTCATCGACCTCCACAGTAATGACGTCACCTGACAAGCAGCTGGCCCGCTGGTTCCATCACTTCGACCCTTCCACGGTACGGACCAGCGGCGCCACAGTGGGCTGTTAGTGGTGATGATCACGTCGGGGTCACCACTGTGGCACCACTGGTCCCTACCGCTAAAGGGTCGAAGTGATGGAACCAGCGGGCCAGCTGCTTGTCAGGTGACGTCATTACTGTGGAGGTTGATGACGTCACACAAAGACAAGGAAGGGAAAAGGAAGATCTTCCCAGCCAGGCAGTACACCTTGCCTGGCTGGGAAGATCTTCCTTTTCCCTTCCTTGTCTTTGTGTGACGTCATCAACCTCCACAGTAATGACGTCACCTGACAAGCAGCTGGCCCGCTGGTTCCATCACTTCGACCCTTTAGCGGTAGGGACCAGTGGTGCCACAGTGTAGCCGTAGGTTCATACCGTAAGTTAATTCGGCAGCGCTTACACCTGTGTCAGTGCGTGGCGATGCGCGTAAGCCGAACATAACTGTAGATAATTGATCTATCCACGATGTAGATTGTGATAGGCGTGCTTTCAGTGCGTTTTTTAGTGTTCGGTGCCATCTTTCTAGGATGCCGTTACTCTGTGGGTGTCTTGGTGTTGTGTGAATTCGTTTTATTCCCATTGTTTGTAATAGTTTGTTAAATAGCTGTGCTTCAAACTGTCTGCCTTGGTCTGTCGTGATGGTTGAGGTGCATCCGAATCTGCATATCCAGTTTTCGTAAACTATTTTTGCTACCGACTCGGCTGTGATGTTATCTGTAGGTATGGCTTCAGTCCATCTGGTCACACGGTCTATCATTGTGACGAGGTATCTGTATCCTTCTTGCGTGGTAGGCAGAGGTCCGACGATATCTACATGAAGGTGTTGAAATCTGTCCGTCGGTGGAAAGGTTCCGGTGGGAGAACGTGTGTGTCGCTGTACTTTGCATTGTTGACACTTAATACATTGCTTTGCCCATAGGTTGATGTCTGTGTTCATGTTTGGCCAGAAATAGCGTTGAGTTATTAGTTTTCTTGTTGTTCTTATACCCGGATGGCTTAGGTTGTGTACTTGGAAAAATATTTCTTCCCTGAATTGTTGCGGGATGTAAGGTCGTATGTTTGACGTAGACATCTCGCAAAATAGCTGTCTTTGCGTGTTGGGAATGTTAAGTTTTTTTATTTTTAGGTTTTCTTGTGCTGCTAATTGTTGAATTGTGGTTAATTCGTTGTTTTGTGCGTCTGCGATTTTCTCGTAATCGATTGTAGGTATAGTGTTGATTTCGTCGATTGGGGATCGGCTAAGCGAGTCTGCGACGACATTTAGGGTTCCGTTGATGTGTCGGATGTCTGTTGTGAATTCGCTTATGAACATTAGCTGTCTTGCGCGTCTTGGCGTTTCCGACGGTGATGATTTCTTCATCAGTGCGTATGTAAGTGGTTTGTGGTCCGTATAAATTGTTACGTGTTTTCCTTCGAATAGCTTGCGGAAGTGCTTGATAGACATGTAGATAGCTAACAATTCTCTGTCGAATGTGCTGTATCTGCGTTGTGTTGGTGAAAATTTTTTTGAAAAATAAGCTAGTGGTTGCCATCCTTGCTTTGTTTTTTGTTGTAGTACGGATCCTGCTGCTAGGTCGGAAGCGTCTGTAAAAATAGCTAACGGTGCTTCGTGCGATGGGTGAGCTAATAGTGCGGCGTTTTGAATAGCTTTTTTGCTTTCTTCGAAAGCGTTGGTTGCCTCTTCGTTCCAGGTGATCTTTGTTTTGTCTTTTTTTTTGCAGTTGTGTAGAAATGCGTGCAGAGGTGCTTGTATCATTGCTGCATTCGGTATGTGATCACGGTAGAAATTGATCATACCTAGAAATCTGCGTAGTTCTTGCACGTTTGTGGGCTTTGGGAACTTCGTGATGGCGATGACCTTTTCTGGTAAGGGTAGGATTCCATCCTTGCTTACTATATGGCCTAGAAATTTGACTTTTTCTTGTCCAAACACACATTTTGATGGGTTGATAGTTATGCCATTTTCTTCGAATCTTTTTAGTAGGGCGCGGAGATGTTGACGGTGCTGGTCTTCATCAGCGCTAGCGATTAAAACGTCATCAACAAAACAGAAGGAGAAGGGTAGCCCCTGGAGTACCTGGTGCATGAATCTTTGAAAAGTCATGCCCCCATTCTTCAGGCCGGGGCATATTCGTGGAAATTCGTATAATCCCATGGGTGTGATGATCGCTGTCTTCTGTATATCACTTTTGCGCACCATGACCTGTTGGTATGCTCTATTTAGGTCTAAAGTGGTGAATATGGTCTTGCCGTGAAGCTGGTTGGTGAAGTCTTTCAGCCTAGGGATTGGGTAACGGTCAGGCGTTGTGATGGCATTGAGTCTGCGATAGTCACCAACTAATCTTATTCCTCCTGTCTTCTTTTTCACTATGTGCAACGGTGATGACCATGGGCTCTTGCTTGGTCGGCATAGGCCTTGATCCATCATGTTTTCGAGTTCAGCTTTGACTTCCTTGTATAGGTGAGGTGGAATAGGTCTTGCGCGGCAATGCAGTGGTGGGCCTGATGTTTCAATGTAGTGCTCGACGTTTGTGTTCGGCGATAGCTTCATTGCTGTCAGTCTGGTGATGCCGGGAAATTCTGCTAGTATTTTGTGATATTCGTTATCATTGTTAATAGTTGAAATTGTAGGTAAATTTGATTGTGTGACGTAAGAACTTGTTGCGAGTTTTGTTGTTTGGTCGATAAGCTTCCTGTTTTTTATGTCGACTATAAGGTTGTGGTGGTTGAGGAAATCTGCCCCGATTATAGGCTTGCTGACCTTTGCGACGATGAATTTCCAGGTGTATGGTCTTCGCAGGTTCAGATCCAGAGTTACTGTTCGTTCGCCGTATGTGGGAATTACGGTGTTGTTTGCTGCGTATAAATTGAATTTTGTAGGTTCCAGTTTTGTCCCTTTTGGTGGTGGTAAAACTGATATGTTCGCACCTGTATCGACTAGGAATTGTAGTGCGGTCTTTCTGTCTTTAACGAATAAGCGGTGTGACTGACCTTCTGCTCTTGATTGTGCTGCGTGGAGCTGTTTCTGTGGTTGCCTAGTGTTGCTGCTGCTGAACGTGCAGGGTTCTGTGCACCTGTAGGCTCTGGCGCCGAAGCGACGGTGATAGCGGCATTCATGTGACCGTGTTCTCTCCGTGCTTGTGTGGTAGGTGCTGTTACAGCGGGATCGGTAGCTGCTGCCGTAGTTGCCGTAGCGGGATCTCGAGTACGGTGAGCTCTCTGCGCTTTGGTGGAACGATAATCTGTCTGCGCTGTGACTATGATGCCGATGATGTGAGTGAGTGCGAGGTGTGTGGAGAGTTGCCGAGTTAGCTTTTTGCGCTTTCAGCTCGGCGACTGCTGCGGACAGCCTCTTGATTTCGTGCAGAAGTGTTTCCACGTCTTCTGACATTCTGTGTCGTTTGATGTAGGAGTTATTCAGACTGGCGGATTTTGCTTGCGTTTCCTGTTCAGTCGTGGGTCAAAAAAAAAACAATCACAAACGCTACAAGAAAAAATAATAAAAAATGGACAAAAATCAATAACAAATGGAAAAAATGAAATTCAAAAATAAAATCCTGAATCGCGATATTACAATTATTTATCTTGTAACACTATATACAAGTTTCAACGTTTCTCAAATGGACTTCGGTCCCCAGGCAGTACACCTTGCCTGGCTGGGAAGATCTTCCTTTTCCCTTCCTTGTCTTTGTGTGACGTCATCGACCTCCACAGTAATGACGTCACCTGACAAGCAGCTGGCCCGCTGGTTCCATCACTTCGACCCTTCCACGGTACGGACCAGCGGCGCCACAGTGGGCTATTAGTGGTATCACGTCGGGGTCACCACTGTGGCGCCGCTGGTCCGTACCGTGGAAGGGTCGAAGTGATTATCACCACACTAACAGCTATCAACATGCTACAGTGGTGACCCTCGGCAAAAACAACACGCATCAGCCTTCTGACCATTAGCGTCTAATATACTCCCCTCTGCTTCCAAACAGCCATCAGCCAGCTTCACAAGCTACGCCTCGACTACGCTTTCCGGAATCCACTTCGAACTGCCTATGTTCACTGGATCTCCATGCAGCAACTCTGTCCCGCTCGTTCCGACTCATTGCGAACTACAGCGGAGGCGCACTCGTCCCGACTTACCGAGGACCGCGCTTATTCGGCTCGTCTCGACTCACCGCAGACTCGAGCACTCAAGGCACATACGCTTCACTGGCACAACCAGATCGACCTTCGGTCTTGGGGGAGAGTATTGTAGCGGCTCAAAAAAAAACAATCACAAACGCTACAAGAAAAAATAATAAAAAATGGACAAAAATCAATAACAAATGGAAAAAATGAAATTCAAAAATAAAATCCTGAATCGCGATATTACAATTATTTATCTTGTAACACTATATACAAGTTTCAACGTTTCTCAAATGGACTTCGGTCCCCAGGCAGTACACCTTGCCTGGCTGGGAAGATCTTCCTTTTCCCTTCCTTGTCTTTGTGTGACGTCATCGACCTCCACAGTAATGACGTCACCTGACAAGCAGCTGGCCCGCTGGTTCCATCGCTTCGACCCTTCCACGGTACGGACCAGCGGCGCCACAGTGTAAAATACAGATATTTAATTGCAATTTCGAATTCACTAAATAAAAGTTCCTAATACTTCATTAGAATTGCAAAACTTATGAGATAGGTGATTGCTATTCTTCTGAGTGAAAAGTACAATAAATGGTTATTGCATATGTAGTTAAGTATATTCATTATCTATTTACAACTAACAAAACTTAGCGAGTGCTCGATCTAAATATTAATTCCTATTATATTATTTTGAATGATTGACGGCTGTCGATGGGATAAATATTACCCACCCACCTCCCCATAGCACTGGCTTCCACTGCGAAATACCATTATTTATTGATATTATAATATCAATTGTTTAATTAATTGATTAGGGCATACCCATGCCTCCATTAAAAGGAGTTAGTAAAAGTTTATTACGAAGGTAAATAACTAAGTGTATAAAATATATAAGACAATAAAAAAAAATTTTTCAATTCAATAAATCTATAATAATCGAGCTAACTCGAGTCAAAATAAAAAAATCGAGTTAAAGTAAAAAATCGAGTTGAAATAAAAAAACATACAGCCAAGTTGATAATCTCCTCGGTTTTGGGAAATCTGTTGAAAATAAGCACTGTCAGTCAGTGGTAATGGTGGTTAATATAACGCATAGCGTTAAATTATAGCCCGCTATGTATGCTCAACGTATAGCGTACGCTATTTAGCTTCGCATTCGGCGCTATAACATAACGCCACGCTATATGCCTAACGGCTAGCGTAGGCCGTAGTTATAACATTATAACCCACAAAGTTACGAACTGTGCGATCTAACAAGTAACGTGCTAGACCGTAGACGCTAGACGTTATAAAATTGTTTACAGCATTATAGCGCTCACTCGTCGCTCGCTGTATAATGTTGTGATGAGTCACGCGCTATCTTGGCCGGCTCGAGCGATCAATATTCAGTTACACGTTATAATATAGTCCAATATTTCTCATTTGCCGGGTCACGGCCCGGTACCGTGTCACCAAAATAAAATACCAGGTACCAAGATTCCCACATTGTTTTAAAAATATTTATCGACGATCGATAGATTTTTGGTTATCTTGTCGTCAAGAATATACAAAATTAACTCATCAAGCCTACATACACACATACCTATAGGTACATACATATCTTCACGCCAGACCCCTTATGAGGTAGGCAGAGAACCGAGTGCTATAGGTACATCACGATCCATGCATATTACCAAGCAATAACTTTTTATTGGCTATTGTCACAACTATTAAATGTGAAGCTGGGTTTTTAACACTAATTTACCTTAAAAATAAATAAACAAACCGATTTGAAGCGGAACCAAGCCTTAGGATAAAACTTTCGTAATTTTCTGCGAACTTGGATTATTTAGTAAAAAATAAGCAGAAACTCCATACCTACTTCGCACTAGCATTTAGTGCCTAAATAGGCGATATCAAAGTGTGTAGTAGGTAGATACTAATAAAACCTTTTTACTATTAATAAATGTGTATTATTTTACCTTATGGTACCATTTTGGGCTGAAAAATAAATATTAAGTGGGTCATGAAAGGGTAGTGTGAAAATTACCGGGTCATGGCAGAATAATGTTTGGGAAACACTGATATAGTCTATAATGTAGCGCGCTAGAAAAATATAGTTTATAGTCTATAACGCGCTATCATAAAATAGCTTATTTGAACAATATTAGTCAGTGTTAACAGACCTACACTATTTCTACAAATAATGATATTAGCATGGCAATATGATGATGTATGGCACTCGGTTCTCTCTGCCTACCCCGTAAGGGATCTGGCGTGAAGATATGTATGTATGTATGTATGATATTAGCGTTTTACTCAGACAAATTATTCTGTATCCCGCAGTTCAAGGTATGCCTATTCGGCTCAGATCATGAGATGCCGGGTTTGATCCCCAGGTCGGCCAAAAGCATTATCGAGTTTTTTTTTCAAAGTTTTTCTCAAAAATCGAAAATTTCAAAGTACCGGAATTTGGCGGCAATCTCCATCCTGCTACTAAGATTTTGGGTCGTTACCGCTTTCATGCTTCGGATGAGCACGTAAAGCCGTCGGTCCCATTTATAACTAAAAATAGTCGATAATCATTATCAAGTCGGTAAAAAGCGGCGACGGGTATCACCACTCAACTCGTCAACCGCCAAACCGGTGAATTTTGCTGAACTCATGTCTATAAAAGTTCTAAACTGAACGCTTATGGAAATCAGTTCTGCGCGATATGTCTCTGTCTACCGCGCAAGTTAACCGGGCGTGTTGATACTCACTCAAGTTAGTTTTTAAATCCCATTATGTGCCTTTTTCAAAAAGTTAAAACAAGAGAAATGCAATGGTCAAAAAATCGTGCCATAAGTATATGAAGCCAAGGCTTAAAAATTACCCATGGAGTGAATTTATTTCATTTTTAAGTACTATAGCTCTATTATACTCTATTATAACTCTAACAAGAATTTTTGGGCGTTAATGCAAGCTACACTGATAACCTAAAAAATTGCCTTGAAAGGCGTATCCAACTTAATCCGTGGTTGTAACAATTTATATTTTTTCTCTCGTATTGGTCCGAGCTCCTTTGAAGAACAGACCAACTGCTGTTCTGCCAGGCAGGTCGTAAAAGGCGACTGATGATTGGATATACGTGTTACTACCATTATGACTACTAGGTGACAGAATTTGCGCAACGTTTGGCCCGGGTCTTTGGTATCATCGCTTTACCATTGCTATCGCAATAGTGTCAATGCTTTTCATTGTCGTGTTCCGGTTTAGAGGGTAAGGTAGTCGGTAGATGCATGACTGCATGTGCCATCCTGCCACATGGACCATTACCACCTCTGATGTCTATAGACCATGACTTCTCTGTCCATCAGGAAAGCTATCTGCTTGTTTTCCGTCTTATGATATAAAAATGATGTTTGATGGAAAACAAAAGTAAATCAATAAAAATTGCGAAATGCGTCAAAAATGTTTCCCGTTTCGTGAAATCATATCATAACGAGGTGTGAACATCGCATAAAAAAACATGGACCTCCCACTTGCCTCGACATCTGTTCGCTATTTGTCAAACATCATTTTCTATTTTGGTCGGAGCGACTCCACTTTGTCAGCGAATTGCTGGATGCAGCGGCTGTGTGCGCCATCGACTGATTGCGTTTTTATTTTCTATTCCTGTGACATCTTACTATTAATAGAAATAGAAATTTCGTTTTGATCACAACAATACACGCGTACGAAATACTATATAATAATATACATTACTACATAGTATAAAACAAAGTCGCTTTCCGCTGTCTGTCCCTATGTATGCTTAGATCTTTAAAACTACGCAACGGATTATGATGTGTTTTTTTTAATAGATAGAGTTCAAGAGGAAGGTTTATATGTATTATAATATCCATTAGGTATATAGGAGAGATACTCTTATAAATATATTTAGCAAAAAAACGTTTGCCGGGTCAGCTAGTTATGTTATAAATCACAAGAAATACATACGTATTTTTAGCATAAAGCCATGCTAAGGAAAACTTAAAAACCAGCCAGCCTTGTTAATTTTACCAGGTTTCAATTTTTTCATGCGTAATCTACGCATTTACAAACAAACGAAACACGAAAGTATTCAATCAATCAATATCATAAATATCGTCTCTGTGGTCTAGTGGTACTGTATCGTATTGTCCGCATGAGGTTTTGGGTTTGATTCCTGAGTTGTACAATTCAATTTTTTTTTCAGTTTTCTGATAAAAACTACGTTGCCAGTGTTTGGATAAGTGCCCGGTTGGCGATAAACTTGCCACCTGTCACATTGTGGGACTAAGTATTTTCGGCTAACCGTGGGTGCACCTCTGCCTACCCTTTCCGACATATGGGCGTGAAGATACTTAATATCATAAATAATAATTTTGAATCGATCTACTCTGTTGACCTATCTATGTATAACTAGCGATCAGTACAATCGACAGAATCGTTTACAGAGCAAAAAAGAAAAATATCACATTGGACCATCGACTAATAACTTTGCTGGAAGAGCGTTGCCCGGCCTGAGCCTGGATCATCACTGGTTAAAACCCAGCCGTGTGAAAATTTCCCCTACGAGTGGAGTAAACATGTCATCAATATATATCTTTCATACAAAATATCATCGTCTAATTTAGCTCTTTAAGGGTGGATTTTTGATTGAAACTAGCTTATGTTTTACCCAGAATCTTCAAGTATCTCCTTGGCAATTTTTTTTCGAAATTGCTTTAGCGGTTAAACTATAAAGCATAAAGGACAGACATACTTTCACATTCATACTGTTAGTATTGATCAAATATACCACATCTTATAATAATTACTTCCTTGACTTCATGTTGAATGCAGCCGCTTTGAGAATCTGTCCACGACACCTGTCATTTCCATATATCGTACGTCACATACATATTCAACTGACAGATGTCACTAACGCGTTTCCTCAAAGGCTGCACTTTAGTTACTACACATTGTGTGTGGTTCAGAACAACTGCTAATCTTAGAATTCTTAGTCAGATTGACAGATTTCGTAAATAACACTTTTCCAGGACACTATAGATACTAACACAAAATCTAGTGCAGTTTTACTTTGTCATTCAAAGCGCCATTGCATAATTTTGACATTTTTCTGTAGGTTTTGACGTTTAATGATAGAAAGCGTATCCAAGACGAAACCTGCTAAATTCAGATGCATCGAATCAAATTTTTACTCTGACAGGTCAAAGTAGGTTTGTTCCATATCTTAGGTTAGCAGTTGTTCTGAACACACCCATTTGATTTTGTTATGTAGCTTTGACAGTATACGAGCAGACGGCTCATCTTATAGTAACAAACAATTGTCGACTACAAGTAGAAAAATTTTAAATGGTGAGATGTTATCTGTATGGTAGTAATCTAAAGCTACACATGCACGTTTGCCAACTACAATATCAGCATACAATATTATGTATTCTATGCTGACATTGAAGCGTCTTGACGGTTTTTGATACTATGGCTTTACCTATTTCTGCCGTAATAGCGTCAATGCTTGTGACTGTCACGTTCCGTTTAGGATGGTAAAGTAGTAGGAAAACTTATGAATATGGTATTACCATACCGCCATATAGATAGCAACGCACCATTATCATCTTTGCCATTTATATACACTTCATTACATAGTATAAAACAAAGTCGCTTTCTCTGTCTGTCCCTATGTCCTTATGTCACTATGTATGCTCAAATCTTTAAAACTACGCAACGAATTTTGATGCGGTTTTTTAATAGATAGATTGATTCTTGAGGAAGGTTTAAGTGTATAAACCTTTCCGATATACCCACGGGAACAAAAGCTGCGCGGGTGAAACCGCGGGCATGTCGCTAATATGATATAAAGTAGCATTGTCACTAATCCTAATGTTGAGGAATGATCCGATTTTAATAAGTATTAATTGTCGCATGCGGAATATTTTATGGCCAATTGTACTAACAGTGTCTTAGTTTAGGACAATTCTAAATAATATGCTGTTACTTCTTGTCTTAAATAAAAAGAATGACTATTTAGGATTGTCCTAAGTTAAGAAAATGTTAGTGCAATTGGCGATTAGTCCCGCATTTTCAGGATTACCTGACGGTTTAGCACAGCAAAGGTCCCCTGTAAGTAATTCGTATGTAATATCCATACCAATATATAATAAAGTATATAAATGAGAAAGTGTACGTGTGTGTTTATTTGTCCGTCTTTTACGCCAAAACGGAGCTAAGAATTGATGTTAATTTTTAGTGGAGATAGTTGAAGGGATGGAGAGTGACATAGGCTACTGTTAGTCTCTTATTTTACGCGAGCGAAGTCGCGGGCAAAAGCTATTCACTTATAATCTTTTGAGACTTACTGACAGGTATTTTTATTAATACATAATCATTGTACGTACTGTATTTGAAACTTAAGTAAAAGGACAATAATTATGTTGTTTTGAGATCAATTCCCAGGTCAAGGGAAATATTTGTTGAGGTTTTTGAGAAATTATCCTTGGAAATGGAAAGGTCTCGAATGAGTACGTAAAGCTGTCGGTAATTGTTATCGCAAAGAAACAAGTAATAGCAGTTGTTAGAATGGTAAAATGTGGGAACAGGGATCACCAACCGCCTCGCCAACCGACAAATCGATGAATATTCCGGAACTTAATGGCGCTCGGTTCACTCTACCTATTTTGCAAGAGAATCGGCGTGATATGTTTGTTATGAAAAAAATACTGATATTTTAAGGCAATTAATTAACTTCGTTCGATTTTGTAAATTTTGTAAATCAATATAAACACCACTGACTATTAATTTTTTTTTTTATTATATCTCGCTTTTGATGTAAAAACCTTGCGATTTTTAAAGAATATGATTTTGTATAATATGTTAATTTGACCGCCCCGTTGGTCGAGGGGTTAGCGACCCTGACTACGCAATTGACAGGGCTAGGGTTCGATCCCCGACAAAGACAAGCATTTGTGTGATGAGCATAGATGTTTGTATTTCTGAATTTTTGTGTTTATTATGTATATAACATTATTTATATATGTATTTCAATGTAAGTATTATAATTAGTATCGTTGACTAACACCCATAACACGAGCAAATAATTTGCTTACTTTGCGGTTAGATCAATAAGTGTAATTTGTCCCGTTAATATTTATTTATTACTATTTATTTATTTATCAATATTTCTCCACATCTTTTTAAGTTAGAATGCTAATTCAACAAGTACTTGTTTTGTAGCGTCAGAAACAGGCATGACGTTAAGACGGGCGAGTCGTCAGATGAGTTGCTTTCAACTTTTGTCATTTTTTTTACGCAGTATAAACGTATAACGTTTATGATTGACAGACAAATTTATCCAACAATATACCCCTGCAAACACTCTTATCACCAGCACATATGAATCATTTCTGTTTACTCCAATCGAAATAAAATTGTATACGTGACGTTTTCGCAAAACAACATACTTACTTAATATAGATCTTAACACCATGTGATAGAGTCTAAAATAATAATTTTAAGACAAGTCGGTATATCTTCAAGGTTGTCATGATGGAGTGCGCCGTCAGTTAAATGGGTGAATGGTTGACACTTCTTGTGCATGATTGAGTGCAGGGATGCAGATCCAGTGCAGATAACGGTCTCCTAGCGACAGTTTTAGTATAATTTGTCTTATTAAACAGATAAAATATAATTATAGTAATTAGAATTATGTGAGTTAGTTGAGATGAATGTAATGTAACAAGATTGTAACTATCCAGCATATTTTACCCCGTGTTTGTCTGGGTTCCCTTTAAAGAATAAAAATTTTTGCCGTTCAGCCAGGCAGTTTGTAAACGGCAAACAATTGGCCATGTGAGTCATTAACATCACGGCTACAAGGTGGTAGAGTTCTGCATTGTCTTGCGCGGGTCTGGTACTACCGCATTATCCATTCTTGCCGCAATAAAGTCAGCGATTGTCACTGTCGTGTTCCGGTTTAAAGAGTAAGATAGTCGATTGACGGACGGACAGACGCACCATTAACATTTTTGGTGTCTAAAGGCGATCGTTTTCTCCTTCCATTAGGAGAACCATCTGCTTGTTTGATAGCAAGCAAACATTATGATATAAAAAATATACGATGCAATTTCCATTTTCTTTTGTATAATAAATAATAATATATTGAATAACCAGCTGCAGCGTACAGCCCGCTTTATTTTAAGTTTTTGGTAAACCCCACGGATTACCTAATTTTTTCGAGATAAAAATATAAAGCTTATATTCGGTTCCAGTCATCATCTACCTGTGTGCCAAATGTCATTTAAATCCGTTCTGTAGCTTTTGCGTGATTGAGTAACAAACATCTATCCATCCATCCAAACTTTCGCATTTATAATATTAATATAGATAGATTATACCGTGTGTAAAATACCTCCTGACTTACTTCTAAGGAAATAATCAAATAGCTTTCTTCTCTTAACTATACAGAAACCGAAAACGTTCTTGCGAAATCTTAGTCACTCATACTCAAACATATACACTAACATACAATCTCTCATACGCATACACACACAACTCACAACTACCTTCTTTCTCAAATAATTCATACATACACACAAAAACTCTTGCATAAAATATACATTCACTTACTCATACATAAGTCACGCAGAGCAGTCAGCAAACCAAAATTAATTTATTGTGCCTGATGATATCTTTTTTTTCTTTTGTTCAATTTTCTTCTTGTTTTATTGTATAATTTTATTACCTCCCGTGAAATTTTTGTTAATTGTATCTACGTAAATCACTGCACGGTATCTGCCACAGGCCTTGCCTAGTGTGGAGTCCAATAGAAATTTAAGTTATTGTACTGTACATGTGAAATAAGAAATAATAGTAAATCTTATCTTATCTCTGTACTGTCCTTTAAACTTTGTTTAAACATTATATTGATGATATTACTCTATTTGCGGGCGAATCTGCGCGGGTCAGCTAATATATCGAGCTACATACAACCCGCAATTCTAAGGAACATTAACTGTAAATTCAAAAAAAATAAGACGGAGGTGAAATTCAAATTTTTGAATAAAACTTGACATATTCTGCTTGTAATGCCAAATTTCAGTCAAATCTGTGCAACCAAGCGTTAAGAACTAACAAACACACACACACACACACACACACACACACACACACACACACACACACACGCACACACACACACAATTGTAGACTATATACTATATTATACATATAATAAGTTAGATATATTTTTGATAAAGATATGTAAAAGATCCATTTGTTAGTAGCGTTTACTAAGATTTCTTTAGTTTTACTAAAATATGAAACACTCCTTGCAAAAGTATCTTAGAAAAAAACGGGAGCAAAACTTTGTTCAAACAATCTCATAATAAATATAAAGACGCGTAATGTGATTGTCTGTCCATCACACTCTGGACTGAAGTTATTCTAAACACAAACACGGGGGTGGAAAAAATCGATGATAGGCACATTGTCAGACCCACATCGACTTTGAGCTGTCAAGTTTGATTGAATCAGCTTATAAAAGACTCTATTAAGTTTTAGAGGTGGGTATATTTTTTTATATTATAAGATAGCAGTTTGCTATAAAAAAACTTGATGAAATGTCCATATGTCAATAAACACCAAATGTCTTGACATTAATATAGTGGATTTAAATGCCACATTGTATAAGCTTAGAGGCTACCTTACCTTCCAAACGGCAACTCATTAGTAAGCATTGACGCTATTACGACAGGAATAGAACGGGCGAGAATTGGAAGCTATTTGTCATGTAGTAATTTCGGTGGTACTTAACACATTGGCTAACTGTTTGCCTTTTACAATATTTTATAGATTCAGACGTTATTTTATAAAAAATGCATAACTCAAAGAAGAAATCAATTCAATTTGCAACTTTTCATTGACTCTTACGTGTGACCTCAGTGCCACTGAAAGGAAAAAAGTGTAAGAAATGGAATAAACTTACCGGAGGTCCGGAAAATAAAGAAGACTAAACATTTCATTACGTCGATTCTTGTTGAGTGTAATTTTCGTTTCTGCAGAAGATGCTCCGGTTGCGAAGTGAAACGTATGTTGAGAACTGTGTGCTTTTAGTTTTGCTACTGATGTGAGGGAAATTATGGTGGACGTACGTGGAAAATAACTATGGCGCTGGGGTTTTCTTCTATGAGGTTTCTGGCTTCGTCACATCATATATGTATAAAACATTTTTCTTATAAAACACCTTTTATAAGACACGATTGATATTTATTTGTTTATGTAACTTTAGTTCGTAAATTCTTAATTAAAGAAGTAATTGAACCATTATGATATTAATATTTACTAACAATTAGCCTTCATTGTTCTTGTTGTAGGGAGCGAAACTCTCTACGCGACAATTCTTAATATCTAACTAAACTACGTTATTATATGTATAATTTAATAATAGTTAAACAAGAACAAAATTATATGGCCATGCAATATTTGGTTCTATATCAGTGCGTTCATGATCTAAAACGTCCTAAAATACAAGAAACGCTATTTTAAATTTGTTTCATGCATTTAATTGTTTTAGCCAACTAAGTAAACTAGCTATGTTTACATGTTTCCTGAGTAATCCGATCTAACTATATTATTACTAATTATTTGACTATACATTTGTAACTGTTACAAATATAACATTCACGGAGCAAAATGCAATAATATTCAACTACACTACAGTTTTCGACAATAGATTAATAAAAATGATAAAAACATATTTAGAATTATCTTTATATACACGGATTAATGATTTAGAATAGAAAAAGAACTACCAATACTTGTTAAAACACAAAACTATAACTCTTCATTATCTTATAACAATTGAGTAAAATAAAAGAAAATGGACAAAACGCCGCCTCTATCGCGTACAAAGGCATCGAGTAAATAAACCGGCGGACAAAGACGTCTGTGCGCGACATCTGAGCGACGTGTGTCGTCCCCCGCCCCCACCCCGCCCGATAATGATGTTAACTCGCCAGGCCGGCTTTGTCGCGATTTTGACGTTGTTTGCACTAAGGAGCTTGCAGATTAATATATTAATCTTTTTGTGGAACTTAAATTTAAATTTGCGTCATCTGTATCTACCTATAAATATCTTAAAATGAAGATTAATGAACAAGATTTAAACACATTTTTCTAAGTTTTAAATTATGATTTTGATTATATTACTTAAAATGGCGGCGAAATTTGATTTGTTATTTTATTAACATTATTCAATAGAATTGCATTTCAGTAATAAAATCTTAGTAGCGGCTCGAGTCTGAAAAAGACTCTCGTGAAGAATAAAAATATCAGTACCAGTTATTGCTATTGGTTAGCTGTAATCAAACAAGATGGTAAAGGTGACGGTGGAATAAAAATCCATTATTGTCAATAGGTGAATAGTGAAGATATGAATCGTCAAATAACATTTATTTAATTGTTGTTAGTGAAAAATGAATATATTATGTCACCGTATGTGTTATAATTTGCGTTATGAAAAATGTTGCAAATAAATTGTAATATACAACGTTGAATCATTTTACTAAACCATATTCAACAATCAATGTTGTTATAAATTAAACAACATGATAAATAACAATTATAGTAATAATAAACATCATCCTACATTCTATTATTATATTTTCATTCGGTCATTATTCAAACAACAAATATGTTGAAACGTAACAGCAACATGAAACATCAATAATGTTGACCTATTTTACAAAATGTCGTCACATCATTTAAAATAAATTCTATTATTTAATATACTAAGCTTAAATCATCGCTCAAACATGTTCGTAGATGTTAGATAGTTTTAATATCGATTACCTAGACTTATTTTACAAAACAACAAAAGACAGGTGAAACATGAAAATAATTTCATTAAACAAGGCGCCGTACGTTCTCATAAATACTAGTCCCAGTTGAGCTCGTTCAGTAAATTGTCTTCAAGAGCTGACCAACCCCCTCACCTAGGGGGCGTTGGGGGTACGTTGTTTCCCCCGTTCGTCTTGCTTATGACTGACAGGCGGACAGTTTGAGTGATTGAGAGTGACTCAAGGTATAATGCGCTGAGGCGAAATACGGATACACTATTTCAAAAGATTACATCTCCGTGCCGCGTCTAAAGAATTTATAACTCTATGCTTTTGTATTATGGCAGAATTTCCGTTGTAAACTTTAGTGAGATATGTTTTATGAATGGAAATGCTGGTATGCAATGTTATTATGAATTAAAATATGGTGCGCCATTTTAATGCGGGTTGTGAAGTAAAAATTATGTATTCCAGTGAAACGTTGAGTTATTTTGTTTACTTGCATGTGTGTTTCACATGTTTTATGTTGTTTTTATTATGTAGCTGACTTGTTTAGCTGCCAGTCGTGTAATTGTGATTTTTTAAATTAATATTCAAATGTCTAACATTAGTATGTGAGCCTTTAAGTTTATTTTAAAGCAAAGGATATTAAATATGAATAAGAGTGCCTATTTTTCAGCTAGTAGTTAAACATTATTGGTAACATCATATTCATTAAAGAAAACCGACCAAGTGCGTATCAGAACGCGAGCTCAATGTATGGTTCCGTAGTAGCCTATCATAATATTGCGGACTAAAGTATCGAACACACGGAGACGGACTGCAATGAGCCGGAGCGGACCGCATCGCAACGAAAAATGTTAGCATTGTTATGCATTGCACATTAGAACGGGCCGCAGCAGGCCGCATCGGAACGTGCTACGTTCCGATGTGGCCTGCTGCGGCCCGTATTCCGTATTTGTTTCTAAACGTTTTTCTCCTTCGTTGATCATCATAATGTCGATCTTGCAAATCATAGAGCTCTTTGTAGCTTGTGAGAGTGAACGATGAAACGTTCCCAGTACATCTCCCCCGATTCGACAAAGACGCGTTCCGTATGACCGAGGTCGGCAGAGTTGGTGGTAGGTTAGGTAGTTTTTTTGTAGCATTGAACTAAAATTATTTATTGTTGTTCATCTATTATTACCTGAGTTTAGGAATTAATGCTAAAAACACAGAGGTACACTTGCGAGTAATGCCACTCGCTAATCGCTATAACACACTGACTACACGACAGAACAGGCTGATGCTGGCCGCACCGCATTTACTGAAATCCCCAACACAAAAATCTGCCCCGATGCGCCCCGCCGTAAAATGCGATATTCCATATAAAATGCATGGAAGCGATCGACGCCGTCCGTTGCGTCCTGTCCCCCTGTTGCTTGTTTTACTGTTTGATCATTAAAAAGGAGGTTTTTATTGGTCCATATTATGAAAATTTAACCTCTTTAACGCCAAAAACCACAAACTGATACTTTAATCGAGAAATTTATTTCACATAAGTCTGCAATTTTTTTTAAAATCAATCTAACGATACCACTCTACGGGGTATTCGAGAAAAAAATAAACATCCCTACTTTTAGGAGGTACCCTAAAAATATTATTCAAGGTTTTATTTTACCATTATGTCGGCGTGACTAATATTTTTTTGCGAACGGATATGACTTTGGGACTCAAGAAAAGAGCTTTTTCTTTCTTAAAAGGCCGGTAACGCATCTGCAAGTCTTCTGATAGTGTAGTTGTCCATGGGTGGCGGTGATCACCTACCATCAAGTGAGCCTACTGTCCGTTTGTCCCCTTTTATATATAAAAAAACTAATTACAGTTTCTAGAGCTGAGAATCACTGGGCTAGTCTGTGAATAGATGGACATGGTGAAACTATAAGTTTTTTGAGTGTGTACCCTAAAACGCAAAAATTAGACCGTCTGCCAGACCGTTCGAAAAAGGCAAATAAGTGGCCAATCCTGTTATCCACCATGTGAGTGAACACTTATCATGTTCGTACCATTTATACTGGTAGTTAGAGTTCAAAACAGCATTTCTTGTTACGATGCAATCTCTCTGCCTTTTCCTATAGAGAGAGGTTTCAATTTTTTCGTCAAACGGGGGCATAAATTTAGTCTTCAAAACTTTTTGTTATTTTTTTCAATCCCTTGTGCTACATTCGCACAGACAGGCGGTTTGCTTAGCGTTGAGAGCCTAGAGAACCATCTAACGAGTAGCTTAGCTCTGCTTAGCTTGGTAAAACGAACGTTCTGAAATGTTTGCGAACGTTCGCATTGCGCGCTTGGCGTGACGATCTATCAAAGTAAATAAACGGGTTGGTTTTGTCTCAAGTATTAGCGACTGTGCTTAACGACAAGTACTAAGTAAGGTGTAGCGCACCAATGTGATTTATGCACCTGTTATTGTCAGATAATGACATCATTATTAACTACAATGGACAAATGTAAATCAGAATAGTATAAATAGGCGGGAATGAGATGTTTGCATTCGTTGTAATTCTATCGCTTCTTGAGGGCGTTAGTATGCCCAAAAGTTATACCTACTGTGCACGTAAAAGTGATTCAAGGGTTCGGCCAAACTACTCGATTATACGAGGCACAAGGCACTAGACGCTAATCAAGCCACCTGTCTGTGCTGACGCACCCTTAGAAATAAACGTAATACTTCAGAACAAAACTTTGCTCCCACTAGACCAATGCTGATGTTACTCAACGTCTTTATATCAAGTGGAGTAACTAATTATAATCTCGTTATTATAACAGACAGTTGATTAATCTCCTTCTTTACAAATCCTGCTGCACGCAATCATATCACTACCCCGACGGACAGGTAATCGCCTGAGATACGTCACAATTCTACCGTCTTCGTAGGGAGGCGTAGACGTAATAGGAAAATTATAAATTAGATTTTTACGATTTTTATTAACATCTATGTTCTTGTGAGAAACTTAAACATTTACCTAAAAATTAAGGCGAGGTATTTTAACGCGTGCCAATACTGTAGAAAGTGTGCAGCGCGGTATTTTCTGAAACTGCTGGGAATCAGTTTAGTTTTCGGATAAATAAAAATAGGACTTCAACTGAAAACCAAACTTTAGTACATTCTTTTTTTTATTTAAAACTAAATATCACCTTATAAAAATCACGTGGAATATTAGAAATATAACGAACAAATTATTTGCTTTAGAGATTTTTTAGCCAATTTTCGAATTTTTATATGATCGAGTAAAGTACATTCTATCATGTAATTAGTTAGTACATTCCTTAGATAATAATATCTTCAGGTATATCGTGTAATTTCAGGTCAAACATTATTTAACAATCAATACATAAAAACGTTATTAAGGCCCCATTCCCTAAAAACTGCTAAAACGAGTGTTGCGGTTTTCAAAATTTCTAAATGAATATACGGAATTGCTTTCTAGAAAAATTCGGTGATAATCTTAATGAAACTGTTAACAGTTTTACCGAGAGATATTTTCAAAATATTTCTTAGTTTTGTAGAAAAAAAAAATCGTAAACTTCACTCAAAACCTAAACCTTTTCCGTTTGCAAAAATTGCAGTATTTCTTGGACAACAATTTTAAAAAAAAATTACAATTATTTTTTAATAAAGAACTATATTACAGTTTCACTGCCTTAGTTTTTTATTAAACGACCTTATAAAAAAGTAATTTTAATACAAACTCTTAAAATGTTTGTCCATCATCCATACAATTTTATTCTATACAATTTTTTTTGAAGAATTTAATCGGTAAAATGTCAAAATGAATTTTTAAAAACGTCCATCAAACATTTCAGTATTCCCCCAGAATCAAAGGCGACAGCACGTCAGTTTGAAATTAATTTTCTGACGTAAATATTTCATCAGGGTGGGTTGCGAGTCTAATTAATCGCTTATGCTTACTTAAACTCTCATTATTGTATTATTATGAAAATATTTTTAATTATTATGAAAAACATTTTTCACGAAAATTATTTATAAATATAAGCCTGTAGTAAGCAACAATTTACTTTTTTTATACATCATAAGATAGCAAACAAGCAGATGGGTCTCATGATGGAGTCAACTAGTCGCCTATAGACACCAAAGGTATTAATGGTGCGTTGCTTTCTTGTGGCGAGGTCTAATGCCACATGCATAAGTTTACCGGCTACTTTACCCTCCAAACCGGAACACGACAGTGACAAGCACTGACGCTATTGCGACAGGCATAGGTAAGGCAGTGGTACCAGATACGGGCAAGACAATATAGTACTCTACCATCTAGTAGCCACGATGGCAGTGACTCCTATAGCCAATCGGTCGCTTTTTACGACCTGCCTGGCAGAACGGTAGTTGGCTTATTCTTCAACGGAGCCCGGGACGAACACAAGGGAAGACTTACTTAAAGATTTTTTATTTTAACAAAATAAATTATATTTTGCATCAAACCTTTCATAGCTTGGTGGATTTCCACAACGTCTCGCACGGGTGTTTGGTACCACCATCTTACACATTTCTGCCGCAATAGCGTCAATATTTGTCATTGTCGTGTTCCGGTTTAGAGGGTAAGGTAGTCGGTAGGCCTATCCATGTGGCATTGTCATTCTGCAACACGGATAAAAACGGACAGCACCATTAACATCTTTGGTGTCTATAGGCGATGGTTTCTTTTTCCATCAGGAGAGCCATCACCTTGTTGCTATCTTACGAAAAAAAAATTGATACTATTTATTTTTTTATAAAAAAAAACAAACGCGCTATGGAATTGGCATAAAATACGAAACAAGTGAACGTCCAACAACGTCCGTATTTTTGGTAGTTATCTTGATCCCTATACAATAAATAAACACGTATATGTAAATATTTTTCAAACTTTTTTTTTTATGTCATAAGATAGCAAACAAGCAGATGGGTCTCCTGATGGAAAGAGTCAACCATCGCCTATAGACACCAAAGATGTTAATGGTGCGTTGCTATCTTGTGGCGAGGTATAATGCCACATGCATAAGTTTACCGGCTACCTTACCCTCCAAACCGGAACACGACAGCAACAAGCACTGACGCTTTTGCGGCAGGAATAGGTAAGGCGGTGGTATCAGACCCGGGCGAGACAATGCAGAACTCTACCACCTAGTAGCCACGATGGTAGTGACTCGATAGCCAATCGGTCGCCTTTTACGACCTGCCTGGCAGAACGGCAGTTGGCCTATTCTACAAAGGAGGCCGGGACCAAACGGCGAAAATATGTTCTGTGGAAATAACTACATAAAATAATTTCTAATGAATATAAATAAATTAATTAGTGTTTTCTTAATTTAGGTCGACTCATGTCACAGTATTGTTGCGAATAATCTTGCGACCACTGTGAAGCGAAGTAACCAGTGTGTAATATAGTGAATAAGAGAAGTGTTTTAGTGATACAGCGTAGGCGGTTAAGATCGGTGTTAATACAGCGAGTGTGACCTATGTGTATAGTGTATTTACGTTAGCTTATGAGTATATTTACGTATTTTGTCGTAGTGTATTGTACCTTAGTGTTGTAAATACACGGTTTAATATAGGTGGCGTTTTCTTACAATTACGAACCCGATGCACGTAACAGTATAAATGAAAATTGGTGATCATAGAAGCATTTTAAATTTACTTAAGTGCTTGATTTTGACGAATCGGAATTGAAACACTACTTCAAACGCTTTGAGTTATGAGGCGTGCAAAATATTTATAGTATTTTAGAGTCATGTGTAATATTCAAATTCCTATATTCATAAAAATTTGTAAATTGGTTAACTCTGCAGGCCATCCTTGAAACTTTCTGCTAAATTGAGGTTTTAAGCTCGGAGAGTTAAAAAATAACAGTTTATAAAATTGACAGTATTTCAATTTTTTAAAAGCTGGTTATTTTCAAAATGATGGTCGATTTTATACGTTTGAATGCCAATGAATGCACTTTAGGGCCTAAAATGTTTTAATAATTACAAAACCAATTTGCTGAAAAACGATAAAAAATTTTTTGTTAAAAAAATTTTGCTATTGATGAATCCCGAACGAATTAGTCGATTTTATCCAAGTTATAGTTTTAGACACAGTTTTTTAAGTAAAAGAGTTGTTTAGGTCTAGAAATTAGTCTGAAATTTATATTACAAATATGAAATGATGTTCTTGTAAACAACAAAACATTAATATTTGTAAAGCAGTAACTTTTGGAAACTTGGTTCGATATTTGACGTAGTTTTTACGTACTAAATTATTGTAAAAGGACTAAAAATTATTACTTCAATTTATGGAAGGGACGCAATTTTTAAAAAAAAGAGCAAATTAGATTTTGTATACAGTCAGTACATTAACCTAGAAGTTATTTTAAAAAAAATGTTATTTCGTCAAATATTTTTTTGAATAAATCTATTCCAATTTTTTCAAAATTTCCTAAATCAAATTGGTTCAAATTTTCAGAAAGTCTAAGTTGATTGGAGTCCAATCAAATGCCATCAACCTTGTTTCGATAGGTTCAATCAGTTCAAGTCGCCTCTGTGGTCTAGTGGTCCAGCGTTGGAGTTGACCACATGAGGTCCCGGGTTCGATTCCTGGGTCGGGGACTTTAAAAAAAAGTGTTTTTTCAGTTTTCTGAGAAACACAAAAGTTGCCCGGGATTGGAAAGTGCCCGGTTGGCGATAGGCTTGCCACCTATCACATTTGTGGGACCAAGTATCTTCGGCTAATCGTGGGTGCACTTGTTGTACCTCTGCCTACCCCTTCGGGGATATGGGCGTGAAGATACAATCAGTTCAAAAGTAAAGTAAACCGTTCAAAAGTAATGCGATGTTTGCACACACATACATACATAGACATGCTGACGTCATGTTAAACCGTGAAGATCTAGTGAAAACTCGATTTTTGAAAACGGGGCAAAATGAGTAATTTCTATCTATATACGTAGTGGGAATTTTAAAATATTTTTAAAATTTTCTACTATGTCTCTGTATTATATTAGTAAAGTATTTTTCTTTATTTTCTTCACATGCCCTTGTATATAAAAGAAAAATTGCTGAAAAAAGTGAACCAAAAATATGCAGTCACTACATTTATATGACTACATCCAATTTTCCCCTACATATTCGTGGAAGCGTAACAGTAGCATAATATTGAATAATAATGATGCTTCAAAATTTATCCGCCAATACTTAAAAAAATTGCAATGTTAATCGAGATTTAATAAATTTACAAACCCACAGCACTTTTTGAAGAATATTGTTGAAAATATTGTTAATAATTTGAAATGGTGTAAATAATGAAAACATGAGTTCCGCATTAATCTAATAGTTACACTGTTCAACTCAGAGCATGGGCTCCCTTGTTTGATTAAGTCAAATTTTCAATAATAAACCTATTAAAGTTGGCAAATGGGGCGATGAGAGAAACCACCTGTTATACTGAATGACTAACTGGTGAGCCCTAGTAAACATAAGAATCGATCAACATTCCGAGGTAAATTTTATTTTATTTTAGTTATGAAATACTTATAAGCATAGGTGCCGCTTGGATGGATTATTTAATTACAAACAAACTTTATATCTGAATAATAAAAATAATATCGGTATAAAAATTACACAAATTGACCTAACCCCAAAGTAAACAATTTATTTGCCAATTATGTGAGTGTTACTCAATGATATGAATACATAGAAATACATATATAAACACTCAAATATGTTTATTAAACACCCAGAAATTCAAACCCTATGCTCAATATATGAATACCTGACCCTGTGGGAAATCAAACCTGAGCCCCAATGATTGCGTAGTCAAAGTTGTTTACTATTTGAATAACAGAGCAGTCACCAATGGCTTCATTCACATTAAATAAAAACTTAAATTTAACCACAAATAAGTCGTGTTGTAAGACTGTGTACTTTTTATGTTACTGAATGTATATACATATATAGATACGTAAATAACTATGATCCCTTGAGAAGATCGTTTCCGATTTGATTAATTTTGTGATACATTAAAAATAATTGAATACTTTTGGTCAATAAAAAATATATATTTAATTTACGTACCATGGCCCTGTATTATATTCTGAGGTATTAATTATTTAAGTAATTAAGTATTAGTACTTAATCGCAGTTTAATCAAAATTATACATTATCAAACAGTTGTGAATAGCATAATCTATTACTACACGTAGAACGCGTTCACTATGGCTCCACCTTGACTTTTGCCAAATTAATGAAAAATAGAGACATTGCGGTTTTTGTGTCATTACGTATGTCGCAGAAGAAAATCTGCAATGAGTACACAGTTTCTAGGCCTAGTGCGGGCCTTAGTGTGACACATGGTCGACGTATATGATAAGTGAAATATATGGATGTGTGTGTTCAATTTTAAATTCCCATGGTCGGGGACTAGCCTCTTAAGCAAACCAGTTTTTTTCCGTTTGTCTCCGACGTCTCGCCTTAAGGTGATGAAATGAAAGCGTATAAGATAATTGTAAAAAATTTGAAAAATCCAAAAATACACGCCTCTGAAAGTTAGTTTTCGTAATTATCTTTATATGTAGGGTTCAGTTTTTTAAGTAAAAAATTAGTTTATATCCTGATAAAATTGATAAAATTAAGCATTGAAGCCAATACAGGTCGTTTATATTAGTTATAAATTACATATCCATTTGAAATAGAAATCTGCGCGTTGTAGTTATTTTAAAGCTAATAAAAAAAATTGATAGAAGTTTTTGGAGGTGCAATCGTGCTAGAATTAATTGTACATGCAGATAGCCGGTTGAGTCGTTTTTTTTTTTACACTAAATAAAATAATTTCCTTTGAAAAATACGAAATGCACTAAAACAAGTTAACATACGTACATTTATGTACATGAAAGTTGCTTGATTTTAGTAAGGTTTAAAGAAAGAGCGCTACTTCAACCGCTTCGCGTTGAGGCGAAGATTTTATATGGGTACTCAAGCCTCAAATAAAGATTCTTAAGCCTCAATGTGTAATTCTCAATGTTCAAATCTATGTATATAGATTAAAACAAAACTCAGGTTTTCATGTGAAATATCTGTAAAGTAAAACCGACACATACGAGGAAAGAAAGTTTTTAATTTAAATTTATTCTATTGACTGCATCTGCATTAATTTGTATACTCTGATCATGAGGCTCTGGGTTCTATCACGAGGTCAGACAAAAATGTTAGATGTATAGATTTTCTCGATAATTCAAATCTCAGTACAAGCTCGGAGTCTAGTGTGTAAAATGTTACTATATAGCGGCCACCCTTGCGCTTCGGATGAAAATGTAAATCTGTCGTTCCCGGTTATCGCTAAAAATTAAGCGGTACCAAATCGTTATCGTGTTAGTAAATGCGGCTTTGGCGATCATCAGCAGTCAACCAAAGAACCGTTGAATCGTTGTGAACTGGACAGTTTCGTTCTGTTCCTTCCGCCACATCACAAGGAAAATGGCTTGATGATTTTACTTACTATAAATTTAAGTTATTGACTTGCTTATTATTTATTTTAATTTAATAAAAATAGGTTCATAAGTTAATAATAATATGATTCAGTACGACCGGCACGCATCGGCTCCATCCGGACGGCATCTTATTTTACACAGGAAATACAGTGTTAGTTCGGACTCTTTTGAAGAATAGACCACCTGTCGTTCTGCCAGGCAATTCATAAGAGGCAAATGATTAGCTATGCAAGTCTCTAACATCGAGGCCACTAGGTGGTATACTCTACTTTCTGCATTGTCTCTCCCGGGGTTGGTGCCAACGCCTTAACTATTCCTGCTGCAATAGCGTCAGTGCTTGTCATCATCGTGTTCCGGTTTGGAGCGTAAGGTAGCCGGTAAACTTATGGAAGTGGCATTTACACCTCGCTACTCGGACATCAATGCACCATTAACACCTCTAGTGTCTATTAGCGATGATTCTCTCCTTATATCAGGAGAGTCATTTGCTTGTTTGTTATGATATAAAATAGAGTTCATATTTCCGTCACATTTGTGTTCCGTGGTGGCTGTGAATGGACTTTGCGACGGACAACCACGTCCGTCGGCATGCGTCAGGGTTCGTTCGGAACCGTCCGGTCATCGTGGAATGTGAATATAGAGCAGCGGTGCAGCAAGTCGAGTCATTCATTACCAAGTGACTTACGACTCTCGCGGCATGCGTACGGCTCTGGCCTCTGACGAATGCGAACGGCTTCTGTGGCATGCGTACGCATTCATTCCGGCACGGGCCGGTGCAAACCGATCGGTGTAAATCGTACCAGTGTATGACTGTACACTACCAGGCACACATAGCAAGTTAAAAGATTGCAAATTATTCAAGAGAACAATTTTTATTTTCGTCTACTATGTACTTAACTGTAAGTATATAAGGTACATGTTAGATTGACAAAATGATGTATCAAATTTGCTCAGCGTAGGTGTCTAACACGATGATCGTTCGACAATTTGATGTGGAATATATCGCTTAGTCGAGTTGTAAATAAATGTCGTACCTGGCGGTCGTACTTAAGTCGTAACTTCGTAGGTGTGTTTGTTCCCTAGTGACATGGGTGTTAAGAGATATTTTCAAGTAAAAAGGGTATAAATTAAACTAACCTTGAATATATATTTGTTTCAGCCAGGCTAGAAACTTCATTTCATCCTTTTCTCTTTATCCGAGGATTTTGCATCCATTCATGTATCTTAATCAATCACAAAAGATTTACATACATTGCTATTATTATTATTTACAACTTTTCATGTATGTATAAGTGAACTGAATATCTGTTTGTTGGACCTTCATATTTAAATAGCTACCAAGTCAATGTCCGGAATTGACCTGACCTTTTAATTTAATCAAATCTTGATTGACGGCACTAACCTAATGAATTATCGAGGACATTTCTCGGCTGCCAATTTGCTGTAACCTTATAGTCTAGTAAATATTATATATCTAGTAGACATTCTTAATGTTGTATTTCTCCTTAGTGTTTTAAGAAAGCGATGTCCAGTATAGAAAACTAGAAATAATAAGGAGATGTAGGGATTTTTAAGGTTCCGTACCTGAAAAGGAAAAACGGGATCCTTACACGATCACTTCGTTGTCTGTCTCTCAAGATCCTGTTTCTCAGTAACGCGATTCTAAAGAGAATCAAAACGTATCTGAGGGTACTTCCATTGACCTAGAATTATGAACTTTGGCAAGATACAGTGTTTTATAGCACATGTAAAGGACAGAATCTGAAAACCGTACATTTTTATTTATATATATTATAGGGTAGCAAACAAGCAGATTCTCCTGATGTGAAGATACAACTTTATCTTAGATCTTATATATTTAGAAATTAAAAATGTTAATTGTGCGTTGCTACCCGTATGGTAGAACAGTAATGTCACATGCATAAGTTTACCTACCGGCTACTTTACTCCGAAAACGGGCATCGTAATAATATGTTTTAGTTCCAACATCGCACTAAGCCGAGGTCCGGTCTCACAGGAGACAGCCCTTAGCGCGGGCGTTTATAGGCCTAATATTGATTAAACTCTGGCTGAGCACTTGCTCGCCCCAAAAGTCCGGTGACGCAGTAACGACCCATAAGTTCAACTGTAATAGCCATTTGGAAAAAAAATATTATAGTGACAAAAAATGACGTTATTACAGCAGAAATATATAGGGGGAGGGGGAGGGGGGAGGAGTGGGGGGTGGGGGGTGTCAAGCCCGTCCGAGACGGAACTTAATGACATCGTTAGACAATGATTCTTACTACATTTTTGTCATCATATAATTATAATATACAATGTAATAAAAAACAAAAAAGCCTTTATAAAGCCTAGTCTATGCACTAAAAATTATATCTTAAAACAAAAATGTTACACAACAGTATATAATATGTACGTACATATATCTACTTAAAGAAAAAGATATATATTTACATTTGGCATTAATTTATTACGTTTAAGCATTGATATAAAAAACCCAAGATACACAATCAGTGTGTCAAAAACGTCCTCCAAAAGTGAGTGCACAATTTTAAATTGTGCGCTCATTTCAAATAGAATCGCGTCAGCCGCGTCACTGTCAATTTTACTTATTTTCGTACATTGCTTTGTAAAAACAACTATAAGTAGTGCACTTAAGGTTGGATATGCAAAGACATATGTTTTTGCCATATCTATAACTACTTAAATGAAATTAGGGACACTTTTGAGTGTCAGTTTTGTTCGGGACTGTGCATCTAGGGTTTTTTATATCAATGCGTTTAAGGTATTACCTAGTATGACAGTAATCTATGTATGTTGGATCCGGGCTCCTTTGAGAAATAGACCAACTGCTGTTCTGCCAGGCAGGTCGTAAAAGGCGACTAATTTGCTACGCGAGTCATTACCACGTGGCTACTAGGTGGTAGAGTTCTGCATTGGCTCGACCGGGTCTGTTATCACCGCCTTACCTATTCCTGCCGCAATAGCATCAGTATTAGTCACTGTCGTGTTCCGGTTTGGAGGGTAAGGTAGTCGGTAAACTTATGCATGTGGCATTAGACCTCGCCACAAGATAGCAACGCACCAATAACATCTTTGGTATCTATAGGCGATGGTTGACTCTTCATCAGGTCACCCATCTGCTTGTAAGCTATCTTATGATATAAATAAAAAAAAAACTATAAAGAATTGTCGAATTATTTAATTGTAATTGTATTTTTTTTATTAGGGCAATTGGTCCACCTCTCGTTCCCACCACTGTAACTTCTGTAAACCAGAATCAACAGCGGCGACCGTCCTGATAACCTCTGAGTTGCGAGCTCAGGGTGCCCTGGGGAAAAGATTAGCTGTCTTGGAACCCGCAACGAAATTAATCAGAAGTATATAGGAGGAGTAGGAAAATACATTGTAGTGGCTCAAACAATCACAAACGCTACAGGTAAAAATAATAAAAAATGGACAAAAATCAATAACAAATGGAAAAAATGAAATTAAAAATAAAATCCTGAATCGCGATATCACAATTATTTATCTTGTAACACTATATACAAGTTTCAACGCTTCTCGAATGGACTTCGGTCCCCAGGCAGTACACCTTGCCTGGCTGGGAAGATCTTCATTTACCCCTTACTTGTCCTTGTGTGACGTCATCGATCGCCACAATAATGTCGTCATACTGACAAGAAGCTGGCCCGCTGGTTCCATCACTATGACCCTCCAGCGGTACGGACCAGCGGCGCCACAACATCCTGTAATTGTATTTATTTATTACTAGCTGACCCGGCAAACGTTGTTGTTTTTTTAACTTCTCTTTTTTTTCTATATTTTCTCACCTTCTTAACCTTCCCTGGACTTCAACTATTAATTCAAAATCAAAATTCATTTCAGCCGTTCTCGAGTTTTAGTGAGACTAACGAACAGCTAATTGATTTTTATATGTATAAATAAATAGTCGTACTGTAAACGGTATATTTTGTCTCATTTTTTAATAAGTAGAAAAACCGGTGAGAAGCCGAGGTGAGCAGTTAGTATCAAATAAAAATATACCAAGAACCACATAAAATAAAATATGTCTTAATCTTGACTATATCAAGTGTAAAGAAACCATATTCCGTAATATGAAAATAGATAGATTTGTAATGAAAATGTCTACTTGTACGATATTATTGTAAACGCGTCTGTCTGTCCATCCATGTTACTGTTTTGACGTGAGAAGACTTCCTGACGACTCGCTCAGGTGAGCCATTGCAACTTTACCTGAGACTGGTTGATAAGCGGAGCGGGTAGCGGCATATTGATTTTGTTTAGGGGAAAATACATATTATAATATCATGTCATACACAAATATTTGATTCTGTTTAATGCCAGTGATCAGAGGCGTTTTATTATAACTAGCGATCGCCTGTGGCCAAAATTCGACCATAGACTTCAGTCTAATAAAATCTTTTTTTAAGTTTGACAACTGACTTTAGCCATAAAGAAAATATGTAGTACAACTACATGTATACATGTATGTAAAATATCATGTATGTCACAGGAATTTAGTGTGTGTAATATTTTTTATTAATTTATTTTTAACCGCCCCGTTGGTCGAGTGGTTAGCAACACTGACTACGCAATCGACAGGGCTCGGGTTCGATTCCCGACGGAGACGAGCATTTGTGTGATGACCATAAATGTTTGTATTTCCGGGTTTGGGTGTTTTTTATTAAATGCTAGCTGACCCGCCAAACGTTGTTTTGTCTTACTTATTAGGAATCCATAGCGGACAAACTACGTGAAACGTAATGTATATAAGACTACGGGATTGTCCTTTCACGCAGCCAAAATGGCATTAAACTTTATATGGTGGTTAAGTATTCTTAAATTTTCTAATTTTCCGCACAATTTTCTTAATATTTTCTTTTATAAGAACCTTCTCCTTACAATTACAAACATAACAAAAAAAATTACCGAAATTGGTCCAGCCATTCAGGCGTGATGTCGTGACCAAGGAAAATAGGGATTGATTTATATATATATATATATATATATATATATATATATATATATATATATATATATATATATATATATATATATATATATATATATATATATATATATATAACTTTTCGGTGTAATTTATATAAACATTCGATGGCATATAAAAACATGTGAGCGTAGTGGGAACATGCGGTTGAGACAGTTATTTATATTCCCAATTTTTTTTAATTTCCTCTCTCTCACCCAGCTCCCCCCTCGCTCGCCCCCTCTATGCTTTTGCCTCCATTCATTTCCTTCCATCCTCTTCCCCTTTCTCCCTTTTCCCCAGTTTTCTCATTTCCTCCTTTCTCCCTTTCCCTCTCTTTCTCCACGTTCACTCTCTTACTCTCTCTTTCACATTTTTTTCTTACCTCCCATCCCATTACCACTCTTTTCCTCCTTTTCCGCTCATAATATCTTCCTCATTCTTCCCCCCTCTCCCCGCTCCTCCTCTCTTTTTTTCCTTCTATCTTTTTTTGTCCCTATCACTTCCCTCTCCTACTCGTCCCCTACTCCACTTTCCGAATTTCTTCCACCTTCTTTCTCCCTCTCTTAGACTTTTTACGACTATTTTGTTGTCCCTCGTGTTCGCCCAGGCTCCTTTGAAGAATAGGCCAACTGCCGTTCTGCCAGGCAGGTCCTAAACAACGACCGATTAGCTATACGAGTCAGTAACATCGTGGCTACTATATGGTAGAGTTCTGCATTGTTTCGTCCGGGTCTGGTACCACCGCCTTACCTGTTCCTACCGCAATAGCGCCAGTGCTTGTCACTGTCGTGTTCCGGTTCGGAGGGCAAGATAGCCGGTAAACTTATGCATGTGGCATAAGACCTCGCCACGATAGCAACGCAACCATCGCCTATAGACACCAAAGGCGACGGTTGATTATTCATATCAGGAGACCCATCTGCTTGTTTGCTATCTTATACTATAAAAAAAATTAATATTTTATAACTTTTTTATTACGAGTATTTTTAAATCGTCTACACTAAATCGTGATGAAAATTCGTGGCAGAAATTCTTACACCTTTTTCGCCTAGCCCTATCTACCAAATCCGAACCGTCTGAGAAGGAACTTTGTTCCAATACAGATATATCATTAATGTTTAGTGCCTATACCCAAAGGGCGACAAAACCCTATTAATATGCCTCCGCTATCTATCGGGGTGTCACAGTGAACTATAGCTTAAACAAAAATGGGTATGCACCTGAAATTTTCACAGAATACTGTGCTAATGCGATACGTGGCAGCAAATAATGGAAATGTCAAAAATTAGATCCCAAATCGGTTTATCAAAGTAATGTCAATATCGCTCAGTAGAACGGAACCCTACATATGCAGTCCCTTTCTCACTTGATAGGTTTTATTAACGGGTTTTATTTAAATACAAAATATCTCGCATAATCCGTTCCAGTAAAATGTCAAGCCAAGTATCTCGCTGTTTCGTTTGAGATCACAAATTGTTCCTCTCCGCTCAAGCACCGTCTCCTCCCTCTGTCACTCGGGGAGATAAACGTCACGCAACGCGCTGACGGGCGGCTTTGTTAATACTAATCACCCTATGATTGACTCTTCTGTCTGGACATTGATGACAACATTGTGAATTACGTTGCAATGTCTGTTTTAATGTTCGATATATGAATGAGTAGTAGTTATTCTTCTTCAAACTTATTTATGTTTTAAATCTTGAATCAGAACTTGGGACGAATGGGTAGTATACTTTCCCAAATAAAATATCGAAGAATAGAATAAGCGCTTATACTTGAACATACCAGTGCATAAAAATAGATAAATATCAGAAATGAAAACCTTCTCCTTTTTAGGAAGAGGGTTGAAAAGAAAAATTAATTTTCGAGAAATAAATTTGATGGAATAAATCTTATTTGTAGTTGATTCATAAGAGTGATCCATTATTTAACTTTATTGAGACATTTAATAGCTTTTATTATCAATTAGCTGTTGCCTGCGACTTCGTACGCGCGGACTTTGTTCACTCCGCACTGCTCCTCCCCTGTAGTTGAAAGCGTGATAATATGTAGCCTATATGTTGAACCAACCTGTTAGTAATATTCATGCAAAAATTGAAGTAAATCCATGCAGTACTTTTTGAGTTTACCCCGGACATACATACAGACATACAGACAAACAGACAGATATATTTTTGGCTTCGATATCGATTGTAGATCACGCCCCAAGTATTCTTTTAAAAAAGTATTCAATGTACAGTTTTGATATTTCTACGATTTTATTATATGTATAGATGTAAATTCAGATAATTTGCAGATCCGTATAGCAGGAATCTTATTCCATAGTATAAGTTTACTGGGTACTTCGCTTTGCAAACCAGAATACGAAATAAAAAATGTGGTACCAAACCCAGACTAAATGTTGCAGAATTCTGCTATGTAATAGTCACGATGGTAACGATACGTTTTACCCATCGTTAGCCTCTTACGAATCACCTTGCGAAAAGGCCATTTGTTTATTCTTCAAAGCAGGCTAGCACTTGCATTTACGAAAAAGCAGTTATCTTTATTACATCTATGAGTTATTGTGCGTTAAGGAAATGACATAGATACAATGAAATACTTTTCATTGTAATCAGTAATGATAAATTATAATATGATTTATGATAATCTTTTTAAACAAAATATTTTTAAAGTAATGACGCACAAGTACAATCAAATTTTATCAAGGATTTTTAACAGTTTGCGAAAACGTTAACGAAATAACGTATGTATGTAAATTTAATATAGATGGATTGGTTTAATACCCAGCGTGTTATAATTTATCAATCAATCATCAATTAATGTTAGTCATATGATTTGTGTTATCACTTTGATTAGATAAAACATGACAAGCTGTGCGTTAGCAAAACGAAGTGTCTCGATTTTCAATCGATTTCGCAAAGGTTATTAATTCGGCTGTATATTTATTTATAAGGCAAATTATAAACTGTTTTTTGAAGCACAGGACATATATCCTAGAAATACACGCAATTCCAATAGGTTTGTTTATGTAACCCCGTGCCAAGGATACCACTGAATCACAAGCAGTATTACTCCATGTGTATACAAGTATATAATGCTGTGCCAGATAATTTTAACTCTGTCACTCAGTACCCCTAAAAAAATTGGAAAAAGTTTAAGTAATAGGTTTTATTAATTGTATAAATAAATGAATGAAAACTCTTTATTGTGCATAAACTTTTTAAAAATACATGTTTAGTATAATTAATTACTATACTCGTAGTACACAAAGGTGTTGTTTATTTTTTTCTTAACTATAATTATTTTTACACTGACATTTTACAGTCTTGAGACTTAAAGGCGGAATTAAAAGTAGGCCCTTTTTGCTTTGAGTAGTTTATATATATTTTTTCTCAATATTTCAGTACAATTACAACCTGTTTTAGCAGCTATGTTCAAAGGAAAACGAATGAATATGAGAAAAAATATTTTATAACAATACTAGCTGAACTATGCAGCTTCACCCGCGAGTAGATTGAAATTTCATCGATATCAAAAAAAATACATCCCCTGTCAGGGGATACAGGTTGAAGTTTGAAAAAAATAGTAGCTTATGTAGCAACTATCTCCATGCCAAATTTATCAAAACTGGTTCAGTCTTGAGACAGTAATAGATAGACAGACAGACAGACAGACATACAGACAGGCCGACAGTAATATCTGTCTTACTTAATATTATTAGTATGGATATTATCACGCAGCTTTCTTTATAAGGAAGGCAATATCTTTGCATGTTTGCTGTCTTATGATTTAAAAAAAAGTGTATCCATGACTAAGTTTGCCATGGATACACTTGTTGTACCACCGCTTACTTCTTCGGAGCTATGAGTGTAATTTATTTACTTTTTATTTATTATATTCTGACGAACAAAAGGAGAATGTTTTTATCACTCTAAGATACTGCCTCAGCCTACTAGTATTTATCCCACATATGTTTATTATAAAAGAAACCGTTGTAGTTGTATTTTACAATATAAACGAAGTCCATCTTAAGATGTCAGGCGTCAGAAACCTAACAATTTCCTACGACCTAAACGCACCGAGAATAATCGGTTTTAATCACAAACTTGTTATAAAATGAGATAGACGTGCCATACGTGCGTCGGCCTCAGGTAGATAGTTATTCTATATCTATATATTAATACGTGAAGGAAAAGTTGTGGACCCCTTTTTAAGACAATAGCGCGAACGGTCGAGTACGAAATTTGACAAAGATAAAGTTTACAGTATGGAAGTCCGCAGAAATCTAATATCTTTAAATAATATGCATTAGAAATATATTAAATTAATGAAAAAAAAACCATTACACATACTTTCATTAATATGACATACATGATAATATGTATATTACACACATATATAATATTTTCTTTACGGCTAAAGTTAGGTGTATAACTTAAAAGAGATTATATTGTTTTGTCTATGGTCAAATTTGGGCCACAAACGATCGCTAGTTTATATTAATGGTCCAGATAATTTTATTTGTATTTTACGCTGCATTTTAATTCCGCAATAATATTATTGTTGTATATGTATATTATTATCTATGCAATATTAGATAATTGATATAATTAAAAATATATTTTGTTGAAACGGAATCTAATTTGTTGAAAATTATTTATACATCTGAACTTTTCCGTTAAACCGTCATTGAATTAAAGCACATTTTACAATGATTGCTACATACATATATTATTTGTCTTATTATATTGTAAAATAATATTTATTTTTAAAATTATCTTGTTAGTAATAAAAATAATAATAAAATATTTAGTTTCAAACAATCTATTTCAACTATTATGGAATGAATAATATTTTATTATATTTATAAGTATTTTAATGCTTTGTTTTGATTTTTGATACGACTTATCTATAAATAATAATGTTTATTCAAATAATCTATATTAATATTATAAATGTGAAAGTTTGGAAGTTTGTATGGATGGATGTTTGTTACTCAATCACGCAAAAACTACTGAACGGATTTGAATGAAATTTGGCACACATAGGAATAGCAGGTAGCCTACTTTTTATCTCGGAAAAATCAGGTTATCTCGCGGGATTCGCCAAAAAATTTTATAATGCAGCGGGATGCACGCTGAATCTAGTAATTAAAATGTTTTTTTATAACTTTAAAAATGTGCATAAGAAGAAATTCTGTGGCCTTAGATCAGAAAGTAATAATTACAAAAAAAAATTACATGTATTATGCACAACGCATATGTATTATTATGATCAAATGTAATATTTTCTTTTTTAAGTTATCTTGAAATGTTCATAGACTGTAGAAGAGTACAGTGTTGATAGAGATATGTCTGTCTGTTCAAACGATCAATTTTTCGCAAAGTTAATTGTATTAATAACATTGTTTAGCAAAAAGTGCACTTATCATGGCCACAGAATTGAAATTGAACAGACCAATGGCCACAGAATTGTGTTAAACAAATGTTCTTAATTAGCGTAAGACAGTGTAATTTTTTTGCAATCTTTGAAATGCTTGTTTTTTAAATAAACTATTATTATTATTATTATTATTATTATTATAAATATCTGATTTCGGAAAAAATCATTATTTTTAATTAGTCCATATCCTTCCACGTCTAATTAAAGTGCAATGAAGTCAGCATTTTTTTGTTGTAATTTAGAAATAATAATCTTTAAGTAATAGTTAAAAGACACTTACGTATATTGCTTTGAGTTTAGCGCTCTGCTGATACATAAATGCGTGAAACCGATGAATTATTATCTAAATTGAAAATTAAATAACAGCGGCGTTAATATACTTTCTTAGTTCTGACGTGTAATTCACTTATAGAATGAATGTATGAACAGGACGAAACGGTATGTCTACGTGTGTTAATAAACGTCTTTGACCAGGAATAATCGGTTTTAATCGCATCATACACGGGGGCGTTATCTCTCGGATCTGCACAAAGCGGACTTCGAACCTGCGCCCCCAAGCACTTGCGTGATTGATGGCGGCGCGGCCCGATGCGAATCTACTGACGTCTCGACCAAGGATGGTGTTTATACCATTCGTAATTATATCTAACTTTAATTTTTGAAGTATGCGTGCGTTTTTATGCATTATTGTTTTGACTCAGTTTTCATATCATACATTTCGAATATGATTCTCGAAAATATGCTTGTTTTTTCATCTTAAAATGTTTTTTAAATCGTAGGATAACAAACAACAACTCTTTGAAACAAAAAAACATCGCATGTAGTCACCAAATATATTGATTGTGACATACTAGAATTGTTTCAGGATGACCACACTACGTGTATACGTTTACCTGTCTACCTTACCCTCTAAACTAGAACATAATATTTAAAAACAACAAAGAAAAATATCGACACGAAGAATTTGAATCTGCGACCGTCTCCCTAAAGCCGGGACGCTCTACCGCTGAAATTCCTTCCGCTACATTCTTTGCTATATGATGATCGATTCCGTCTATTCGACATCGACGGAATCCATCACATAGCAAAGAAGAATTTCACCACGTCGAGCCAGTCCACACTACCTCAGCGGTAGAGCGTCCCGGCTTTAGGGAGACGGTCGCAGGTTCAATCCCTACGTATCGATATTTTTCATTGTTGTTTTTAAAGTTTTTCAAGTTTTTCCAAGCACGGGGTGAGTGCTATAACACAAAAGTAATTAGAACATAATAGTTACAAACATAATAGTTGCGGCAATACAAGGCAAGGTACCAAATCCGAGCGAGATGTTGAAAAACTCTACCAAGTAATAAGAGGTATATGAACAAGTAAGTTACCTGATGTTAATGGTAGTAGAAGCTACGATCATGGATATTCGCAACCTAATGTATTTTCGCTGATGTGGTATTGCATCTCTTTTATTATTCGAAAATGAACAGCTTTTGTAATATTTGAAAATCTCTGGAATTCTCAACTATACACAGATTTTTGACCCAATTATTGTATTATCAATATCACGATATGAGCGCGAGATACCGAATAAGGTTGGTAAATGTAGAGACGGGACTTCCCCTTCAAATGAAGTATGAAATAACGTTCAATCTTCTTTACTAATCTCGTCAGAAAAATTGTATAAATATTTTTTTACCTGGAGTTAATCTAGAATCATTAGAAATAATCGTGAGTACGTTATGTCGATGAACTCGGCTATCGTTAGAAAATTGAAAAATGGTTCCATGGAATATTTATTTTTAAGTAAAAGCTTATTCTATTCTTTATGCAGAAAAATGCGGACGTCTCAATAGACGATTGATTCAATGGTATGGTTGTCTCTCACCAACAGGAGCGGTATATTGCTATTTCCTATAATAAAAAAAGCTATTTATCTTTCAGTTCCCACCATTGAAATGCACTTAGACATCTCATTAAATGTTTAGTTTTTACATACAAATATACATATATATATATAAAAATCAATCCCTATTTTCCGTGGTCACGACATCACGCGTGAATGGCTAGACCGATTCCGCTTTTATTTTTTTTGTTGTGTTTGTAATTGTCAGAAAGAATATATTAAGAAAATTGTTCGGAAAATTAGAAAATTCAAGAATACTTAACCACCATATAAAGTTCAATGCCCTTTCGGCTGCCTGGAAGGACAATCTCGTATATTTATATAAATTACGTGTCACGTTGTTTGTCCGCTATGGATTCCTAATATGTATGGCAAAACAACGTTTGCCGGGTCATTTAGTATATAATAAATATCAGGATAAATAACACGAATTGATCTAAAATCAAATAAAGTAAATTATTTGCTTGTGTTATGGGTGTTAGTTAACGATGCTAATATATAGAAATACATACAATATTTTGACATACATAAAATAAACACCCAAATAGAAATGCACACATCTATTCTCATCACACAAATGTTTACTCCTGTCAGAAATCGAACCCAAGCCTCACCGGGGTATAAAATACAATTTAATGTTCTTAAAACACATATTTAAAGTTGCGACAAATTAATCACAGAATCTTGTCTAACAAATCACGCAACCTCTCACAAAAAGGAGCAACGTTGTAATTAATTGATGCACTTTGAAAACGAAAATCAAATTAATATATTCAGTTACCTCTGCCCCTAAAAGGATTACAAGTACACGCAAGTAAGCGAAGATGGATTGACTTGACGAGTCAACTGAATTGCTAAAAAACATGGTCAAGATGGAATAAGATCTTACAAATTTGGTTCCGAAAATAAATGATATGGAGAGATTTATGGTTGTAAGAATTTAGACTTGTATACAATTTGAGGCACACATAATTATAAGGGTATTATTAGTGATATGTGTATATATTTAAAAAATGTTTGGAAATTCCAAAAATACAGGACTCATTATTTACTCATTTGGTCGTAAAAAAAATATGACTGCACTAGCGCATTAGGCGGAACAAATGTCCATATATATTTATGTTGAAAATTATTTGAACCGCAATGGACTTTTAATATGCTTCCGGAGTCTATGTTTCCCGACGAGTATAATCTGGGGATTTTCGGGAAGCGCGTTCCACCTTAGGCCATATCTTATCTTACCATCACACGAGGTCGTGGTCCAGTGCTTCCCTATCCACACTAAAAAAAAAATATTTTTTTTAAATTATATGATAGCAAATAAGCAGATGGGTGATGGAAAGAGCCAACCATCGCCTATAGACACCAAAGTTGATAATGGTGTGTTGCTATGTTGTAGCGAGATCTAATGCCACATGCATAAGTCTACCGGCTACCTTACCTTGCAAACCAGAAATCAGAAATCAGAAATACTTTATTCAGTAAAACTTTTTACAAATTATTTTGACACGTCAACATATTTTTTTAAAAACTACTACCGGATCGGAAACGCGGCCACACACTGAGAAGATCCGGCGGAAGAAACTCAGCGGGCTTGTATTTTTTTTCATATCATTGATTTTTTTACATTATCACAATATTACAAAAAATATATATGAGTTCGGTATGAGGAGCAATTAATCCCAGGCTTTTTTGTCTTCTAAATAGTTGGAGATGCTATTGCGACAGGTATAGGTAAGACGATAGTACAAAATACCTAGGCTTGATGGTGCGGAACTCTACCACCTAGTAATCACGATGGCAGCGACACGTATTATTATAGCCAATCGTTCGCATTTTACGACCTGCCTGACAGAACGGCAGTTGGTCTATTCTTCAAAGGAGTCCGGATCATCGCGGAGGTCATTTAATTATTTTCAAAAAGTAAACGAGCGTTACAAGGCATGCATTTTTGAATTTTCAAATTTTTTTCAATGGATCAATTTACCCCGTGTTGGTTCCGGGCTCCTTTGAAGAATAGACTAACTGCCGTTCTGCCAGGCAGGTCGTAAAAGGCGACCGATTGGCTATGCGAGTCACTACCATCGTGGCTACTAGGTGGTAGAGTTCTGCATTGTCTCGCCCGAGTCAGGTACCACCGCCTTACCTATTCCTGCCGCAATAGCGTCAGTGCTTGTCGCTGTCGTGTTCCGGTTTGGAGGGTAAGGTAGCCGGTAAACTTATGCATGTGGCATTAGACCTCGCCACAAGATAGCAACGCACCATTAACACCTTTGGTGTCTATAGGCGATGGTTGACTCTTTCCATCAGGAGACCCATCTGCTTGTTTTTTATCTTATGATATAAAAAAAATGGACTCGGTTTGCCCTAGAAGGATATCCTGTTTCAAATGGCTTGTTGCAAGCTCTATGTCGTTTTTTTTATTGAATTTGCAGAAATACGTGTGAGTGGGCTACCTGATGGAAAGCAGACATCACACGGATGACAACGCACCATTAACTTCTTTGGTGTATTAGGTAATAGTTTCTCTGTGTCGCCTCCGTGGTCTAGCGGTCCAGTGTTGGCGTTGACCACATGAGGTCCCGGGTTCGATTCTCGGGTCGCGCACATAATAAAAAGGGTTTTTTCAGTTTTCTGAGAAACACAAAGTTGCCCGGGATTGGAAAGTGCCCGGTCGGCGATAGGCTTGTCACCTATCACATTGGTGGGACCAAGTATCTTCGGCTAATCGTGGGTGCACTTGTACCTCTGCCTACCTCTTCGGGGATATGGGCGTGAAGATACTTTTTTTTTCTCCTTCCATCAGGACTGCCATCTGCTTGTTTGCTATAAAAAACTGACAAGTCAATAACGCTATGGCCCAATTCATAGTCGAACCTGAGACAGATCAGAACTGGATAAATAATTTAAAACAAATTTATTGTGTTTTAACATACGGAACCCAAACACAGTAATGAATTATACGGCACTAAAGATCAAGGCTGTCGGCAGTGCCTCAACTCACCCGCCAATCAATCAGATTGATAAACCAATTTAATTCATTACGTCAGTCAATTATGGAGGCAAACTTAACAATGTACGTGTTTGGAATAGTCTAGAACGTCACTTTGTGGAGATTGTAACCAGTTATTGATAAAACAGACAGACATTGTGTAGTTTAAGGTGTACGTACTATATAGAATACCCTCATTATTAAATAGATTGTTTTTTTGGGACGATATTCTGTCCCAAAAAAACAATCTATTATAAATAACTATAATAAATATATAAATAATAATAAATATATAAATAACTAATTACAAAATATTACAAAAAAAAATTAAGTGTTCTGATTTCCGGGATAAAAACTATCCTATGTGTTTTTTAGGGTCTTAATATATCTCTGTACCAAACTTCATCTAAATTAGTTTGGTGGTTTGTGCGTGAAGAAGAGACAGACAGGCAGCCACAGTTAATTTCGCATTTATGATATTAGTGTGGATTACATAAACTTTAAACATTTGCACACCATATCATGGTAGAATATGCTGGTATCTTCGATTAATTTTAGCTTCTTATTTTATCCCTCTGTGGTCGAAATTCGACCATAGACTAAACAATAAAATCTCTATTAAGTTTGACAACAGAAAATGTTAGACATGTGTTTATAAAATCACTAGCGCCCTGCCCGCGGTTTCACCCGTGTAGCTTTTGTTCCCGTGGAAATATCGGAAAGGTTAATATGTTAAAACATTCTCAAGAATCAATCTATCTATTAAAAAAAGCGCATCAAAATCCGTTGCGTAGTTTTAAAGATTTAAGCATACATATTGACATAGGGACAGACAGAGAAAGCGACTTTTTTTATATGTAGTGATGTAGGTATGTCTCATGAATGTAATGTATATTGTTATTAATATCCTGTATTTCTAGTGCATATTATTTAAAAATATTATGTTTTTGCAGTCTTCCATAATGTGAACTTTAACTTTTTAAATTTTACACTCCATGATTCGCGCAATCGTCTTAAAAAGGGCTCCAAAGTTTTTCCTTCACGTATTAATGTATAGATAACTCGTAAAACCCGTAACTTTACAAATAAATATCTTTCATTTCATTTCGTTAATCCCGCCATAGGAATAGCAACGCACCATTAACATTCTAGGTATATAGGCGATGGCTTTCTTTTTCTACCATAAAAACCACCTGTTTTTTGTTACCCTATGAAATCAAACTAAATTGGACTAAGGACTAAGACTTTTGTCATATTATTTTTAACTATACCATTGATATAAAAAAATCGAAGATGCACAGTCCCGAACAAAATTGACACTCAAAACTGTCGCTAAATTCACACAAGTAGTTATTTATAGATATGGCAAAAATATGATTATATTTTTGCATATACAATCTTAAGCGCTAGATTTATAGTTGTTTTAACAAAGCAATGTACAAAAAATAGTAAAATTGACAGTGTTGCGACCGACGTGATTCTATTTGAAATGAGCGCACAATTTAAAATTTTGCGCTCATTTTTAGAGGACGTTTTTGAGATACTGATTATGTATCTTGGGTTTTTTATAACAATAAATTATACGCATTTATTCAATAGTTTTTAATGGCGCCATTTCACTTTATCTGCTTATATCACAACACGTTACCAATTAGATAGGAGTAATTATATCGGCAATGCCATCGGCAATCGGCAATTATATCGGCAAATCATTGTAACATGCTTGACCGATTTACAAGAATTTTAATACCTTATTTCTTCTTTAGTTGTAACCATTGGTGATTAGGGTTTTTGATGCAGCATTTATGTCACCTAACTAGAAGACTCGCGCAGCGAAGCTCGCGAGTATCGATATAGTTTTTCACACAAACTGTCACACCCTATTTTAACCCCTCGGGGATCGATTTTTGAAAAAAAATAGCCTATGTTAGACTCCGAATCTTCAGCTATCTTAATGTCAAATTTCATCAAAATTGGTTTAGCAGCTTATGCGACATAGACAGACAGATATTTTCTCCTGTAATATTACTAGCTGACCCGCGCAGCTTCGCCCGTGAGTAGATTGACTTGTCGTCGATATAGTTTTTCATACAAATTTCAGCCCCTTTGGGGTTGATTTTTGAAAAAGAAATTAGTCTATGTTCGACTCCGGATCTTCAACAATTTTCATGCCAAATTGCATGAAAATCAGTCCAGTGATTTAATCGTGAAGCGTAACAGACAGACAGACTTTCGCATTTATAATGTTAGTATGGACTAGTATGGATATGTAGTATGGTATGGATTTTGTCCAATAGAGCTTGCACTTTGGCTATTGATGAAACTTAATGTTATTCAGAGCTTGATACTCTGAATCTTGTCACGGCTGATACTCAGTTTGCCTGCTTTAGATACTCCTCGGTAAGGCCTCGGTAATGGCACCTTAGATAGCAAACAAGCAGATGGGTCTCCTGATGGAAAGAGTCAACCATCGCCTATAGACACCAAAGGTGTTAATGGTGCGTTACTATCTTGTGGCGAGGTCTAATGCCACATGCATAAGTTTACCGGCTACCTTACCCTCCAAACCGGAACACGACAGCGACAAGCACTGACGCTATTGCGGCAGGAATAGGTAAGGCGGTGATACCAGACCCGGGCGAGACAATGCTGAACTCTACCACCTAGTAGCCACGATGGTAGTGACTCGATAGCCAATCGGTCGCCTTTTACGACCTGCCTGGCAGAACGGCAGTTGGCCTATTCTTCAAAGGAGGCCGGGACCAACTCGGCGCGTTCCTGAGAAAAAGGGTCTTAACAGACGGATTGATAGTTAACGAAGTGATCGTATAAAGGTCCCGTTTTTCCTGTTCATGTACGAAACCCTTAAAATATGAATACGACATGTCTTACAACATTTGATTCTTTCGCTTACCCTGAAAGAAACAATAGCTGTAGAAATTACCCAGGAACAACTTAAAACATAATATAACTAAAAATAGATGGCTCTGATGTAACTACTCTGCATGGCGAAGAAAATGGCGCATACAAAATGTAGTACAGAGTAGAGCCACATTAGATATAGCCAGACTCAAGGTGTCCCAGGAGCGCTATAACGATGAGCCAACGTTAAAGAAGTGTGTTCATTTGCATTTCTATGCAGTCGACTTGAGCCGTGAACGTTACGCTGTATATAGAATGAAGTTATTCGGTAATTCGTGGTGCTCTCACGAAACTTTAATATAATTTCTAAAGAATTTTGTGTTTCCGCTGTTTTTTTAAATAATATAAGTGCTATTCTTGATATTGTGTTGATTGAATTTTAAATTATGTTATTATTGATTTTAACTATATATAGCTTAAATAAAAACAAGTAAAAATTTGGGATTCCTTGTTTTTATATCATAAGATACAAAGCAAGCAAATGGCTGTCTTGATGGAAAGAGGAACCGTCGCCTATAAACACCAAATATTTTAATCGTGCCTTTCTATCCGTGTGGCGGGATAGCAATGCCATATGTATAAGTCTACCGGCTACCTAGCCCTCCAAATGGGAATATGACGATGACAAGCATTGTCACTATTGTGACAGGTATAGGAATGCGGTGGTACCAAATAACCGAGCAAGACGTTGCGGAACTCTACCACCTAGTAGTCAATATGATAGCGACATGTATAGCCAAGCGTCTATTACGACCTGCCTGGTAGAACGACAATTGGTCTATCGGCAGTGGCAAGGATTGAAGAATATATTGAACAAGAACATAAAACGATGTCGAATTTATCAAAAACTTCTTGAAATGAAAATAATTACATTAAAATGAAGGATATTATATGTATTAACGACTACATAAGTAAAATAAATGTAATTTATCAAGATTAATGTGTTTTTCTGGACTAGTTATGAACAGTTAATGTTTCCCATATTTATTTTAAACACACTTTCTTTTTCCTTTAAACCTCTTACACTTACTGATCTAACCCCAACGTAAGCAAATTATTTGCTTACGGGTGTTAGTCAACGATACTAATACATAGAAATACATATATAAATACTAGAATATAATTAATAAACACCCAAACCCGAAAATACAAACATTTATGCTCATCACACAAATGATTGTCCTCGTCGGGGATCGAACGCGAGCCCCGTCGATTGCGTAGTCAGGGTCGCTAACCACTCGACCAACGAGGCGGTGAAATTTTAAATATAGATTATAGATAGAATAGAGATATTTTTAATTTCATATAATTTAAAAACAAGGAACTTATATACGATAACTGGAATTATTACGAAGCAATATTTGAAAAATAAAAATGTACTTTATTTCGTTACTAATAAAGTTGACGTTTGTTTCTTACTTAATGGAGGGGAAAAAACGTTCTGAGCAAGGCAACGACAACAGTGGATGCTGTCCCTTTCTTGCAGTTGCCAGTGTAAATAAAAGTATCTCATGGTAGATTTTTATATATTCGGTAATCGTTAAATCCCTTTTATTCATACACGTCGATAAATACATTAGCATAAAATGTATTGTAATTAACATAGTGAGTTCTAAAATGTGTTTCTCAAATTAGTAGAATTACTTAGTAGTAATTTGCAAACTATGCATGGCCGCACTTATATATGGCGATTGGCGCTTTATTTGGTAGAAAGAGACACACTCCGCCTATGCCATGGTACTCTTCGGAACTATTTTGAAGCGCGTATGAACATTCCGGGTAGAATGTAACTTCCTTGCTTAAAATATATATATTAGAAAAATTACAGGATAAACAAACTACTAGGTGGTAGAGTGCCACAACCTCACCAAAACCAAAAACAAACGGTCAAAAGTGCCTGTAAATGTTAATTTTTTTTTTTGTTTTGTTTATGGTAAATGTGAAATTTGTGAATCTCCGTGTATAACCTGGTCGATTTTGAAAAATAGATCAATTGCGTTTTGGCTAGGAATCTCGTAAAAGGCGAAGAAAGGCCAAATGCGCATTAACATCGTGATTACTAAATAGAGGGCAAGACACTACAACGTTTGGACCGGATTTGATACCACCGCCTTGCCTATCCTTTCGCAATAATGCCATACACCCATAAGCGTAACAAGCGTTATTGAAATCATATGGAAAAACCCCATGAAAGGGCAACAATTACGAACATATCTACATTTTAAAATCTGAAGTCCTGGGTAAAAAACTACATAGAAGATTAATGAAAACACTCTTTTTCAATCTTAATGATGCTGATGAAACCTCATTGATAACCGTGTGTCCACTTCAAAGTATACACCTCTAAAAGGGGTCATATATCTGTGAGAATGATTGACTGAGAGGCCCCGTGTCAGAATTAATAACAGGTTCTCGTGCTGTGATGAATAATATTATAATTATCCGCTCGGGGATACGTCTTAATATCAATAAAAGCACAAATAACTCAAAGGTAGCCCTCACTAATGCCGAACAAACATCAATCAATCAATGCTCTGATATGTTTAAATTTGAGGCGAAAAAAGATTACTGTTGGGTAGATTAATATAGATATGCCTTTAAAGTGTAATGTGGATGTAATATAATTTGTGAAGTAGTCAATTTATAAATTTATTAATTAGTGAAAAAAAGTTTTTGTACAAAACTTTTTTTTTATGTTATAACTTAGCAAACAAGCAGATAACTCTCCTGATGAAAAAAAAATCATCGCTTATAGATATCAAAGATGTTAATGGTGAGTCGCTATCCGCGTGGCGGGATGGTAATGCCACATGCGTAAGTAGAATATGCTATTTCTAATAACTGTACACCTGTGTTGGTCCGAACCACCTTTTAAGAAAGGGCTATTTGCATTCTGCCAGGCTATTCGTAAAAGGTGAAGGCTGTATGCGTCGATACTATCGTGACTACTAGGAGGTAGGGTCTCACCCGGTTTTTGCTTACAATAGGTAAGGTATAATAAAATATATAAGGTAAATAAGGTAGGTGGTAGAGTTCCGCAACGTCTTGCCCGGTTATTTGGTACTACCGTATCCCTATACCTACCGCATTAGCGTCAATGCTTGCCACTGTCGTGATCCGCTTTAAAAGGTAAAGTAGGCGGTAAAATTATACAAGTGGCATTAACACCCCGCCACACGGATAGAAATGTACCTACAATTATTCATATACATTAAATTAATAATGTAATAGACGAAGAAAACTAGTTATTTTGCAATTTTCCGCGAACCTTTAAGTGTACCTTTGCGATGTTACTGTAAAGGAAAACATATAAAAGCGGTGTAAGAAATGGAACAAACTTACCGTAGGTCTGAAAATAATGAAGACCCCAGCGACACAGTTTCATTATTTTCAGACCTACGGTAAGTTTGTTCCATTTCTTACACCGCTTTTATATGTTTTCCTTCACAGTAACATCGCAAAGGTACACTTAAAAGTTCGCGGAAAATTGCAAAGTAACTAGTTTTCTTCGTCTGAATAATGGATTTCCGCAAAGTAACGCCTGAATCTTTAAAATAATGTTATATAATCTGACATACACTTAATTCAATTTTTTATGTAATCATGACTTAAATTTTAAATCTGACTCTTAATATATTTTAAGTTTTTTAAATATGTATAATGACATTAAATAATCAAATGTGGAATGTGAATTTAAATCATCAAACAACACAATATGAAGTTAATGTTCTTCTTATTCCTTTCATAATAAATTTTAATATTTAATGGGTTTAATGTTTTATAGTAATATGTTTTTGGATAAAAATATAATTAAAGATGCATTATCAGATATATAATAAAAATAACATATAATTGAGTATTTTTTATATTGATTTTATGAGTTTAAATTGTAAAGATAATTTTAATACCTTTAATTTATAAAATATGATCATTAATTATGATTAAGTAGATTATAGTATGTATTTGCACGCCGGTATTGCTGGTAGATTATAGCGATCTGAAAAAAATGTAAGACCTATTAATTAATTATTGTAACCCATATTCATGCAAATAAAATATATTCTATTCTATTTTTTTCTATTCCTTTAACAACTTTGGTGTCTATAGACGATGGTTGTCTCTTTTCACCAGAACAGTCATCTGCCTGTTTGCTATTTTCTGATATAAAAATATGATGTAATACTCTTTTATACACAGTTGTGTTATAACACATTTCTTTAATTTGTTTACTGGTAGATCTCCTATAGCTTCGGGAAATTTATTGGAAAAGAGTACAAACACATTAACCTATAAAGGAGCTGCTTAAAAAGGAAGTAAAAAAAGTATCTTCAAGCCCGTATCCCGGAAGCGATCTGTTTCCCCTTGTTGGTCCCGAGCTCCTTTGAAGAATAGGCCAACTGCCGTTCTGCCAGGCAGGTGGTAAAAGGCGACTGATTGGATATACGAGTCACTAACATCGTGGCTACTAGGTGGTAGAGTTCTGCATTGTCTCGCCCTGGTCTGGTAACACCGCCTTACCTATTCCTGCCGCAATAGCGTCAGCGCTTGTCGCTGTCGTGTTCTGGTTTGGAGAGTAAGATAGCTGGTAAACTTATGCATGTGGCTTTAGACCTCGTCACAAGATAGCAACGCACCATTAACACCTTTGGTGTCTATAGGCGATGGTTGACTCTTCCCATCAGGAGACCCATCTGCTTGTTTGCTATTTTGTGATATAAAAAAACGTATTTTTGAGACTTAAGATGCCCAAACTAAGCACGGAGATTAATTTAAAGTTTCCATCAGGAGACCCATCTGCTTGTTTGCTATCTTATGATATGAAAAAAAAAAACAGAGGTACAATCAGTGTACTTAAAATTAGCCGAAGATGTGATAAGCTCAAAATCTTATAGGTCTTAAGCCTATTGCCAACCAGACACTTTCCAATCCCGGCAACGTTATTTTTATCAGAAAACTGAAAAAAAACACATTTTTGAATTGTGCGAGCCGGGAATCGAATCCGAGGTCTCATGTGGCAAACAGTGACACTGGACCACTAGACTACAGAGGCGACCTTACCAAAAAAATAGCTTGGAGAAGCTATTTACCAAAATATATAAGTTTAAAATATACATTTATATTATGAACACTATAAATTCGTTTTAAGAGCTTGATAAGACAAGAAGTTGATGAGATATTTTAATATCAGGGTAAATATTATCACGCCGGTTCCCTTGCGTGTAAGTACAGTGAACCGAACATCATTAGAGTCTTCCAGTTCACCACAATTCACCGGTTTATTGGTTGAAATATAAGATTAATATTATAGAAAAATAACATCCCTTTGGCATATCCATACATTTCACACAAAATGTAAAGAAAACCTCATGTTTGCTGACAATGAGCCATTGAAATATAAGGATTACCACACCGGGCCACTGATGTGTTTATTTTTGTTGCTGTCTTCACTGCTCGCCAGTCAGGTGCATCTATATTATGTTTAAAATATGTACACTCTGTCAACAAATATAACTCCATAGCTAAGAAAATATTTTTTCGTATAGGTCCAAGCTTCTTCTGAATAAAAAAAACTGTTTTCCTGTCAGGCAGTTTGTAAAATGCGAACGATTGGCCAAACCTGTCTCTACCATTGTGATTGCTAGGTGGTAACTACTGCTATTCTGACCTGGGTAAACATACCGCATAATCTGTTCCTGTTGTAACAGCGCTAATGCTTGTCATTGTCACCAGTTTAGAGGGTAAGGTAGTATACTTATGCATATGTCATTACCAACCAGCCACATCTTTGATGTCTATAAGCGATGGTTGTATTTTTCCATCAAGAGAACCAGCAGCTTGTTTGTTATCTTATACTATCTTCACGCCCGTATCCCCAAAAGGGTAGGCAGAGGTACAACAAATGCACCCACGATTAGCCGAAGATACTTGGTCCCACAAATGTGGGTGTTATGATATAAAAAATACCAAACCCGGAAATACAAACACATATGATAATCGTACAAATTTTCATTCTTGTCGGGCATCGAACCCAAGCCCCATTTATTTGCATAGTAAGGGTTATTGTGTAAGGTGGCGTTATATCTATGTCATTTTTGTATTAATTGATCTGTATGTTATTCCTATCTAAAACTATTTGTCTAAAAGTAAAATTGAAATAGAAGAAGTGAAGCTTGGTATTGGAGCTGTAAATTAATCAATAGTTTTGGGCCAGGCCTCTTGACAAATTGACCGTGAGCCATTCTATCAGGCAGTTTGTAAAAGACAAAGGATCGGCTATATGTAACGTGACGTTTTGAACGGAATCATCAAGGTTGCGACTACTTCGTCCCGTTGTTCCCAAGTGTATATCAGGGAATGAAAATGTCCCATTTTCCGGAAAATATTATATATTAAAAGTGTTAATGCTTATCCGGTTTCCGGTTTCGGTTTAAAGGTAAGGTAGAAGGTATGCTTACGCATGTATACTTCCATATGCATGTATACTTCACCAGGAAAACTATTTGCTTGTTTTCTATCATATGATTAAAAATGAAATCCTTTTCGAAGTAAAAACATACTATAAAAATGAAATTAATTTCGTTTTATTAAATTTACGAAAAATAATACAAATCAATTATTAACATACATCTGCTTAAGAAAACTGGTTGTAATGACCGCATTTAAAAATATCTTGCATATTTGAAATGCAACAATAATCATCTTTATTGCCATAGCATAGAGGAAATTTTAGCTTAGCCCAAACTCAAGGTTAACAAATGCCTAATAGGATGGGATGTCAATAAAGATTAAGTGGATTCCCCGTGTCAAGTTACGCGTCTCGGACAGACGGACAGAAATCCAGCCGCTGACGTGTGATTGACTTGGGGCCTTTTAGACCGATTGTCAAAAAGAAATAAAAAATATCGACAAGCTTAACGCGTATTGTTTTTATTTTCAGATTTTTAGTTTATTTTATAATGTCACACTTTTTATTATAACATATTTTTGTTTTTCTATTTTTCGTACGCCTTTAATATCTTTTTTATATCATTTGATAGCAAATAAACAGATGGCTCTCCTGATGGAAGGTGAAACTATCGCCTATGGACCGCAAAAATGTTAATAGTACGTTTGTTATCCGTGTGGCGTAATAGCAATGCCACATGCATAAGTCTACCGGCTACCTTTAGTCTGCTGAATAAGTTGAAAATCGTCTAAAATACTGCTCTTAAAATTATGTGTGATAGCTCATTGGATCCAGAATGATGCCTAGAAAAATGTGCTAAAAGCCTGCTAATACAGTTTAGCACATATAAAAAATTGCAAAAGTTATGAATGAACAAAAACTGAAAAATCCACTTAATGTTGGTATGAATATTTTTTTAACTTTTATAGCGTGACATTGTTAAGTATGTATATGAAAAAGGCTCTACGAACCGAAAAATTTTTATGATAGTTATTTAAACATTTTTTTTTTCATTTACAATTAAGACGGAAGTACAATAAATTTTTGTTAGTTTAACTCGTTTAACTTATTGAAAAATTAACTTTAAGTAAAATTTTCAACGGAAATAAATTATTTATAGTTTTCAGAATACATCATAATTTTTTAAAAAAGAATATGCAATACCTTAAATAAATTAATTTATGTGTCGTACTCGCTTTTGAGGCCGTGCGCGCAACCTAAAAATGTCGCGCGGAGACCTATTTTTAGCGTTTAATTAAAATTATAAATAATGGAGATAGAGGTCCGGAATCTGAGAGCTTTTCTTGGAAATTTCCTTTTCAAATTTCTTAAATATTAATAATTTATGAAATATTGGCAAAAAACGAAATGCCATTTTTTTCATCTTTTTAATTGTTTATAACTTTTGCAATTTTTTATGTGCTAATACACGCTTTTAGCACATTTTTCTAGGAGTCATTCTGGATTCAATGAGCTATCGCACAAAATTTTAAGAGCAAGAGTATCTCTATATTAAACGATTTTTAACTTGTCGAGCTGACTACTTATCCCACGAACCGGACCAAGATTGGATTAGCAGAAATAGGTAAGGCGGTGATACCAAATACCCGGGCGAGAAGACTACCACCTAGTAGGTACGATGCTCGTGACATGTATAGCCAATCGGTCGCCTTTTACGACCTGCCTGCCCGAATGGCAGTTGGTCTATTAGGCGCCGGGACCAAAACTAACTTTTTCATAGAATGGTGCGAATTTGGACCGGGTTATCATTGAATGGTAGCCCCTTTTATGTAGATAAGATCATGGAATCATATTGATAATAAATACTGGATAACAGCTAAACTGTTGTTTTTGACCGTCTCGTTAGTACTTTTAAACTTAGTTTTTTAAACAGTAGTAGTAGTAGTTAGTACTTGTGAACTTAACTACGAATCATGGGGATTGGATTCGATTCCCGTCAGAGACAAAATTTTGTGTGATGACTGATGAGAATAGATGTTTGTATTTCTGGGTTGGGTTATTATTATGTATTTAGCATTATTTACATTTGTATTTCTACGTATTGGCATCGTTACCTAGCACCCATAACATAAGCAAATAATTTGCTTACCTTAGATAGGTTAGATCAAATCACGGATTAAATCGTGTAATTTCTCCATCGATATTATTATTATTCTTCTATTATATTGTACACACAATACAAACATCATATCTTCATTTTTAAAAATATATAAATTCTGCTCGTGACCACGGTCAATGTAACTTGGCCGAAACGTCGAGCTTTACAAGTAAGTTCTATATATGTATTTTTGACCCGTTTAAAAATTTTCAAAATGATAGAACGCGTTAGTTTCAAAGTTCATATCATATCTTCACGCCAAATTCATTAAGGTACCACTTTTATTCAGTAAGGCAGATATAATTGAGTGCCAAATCACGATTCAACATCTTTTGTAGTTATAAGTGATTGTTGTCTCTTTCTAATAGTAAAGCAACTGCTGCTATCCATGATAAAAAAGTATTTACTAAAGTATCATTTTATTAATCGCTTCTACGATCTAGTGGTCCGGCGTCGGCGTTAACCGTCACGTCACATGGCGTCCCGGATTCGATTCCCAGGGCGGGCAATTTAAAAAAAAATGTTTTTTCAATTTTCTGATAAAAATAACGTTGCCCGGGATTGAAAAATGTCCGGTTGGCGATAGGCTTGCCACGTATCACACTGGGGGACCAAGTATCTTCGGCTAATCGCGGGTGCACTTGTTATACCTCTTCCTACCTCTTCGGGGCTACGGGCGTGAAGATACTTACTTATTATATTAATAACGTTTATTGAAATTCAGATCCGCTACGACTAGTCTAATCAAAGTTATCTTTCTATTTTTGGTATATCAGCGACATCAATCATTTCGTAAGTATTTATTAATAACATACCTATCATATAATTTCGTACGATAATTCTATCTACGCATTATACTATACTATGCAGCAATTGCGCATTCCAAAATACTTGCCTTTTAATCAATTACGTACGTGAAAAATACATTTATCATAAATTTAAAGTTAATTACATTTAATACGTATCACGTATTTTTTTAAATTATTGGACCAACCGGTTAGGAGTAGTAGGCTTTTAAAGAGAAGTCTATTTCGTAGTTTGGCGTATACTTTCGCCTTAAAAAGAGCGAGTGATCGTTTGTGGTTGTAATTCGGCCACATAATTTTTATACAATTATTAGCTTTATACTTCTTCGTATAAACTATAAGTATGTCAAATGTCAGATTCTTCGGCGCGTGCAATTTTTAAGGTTCCGCTATCTATAAGGAACCCTTATAATTTCGCCATATCCGTCCGTCCGTAACTTTAGTCATAGACTCTTAGTAATAGAGAGTCAGTGCTTGTCGCTGTCGTGTTCCGGTTTGGAGGGTAAGGTAGCCGGTAAACTTATGCGTGTGGCATTAGACCTCGCCACAAGATAGCAACGCACCATTAACATCTTTGGTGTCTATAGGCGATGGTCGACTCTTTCCATAGGGAGACCCATCTGCTTGTTTGCTATCTTATGATATAAAAAAATAATAATATAGATGTATGCCACATAAATGTGTGTGTGTGTGTGTAATGTTGACTTCTAATCCGTATTATTTGAAATAGAGGGTGTCTGTAGTCTTCTGCAATGTAACCTTAAACTGTGCTTTTCATACTCCTTAAAAACTGTCTTAAAAAGGGGTGCAGTTTTCCCTTCACGTGTTAATATATCTATATACATATAAATTAGAAACTTACGTCCGTATACGTTAGCATTTAGCAAACATACATAAGTAAACTTGTCTCAAACAATATATGAAACTGTTGGAAATATAATACAATTTATTTTTACAAGCAAGTCCGTCAAACAGGACATTAGAGCCGCCATTGTGAAGGCAGTAAATCACCCGTACATCAGCAAGGACAGCTCCTGTTGTGTGGTCTGTATCGTTCTTAGAATTTTAGTGTTTGAAAATACACTCCGGATATTTAGGGTTGTCAAATATTTTTATTATCTTGTATATTAATACGTGAAGTAAAAATATTGTAACCGGTTTTCCGGCAATTGAGCGAACAGTGGAAAATTAAATTTGGCACAGTTAAGTTTTACATTAAGAAACCTAATATTTTTAAATAATATATATTAGAAATATATTAAATTAATGACATACATGTTAATATACATACATGTGTATTTTTTTTAGTTGTCAACTTAAAAGAGGTTTTACTGTTTAGTCTATTTGTGAATTTTGACCACTCATTAGTTCGATCGATAGTTTATTTTATTTCGTTCGATCGATCAATAGTTTATTTTATTTCGTTCGATTTGATTGCACAAAAAAAAGATAACCATCGCCTGTATACATCAAAGTTGTTAGTGGTGCGTTGTTATCCATATAGTAGGGTTGGAATACGACGTATATAAATTACCGGATTCTTATCCACCAAACTGAAATATTACACCCTACGTGTATAGATGCTATTGCGACAGGAATGAGTAACCAACTCCAGTCGAGGCATTGTAGAATTCTACCACCTAGTTAGAAGTCATAACGCTAGTGACACATGCCAGCTTTTTGTCGTTAATTACGACATGCCCATCAGTTAGTCAATAGATCTATTCTGAAAAGGCGCCAGGATTAATACAGGAGAACAACAAAGCTATTATCGAAGTAACATTTCAAACTTCAGTTAATATGGGGACAGGCAAAAATGAAACGTTATGGACAGGAAATATTTCAATTTTATTTATCATAGAATAGAATAGTATCTAAGTAATCAAATGATTCTCCTAATGAAAAAAGATAACCATAACTGATATTAATGCTACGTTATCATCCATATGAAGATGCAATGTAACATGTATAGTTTTCCGGCTATCTTTCTTCCCAAATTAAAACAGAACAATGTCTTGTAAAACGCTATATACAGGGATAGGTAAGGTGGTGGTATCAAACCCAGATGAGGTGCAGAAGTTCACTACCTAGATGTACCAAGTAATAAAAGGTAATGACAGCTAGTAACAGTTAGTCCCAGGTAGTAACAGTTAGTCCCAGGTAGTAACAGTTAGTCCCAGGTAGTAACAGGTTTGGCCAATCGCTCGCCTTTTACGAACTACCTGGCCGAAATGCAAATAGTTTATTCTACAAGAGAGGCTTCACACCAGCACGGGGAAAAAGTTTCTTACTTACATTTGATTAATTAAAAATTTTACCTATCTTAAGATACTTTTATGTACATTAGAAACGAGCACAAGTTTTATAAATAATATTTTTTATGAAAATAATTAGTAAAATCATTTGTATTTCTGTAATGAAATATGTATCATATTAATCAGTTTTATTTATATTTGTTTTAAATTTATTTTCGGTTCACTGTTTGTACTTGTGCCTTCCACTTCCGGGGCTTGAAGATACCTCTTTTTTATTTTACAGTAGTTTGTTTTTAAAATACAACTTTGATATCTTTTTGAATGTGACAACCCTATGATCTGTATTTGCTCAAACTAGTTAAGTGGTCAAGGCCAAGTGCTAAACTGTAATAATGTCGATTTCATCTCATTATTTTTATATTAACTTATAAATTAACTGTTATCTTATGTATATTTTCGAAAAAATGTTATGAACAAGAATTTTGTATTCAAAATAAACAGTATTACCTAACCGAATATTGCTTATTATATTTGTTTAAGAATATAAGCAATATTTAAATGACTATGTAAATGTAATCGGGACTACTAGGTGGTACCTACAGTTCCGCGCCGTCTTACCCGCGTTTGGTAACACCGCCATTTCTGATATAACATTAATTCTTGTCACTGTTGTGTGTTGGTTTGCAGGTAAGGTAGCAGACAAACTAATACATGTGGTATTTCTATTACGCTACGTCGATAGAAATTTAACATCAAGATTTATGTTGTCTATAGGCGATGTTGCTCTCTTTCCATCAGAAGAGCCATCTGCGACTTTCCAATCCAATGATGTAAAAAAGTATGAGAAATAAATGATTGCATTTGCATTAACAAGATATAATAAAAAATATGTAGCAGAAAATTTCCAAATCTTATCACACAATGTTTGGGTTTTTATTTAAGATGAAATTGAAGTAGACGCTTATTTGTTTAAGGCTTATAGGATTTATCTTGGATTTGGTGGGGACTGACCTCTCGAATCCTGCGACACTTGATGGGAATTTGACAAGATCGTAACGTGAATTTTATATTTGAAATCTGTATGTAATATATAAGTTCCATTTAGCGTTTTTGTTGTCTGTTTTAATGTAAAAAAATGTTATTGAAAATATAGTAATAATGCTGTTTCTTTTCTGGCTGCATTAAATCATTTTACAAATCTTATTAAGTCAAACTTTTTATATCTCACTAAATAGCAAAAAGAAAAGAGATAACCACAGTTGTGACAAGTAGACGTTATTGGAATAAATAAGGCGGAAACCTACCACCTAGTAGTGACGGTGGTAGTGACATGTTTGGTTAATCGTTCGCCTTTTACAAATTGCCTGGCAGTACACCAGTTAATATATTCTTCGAACGGTCTGACTAATACGGGGCGAAGTTGTGATTTATAAAGTGAGATAGAAAGACACTAACTTTTATTATATACTATTATATGTACTGTTATTGTATTACTTCGGCTTTTCTTGAGTGAAGTAGTGTTCGTTTCTTCTGAATATGCTTCGGTTGCGAAGTGAAACGTGCGTTGAGTGCATAAACTGTGTGCTTTTGAGTTTGCTACTGTCGTGGTTGCAAGTGTGGTGGACGAGATTGGATATCTGTGCCGCTGGGGTCTTCTTTATGTTTCAGACCTACGGTTTGTTCCGTTTTTTACACTGCTTTTTATTTTTCTCTTTTAGTGACATTCAAGGGCGCACGTGAATGTTAGTGGAAATTTGTAAATTATATAGTTTTCTTGGTTTTTTCAGCTGTAGTCATTTAAAAAAATTCCTCGTTCCAAATATTTGTGTACAAGCAGTGCTGACCGCTTACACGCGAGTGGCCCGTGCTAATTGTCATAAGTATTTCGTTTATTATGATTACATCTTATCATATCGAAGTGGATGTTGAAGATAATACAGCTTACAAAGATAAGGATAGTCATGCTTACGTTGCATGGTTTCGGGGGTCTTCGGATGTTTTTCCCAAGGGTATTAATCACCATCCTTACCATGTAGGAAGGGGATCTTTGATTAAATCCCATTTCATGCAAATATTTAAATTTTTTTAAATTTTATTTGTTTACTTTTTATTATTGGCATTGATTTCAATGTAAATTGTAAGTTGACAGTTTCATTTCAATCAAATCAACAGTATGTCAGTGTATTAAATTCGAACGTACAAATATTGATTTTTATTTATTATAGTAAAAATTAAGCTTAACTAGTCATAACTGCACATTTAGTAGTCATAGATCGCACAATTATGTAGTTAAAATATACAATACCAAACAAGAACATCCAAAAACTCCTGATTGTTAATTTCATGGTATTAAAATGAAACAATCATTCAGAGTCAATGTGAAGCGATCACCTAATAAAACTGATGGCACACATAATCCGAAAAATGGCCCCTCCAGATACAGATGACATTAACCGGTCAACAGAGCACAAAGCCCGGCCAATCAGTGAGACGGTTCTTTCTAGGTTCACGTATTTACGTCACATTCCTTCGATTTTCGCGGCACGTTCGAGACGTAATAAGCGGACCGTCCCCAGTCCGTCACCGGGTGGGATTCTGGGATGGGGGGGTCGTTCGAGTTAATGAAGTTTTCTCGGCCGCGAATCCCACAGGTCGTCACATGTGGACGGAGTTTGTGCCACATATTGTACGTCGTGCTATCGCTGGATATTGCCGGGGTAAAATGTTTTAATAAGCGCATCCGGGATAGGGTGCTCGACGCCTAGCGTTATTCGCTCTTATTAATGTCTATTGTTTGGAGTTTTGTGTTATTGCGTCCATATTGACGTCAATATAGACAACACCGTCTGTCTGGTATTAACATGAAAATATACCGATATATTATTTGTTTTAATAAAGTAGTTGTATTAAGTTGTATTCAGTTTGTAGAAGCAGAAGTGTTTATGGAAGAACTTCGTATGAGTAGATTTTCCAAAATAACGAAAATCTTAGGGCTTAAGATACTTTGTTATATCTTTTAATTTAAAGTAATATGAAGTTAATGCTTACTTTAGTAAATCTCAAAATTGACCGTGATCTAATAGACATAGTAGAGTCCTACTACTACAGTAGGATGTCAGGTATTCTTTATATTAGACAGAAATATCTTCTTGACTATGGTAAACATCCGTTACTTTTTTATATTTGTTTCTCTTCTGTGTTTGACTTCCTTCATTTACATAAGTAAACTAATACAAGAAAAACTCTTGTGTGCCTGGAAAACTATTTTTTAAGAAACAGTTACTTTACTTTAAAAATTTAAGTTTTTCCTAGCGGGGGATTAGTGCTAAAGTATTTGTTACTGTCTGCCTTCTCCAAAATTTTAGCCTATAGATGTCCAATGGGTTCTTGGTCTTTGAAAAGATTTCTAAGTTTTCAGTATACCGTGAAATACACATTTATTCATTTATATTATTATATAAGATAGCAAACAAGCAGAGGGCTCTCCTGGTTGAAAGAAATTACCGTCGTTTATAGACACCATAAATTTTAATAGAGATTTGCTAGCCATGTGGCGAGGTGTTAATGACACTTGATAAGTTTACTGAATACCTTAACCTCCAAACTGGAAAATGACAATTACAAGAATTGACGCTTGTGACGCGAATATGTAAGGCGATGGTAAATATTCGCGTCACAAGCGTCACGTTGATGTCGCGATGGACTTCGAAACTACTGAACCGATTTCAATGAAATTTTGTTGATATGTATACTGTTTGCTCCAACAAGTATCGAGTACCCCACCAAAATATTCAATATAAGTATTTTTTATGGCAAAACATCTTTTACCGAGTCAGCTAATCTATACATATATATATATATATATATATATATATATATATATATATATATATATATATATATATATATATATATATATATATATATATATATATATATATATATATATATATAAATGTATATAAAAATCAATGCAACTTTTCGGTGTAATTTTATAACTCAAGAACGGGCTCACCTATCCAATCCAAATGTTTAGGCTTTGTTCGGACTAATAAGTAGATGGTTTATGTGAAGTTTGCACAAAATCGATAGAGCGGTTCTTCATTTATCACATTTTTGGTAACAAATGAATTCAATAAATGGCGATACGTAGCGAAGCAGTTAACGGGCCGTTTGTAAATATATAGATTTTAAATAAATGATATTGTTGTAAACAGTTTGTCAAATATATAGCGTACCTTGTAAGATAAAATATAATTTTTAACAAGAACTGATTTTGTAATTTTTAATTAAAACGTAAGTCTCAGATAAACCAGAGCCGGCTATTTATTTTAAACTATATGCAATTCAAACTCATGCACGATTCGACGTCTGCGTCCGAATTCCAATTGCTCGTCCAAATTAACAAACTTTCTGAGTCAGTCCCTGTCTCGAGACGAAAATTTGTTCTCTTTATGTTTCATTTTAATGCAATTATAATTTATGCAATATTTATAAATTGCCTTAATGGTCTATGCGTAACGGCTACTAAGTTTGATAAAAGAATACTGAGGGAAGAGGAAAGAGTACTCAATTCTGATACCGTGTGTATAAAAAAAACAGGTAGGTATAGTCTGTTAACTAGGAAATGTCCAGATTCCACTTGAGAAAAGGGTCTGGGCATATATTTTCTTAACAAAGCTTAGTTAAATATGAATGGAAAACTAACAGTAGTTGTTATGAGACCACATAAGAGTTAGAGCAATCCAGCAATGTTGTTATTTAATGCTATTATCATGTAAATTATGATTTTTTTTTTAATTATTTACTTAACACATATTTTACATAATTTAAAACTAAAAAGTAATATAAAACACAAAGTGATATAACAAATATTAATTACTAAAATAGGTTTACCTTTTCTTGAAGCACTCGCAGGTAGACATATAAAAAGGATCAAGGTCAGTCGTTCCGAGTATTGCAGAGTGCTAAGTGTGAGTTTTCCTTTTCGCATTCGATCGTGAGCGCGTTTTGAGTTTACTAGGAATTTGTATGTAATTTGTACAGCGCCACCTAGTGGTAAACTGGTTTCTCACGTTTACCACTAGGTGGCGCTGTACAAATCACATACAAATTCCTAGTAAACTCCAAACGCCCTCACGATCGAATGCGAAAAGGAAAACTCACACTTAGCACTCAGATGGACGTGGTCGGCGGCAAAGTGATTTTACTATCGGTAATTCAACTAACAATAGCTAATAATTAATATTCTTTCTCGAGTAGAATCTGGACATTTTCTAATGAACAGACTATACCTACATAAATTTTGAACTAAATATGAAATAAAAATATTTATGTTTGGACACCCGCGTATAGATATCGAAATTCATTATTTATAAACATATATTTCCTGAACTCGTAACTAGACTCGTTAGTACGTCGCTCAACTGTGAACTAATACATAGCAGTATGTATACTTTCTGTAACTCACTAGTTTCGTTTAGATTTACTATGTAGTGACACAATATTCTCTTTTTATTGGTTACAAATAACTGTCAACTAACGTGTCCCTTAATATGTACAGTATTTTATCAGGCGACCTGTATACAACACTGATTAACCAACGTGAGTTTCTGGGCTTAAATCCATGTTTGAGCAATTCGTATTAATTTTTCTGGTAAATTTTCCTACAACTAGATGTGTACTATTATTGAGCACCCATCATGTCACAGAACTCAATACATTTGACTTAACGTGGGTGCACTTCTTGCACTATTGAATGAATGAATGAATTTTACCTCTTTGTGTATATAGTAATGGTATTTATTTCTTAACTAGCTGTGCCCGCGACTTCGTTCGCGTGGAATAAATTCTAAAATAAAAACCCGCATAGGTCCCGTTCTCGTGGGATTTCCGGGATAAGAAGTATCCTATGTCCTTTATTAGGTCTCAAACTATATTTGTACCAAATTTTATCCAAATCGGTTCAGTGGTTTGGCCGTGAAAGCGTAACAGACAGACAGACAGACAGACAGAGTTACTTTCGCATTTATAATATTAGTATGGATTTCACAAGTTTATTTAATATAAATTTAGTTTAAAAACTCTCAAAGTCGCAGTAATAAGTGAAAGTTATAAAGGTTACAAAATGCAACATCACAAATAATTAGACTATCATTGGCAGAGATCTGTCTTTGCGAAATAGACTAATTATATTTTTGTACTAGCTACTAGACTCGCTCGCTCTACTACACAAAAAAAATATATAGGGTTTCGTCCCTAAAAGAAAAAACGGGACACTATTACTAAGCCACCGCTGTCTGTCCGTCTGTGTCTGTCTGTCACCAGGCGGTTTCTCATAAACCGTGATAGCTAGAAAGCTGAAATTTTCCTTTGCCGCTATAACATCAAATACTAAAAATAAAAATAAAATATTTAATATTCCCAATACAATAAACGTGTTTTTGTCGTATTTTTTTTATTATGATGGTATGCAACCCTTTCTACGCGAGTCCAAATCGCACTTGTCGGGTTTTTTATATCATAATATAATATATAGATAGAGACAATCATCACCCACAGACACCAAATTTTTGATGGTGTATTGCGATTTGTGTGGTGGGTTGAAACACAACATGCATAAGTTTACCGGCTACCTTACTCTCCAAACCCAAACACGACAGTGACAAGCACCGACGCTATTGCGGCAGGAATAGGTAAGACGGTGGTACCAGACAGGGGCGAGACAATGCAGAACTCTACCACGTAGTAGCCAAAATAATTATTTCAATATAATAATTATTATTTCAAGTAATGTTATTTTTCAATGGATTTTAGTGAATTTTAAGCATTATAAAAAGTATCCATGCTGCAATTTACATTTGAGAATAAATTAATAATATATTAATTACAATAGGATAAGCATCTAACAACATGCGCTGGTTTTGAGGCTATCTTTGTATGGACCCTTATCATTTTCTTTTGAATGCTTATAATTTCATACTAAATTTTAGCCCCGTTCTGTCGTTTTCATGTCATAATTATCCAAATCCAAACAAATAAGTTTTCACGTATGTGATAGATAGATGTAGGATGTAGATTATATTATTTTAATGCCGTGTTGGTCCCGGGCTCCTTTGAAGAATAGACCAACTGCCAGGCAGGTCGTAAGAGGCGACTGATTGGATTTACGAGTCACTACCATCGTGGCTACTAGGTGGTAGAGTTCTGCTTTGTCTCGCCCGGGTCTGGTACCACCGCCTTACCTATTTCTGCCGCAATAGCGTCAGTGCTTGTCGCTGTCGTGTTCCAGTTTGGAGGGTAAGGTAGCCGGTAAACTTATGCATGTGGCATTAGACCTCGCCACAAGATAGCAACGCACCATTAACATCTTTGGTGTCTATAGGCGATGGTAGACTCTTTCCATCAGGAGACCCATCTGCTTGTTTGCTATCTTATGATATAAAAAAAAACGCATTTGTTATATTCGTTATATTAAAATGTCTATAATTATTGAAAAGGAAATTGTTTATATGTTTTTTCATTCTTAAGTTAAGTAGGTTTTTATCTTATTATGAATTAGAAGGAATGAATGACATTTGTTATCTATGTGTAATGATCAAGTCACTTTAAGAAATTATATAATCCGCTAGACACGTCATTATGACGTCATTATGATACGTCATTATGACGTCATTATGGCACGTCATTATGACGTGTCTAGCGGAATATATATTATGTTAAAGTGACTTTTGATCATTACACATAGATAATAAATATGATAATAATGTGTAGATAGATGTGTGTGTATGTGTCAGGGATAAAAGTTTACTGGATACTGGTTTCACACTGTAAAATGACAGTAATATGTTTTATATTATCGATAGGGAAGCGCTTGATCACGATCTCGCCTGGTGGTAAGCTAAGATGCGGCCTAAGATGTAGCGCGCTTCCCTAGAGGTACCTGTTCACTCTCCTCTTGAAGATCCCCAGATTGTACTCGTCGGGGAACGCAGACTCAGGAAATACGTTCCAGTCCCTTGCGGTTCGAATGAAGAATGTCGAGTCGAACCGTTTTATCCGGGTACGTGGAACGTCCACCATATGGCGATGCCTAGTATCTATGCGCCTTGACGATCGATAGAAAAACGGGGATGGCGGAATTACGTTGTGCAATTCCGCAGCGCACTCTTCAAAGTGTATCTGATAAAAAACCGATAAACTAGCTAAGGCGATCACACCCTCACACACCAGATTATCGTTATTTATGAGCCTCTTGGCACACTTCTCTATTGCATCAAGTGTCTCCCGCTGGTATTTGACGGATTCATCCTAGAAGTAGAGCATGAGAGCAGTATTCCATGCACTATCGGACTTGTGCTTGATAAAAGTTGAGCAAATGCCCTGGACTGAAATACTGTCTCACCATCGCCAGAATACCAAACTTTTTGAGGCAACTTGGTCATTTGATTTGATGTTTGAACCAACGTTGGGAGTAAGCGTTAAGGTGATACCAAGGAGCTCGAAGTGGTCAGTTATCGGCAAGGGCACACCCTGGAAAGACGGAGATAGGTGAAATGGTCTCCGTTTAGCGGAGAATAGACACGCCTGGGTCTTAGTCGCGGTCGCATTAAACTTGACCAGATTGGATGGGCCCCAATCGGAGACAGCCTGTAAGGACAGGTTTAAACGATCGACCACTGCCTCTCTGAAAGACCAGATCTGTGCCATACTGGTCCGCGCGCTGGATGGCTAACTTTCCACAACAGTGCTATCGTCTGCGTACCCATAGATACCGAGCTTCAGCAGACCATTAATGTGTAGCAGAAAAAGAGTTGCGGAAAGAACTGATCCCTGGGAGACTGCGGCACTTATAGCCAGTTGGTCGGACAAGCATTCGTCGACGACTACTCTAATCGACCGGCCACTCGGAAAACCTGAGATCCAGGAGCAGAGACCAGTAGGCAAACCATACGATGGTAGGCCAGACCCTGTCAAAGGCCTTTGAGATATCAAGGGGGACAGCTAGTGCTTCACCATGATTCTCGATTGCCGCCCTCAAGATGTAAGTGTCATACGCTAGAAGATCCCTAGTGGACCGATTTCGACAAAACCCGTATTGGCGGTCACTTAGTAGATCGTTCGCTTCTAGGTGTGCCATTAGCCTGCTGTTCAGTACATGCTCCATAGTCATGCCGAGGGGTCGGCACGACTGTCTTTTTTGGGCGCAGGCTGCACGTTGGCAAGCTTCCATGATTTCGGTACTTTTCCAGTCCTCATCGGCAGGTGAAAAAGTTGTGTGTTGACAGGAGCGAGTTCAGGCGCACAGGTTTTAAGTACTATGGCTGGAATCCTATCAGGGCCACTGGCTTTGATCACAGATTCTGCACTGCACATTTTGACATGGGTGCTCAAGGAACTCACACGTGCCCCAATTTTGTAAAGCATCATTCATATTTGTATTCTAACCATTTATTTACTTTTAGGTTATATTTTCAGCTAAAAACAATAGAAGCTGCCAAAAATATAATTTAAATTTGTCTTACTAGGGTGTATGTGATTAAGATATGTCAAAATTTTACTAAAATAATATTATAATTATAAAAAAGTGAGTATCATCACGTCAGTTCCTTTACGAGGCAGGCAAAGTAGCGGTGACTTGATAACACCTTCATGGTGTTAACAAACCACCACCATATTCCGAGCCGCTTTGATTTTTAAGGATAACCTAGGAAAAACTTGATAGTTCTTTTCTATGACCCAATAAAGAACTCGGGACTTTGGGGTAGCATATTTAACTTTAGAAGTCAATAAATTTACTACTTAACTACTAAAATATATAGAAACAGACAACACGTTCATATTTCCTAAATTTATATATTTTAATTGAGCGAGATGGCAATGCTACATGCATAAGTACACCGGCTGCCATATTTTTCAAACCGCACTACGATAGTAACAAGCATTGACGCTATTACGGCAGGAATAGATAAGGCAGTGGTATCAAATACCCGGGAGAGTTGTTGCGGAACTCTATTATGTAATAGTTACGAGTGTAGTGACGCATATAGTCAAGCAGTCACCTTTTCTGACCTGCCCCGCAAAACGGCAGTTGGTCTATCCTTAAAAGGAGTGCGGAGCAACACGGAGGTGTTGCTGTGTCACTGCACTCTTAACTACTACATGGTAGAGTTCCGCCACAACTCGCCCGGTTATTCGATACCGTCACCTTACCTATTCCTGCCACAGTAGCGTCAATGCTTGTCATTTTCTGGTGCGGTTTGGAGAATAAGGTAGCCGGTGTACTTAGGCATATGGCACTGTCATTTCGCCACACAGATACCAACGCAATATTAATATTTTTGGTGTCCGGGCGATGGTTTCTCTTTCTATCAGAAGATCCATCTACTTGTTTGCTATCTTATGATATAAAAAAACCACAAACTCTTGTCAAGAATCGAATCAGTGTGTCTCGATCACCTACATAATCAGGGTCGCTAACCACTCAACAAACGGGCGGGTCAAAATAATTACAAATTAATATTATCGATGTAAATAAAAACAAATATTTAATAACGAGTCATTCAGTTCACGGACCTTTTAAAAGTCATACAAACAGCGGGCGACTCAATAAAGCGAAGGAGTGCATTAATGACATTTTTCACATGTTTCTTACTGGGATCACAGGTCAAGTCAGCTTAGGGTGTTGCCCCCTGTGGGGGTGGGCAGAGATGGGGGTGGTGATAGGGTGGTAAGGTGGCATAAGGCGCGGACGTCTCGCGTCAATCAGTTCGGGCCGACGTGAGCAGAATGGTAGGAACGTTCGACCGTTAAGACGATTTTATGATCGGCGTTGGCTGAGGCGATTACTTGTCGATAGGTAGTTGGATTTTATATAGATTATGCGCAAATGTGGAATGTTTTACGCCACCGGCATTTATATACGGCGAGGAGATTGTCTTGAATTATATACATTTTCTCTTATTTTTATTATTTTATTTTGTTTAGTGCCTTCTCTTTGTTTATGCTATTAATGAATTACGAATTGCTCTGTAAAACTAAATCATAGTGTAATATTTCCCTAAAAATAAATGTAAATAATTAGTAATTTATTAAAATATAACTGGTTTCCCGAGATACAGACCTAGCTTACTTCGATAATCTCTGGTAATTCTCATAAATAACCTTATAGTTAACAATTTTCAATGAGCAAGATTTGTAAATGTAGCTATTAAGCGTTTATTAACTGTTGTAAAAGCTGTTGTATGAAATAAATAAATATGAAGGTATTTAATAGAACTGTAAACATAAATACTTTGCTTACTTAGGGTTTTTTTTATAACATACTTATACTCCCATCATAGACTAGGCCTTTAATAACAATATATTAATCATAGCGGTACAATTGTATAAATTGATTGCTGGCACTACTATTGGTATCCTTGTCTTACTTAGGGTTAAATGTATCTACTATCTAGTCATTATTATTATTCGATTTGCTAGTAATATTTATTATTATTGTTTGTTAAGTGGTTAAGTGACCCTTACTACATAGTCGATGGAGTTCGAGTTTGTAGCTTTTTCCTTAAAAAACTGTGTCGAATGCCGTAAACCCAATCTAAATCGATTTATTCCTTCGGAAAGATACGTTGACGAAACATTTTGGAAAAAGCGTTTTTGACATATGTTACGTTGAGACTTTTCAACAAATTGGTTTGAACCTTCTGAGTATTTTAGTTTTCAAAATAATTGCAACAAATGTCGTTTGGAAAAATAAAATCGAATCACGTGTTCAAAGTTACAGCTTTTTAAATATTAAAATTCTGTTCTTTTTTTTAACAAACTTACTTCAGATTTTCATAATAATTTTCAGGCTAATGAAACAAATGATTTCAATATCTAATCAGCTCTTTTCTTTAAAAAGCTGCTTGTATTTGACGTAGTTTTTTTTAAAAAAGTCAAGTTTAAAAATCACATCAAAGTCGATGAATTCGTTTGGAGATAATACTTGACAAAAAAAAATTGAGAAAATTGGTTTTTCGACATTTTTTTCAAATTTTAATAGTTAGTTAATTTTTCAAATTTTTATTTTTCCTACCCCGTAAGGGATGTGGTGTGAAGATATGTATATAAGACGTATTTTTCAAATTTAAAAAAGGCAAGTTTGTAAATCACATCAAAATCATTTGATTTGTTCGGGATAATATTTGACAAAAAAATTATGAAAATTTAGTTTTTTGGCATAAGTTAGAAATTTTTCAGACTCGATTTTATTACTGATACAACATGGTTACTGCTAAAAAACTGCTTGGAAAGTCACACGAAAGATGAAAATAGATCATCGCCCTCAAAAGTTACAGCTTTTGTGCCGTTTTTAAACATACTGTTACGAATAATCTAGAAACGTGAAGAGTTGGAACGCTGGAGGGATCTAGAAATAAAAGAAAGAGATAGCTACTCCTGTTAATAAACAAATAGTTGGCAGTTATCCGAATAGCTATACTATAATTGACTTTGTGGTATAGGACATAAGGGTGAAAATAGCGTGTTCTATCATAAGTTGTTTACAATAAGAAGTGATTCATTGTTTCCCGATACATTTAGATTTTTCTGGATCCAGGTAGAACTTTACCCTGGGTATAAATAGAGATGTGTTAACGAATACAGAGCAGTTTTTATAAAGCGATCGAGAGCGATACTTGAAGCGACCCGTGCGAGGCGAGAAGTGTTTTATTGTTTAGTCGGTTAAGTTTAGTGATAGTACAGTGAGTGACTAGTGTTAATCAGAGTATTTGAGTAATACATTGTGTTGTTTTGTGTATTTGTATTATAAAAACACGGTTTCATTTATTATAAGTGGCGTTTTCTTACAATTACGAACACGAATCACGTAACAATACGTAAAACTTGTGTTATGAGTATGGTATAATCGTATGTGTAGCGTAACATTGTTGTAGATAAGCTATTCGTTTTGTAGCGATCTGCTACGGCATTGCTACAATTTGCTACGCAAACTACATTTCTGGGTGATAAGTGATTGATTACAACTATTTTTTTGTTAACGATTAACTATTAATTTTTATATAATTAAAATTTTCCGAAAAACGCCTAGACTAGTTGTCCCTATTTTTGACATTGTAATTATGAATAAGATGGCTAAGAATTTTAGCGCTATAATCCATACCCATTCCATACCTAATCTATATATACATATAATAAAATCGTAGGAAAGTCAATGTATGTCCGGGGTAAACTCAAAAAGTACTGCATGGATTTACTTCAAATTTTGCATGAATATTACTAACAGGTCGGGTCAACATATAGGATACATATTATCACGCTATCAGCTACAGGGGAGAAGCTGTGCGGAGTAAACGAAGTCCGCGCGAACAAAGTCGCGGGCAACAGCTATATTATAAATGCGAAAGTAAATCTGTCTTTTTGTCGTTTTTCTGTGTGTCTATTCTTCACGCTTAAACTGCTTAACGACTTTGGTTGAATTTTGGTAAAGATATAATTTCAGACCCGAGAAAGGACATAGGATAGTTTTATCCCGGAAACCCACGGGAACGGGAACTATTCGTATTATCTTTTAAACATTTATCTTTTAAACCTCGTAATATCTTTTAAACATTTTTCCACGTCGTCCGCGTGAAAATAGGTCGAAAAGTCGCGGGGACAGCTAGTATCTAATAAAATTTAGCGTGTCTTTGATCGAGTAGTTAGCGAACCTGACTACGCCTCAATGGGGTTTGGTTTCGATTCGCGATAGGGACAAACATTTGTGTGATGAGCATAGATGCTTTTTTATCTGGGTTTTAGTGTTCATTAAATATATTGAAGTATTTAAATATTATGTAATTTTATATATTAGTATGATTGATAGCCAAACAGATAATTGAATAATAATAGACCAGAAAATAATTTGCTTACTTTCGAGTAAGATGAATTTGTCTAATTTCTTCAGTGTTATTTATATACTCACTAGTTTTTGCCTGCGGCTTCACTCCATCGTTTAACCCATTTTAGGGAAGTGGGATGTTAGAAAGCGATAAAAAGTAGCCAATGTCACTCTCCATCCTTCCAACTATCTCCACTTAGAAATTCACGTCATTTCGTTGCTCTGTTTTACCGTGAAAGACGGACAAACAAACACAGACATACGCTTTCCCATTTACAATATTAGTATGGATTATTAAATATAGCTATATAAATATTTATTACTAGCTGGCCCGCGCAGCTTCGCCCGCGAGTATATTAATAAGTCGTCCAAAGAGCTTTTAATAAAAAAATTATCCCCTATTTCAGCCCTCCAGGGACTGATTTTTCAAGAAAAAATAGCCTATGTTTGACCCCGGATCTTCAACTATATCCATGCCAAATTTCATGAAAATCGGTCCAGCGGTTTAGCCGTGAAAGCGTAACAGACAGACAGACAGACAGTTTTTCGCATTTATAATATTAGTATGGATATTTCATAATTAATTTTCATAAATTGTTTAGAATATTTTTATTTTATACAGCGCTTATATTATTTTCTAATACGTAATAATATATTATATTAAAATAATTGTGCAAACAATATGTAAAATAAAAGTGCAAACAACAATAATTATAAAAAAGTTTTTTTTTAAATTATTGTTGTATTTAATGTTATCTAATGACGGGTATTGTTTATTTAATAGTAATTGTTCTAATAATTATTTAATTTTGATAGGATTGACGAATTTTTTTAACGAATCAGGGATTTTTGTCATCTGCGGACAAGGATCCCTCGTCTGCGTAGGCCCTAAGCAATATTGATCTAGCTAGGTAGCAACTATTGAGAATGTAACGATACATGTGTTACCTAATAATAATTGAAATAATTGTCATGATCTCGGTTCCCTTGCGAGGAATGCAGGGTAAACTGATAGGCCAAAGCTATCAGAGTGCTAAGTGTGAGTTTTTCTTTTCGCATTCGATCGTGAGTGCGTTTGGAGTTTACTAGGAATTTGTATGTGATTTGTACAGCGCCACCTAGTGGTAAACGTGAGAAACCAGTTTACCACTAGGTGGCGCTGTACAAATCACATACAAATTCCTAGTAAACTCGAAACGCGCTCACGATCGAATGCGAAAAGAAAAACTCACACTTAGCACTCTGAACGTTTGGTTAGTAAGCCCCTGCGCCTCATTTTTGCTAACTTTAAAAGACTGTAATTTATTCTAAGCAATAACATAATATTATACTCGCGTTTCTTACTCGAGATTAGTATCTGTAATAAATATTTGTTATTTCACATCAAGATGGAGATTGAGCTGTCATAAGGCAAGTATAATAACTGACAGTATCAGACAGTATAGACAGTATAGATGATATGAACAAAAGTAATGAAATTTGAAAAAAAAAAACTCAATTATAGTGCAGAGTGGTAACACTTACGCGGTACTACATGTTAATATGTGAAATAACAAGTATTTATTACGTACTCTTCATACGATGTGCTTCGTATAATTATGATAAACTTCACTTAAAGGTAAGTTCGTTTAATCATTTAATAGAATGAAAACATTTTTGGGTAAAAAAATATCGCATTAATACTATTTATAACAGAAATTTTGTAAATTTGTATGTTCGCTACTTAATCGGCAAAAATCGACAACTGATTTCAAAGAAATTTGGTATTCAGATAACTCATGTGCCGACCGTAAGTACTTTTTATTCATAAAAATAACTTTTATTATATAGCGTCGGTGTAGCTTAGCTATAACTTGATATAATATTTTAGTTTTATTATTGCACGGAACGTGCAGCCTGGTCCTTTATAGAATTTTGGTGAATCCCACGGGAACAACGTATTTTTCGGAATAAAAAGAATTCTTTATGCTTATTACAGGTCATCGTCTACATGTGTGCCATATTTCATCTAAATCAGTTAAGCCTTGTTTGAGTATTTGAGTAACAAACATTCGTCTTTACATCCAAACATCCAAATTTTATCATTTGTAATATTGATAAAGATAAAATTGTTAAGATAAAAAAATATTTGATAATAATATTATTATAATGTATATATTTGAACGCCTCATTGGTTATGTGGTTAGCTACTACGAATCGTTGACTAACACCCATAACCCAAGCAAATAATTTGCATACTTTGGGGTTAGATCAAATCGTGTTATTTACCCAACATAATTTATTATTTATAAATAATGATCAAAATATTTTTCTATTTAAGTGTTACAGTCAAACAGTACGACTGTATTATCATTAACAGCGAAAAATCACCATCTAATATTGTCAGCTAAATCCTAATTTAAATGAATTTAACACCTTTCGAAAACTCTATACAAAGATACACCCACTCGTAAAGCCGACAGTTTACAAAAAGGCCTTGTTCAGTTTCGCATAAAAAGGTTCGCGATCTCTGATCACTCGAAACGATCGCACCGAATGAATGAATGAGAGAGCGGTTGCCACGGGACACTAGTTGATCGGGCATGATGCGCCCGTGTCCGTCAAAGTCACTCTCAGCTAAAAACACTGGAAAGAGATTATTTTTGGAGGACTTTTTTATGTAGTGTTTTTTATTTGATGTTAGTATGTTAGTCGAGACTTTGTCAAACTTTGTTGCCATTTTTAAACGATAAATTAATAAAAAATATGAATGAGAGTCCAAAAATAATTATTATATTTAATTTCATTGAAAGGTTACTGAGGGTTGTAAAAGGCAGAACGTATAATTTTATTTTTTGGATGTCAAAACATCCAAAAAATAAAATTGAGATGTCAAATACAAGCTTGTGGGTTTGGGCAACCCTTATCCGGTGATTGTTATCTTGCAACAAGATTTTTACGATATATCGGGCAAATAATTAATTCGTTGCGCAGAAAATTTGTGTGAATATTTTTGTTGGTAAGATAAAATCTACAATTTTAGTTCTGTAACTTTAAGCCATTAGACCAAAAATAATAAAATTATTAACGGATTTTTGTGAATTTTTATCGTACTCACTATTATTGTAAAAAATTAAATTGCGTTTTCTGACTTTCGCTCACAATTCGACAAAATCTAAAATAATCTGTAACTTGTCCACGATACGTCAGTATTTTTGACACCTAACATGCTAGTACTTCCGTTTCAATATTAAATTACTACCAGGAAAATTTTTAATCTGATATGAATTAATCTTTAAATAGTAAAAATAACCCTTTACTTGATGTTTAGATCAGTATTAAAGTTTGACACAAAACTGCATCAGCAACATTGTATAAATATGTTTCATTTATTGCATACGAAGTCGAAAATAAAATTTGTCGATAACGCTAAATTTATTTGTACACATTAAGCCAGTGAGTCAACGTCACAAATCGAAGCACAGGCGGGTTTCATTGAGCGATTTTTGCATTTTATTTACAGCGACACGGGTTATCGAATGCATTAAAATACGTAGCAATAGCGGCCGTGTAAATCAAATGGCCATAAAACGCCACAATTCGGCCGAAGCCGACTCTATGCTAGCGAGCACTTGATTTATTCGGTCACCGGTGTCGGCGCGAACCTAGTGACGTCACAGCTTTTTTTTCTCGGCGTTTTGGCTTTTTATTGATGGCGCTCGGTTAAAAAGTGGCCGGGCGGGCCGGCTAAGCGAGTGGCGTCAGAATTTGTGAATGATTTTTCATACGACTCATCCCGCGTTTCAGAGCCATTTGTCAGCGGGGTGAAAAAGATGCATGTACTCACTGTTGTGCATTTTTTTTCGTTCTTTTTTAGCTTTTACGCGGCTCCATTGACATGTGAAAGTGTGTTAGCGCCGAGTTTATAAATCTACGGCGTTCGTTTTTCATTTTCGAATCGGTTTTAATTCTTTGTGTCAGATTTGTGCTACACTATCGAGAATAGTCGATATGAATCGTTGTAAAACACTTCAATATGTAGATGTATAACATCACCTCATTTATTGCTTTAGGTTTAGTGGATCAGGAGATGCATCCATATAAATACTTAACACAGAAAATTTTCGATACTCTTGGATTTAAAACCAGTAATATGGCTTAAAATCGAACAACGCTCTGACCAACTGAGATACGTGTCGGTGGTTCAAAGTGGCAAAATTCTCCTTTACTTTATGATCGATCACTACGATTGTACTGATTGCTAGATATACATATGTACAATGTACATACTAGTTAAGTGAGTTAATAATTTTAGATAAAATAGTCAACATTTAATCTTAGATAAGTTTTTAATGTTTCCCGGGCACACAACCGCTCAGATACTTACGTAATATACGGTACACATCCGTATGTCAATTGTATCAATACAATATTTCTATATAAAATACAATTACGCTGTTTTACAATATTATATTGTAGTAAATGCTTGGATGATGCTTATTGCTGATGTGAGCGTAACTTATTGGATTACATTAGTTTATTATTTATCGTGAAACATATTTAATTTTAGTCCAGTGAATAAAGCGATAACTTTATCATTTTGGGTTGTAAAGAAGAGACTAGCGGGAAAAGTTGCATGAGTACTAAATGTTTAATATCCTAATAAGTCTGATCCATTAGATTAGCGTGCAAAAAAATCAAAATGTCCATAAGATTAATTTTTTTCTAAAATATCTCCTTATTTAGAACATTCAACTTTTGTTTAAAATATATTTCAAACAAAAGTTAAATGTAAATAAATTTCGTATAAAAAACTATTCACGACAGTGCATAATTAAAATATTAACAACAATATCTTATAGAAAATTCATTTATCCATTTAATTATCTAGCATTTAGATATAGGTCTGCTTGCAGCAAAATATCTATACATTTTATAAATAAGTTTAGCCATTACAATTTCTTTCAAAAAGTATTAAAATAATTTGATGCATTCGGACCAATGCCACTTGTACGTATTTACCGGCTACCGTGTGGTGAAATGGCACTACCACATGCTTAATTCTACCAGCTACCTTACTCTCTAAACTGAAAAATGACAATGGCAAGCACTGACATTATTACGGCAGGAATAGGTATGGCGGTGGTACGAAATACCCGGGCGAGACGTTGCAAAACTGTACTATCTCGTGATCACGATATATTAACAAGTACAGTAATACCCCGGACTTACGCGATAGGTGGGACCGAGCGCTATCCGCGTAAGTCGAATTCGCGTAAGTCGGGGTACAATTTTGCATATACCTATAAAGTCATACAAAGTATGTTTAATTGGGACCGGAGACTATAATTTAGGAAATATAAAACAATAATTTAGGAAATAAATTTTAATTTAATTCTAGATAATATGACAAACTATATTAATAAAATGTATAAACACAATCTGAAGTTATTTTGATGTAGAAGGTTAAATCGCGAAGAAAATTAAATCGCGTAACTCCGAATTCGCGTAAGTCGAGGTAGCGTAAGTCGGGGTATTACTGTATAGCAAATTGTTTGCGTTTTACAAATTACCTGGCAGAATAGCAGACGTTCTATTTTTCCCGAGACCCGGACTGATACGTAGGAAATAGGGGACATTGGTCATATGAGAAGCCTACAGCCTCCAGTTTGATTATCATTCAATCAATCATAATTTATTGCATGAAATATGGTAGGTACATTAGGTTCTTAGAATTATTAATAGTTCGCATATTTGACCATTTGGCATGCAATTACTTAATTTAATACAACATTTATCTAGTTCCTAATTAAATTGTGAATAACTATTATAACTACATACCTATTACATATTATGACGTTCAATTTTAATACAATTTTAATACATGTAGTTTGATTATTTTCAATGAGTTATTGACGTATTTGAATTGAAATAACTGTTACTGGGAACAAGAAAAATATAAATGCATGTGTTAGATTTTATTTTTATAAGTTGATTGTATTATACTTCTTTACTATTTGCGATTATAATTTACTATTTTGGGTATTGGCCTTCGTGGGTCGTAACTTTTTGGTTTGATAATGTTTTAATATGGTAACAAAATAGCAACGCGCCATTAACATCTTTGGTGTCTATAGGCGATTGGTTGACTTTTCCATCAGGAGACCCATCTGTTTGTTTGCTATCTTATGAAATAAAAAAGTTCCGGTAATCAGATCGGTGAAATGCAGCGATGGGGTTCACCACCCATCTCGCCAAACGACAAACCGGTGATTCGTGGTGAACTGATAAGTCTTTAAGGCGTTCGAATCACTTTGCTTAACCCGCAACGAAAAAGACGTAATGATATTTTTTTTACTATTAAATTCAGTTGTGGTTGCGACTTGCGGCATGTGTGATTGACGCATGCCGCAGAGAGCGGACTGCAATAATATATGTACATAGGTATTCTTAGCTAACGACACTGTTTTTGTGTGGAAATGATTTTAAACAAATATTTTTATCTAATTTTTTTATATCATTGCATGCAAACAAGCAGATGGCTCTCCTGATGGAAAGAGAAACCATCGCCTACAGACACCAGAGATGTTAATGGTATGTTGCTATCCGTGTGGCGGGATGGCGATACTGGCTATCTTACCCTTCAAACCCGAACACGACAATAACGAGCATTGACGTTACTGCGGCAGGAATATGTAAGGCGGTGGTACCAAATACCCGGATGAGACGTTGCGGTAGTCACGGTGGTAGTGACAAGTAAAGCCAATCTGTTGGGTTTTATGACCTTCTGGCAGAACGGCAATTAGTCTATTCTTGAAAGATGCCCGGAACAAAACGGGAGAAAACTGATGCCTACTAGCTTTAGCTTTATTTTTGCTTCATCCGTGTTTGTTTTAAAGGATAAAGCATCTGCCTTTTTTCTAGTCATTTTGTAAAAACTCGAATGATTGACTAAACTTGTAACGGCTATCGTGACTACTAGGCTGGAGAATTTTGTTGTCTCACTCAGATTTGGTAAAACTTCTTTCTTTACCTATTCCTACTGCAATAGTATCTGTATATTCGTGTTCCAATTTGCAGAGCAAGATAGCCGGTTATCTCGTGCATGTGGCATTATAACCCGCAACGTGGGTTTTATTACACCATTAATATAATTGGTGTCTGGTAAATATTAGTGGCACGAATTGATCTAATCCTGTAGAAAACAAATTATTTGCATTTGATATGGATATTTAGTCAACGTTACTAAAGCATGGGAGGATATATAAATAATTAAATATAAAAATTCACTATGTTCATACGACCAACGAGGTGGTGGAGAGGTGGTATAACATTTTCGATATCTTTGTAGTATTGAGATATATTCTTAAGTCATTATCACGATGTTTAGTGGTCTGGTGATTAGCTTGTTCGGCTCAGATTATACTGTTTCAATCAATAGATTCAATTAAAAGGTATAATGAAAGTTTTATGGTTAAGTTCGAAAATCTAAACTTCAGTAGCGACTCGGAATCTGATGGTATACGGGACAAGACCCTTCACCAACCCATGGCCCTACCGATCTCTCGGTCATACTGATCTGATGGTATGTTAACACCTTCATGAGTACTTAAAGCTATCGTTGTGGTAAATTGTGGTGAACTGGAATATCCGTTGATATTCGGTCCACGCCAACCCCGCAAGAAAATCGGATAGGAAATAATATTTAATGGTTATATTTTTATGACATTAGTAAAAGCATTGGCATATTACAGTATTGTATTAATACGATTATTATTCGTCGTAACACAAACATTTCCGAGTCTATTAACTAGTCACTTAATCTGATACTTTATTTTGAAAACTGAACCATACGTTAAAATAGTAACGTTATATTTTTATTAGAACTAGCAATCGCCTTATGGTTGAAAACCGACCAGTAACTAAAGAATAAAATCTCTTTTAAGTTAGAAAAAAATCTTAGCTGTAAAAATAGTAAATTTATGTGTATATTATCGTGTATGACATATGAATGTAGTGTATGTAATGTTTATTTTTATGAATTTATTGTATTTCTTATGAATATTATTTAAAAATATTAGGTTTAACTAAGCTAAAGCTTTAATTGTAAGCTTTAACTGTGCCAAATTTCATACCCCACCGTTCGTAATTGCCGGTAATAATCGGTAATAAACCAATCGTTGCGTAATTGTCGGTAAAAGGCGTACAAAATGTTTACTTCCCATAGTAATAAATAAATAGATAATATATAATAAAGAGATTTTTAAAATGAGGTAAATTTATACTTAACAAAAAATCATTTACAAAACCATCTGGAACTAACGGTGCCTAAAACATTTTGTGATTGTATTCACGTAAAACAATTTTAATTTGGAACAGTGCAAAATCTCCACAGCGACCAATCATGGGAGTTGGTAATGAAATCGTAAATCCGCGGCGGCGTATTATACTGAAATATAAATTGGGGGCCGCGGTTTGGCGGCGCTGGACTGTTGGCCGACATTTTTGTGGGGACGCTTCAATCACTCGTTCACTCGGTTTGCATCGCGACTGAAAACATTCACGTTAAATTGATACGTATTTAAGTAGAATAAAATTAATTAAGAGCAGGTTGCTTTGATTTTTGGTCAGATACAGATTGGAAATGTCTGACTAGTTTATTTGGGGGATGTGTTTTGGTAACATCTTTTTTAGGGTACCGTACCCAAATAGTAAAACGGGACCCTATTGCGAAGACTCCGCTTTCCGCCCGTCTGTCTGTCGGAGGAACACGGGGAAAAACTAGAGCAACATAAGCGCCAACAAATGAAAATAAAACGTGTACTATTGTTTTAATCTGTTTTTAATAAAGTATCTTCACGCCCGTATCCCCGGAGAGGAAAGCAGAGGTACAACAAGTGTAACCACGATTGGCTGTAGATACTCCCAGTCCCAGTTCCACAATATGATATGTAGCAAGCCTATCGCCAACCGGACAGTTATCTTATCCCGGACAACGTTGTTTTTTAATCAGAAAACTAAAAAAAACACATTTTTGAATTGCCTGACCCGGGAATCGAACCCGAGACCTATGTGGTTTACACCGACCACTAGACCATAGAGGCGATTTATAATAATTTTTAATAATTGGAACGAAGTTCCTTATCGCGCGTTGTGAAAGGGGGCTAGACGGAAAAAATTCTAAGAAAAGTTGTCACGACACTTTTTGCTATAGTAAGCTACTGTAAGCTGTGCGGCGTGCGCATGATTCTCTCTCTCTCTCTTTCTTATAGAAAGCAGGCCAGATATTTTCATTTCTATTTCGCATTGAACCAGTGGTGTCGCGACGATTATTTTTGTTAAGTGTATACAGGTTTTTTGTATCGAAAGGAACTTCGTTCCATCCGAGTGTCCCTTGACAACTCTCAAGTATTTTTATTTTTAATAGTTTAAAATGCGTTAATTGATCCCTTTCATTTGATACTCTACATGATATCGTTGAATAAAACAAATTGTTCGTGACTTTATATATGCACCATATTCAATCTAAGTAATCTAAGTCGAGTGGTTAGCGATCCTGACTACGCGATCAACGGGGCTCGTGTTCGATCCCCGACGGGGACAAGCATTTGTGTGATGAACATAAATGTTTGTATTTCCGGGTTTGGGTGTATTTATATTAAATATATTCTTGTATTTATATATGTATTTCTATGTATTAGTATCGTTGACTAACAACCATAACACAAGCAAATAATTTGCTTACTTTGGGGTTAGATCAGTTATTATTTATTTATTTAATATTTATCGCATATACCCTATAACCAGCGGACAATTAAAACGCTTCTAAAATATCTCATTTGTCAAGTTGTGGATACGTTGTTTAGAAATATAATATTCACGGGACAAATTACACTTACTGATCTAACCCCAAAGTAAGCAACTTATTTGCTTGTGTTATGGGTGTTTGTCAACGATACTAATACATAGAAATACATATATAAATACTGGAATATATTTAATAAACACCCAAACCCGGAAATCATAATCCTACTTTTTGCTTCGCCGTAGTCGGGTAAAAATATATCTCAATATATAAAAATTACGTGTCACGTTGTTTGTCCGAGATGGACTCCGAAACAACTGAACCGATGTTAATGAAATTTTGTAGATATCTACTGTTTGGTCCATCTTAAAAGATAGGATAGTTTTTATCTGAATTAACCACCCCACTCCCCCACCTCTCTTAAGTACCCCACCAAAATATTCAATACTTGCTGAGCCCGCGACTTCGTCCGCCTGAAAATTTCGAAGTCAATAGTAGCCTAAGTTACTCCTTATCACATCAGCTATCTTCCAGTGAAAGTCCCGTCAAAATCGGTTCAGCCGTTCCAGAGATTAGCCGGAACAAACAGACAGACAGACAGATCGATAGACAGACAGATAAAAAAAGAAAAAAATGTTATTTTGGTATATGTACCGTGTCCATATGCAATTAGTAAAATACAGTTATTTTAATATTACAAACAAACACTCCAATTTTATTTATTTGTATAGACAAGTAATTTATATGACAAAACAACGTTTTTTATAACCTTTTTATATAAGTAGATATAGATTTGACAACTTTATACTATCAAAAATAGTTAAATGCGTCAACATTTCTGAACTATTCGCATATTCATAAATTCAGGTGCTCACTCGTCGAGTTGCCAACATTATTTATTCAAAAATGCCTCACAAACTCCCTATCACGTTGACACGTTAAATGACTCCTTAAGCCTCCCCGTTTTAATCGTTGAAGAAACACTAGTTTTAATAGCGACTAACGATATAAATAAATACACGCCCCATAACGCTTGTTTAATTTAAATATATTAAAAACACTGAATTAGATAGTAATGTTCAATAAGAAACCATCCCGTGACATACAAAGCTGTGAAAAAAAAGGGGTACAGATACGTTAAGTATTTTTTTATATAATAAGATAGCAGACAAGCAGATGGGTCTCCTGATGGAAAGAGTTAACTATCGCCTATAGACCAGGAATGTTACGAATGTTCGCATCCGCATCCGCAAATGCGGAATATTCGCATCAATTCAGACATCTGCATTCGCATCCACATCCGCATCAATCAATGCGGAGTTTTTACGGATGTAGATTCAAATTCAAAAAGGACGCTATATTGCTATTTATTAAATATAATTCACCAATTTTCCAGTTTAATTACTAAACAAAGATTTCAATTGTGTAACTCGAAGCTTCAAATTCTATTGTGTCATAAGTAAAACTAAAAACTTGTGTAGTATTGTTTTAGAAATAGGATTAAATAATTAAAACATTAAGTTCAAATTGATTTCCAGTTATTTATGCATCCGCATCCGCATCAAATCCGCATCCGCGGATGTGAACTTTTAATAATCCGCATCCGCATCTGCATCCACGAATGTCAAAATTCTTGCATCCGTAACAACCCTGCTATAGACACCAAAGGTGTTATGGTGCGTTGCTGTCTTGTGGCGAGGTCTAATGCCACATGCATTAGACCTCGCCACAAGATAGCAACCGCAATGAGACCGTCCCGTTGGTCGAGTGGTTAGTGACGCAATCGATGGGGCTCGGGTTCCGATTTGTATTTCCGGGTTGGGGTGTTTATTAAATATATTATAGTATTTATATATGTATTTCTATGTATTTAGTATCGTTGACTAACACCCATAACACAAGCAAATAATTTGCTTACTTTGGGGTTAGATCAACAAGTGTAATTTATCCCGTAAATATTTATTATTTATTTGTTATTATAAGTTTACCGGCTTGCTTACCCTCTAAACTGGAACACGACAGTGACAAGCACTGATGCTATTGCGGCAGGAATAGGTAAAGCGGTGGTACCAGACTCAGGCGAGACGATGTAGAACTCTACAAAAAAAAAACACCAAAAATTGATTTTCACCGTCAGACCCGAGTTGGTCCGGCCTCCCTTTGAAGAATGGACCTTCTGCCATTCTACCAGACAGTTCGTAAAAGGTGAAAAATTTGCTATACGTGTCACTATTTTCGTGACTACTAGATAGTTTTGCAACGTCCCACCTGAGTACATAATACTACCACTTTATCTATTCCTACCGCTAAAAAGGTGAAATTAATTATATTTGCTATTATCCGCGGACTGTTTTATGTATCTTCCGTGATGGTACTGAAAAGAAAGGCGTCGGTTTAACGGTTTAATAAATGTTTTGCCGGTGTTTGACACGCTTTTTATACGCAATGTGTGGCCAGACCAAACGCTTTTTTGTAACAGGGGTGAATTTGAAAGATTTTTTGTTCATTTAACAATTCGATTGAACCGTTATTATGTTTTATGATCTTTAACTGCTCTAATATATTTAACTTTAAACCCTTATCACACGTATAGACGTCTTTCTTTTTGGTACCATCGCGGAGGATACATAGAACAGTCCGCGGATAGTAGCAAATTTAATTAATTTCACCTTTTAAATAATGGATTTCCGCAAAGTAACGCTTGAATCAATAAAATATTCCTGCCGCAATAGTGTCAATGCTTGTTGTCGTGTTCCGGTTAGAAGGGTAATTTGGCATTTGGCATTGCCATCCCACCACATGGATAGCAAAGCAACAAGAACATCTCGGGTGTCTATGGCAATAGTTTCTCTATCCATAAGGAGAGCCATCTGTATTTTTAGTATCTGGTGATATAAAAAAATAACCTACGATGTCGGTAGTTTCTTTATATAATCATTTAACTAAGTCAACAATTTTTAACTTTTATCATTTACACGTTTCAGTAACTGTCCGTTTATTCAAAAGTGGCACCAAACAGCAAACACCCACCCCGCGGTGCCCGTTAACACGGTTAATAATAGGCTCCTTACCCCTCGCCTTATCTGCAGTATTAACCCATAAAACATTATAATTTATAACGTTACATCGCCTCGCTATGACGCTGCGCAGTTGGTGGGCTGCCCTTCTCAAACTTTTGCTGGAACATATTTATTTAATTTTTCATTGTACACAACTAGGAAAGATTTATATAGTATATTAATCCTACATTTTTTACAAAGGAAAAAGACGCACAAAGGAAGATTCTAAAAAGGTAAATTTTGTCGACATATGCATAAATTTATTCAAAACCCGTTGATGAAACTAAAAATAAGCAAAAATTCCCACCAAGTGTCAACGACAAAAACTACAAATTTTGATTATCAAAATACACAGAATATATTAGTACAAAATTTCTATGTAATTAAAATTTTATGTGTGTTGGTTACTCTTTTATGTAAAATCTTCACAACGGATATAATTGAAACTTACAGATAATATTTCTAATAAATCAGAAATATGTACACATATATCATCATCATAACGTAAACTAGAATAGTGTAATATGATGACAATTTAAAACGAGTAAATATATACGTATTAATAACTGCAAATGTAAAATAGGAAAAATCACAAAATGAATTATCATGTTTTCAGAGAACTGTTCTCGTTTTGAAACTTTTAACGATGAATATTAATATATTTATTATATTCAAATACATGTACGTATAATTTAATTTATTAAATTAATTTTTATAGATTTGATTATAACGTAACGTTTCTCAAGAAAAAGACCAAAACATAATCAGATTAAGAAAGGCCGGTTTTTTCTTTTACTATATTATAAACTGATATTTCTATATGACTTCAATTACTGCAAACAAATTTTCTTTATAACATATTTTTAAATAAAATAAGGCACCATTAACATTTTTAGATGGTGACCTGTCCTTCTACCCAGAGCGCCATCTGCAAAGCACTGTTATGCTTTAATAAAAATTTAAAGAGACATAAAATATTTTAACATACACGACTTTTAACATAAACACACTAATACAAATCTCTAATTTGGTGAATGAAAATGTCATCACACATCCCTCTTAAATTTTGAGAAGCACTGGCGAGATACTTAAAAATAACGAGATCCTAGCAAATATTGTAATAGCTGCGCTCCACTCTGGTATTTAGCGGGATACCGTTATTTTAACACATTTTCTCTGCTGACTCCACGTTTCCGCGACCTCGGCTTGTGTCGATAAAACCTCTACCGTCTGTTTGCTTTTCATCGGTATTGCGTGTCCCATCCCTAAATACATATTAATGTTTTGTGTTAATAGTCTCGGATAATGTTTATCGTTGGATTGTAGAATTAGGCTTGTTGGTTCGTGTTCATTTGTTTTATTAAATACCGAAGTTTGTATTGTATAATATAGAGATATGGTTCATCCATATCAGCTTAAGGGCTTCAGATATTGTTAAGACCATTTTAATTGCTCTTATTAAACTTTATTGTATGCATCATCATGTTTCATCGGTAATGTTTCGTATTTACATTTGTTTTACTGTTATATGGCTCAAGGCTCAACTTTATTTTGAAGAAAAGTCTCGCTTAAATATTCATTTCTGTGTCATTGAAAATGTTTTTTTTTTTATATCATAAGATAGCAAACAAGTAGATGAGTCTCCTGATGGAAATAGTCAACCATCCCCTATAGACACCAAAGGTGTTAATGGTGCGTTGCTGTCTAGTGGCGAGGTGAAACGCCACATGCATAAGTTTGTGCATCAAATTCGTGAATTAAACGGGATACTTTTAAACAAATACTATATTTAATTAATAATTAATAATAATATTTTGTAATATTATTACAATAATACTTAAAACGCAATTTCAATTCAATATTTAGTTCCTAATTTTAAAATTGGGCCGGAACTATAAAAGTAACCGTGTATATTAGAATATAAAGAGAGACGATTATCATAAAGGGCTACACTAATAAATCTATATTATTTTTGCTAATCAAAAAAACTATAAATATTAATTGTGAACACTTGCAGTAAACTCGCAAGCCTTAAGTACACAACATAACAATTATCTTAGGACTGATAATTATTTCTAAAGCAAGGCGGATTTGAGAGCAATCCGATAAGTTAGCAAACCAAACGGCCTCATAAAAAAGCAAATAGATCTAATCCCATTGTCCGGAACGATTGCACCTAATATTTACCATATCTCACAGATAGTGGGCACGTGGGATGCGGTACCGTCTTAACTCGCCTGTTTTATGCGCCGCTTGTATCAATATTGCATGATAATTTGTGGTACAAGTGTTGGACTGAAGTGTTTGCGTTAATTAGTCTTTACCTTTCTGATTACAATATCGAATTCCTGTTTTCAATTCATAAAAACATGGTGTCTGGTTCAGTACAATATAAATATCCGGGTCCGGGTTTCTGTGAAGAATAGGCCAATTGCCGTTCTGCCAGGCAGGTCGTAAAAGGCGACTGATTGGGTATGCGTGTCACTACTATCGTGACTACTAGGTGATAGAGTTCTGCAACGTCTTGCTCGGGTATTTGGTACCACCGCCTTACCTACTCCTATTGTAATAGCGTCTATGCTTTTCATTGTCGTGTTGCGGTTTGGAGGGTAAGGTAGCCAGTAGACTTATGCATGTAGCATTTCCATCCGGCCACACAGATGGCAAAGCGCCATTAACATCTGTCTATAGGCGATGGTCACTCTTTCCATCAGGAGGCCAGCTGATTGTTTGCTATCTTATGATTTAAAAAACAGAGTTAATTAGCGCAATAGCGTCAATGCTGGCGTGTTTTAGTTTATATTATGCATGTGGCATTGCTATGCCGCCACACGGATACAAACGCACCATTAACATCTTTGGTGTCTATAGGCGATGCTTTCTCTTTCCGTCAGGAGAGCCATCTGCTTGTTCTCTATCTTATGAAATGAAAAATAAAAAATCACTAGTTTTTCATAAATCGACTAAGTTGTTTTACTGATGGCATTATTTTTTATATTTACTAAAGAAATTTATGACATATTGCTTGCCTACAGGCCTATATCCGAGGACATGTCTAAATCGCGATCTCTGAATACTTGTTCCACACAGAAGATGTTTCATTTATCTCTCACCGCGTTTGTTGAGATTATTGCAAATCTGCTGATTGTTCGTTCGTCTATTGATACAGCTATGCCTCCTATCTTAGTACAGTACCGACGTCTTTCTGCTAATCTATTGCTAATGTTTGTTTTGTGTTTGTAAATTTACGAAGTACCATTTTATCTAATTTTATTGCGCGGTAGCTTGTGGATTCTTCTTATCCGGTACTACGTAACAAGTATTGTTGCTGGGATGGTTACTTTGTAGGTTATTGTAAGATAAATAAAGTCAAGTAAATTACTGAATCAATTATTTGACGCAAAAACTTGTAAAGTTTACTTGAACTGTTAAAATGTGTTTATTTTGGTATTATATTTTTACCTTATTCATTGCATTCAACCAGATATTTAATTATTATGAAAGTTTAATTTGCAACTATCACGGATATACATAAACCTATCCGCTTAATTATGAGACACATAACTTGTTATTCATTTTTTTATAAATATTCACGGGACAAATTACACTTACTGATCTAATCCCAAAGTAAGCAAATTATTTGCTTGTGTTATGGGTGTTAGTCAACGATACTAATACATAGAAATACTTATATAATACTTTTACATACATAATAAACACCCAAACCCGGAAATACAAACATTTATGCTCATCACACAAATGCTTGTCCCTGTCGGTTATCGAACCCGAACCCCGTCGATTGCGTAGTCAGGGTCGCTAACCACTCGAACAACGGGGCGGTCATTACCACATTATCTAACCTATTTATATTTTGCTCTAAGTATTATCTATATTAGTGCTAATATTATAAAAAGTCAAAGTTTAGTTTAGCAAGTTTTTTTATAATTAGTTATCTGTAGAATTATTACTAAGTCAATTATAAAAGTAACGTTTTTCCACAAAAAATTCTTTTTTTTCCTACCTCGCTTATTGAATTCATTCCCTTATTAATTGAGCCAAATAGTCTAGCCGCTAGACAATGACGCAAACTGTTGTAGTTATATTTAGCAGATTTATACTTTCTTTAAAATTATTCAATGTTACAAAATACTTAATCATTATTATTGCAAATTTGTTTTTTATATTTTTTATATATTGGAATGATTTTTTATTCATTCGAATGATAAAAAAATATTATAATTTTAAACAGTTCACAAATTATTATTTCATATCAAACGAAAGAAAAAAATACAATTATTAAAGCCTGCAGAGAAGTAAACATATTTTACGATAAAACCCATCCACGTAATTACTTCAATATAAAACTATTAATTGAATTCAAAAAGATACTCTCGATACAGATCCGTTTACTGAGATAAGTGTTGCCAGTATCGGACAGGTATCATTATGCCCATACTTAGCCGGAAGGCGGGGTGGTAGGGGGAGGCAATTTAATTCTGTCCACGTTCTAATAATGACCGTCATAATTCGTTCAAAGTGTCCGGTCTGGGACACTTTAGGCCCCCCGCGCCTGATTCCTTTGCATCTCCCCCCTTAATTCCATTTTCGCACCACCTTGCACACATTGATAATGCACGGCTTTGTGTGTGTAGACGACTTTTGACTTACGGTTCATTTTGTTTTTTTATTGTTTTCGGCTTTTATCTTCACGTTACTAATGAATAAATATTTTTGAATGAGGAATTTCTTGTTGTGATGTCTATATTAATAAATAAGGTTTGATTGATTGATTGTTTGTTTGTGATGGACTAAATCAAACACTACTGGACCGATTTCAAAATTATTTTTACCAATATAAAGTTACATTAAGTAACAATGGCTACTTTTTTACCCCGAGTCAGTAAAAATAAGTAATGTGTATGGGTCACGCGAACTAAATCGCGGAGAACTATTAAGTTAAATATATTTTCAGAATGTTATTTACTTCAGCATATGAATATATAAATTCTTTTATAAAAAATTACAATACAAAATTTAAAACTATTACGATATTTTTATACATGTATGCGTTCACTTTTTTAGTAATTTTTTTTATACATTTTTTATTTAAGTTGTTTGAAATTATTTTATATGTATCTACTCATAAGTATTAAAACGGGAAACTACGAGGGTTTTTACTGGTATATGATTTATTTGATACGATACAAACCTTGTATAATCTTTAGATATAATAGTAGCTGTTGCAGCGACCCGAAATATTACCTCGTATTAGCTTGCCAGGTTGAAAAGTATTCTTTCTATTCTATTTTACTGCTATACTAGCAGTTACTCGTGACTTTGTTCGCGTGACCAAAAACCATTAGGTATTTCTATTTGCTCAGTCGGGAATTAGTTCTATTTGCTCAGTCGGGTAAAAAGTAGTTTATGTTACTCCTGGGTAATGTAGCTTTCTTAAGGTGAAAGAATTTTTCAATCGGACAAGTAGCTTTTGAATTAAATCGTAACAAACAAACAAATCACCAAACCTTTCATTTTTATATTAGGTAGTTATAACATCTATATGTATTATAACATCAAACTTGGACATTTGATCTAAAAACTAAAAATAAAATCAAAACTACACAAAGAAGGATGGATAAAGCTTATTGGGGGTAAAATTAAAGGACTAGATTAGAAACAAGAACTTCGCAAAAAAATTAGTTGATGCCTAACATTTTCACTACAAATGAAATGGAGATGCCCATCTCCATTTCATGGACGTCGGCACGTCGCCCGATATGACGAAGACAGGTGGACCATCAGAGGGTAGATATGCATGTAGCATTAAGACTTCGCCACTAAGATAGCGACGCACCATTACTTGTTTGGCGTCTATAGCCGATGGTTGATTTTTTCCATCAGAATTATCTGTTTGTTTGCTATCTTATAATATATAAAGGTGTGGATAATATATGTGGTACGGTGTCGATGTTTATCACATGAGGTCTTGGGTTCGATTTCCAGGTCGGGGAAATTAAAAAATGTGTTTTTAGTATTCTGGTAATTATCTTCGGCTCTTTGTGGATGTACTATTGGTACCTCTGCCTACCTCTTCGGATGGAAAGATATTTTTTTAAGGTTCGAGGAACACACGGTATAGCTATTAGATTTAGTTGTGTACCATCATGACTACCAGGTGCTAAAGTCTTGGTGTAGCAAGACTATGATATGGAGCCTTAAAGCAACAATATATAACGGAAATTTCGTGTATCATTAATATTTTACGACAGACTTCTTTATAGCTTATATATATTGCCTTACATTCATCATATCATCACACTATCACAAATGTCCGATTAACATTTTCGATGTATGTATGCGGTTGTTGTTGCTATTTAATAATAATAATCTCCTAATGGAGAGCGATCTGCCCGTCTGCTAATCTTTGCAAAAAAAGCTGAATTCTTCAAATTGTAGCCATCAATGTTATCAAGAGGAAAATTTAAGATTTTGTAATTTTGTAAGATTCTTAAAAAAATTAAACCGCGGTAACAATTCTATTTAGGAATAATTAATTAATTAAATTTAATATACTCGTTATTTAGGCAAAAACAACACACTATAACACACATGATACGATAAACTTTACTATTAATTTATTACGAACAAACCAACGCCTTTTAGTTGTTATTATTGTTATTATTATTATTTGTTTATTACTCTTTTTGTAAAAATCATGGCTTTAATTTATTTTAATGTTAAAATTGCAACTACCTACATGTCAACTGAAATGTGAATGCGAAGTGGGGGCCTGGCGACCTATATTACAGGATCTTCTAGAACCTACCTCAGGCACCAGCCTCTCACAAACGGGTGTACAATTAATTGATATTAAGCCAACCAAATATGTAACAAGAACCCATTGTGACGAGAGACAAATAAATAAATAAATTATTTCACCTATGCAAAGATACTTTATTCCGAAATAACGTTGACAAAATTTTACCCGGCTAAGCATAAAAAAATGTTATATTTTTGGTTAGCTTTTTTTATACCATTAGATTACAAACAAGCAACAGCACCCCTGATGGAAAAAGGAAAAATCGCCTATGCACCAAAGATGTTAATGGTGCTTTGCTATCCGAGAGGCGGGATGGCAATGCCACATGCTTATTTCTACCGGCCACGGAACGCAACAATGACAAGTATTGACGCTATTGCGGCAGGAATTAGGTAAGGCCACCGCCTTACCTAATTCCTGCCGCAAGGTACCAAATACCCGGGCGAGACGTTGCGGAACTCTACTACCTAGTAATTACGATAGTAGTGACACGTATAGCCAAATAGTTGCCTTTTACGACCTGCCTGGCAGAACAGCAGTTGGTCTATTCTTCAAAGGAGCACGGACCAACGCGGGAAACACTGTAATGAAGTCGCTACTACTCCTACTTTTCATGAGATTATGAATGAAATTAAAATAAATGAAATATTAATAACAATTGTTTTATAATAATACTTCGGCCATTTTGATACCTTTCAGACACGTATTTAAAGCATATGTGAGTGTGTGCGTAAGGTTTATCAACACGTGTAGCGAGTATTAAGTTTGATTTATATCTCTTTATATCGTAAATGGATTAGGGAAGGTCCCTGTGGTACACTTGTGTTTGGAAGTTAATGTCGGCATTTTATAGCTATGCGTAATTGCCTGCCCTAGGCTTCGGCTGCTCATCTAGAGGATCGATAACCATGTTAGACATATCATCTTATTTTACTACATGCTAACGTGATCGTGATAGATATAAATTGGGAAATTAAAATTAATCTTTTGTTAATTAGTAAAACCATATGGGCCCGGGTCACCCCGTGTTCTCCCCGTGTTGGTTCCGGGCTCCTTTGAAGCATAGACCAACTGCCGTTCTGCCAGGCAGGTCGTTAAAGGCGACCGATTGGCTATGCGAGTCACTACCATCTACTAGGTGGTAGAGTTCTGCATTATCTCGCCCGGGTCTGGTATGCCTATTCGTGCCACAATAGCGTCAGTGGTTGACACTGTCATGTTCCGGTTTGGAGGGTAAAGTAGCCGGTAAACTTATGCATGTGGCATTAGACCTCTCCACAAGATACTGACGCACCATTAACACCTTTAGTGTCTATAGGCGATGGTTGACTCTTTCTATCAGGAGACCCATCTGCTTGTTTGCTATCTTATGATATAAAAAAAAACCTTTAAAGAATTTACCGTAATATGACTTTCTACTAGGCAGTACGAACTTCCTAGGTACGAACAGGCAAACGATAAGTTATCTATGTCACCACTATTGTGATTGGTAGTAGAGCTGGACTCACCCGGGTTTTGGTACCACCGCCTTATCTATTTTTGCCGTAATAGTGTCAGTGCTTGTCACTGTCGTGTTCCGGTCTTGTCACACGAATAGCAAGGCATCATAACATTTTGGTGTCTATAGACGGTGGGGGTTTCTTTTCATCAGGACAGCCATCTGCTTGTTTACTATTTTGAGATTGTCTCATGGTCTAAAGGCAACGTCCCAGGTCCTTAGCCCTGTGCCCGTCGCGGGTTCGATCCCCGGGTCGTGCACAAGTGCTTTTGGGGGGTTTTCGAGGTTTTTCTCGAATATCTACAACCTCAGTAGCAGTTCGGAGTCTGGCGGAGTGGTTTATTACCACTTCCGTGCCTCGGATGAACACATAAGCATAAATTAAAAATATATGCACAAATACATATGTACAGAGGTGGACTTAATACCATTCTCTTCCCCTCAACCCTAATTCAATATGTAATATTAGCACACCATATAATGATTGAATATGCTGGTATCTTTTAACACCATATTCTTGCAAATAAATACCTTTCATTTTCATTTTTCAAATGACTATGAGAAATGTAACTTGTAAGTTAAAGAAAAATGATAAACATCTCTCTCATCAACTCACCAATAATATTTATAATGCATTGCGATCTGCGGATGTTATACCCCAAAATTGACCGGCTACATTTCCCTCTAAACCAGAACACTGTACTGATGCTTTTGCCGTAGGAATAGGTTAAGTGGTAATAACCAATCAAGACGAGACGTTACTTTACCAATTACCATTGGTCAAGATTTAGGTTACTTATTAAAAAAGATATGGAACAATATAGTAAATTAAAAAAATAGTAATAAATATATTAAATATGCATTTAGACTTAAATATTTTTTTATTATTTTACAGGTACGTACACTAGGCGTTCAAATGGAATCAACACAGTAAGTTCAATCTGGGAGTAATGGTAAACTGACAGAGTTACTTATTTTGTACCAGTCACTATAACCTACGCAGGTCACTTTATTTATAGTAAAATCTGGGAGTAACGGTTAGGTAACTCACAAAATTTATCAACCGACGAAAAAACGGAGGTTGTTAGTTTGACATGTAATATTGTTGAAATTAGAGGTGCGCAAAATGTGTCACTGAATTGAAAAGATATGTACATATCTTTTGATCACTGCGAAGTATATCACTCTTTTAGTTCAGTAGTTCATCTAGTCCAATGGCTTGAGTCGCTATCATTTCTCAGTACATTGATTTTCCTTCGTTTGTTAATCGAACTAAGTAGTGTGTAATGAATCTTATGATTTCTGCGAACGAGATAAACGTTGAAGTGATAGTAAAACAATTTTAAAATAAAGTATATTTTTTATTTGTACTATTTTTTTCGTTTTTTTTTCGTACTTTTACTAATGAAAGATTAAAAGTTCTTACTAAAATAGTGTTTACAATTGCCGAATACAGCAAAATGTTTCTTATGGCCTTAACTTTAAGCTGATTTTTCTAAACTTTTATTTTTCACTGTAATTTTTAATTTTAGATAAATTCAAACAAACATTATGACATTTTATGCATTGCATTTATACTTATTGAAGATTAAAACTACCTTCATGCGCAATATGCAATGAACGCTTATAATTAAAGAATTCATTTTATCGCTCTTCGTAAGTATGTACCTATGTACATTGTACACGAAAGCACGAGTGATATAGTTAACCGGTATCAAGTTCAGCCGGGCCGAGATTGTGTCTGCTACGTCACTCCCATCGGCGCGTGATCGGCAATCTTCGACTCTCGTAATCGTTTCGTTCGCGGTGAACTACGCGAACTAGAGATATAGATAAATTGAAACTGAACTAGTGAAGGATGAACTAAACGCAACTGAAGTAGTCCAATTGAAGGATTCATTCGCGAACTACACACGACTAGTTGAAATGGGTAATATATGACCTTGATAATCTATTTAGGTGTTTGAGCATGTATATAAAATATTGTATGTATGTTTATATGTTTTTCCTCGAATTTCGCAGGAACTAATTGATTTAGATAAGGTATATTCCAACTTATAGATCAGTGTAAGTTTCATCAAAGTCGGTTCAGTAGTTTTTGAAATATAGGTAATGTTGACAGACTTTTGAAGTAGGTTTAATTTTTAATTACTATTATTATGTACTAGCCATTTACCGCAGGTCCTGATCCCGAGGGAAAATTGTAATGAAACGTAGGCCATGTTACTTGGGATACTGAATTGGGCTTTATTTTTTCACCAGTAAAATTTTCAAATCGTCTGCGTAGTTTCATAAATTACTTTCCACGAAAAAACTCACACACTACCACTTCCCTCGTATTGGTCCCGGGTTCCTTTGAAGAATAGGCCAAGTGCCGTTCTGCCAAGCAAGTCGTAAAAGGCGACCGATTGTTTTCGGAATTTTATATGCTCGAGTAAAGTACATTCTATCATGTAATGAGTTAGCACATTCCTTAGATAATATCTTCAGGTATACCGTGTAATTTTTTTTACATTGTTAATAATTTATTAATTGTTATTTAACAATCAATACATAAAAACGTGATTTAGCAAACCAGTTTTTTACCGTTTGTCCCGATGCCTCGCCCTTAATGCACGCAAAGAAGTGTGAGATTTGATAAAGTTTAAGTATTTTCTTGAAGTACAAAAGCTAAAATTATAATTAAATTACGTGTTAATCACTAGCATTTATTATTTCAAGTAAACTGTCAAAATAATGCAATAAACAAGTTTATATCTACCCTAACAATCTAATATATATAAAAAAAATCGCATGTCACGGTGTTTATGGTCGCACTCGACCGATTTTTTGTATATTTAGTAGATATGAAAATCTTAAAGTATATATTTACACACATTAAAAAGTATTTATACGACTAGATGATTGGGGTGTCCTTAGCTAATTTTTTTTCTAATTTTTTGTCAATATTTTTTCGTGTGTTTTCTTTTTGATTTGTTATCCATAAATACCTATAATTCCAAATTTTATTCTCCTACCCTTGCCCCATTACACCCTATCCCTTGTCACTACAAATAATTTATGTGATAGAAGAACGTTTGTCAGTTCAACTTGTAAAATTATAAAAATGTTATTTTTTTTATTTATTATTATTCATTTATTATTTTTAAAAAATTTAAATTTGCTTTAATTAAAAATACATAGAAAAAGGTGTGTGTTAAAAGAAAACTTTAAATGCAAAATCAAGCCACAGCTTTTTGGTTTCTTATGTTTATAATAAAATCAATAAACATATTGAATTTTTTCCACTAAATACTCACAAATGTAATATAGAAGTGACAAATTGGCTAAAAAACTTGACCAAACTGAAAATATTTTATCCATTCCATCCTGAATTGAAACTTAAACTATTGTTATAAATTATACTAGATATATTTTTTCAAACATACTAGACTACAACTATCTAACACAATCATACATTCATACAAACCTACACCTCAACTCACATATTCACTCTTTTATTTACGCCTTACTTTTTTTTTTTTTTTTATTTTTTTTTTATTTACGCCTACACGCTACGCTTATCTTCATCACACTTTCATATTATATACTTAGGTATTTACTCGTAGATCAAATGGGCATCAGTAATATTATGTGCTTAGGTTTTTTTTTTATTATTTTTCTCCTTATTATTATTTTGAATTATTTTTATTGTTTAAGTACCTACTTAACGTGTTTGTAACATACCTTATTATTTTTGCTATTGTTTTGTTAGTGCCAGTAAAATGTTCTTTGCCGCTAATTTGTTTAATGTTTTTTGTGATAATATTATTGCACACGACCAGCTTGTACCTTTTAAAAATTTGTGAACTAACCGTAATGTGGTGCACTGGTGACTAGTAACACAGGTCTCAAACCTATAACAAGCACCAGTCTCTCACAGAACAGGTACTTATCACTAAAATTTTGTATGCTTATATTATTAAGACACATATTGTAAGAGAAAATAAACACATTTTTAATGTTTTTAAAGAAAAGTAACAAATTACATTCATTAGAAACGCATATATTATATATGCATGCAATGCATACATAAACGTCTAAATTAAATGAAAGAAAAAGTTATTATAACTTAATAAATACTAATCACAATCAATGAATTACATATTTTTATTATTTATAATAAACTGTTAAATAACTACTATATATTTAATAATATACATAACAGATCAAATAAATGAACCTTAAATTATTCGAATGATAATTAGTTAATAATATCGATTTGTAATAGGGAATATGAAATTTGGAATCCATTTATTAATTTTAAAGTCGATTAATTCCATTAGACACTTAAAAGCGCAATAAGCTTTGCCAATACTGAAAATTTCCAACCATCCACGTTATTATTGCAACTAACTAGTGTTGTACGATATCGATTTGGGTATCTGGACCGATATTTACGATTTTTAATTAGAGCACCCCTAGCACTAATGTCGATACGTGATCCGTGTTGCTGTGGGGTCGTGTCTAATGAACTTGCGTTCCTCCGTTATTTGCATTTTTATTTATCATATTATCGGATCATTGTCTATTTTTACGCTTAAGGAAGATATGCAATGCGTAATTTCTTTTTTAATTTCCCTTTTTAATTGAGTTCGATTTTTATTTTAATTGTCATTAACATAAATGCGAAAGTCTGTCCGTCTGTCTGTAACGATTTACGACTCAACCGCTAATTTAACTAATAAAAGATCGTAAAAGGCGACCAAATGGCTATACTTGTCATTACTTTCGTGACTATTAGGTGATAGAGTTCTGCAACGTCTCGACCGGACATTTGCTATCACCGCCATACCTATTCTTGCCGCAACAATTTTCCGATTCTGAGTGAAGTGACTCGTGTATCCAATCGTTCGCCTCTTACAAACTGTCAGGCGGAACAGCAAATGGTCTATACTTTAAAGAGGACCCAGACCAAAACCGGGTAAAAAAAAATACAAAACAATCTAATGATAACTTAAAAAATTGTAACTGAGTTCAAATATCAATTATATTCAGCAAAAGCAATTGAACCGATTTTGATAAAATTTAGACAGGCGTATTTGTGCTCTCTAAGTTAGAATATACCTGATTTAAATTAAAAAGAATTGTTACGATATAGGTTTTAGCTCCCGAGAAATTTGTGACCAAACATACAAACTTACAAATATACAAACTATTACAAAATTTGGTTCACGTGTTCGGAAGCCGAAATAGATCATCATACTCAAATATTACCCAAATCCAACAATATTGCAGACATGCATGTCAAACTGATACCCTCCTTATTTATCGTCGCTTGTAAATACATAAAATGAATCCCACGTTAAATGTTTACACAACAACACAACAAATTGAACACAATTAAAAGAAACGTCTAGGCTTTAACAAGCTTTCAAATATCAAGTCACGCATCCAACAATCGCTGATGAGCAAAAAATAAAACTGCACCAAATGAACAGAATGCAGTCAATGCACATACAATCACAAGTCTTGGAGCTACTACGCTCATCAAAAGAAACCCAAACAGAATACCGGGAGACAGTTCGTCTGTTGAATACAAAGAGGTGGGAGGGAGAGGTGGCTACGGACACGAGGGTGGGGGAGTAGGACAAAAAAACATTTGCTTCTACTAACGAAACAATCGCGGGCATAATTGATTTTAACTTAGAGTCGACTGCAAATGAAATCAAGTTACTGAAGCCTGTGGGTGTGTTGTATAACTGATTTTATTAATATGTCATAATGGGATAGTGTTTTGTAAAGATAGTTAATCATCAAATCATGCCTAATTCCTAACGGGGTAATTAATGCTTATTACATAAAAGAAAAGCAAGAATTACAGGTGAATGTAGAAAGATGTAGAATTGGTACCGGGAAAGACCAAGACTGACATACCATGATAAGATTTATCATGTGGTGTCCGAAAGTCATGAGGCTTCGTACAGGCGTATTTATTTGTGAAAAGGCTAGGGAAATTAGCTTGGATTATGGTTTATGGTACTAGGTTTTTCCTGCCTGCCCCGTAAAAGATCTGCCGTGAGAATACCTTCGACCAAAGTAAAGAGAATACACATACACTCATACAAACTTTCGCACTTGAAATTGTGGTGAAACTAAATTTACGTCCTAAATTTGTTTAAGCCGTTGAAGTGAAAATACATACATACACGCACATACATATACATAAACTTATGTATGCACATACACGCACGCACACATAGAATATAAACACAGTATACTTTCGCATTTAAGCAATAGCAAAACTATTTACGCACTAAATAAATAACTTATTTTATTTTGACAACAATTAATGAACTTTCACACATACACGACTTGGAAAATAGCAACAAAGAGTTATATTAAGTATTTTTTTTAATTTTAAGCTAAAATTGAATAACTTTTTGTATATAATATCTTAATTACAAAAAGATGAGCGTATTTTAACGTTATCCCAGTTAAAAAAAGTTTTTATATTTTTATAATGATTTACAGACTTCCTTTTAAACTCAAGTAATTGAACTTCACATTTTTTACCGTGTCATAACCACATCATATTTATTATATTTTGATTTGCCTTATATTATGATTTCTTAAATACGACATCTTAAACAAAAGACACTAAACAAAATATTTACATAAAAAAATAAAAAATATTTAGATAAAAAAAATAAACGACGTTTTAAATATTTTTAAACATAAGTAGCAATGTTCTCCTGTTCCATTTTTTTTTTTCCTAAACAATAATTTTAATGATTTCAAACAGCGACAAGGACTTTCATCTCGTCAACGTTAAGCCTCTATTATAGTAAAAATAACTAGTAGTTGTATTTCTCAAGACGTATTCTTTATTATGATTTATGAGAGTTTCAATATAAGAACCGAAGATGTTAATGTTGCGTTGCTTTTCATGTGGCAGAGGTAACCAATGTCATCAAAGTTATATTATCTGTATATTTATACCTGAAAAAATTTGACCCCCTTTTAAATACAACTACGCGAACGTTGGAGTATGAAATTTGGCACAGATAAAGCTTACACTACGGAGGACTGCAGAAACGGAACATTTAAAAAAAATAAGCATTAAAAACATTTTAAATTAATAAAAATAAACTCTCTCTCTCTCTCTCTTATAGAAAGCAAGCCAGATATTTTCATTTCTATTTCGCGAATAATTAATCGAAAGGAACTTCGTTCCATCCGGATGTCCCTTGACACCTCTCAAGTTTTTTTAGTTAATCTATGGGCGAATTTCAACCACAAGGCGACAACTGGTATTAATAATTTAATAAAGTCAAAACACTTGTTATTTCAAATCTGATCTAAAACTTTACATAAGCTTTTTAGTTAGATGTATTTGATAAATTATTAGTTAACGCTAAAGTAACAATATTAAAATTGTGAATTTTGAATATACATTCAGTACGATCGATATCTTTGTTGTCCATAGGCAATGGTTAGCTCTTTCCATCAGGAGAGCTTACATCTCATAAAAAATCAATTGCACATAATTTAATCAGCGCTTTTTGTCTTAAGTGTTTATTAATTAAATTTAGGAACTTTTTCGTGAACTCCAACTTAAAGATTTAATCGATTAAATTATTATTACCCAGAACATTAAAATCGTGGGCCTGGCTTTCTAATATACATTCGGTACCGTCAGGTTCAGTTATAGCAAACAACTACACTTCTTTAATCAAGGCCCTTGCAGTCAGGTCTCATTTGAATAAACACACGATCGACGCTGTTAGCTTAATCCTGATTCATTAGGGTTTTGAAAAGTTTCAGTCGGATTGGATTTTGTTCCGTAATGAGATGTATTAGGTTTTACAGCCTTTTTTAAAGGACTGGAGACGTAAAAGGTTAATAAGCTTACGTATATTACAAATAACAGACTTACTTTTACTTCTTCAAATTAGAAGGAAGGGTTAATGCATACGCGAATAATGTTTTCAAATTTGTACATGAAATATTTTTAGTATTGACTGTTTTCGATTAAATTTATACGTATATATATTAGACCGTGGTCCCAGAAACAAATTTATTTTTGTTTAATAAATAACAAGCTGAATTTTTGTGAATAGTTTCGTTTTGACGAGACGCCCATTTTTTCCATCTTCGACAGTTTTTTATCTTTGAAAATTTCTAATCGGGTAACTAGTTAGGTGAAGTAAAAAAGAAAACTTTAGAGTATCGGACTAAGAAAAGTTTCCGCTTTACGTGTAGGTCAAAGTTACTCTTGAATTATAATAACAATTGTCAAGCTGCTATGAGAAAAATAGGTTGTTTTAAAGTTGATTAATATGAATTAAAAAATATCTTCAGAGTGGAGGACTTACCAGAAAATCCATCGAATGTGTAGGACAAAAGTTTTTCGTGTTTTAATTAGGTAATTAAGGGTTTAAAGTAAAATAAACACAAATTATTTTTATTAATTAATTTGTTTCCATTATCAAGTTAACATGCTTGAACCCTTCGATCTTTGTTAGTTACCCGATTCCTGATTTTTCTAAGGGAAAAAAATGGGCGTCTCGCCAAAATGAAGCTGTTCACAAAAATTCAGCCTGTCGTTAATCAAAAATAAGAATGTTCCTGGTACCACGGCTTATCATTACATAGTATAAAACAAAGTCGCTTTCTCTGTCTGTCCCTATGTCCCTATGTATGCTTAAATCTTTAAAACTACGCAACGGATTATGATGCGGTTTTTTTAATAGATAGAGTGTTTAAAGAGGAAGGTTTATGTACCACTTGAGTACAAAAACTATTCAGCTCTATTCCTCAAAAAACTACGTCTAATATGTAAATTGCATCAAAATCAGTTTATTCGTTTGGGAGTAATCGTTAACGAAAAATTTTGAAAAAAGTGTGTTTTTGACATAGCTACGATATTTTAGTACTAAAATAACTACGTCAAATGCCGTTTCAAAAATCAAAATTGAATCTAATTCTCAAAACTTATAGCTTTTCAAACATTAAAATTACGTTGTTTTTAGCGAACTTACTTAATTTTTTTGTAGTTCGTAGTGTACGTAGATAGGAAGTTACTGAATTTGCCCCGATTTTCGAAAATCGAGTTTTCACCGGATCTCTCCGTTTTGAGATCCTAGGAATCTTTTTCGACTATTTTCGCGATGACGTCAGTATGTCTGTATGTATGTATGTATGTGTGTATGTGTGTATGTGTGTATGTAAACATCGCATAACTTGAAAGGCTGGACCGATCAAAAGGCGGTTGATGGCATTCGATTGGATTCTGCTCAGCTTAGACTTCCTGAAAATTTGAACCAAGTCGACCTAGGAGATTTTGATAAATTTTGAAAAAACCCACAAAAAAATTTTGTCAGATGGCATTTCAAGAATCAAAATCGAATCTAATTTTCAAAAGTTACAGCTTTTCAAATATTAAAATTACGTATTTTTTAGCAAATTTACTTTATATTCTTATTTTAAAATAATTTTCAGGCTACAACCCCGATGGACTTAAAAATCTTATCAGCTTTTCTCCTTTGAAAACTGCGTCAAATACCGTTAATTGGATCTAAATCGGTCAATTTGTTTAGGATTTATTAATAATGAAAATATTTTAAAAAAAAATTTAACATTGCTACGAAATTTTTCAACCTATCGATTATTTAGCTAAAGCAATATTTTAGATCTCAAAAATTGAATTGAACGCCATCATCGTTTTCAAATATACAGCTTTTCAAAAATTAATAATAGGTACTACCATTTTTAACAAAATAGATGTTTGAACTGAAAAATCTATGCTTATATTTTTTATTCTTTGAGCTTAAAATACCTTAATTTAGTGAGAAGGGATGGGTCTTAAGGTCAACTATTTACACATTTTTTCCCGTTCGTCCCGATGCCTCGCTTTAATAAATCGCAGGGTCAAACCTTCAACGTTGCAGGCTTAGATTTGAGCGTTGACTGTTTTTCACATGATCAACTATATATTGCTCTTTCAAGAGTAACCTCTAAAGAAAACATGTTTGATTGTCTAATGGCAAGAAAGCTGTGAACGTTGTATATAAGGACATTCTGTAATATATTTATTGTAAAAATAAAAGAAATAGGTAAAAATGTAAAAACCAAAAAATGTAGTACCTATATGAATTTAGATATTCCAAAGATAGCAGAACCCCAAATTTAACGCGTGCGGGCCACGGGCAGTAATGAATAAATCAAAACTACTGGATCGATTTTAATCATTTTTTTTTCACTGAGTGACATAGGCGATATATTTTATACCCGTGCGAAGCCAGGGCGGGCCGCTAGTAATATATAAAACACGAAAAAATTTCCATTCCAATATAGTCTTTGGAAACCAACCGTATTATGCCCCTAAATGGTTTCATTTGAAACGCGAAGATGGTTTTAGACCACCTAAGCAAAATGTAATTTAGGTTTTTTTTTTTTTTTATATCATAAGATAGCAAACAAGCAGATGGGTCTCCTGATGGAAAGAGTCAACCATCGCCTATAGACACCAAAGATGTTAATGGCGCGTTGCTATCTTTTGGCGAGATCTAATGCCACATGCATAAGTTTACCGGCTACCTTACCCTCCAAACCGGAACACGACAGCGACAAGCACTGACGCTATTGCGGCAGGAATAGGTAAGGTGGTGGTACCAGACCCGGGCGAGACAATGCAGAACTCTACCACCTAGTAGCCACGATGGTAGTGACTCGATAGCCAATCGGTGGCCTTTTACGACCTGCCTGGCAGAACGGCAGTTGGCCTATTCTACAAAGGAGGCCGGGACCAACAAGCAAAATGTAAAGTGGATTTTATGACTCCTTTATCTTCTAAGCTAGAACATGACTATTTCAAAAATTGAAACTATACTAACTTGAATATAAACTCGTTTTAGTTAACTCACGCGGCTGAGTGGATAACTTATTAAAGGATAATAAGTTATCCCCCGGATTGGTCCGGGCTTCTTTTGAAGAATAGACCATCTGCCGTTCTGCCAGGAAGTTCGTAAGAGGCGAACAATTGACTGGTACCACCGCCTTAACTATTCCTGCCGCAACAGCGTCAGTGCTTGTTACCGTCGTATTTCGATTTGAGGGTATGACAGCCGGTAAACTTATATAACCCATTGGCAGTATCATTAAAACCCCGCCACGAGGATAGCAACGCACCATTAACATCAGTGGTATCTATAGACGAGTTTGTCTCTTTCCATCAGGAGAGCCATGATTGTTTGCTATCTTATGATTTAAAAAAATATATATGGAGATACAGACTGATTAAAGAGCTATAAAAAGGACGATTAAAAATATCAAACAAGCAATAAAATTGCTAAGCATATGTACAAGAAATTAAAGTCCATTTTCTAGAAGGCATTCTATGGAGAGGAAAATGTAAATCTCATGTCTGACCTTCACAGAACAGAAGCTATGAGGTATCACAAAACCGCATGAATCGTTAATAATGTATCAGTTATCGAACATTCAATAACACAATGCGGTTCACATAAGAATTAAGCTTCGTTAGGGTCGCGACCGGCTACCGAGACACGATCGAGATGTATGTACCAGATTGTAGCTCGAGCACCCAGCGATGCTCGACTTTAGATATGGTAATCGCGAGTCCACCGCCTCGGGCATTACGGTAGGTCAGAATCATGAATTTAAATTGGACAATAAAACACGATACGTCCCATCGTTGAAGTTTAAGTTTTATCGGGAGATGTGAATTAAAAAAACATCTTGCCCCTCACTATTTCAATATTCTAATTTTATCAACGACAATATATCTCTAAATGATATTAAATCGTTTCAGTTTTTTAAATTTAAATAGCGTAATGGTTTTCAAAATTATAAAATACGTAGTGTTGACTTTTAGTCCAGATAAACACATTAGTGTTGAATCATCATTTATTACATTGATTCTTATATATAATATCCTCCATTTACATGCGATTATTCTCAATTCTCGTTTTAAGTAGTTTTGAAAACAACATAATCTTATATTCTTATCCATTGCATTACATTACATTCAACATAATGACTCACATCTTCGACAAGTATCAAATATAGAACCATTCTCGTGGACTGTTCGATATAGAATGGCAGAAAATGAATATCTTAACCCCGCCAACAGTTAGGTTAAGGCGGGATTCTAATCACGCCACAAACAGGTGACAATTGTCGCGGTTTAGTTTAAATTTTAACGGCCTTACCGTTAAAATCATATAACATCCGTTATTATTAAAATATTAGTTAATGTATTTACGTAATAAATCATATGCATTTATACACAGTTATTAAAAATATCCTAACAGTAGGTATTGTTTTTATTTCAAACTTAAAAAGTGTACTTGTTTACCAAATTAAAAAAGCGTACTGCCTTTTTCAAGTCAAACTACAGATTTATTAAAAATTGGCTGAATCCTCGAAGGGACATCCCAACTCATATCATAATGCAGAAGACACAGCCAGTTATATCAATTTTATTTATAATATTATTCTTATACTCTTACACACATTTCATCTTCTAATGAGAATATTTATTATATTTTTTGATTTTATTTAGAAAATAACTTTAATGTGTATTATACTTACAGCGGGTAGTTTTCAAGTTCACAATTTTTAAAGTATACTCGATATCTTTCGAAAAAACGTTTTATTTAACAAATTTTTAACGTCTTCATTAATATTGTTGGAAGCCACTCAATATCAATCAAAACTTAATATTTGTCCGTTCAAGTGTAATTAAGTTAATAATGTGTATCATTTGACATTCTAGTTGTCTTGTAGGTATTATGCAACTATGAGATGGTTAAAACTATACTCAAAAAACTTAATCAATTCACATAAAACTAATCGATCACCAGTAATGTAGATTTTTTAAATTGGAATGCTTAAGCATGCTCCTATGGATGTTGTTAATCCATTTAAAAAGTATTAAGAAAATCGGACGAAATTTATATTTTGCTCCATATAAACTTTCCCCCCTATATAATTTTTTAGGAAATGAATTCAAAAAAAACCTGTCTCGCTTGTAAGGATTTAGGCTGTACGTTATCTATAACTCTGGCAACGTTAGCGTTCTATAAAACAGATATATTTTTTTATTTATTTAGAATAACATTCCAATAATCGTCCATTGTCTCTGGAATTCTGTTTAAGATCTTCACTAAATTCATTTGGACCCAAAGGTCAAATATACTCTCCGAAACAAAACAAAAATCTGTCTATACATGACATCTATGGCCAAGCATACAAAAAATTTTAAACATCCAAAATAAGAAACTTTTTTTAAAATTGATTGTAAAATATGGCGATATTTTAGAATCGATTTAACTCGACTCGATTTATTTCGACTCATATTTAAAGTAAATTCGCAAGTCATAACTTATACGGTCTAAGGAAATCACGTATCGTCCCTTAGGTAGGTAGTAGCGTCTACGTCAATAGCAGACGTCTTGGCCGTGCTGATGCAGCGATCTCCCGAAGGCACGTAGGCTGGACAGCCGCTGCCCGAATACTAATTATCAATTAGCTTGAAGACGGGGAGGCTAAGTGGACACTGGGATTTGTAAAGATATTCTACTGTAATTAAAAAAGTGATCAAAGTAATTTTAAGTGATAAATGAATTGTCCTGTATTATATTATATTTCACTATTTTTAGTAACTTAGCATTTATACGAAGTTATTAAAGATGGTTGCATATTTGGATGATTTCTACGTAGCTGCTTTTAAGCGACTGGATAGATTAGTTTGAACTTCGGTACTTTATTATGCCTTCATCTGAATTAAAATTCACGGAATTATTCATGTCAGAAAAGTTTGAGAATTCCAGAAAATCATAGAGAAGAACACTTCAATTGCGAATAATTAGAAAAATAGAGTTGTGTTTTATTTCCAGTTCAAAGTGATAATTTTTTTTGAAGTATAAATGTTTACCGTGATATTTTCTTTAATAAAACTTAAATATTTTTTTATTAATGCTCGATTAGAAATAATTACACTTGGTCACTAGCAGACCGGGCGGTATGTTTTGGTGATCGGAAATAGTTATACATTCCTGTTGACACCAGTTATTCGCTGGTTCATTAGCAGCCAAGATAGATAGATGTTGACCCGCATCACCGCATTTGACAGGCTAGCTATCGTCGTTATTTGCAATATGATACAACGTCAGACTTGAGGCTCCTGGTTGCTACAATTTTTTCTGGACTTGACAAATGTTATCAAATTTTTTTCCGTTTTAAACAAAACCATTAATTATTAAAGTTCTTATAATTAGGCTATGTTAAAACTTATTATGTGCTTTCAATTAATAACCTCTAACAAGCTTCTCTAGTGACGCTTATACAGAACATAATAGAAACAGGATATGGACTCCTGTAGAAGATAATATAATCTATCTTGTTATATTTTAATAAACTTAAAGACAGACAAATCTCGCCGGAAACAAAGATACATTACGGTTCAAAAAAACCATAACTAATGCATTTGTCAAGCTCACAGATCTTGACGGATATTGACAGACGTCGACAGTTTTAGAGGCGGCCTTTCATTTATTTTATTACTAGACATGTGTTTGTGATTCACGGCATGTGGAAATTTAAATCAACCGAATTAATATTTTGTTGCTCTTTTAAAAACTATTTGTTAGCCAATATGCATATGCTTATTTGTGTTGTTATAAATATAACAATAAATACAATTAACCATAACCTTTGTCGAATCGAAAAATAATCATTTAATTATTAAAATCTAATCATTTCATTAATGCATCTAATTATGTTTTTATAGTTTCTTTTTAAGTTAGTTTATCTGTGTTAAGAGCAAACTCTAGAATACATGTAGCCAGACTTAAATTTTAATATTATTTTCAACTTTCTTTTTAGAATTACAACTAACCTGCAAAATTGTGGTCCAAAATCTGGATAACGACTATCTTTTTTGAGGACTTGCAACTTTAATTGTTTGTTATGACCCATTCTCAAAAGTTAACAGTCTCTAGGCTTTTTTTTTATATCATAAGATAGCAAACAAGCAGATGGGTCTCCTGATGGAAAGAGTCAACCATCGCCTATAGACACCAAAGATGTTAATGGTGCGTTGCTATCTTGTGGCGAGATCTAATGCCACATGCATAAGTTTACCGGCTACCTTACCTTCCAAACCGGAACACGACAGCGACAAGCACTGACGCTGTCGGCTGCTAGGCTGCTACTAAGATTTTAATTTTTGAGGAAAAACCAGGAGTTACTTCTATAATACATTTATCCAACTTCTGTTCAATCCAATAACTGGAATCAAATCCTGAATGTCATGGTCTGAGTGTAATAGGCTTACCACAAGTCTTCGAGAAACCAAGAGACAGTTAACCTCAATCAAATTATATTTAGTGCAAAACTGTATTTTAACATCTTTTATATCTATATATTAATACGTGAAGGAAAAACTTTGGACCCCTTTTTAAGACAATTACGCGTACGCTGAAGTATGAAATTTGGCACAGTTAAAGTTTACGTTGCGGTGGACTGCAGAAACATAATATTTTTAAATCAAATGAATTAGAATGAATTAGATATTAAATTAATAAAAATAAACATTACATACACTACATTCATGTGACATACATGATATTAAACACACATGTATTTAATATCATGTGGCAAGTTTAACTATTAAAAATATTTTTTAGAAATACTTTTCCTACGATACTAAAACGAGACTAAATTTTTAAATGCTAGCTGGATTCTGGAGTACTGCTAAAAATATAATACAATTATGTAACTTAACAAATAGTCATTGATATAAAAACCCAAGATCAGTGTCTCAAAAACGTCCTCCGAAAATGAGCGCACAATTTGAAATTTTGCGCTCATTTCAAATAGAATCGCGTCGCGTCAATTTAATTCTTTTTCTACGTAACTTTGTAAAAAGAACTATAAATCTTGCGCTTAATGTTGGATATGCAAAGACATATTTTTGCCATATCTATAACTACTTAAATGAAATTAGCGACACTTTTGAGTGTTAGTCTTGTTCGGGACTGTGCATCTTGGGTTTTTTATATTAATGCAAATAGCCCAAAAAACTTATTATACTGTTTCGTTATTTTGTGGCCGTATTCCGATACGGTAGAAATTTTTAAAATACCGACTCGTCAAAAGTGTCTGTAAAGGTTTATTTGAAATTAACATTTTTTGATTTAATTTTGAAGGTCTAAAATCCAAATCGTCAAAAATATTAAAATACTAGCTGACTTGTGCAGCTTCGTCCCTGAATAGAGTAACACGTCATCAATATAATGATTGTGTATTATGTATACGTTGGATCACTACCATTGTCTCCCTACTTGTCACAGTGCATACGTTATACACCCGTAAATATAATGAAATTTAATTTAGAAATTTTGAATTTTTGAGTCACTTCTAACCAACTTACCATCTATAGCCAATCACTGTTATTCGGTCATCGCTTGATTGATATAAATCCGTGGCCGCCTCATGCCCTTTTCGAAACATTCGTCGCGCTTCTTTAAAAAACCTTTTTTTACTTCGGCGCCAAGTGTCGACGGCTGCCATTTGATTGAGCGAGTGTACCGTCTTAATTAATTGAGTGATTTCGTATTTATTATAACTTGTGACACCTTTGAAGGATGAGTGAAAAAAAGTTTTGACATTTTTAATAAATGAGATTATATTGAAATTAATTTGGGTTTTGTAACTTTTTGTGTTAAGGAAAATGATACGAGGTGAATAAGACCTTTGCTAATAGTATCTATTATATAATCTGTGCCTTTACGTAGTATGTGGATTATGGCTTGTAGCATTCTAAAAAAATAGAAGTTTAACCTTTATTTTTTTAGAATTAAAACACACTAGCAGAATAAGCCCTCTCTCTTGAGGATCCCAAAGTCATTCCGTTCGGCATGACCACTGCCGGTATTTGATCCTACAATAGAGTTGTGCGAGGTAAAAAGTGTCGAGAGAAACGATTGCGGATTTCTAGACATAGAGATGATGAAGGAGGAATTTCAAACATGGACGCGATGTTTGATGGTATAATTCAGCGCCAGTAATTAATCCGAACATAGTGATTTCGATCTATTATGAAGAATAGACAGTATGTATGTCTATCAGCTATATCGTTAGAACTATTAAAACTTATTCTTAAGATACCAGTACCATCGTAACTTTGAGATAAACTCGCCAATTTATAAGCACTTCATCGTACATTTTCCTTAATGCAATTAGTGTCTTCTGTATATCAGTGTATGTTGCATGTTTGTATCATATTATTAATGTGCGGAAGAAATATGTCGGAAATAATAAAGAGCCCTGTGGAACGCCAGCATTGGGGGACTTCGCGTTTGAACCAACCAATATAATAGAAAATATACCAACAACAATTGTAATGATGCATCTATTTCAAAATGCGGTAATCTACTTCCACAATATCCCAGGCACTCCGCACAATCCTAATTTTGAAAGGAAGGTATATGCTAGACCTAATTAATAGTCTAAGCAATATCTAATCTCATTCCTAGGGCTGCAACGGCGACGATACTTACAGATCAATCCTCTAAGTCTCCCGAAAATTTAAAGTTAATAACATTCTCCAAGGCTTTCGAGAATAAGGAGGTTATTGCAATGGGCTTATAGTTAGATGTTGCGTATTAGGCCGTTAAGGATCGAACACACCGGGACGGGTCGCAACGGGCCAGACCGCATCGCAAAAAAGCAACTTAGATCCCTTTCATACATTTTATATGAACTATCACTTACGATAATAACTATTGTTTAATCTGTACTATCGCACACTATGGTGGAGCACATCGGGAAGAATTTTTGCGCGGTGAATTTCGGGTAAATACTATACCGCGCGGTCCGGTGCGCTACGTCCTGTCGACAGTGTATTACGGCGAGCGGAGTTATGCGTGCGTGTTTCTCCTTGTTTTGAATATTAATATACAAGATAGCGTGATTATAGATAAAGACGGCCCGTCTAACTTTCCATGCTGGCGCTTTCGTTAAGATCGGGCCCGCCCCGGCCGTGTGTGGCTCGATCATTCGACCATCATTTACTACACCAGCTACTGAGATTTAGAATTTTCGAGAAAATCCTCTAAAACCTCATTTATACTTTTGCCTGTCTCGGGGATCTTACCTAGGACCTTATGATCTGAGCCGAATAGGCTATCCCCTAGATCACGAGGATTAATAGTATACTAATTACTTATAATTATAGAAAAACTAAACTAAACTTTTTATCAAAAGTCGAAAACGACGAAAAGCATGATGAAAAATGAATAAATCAACCATCATCTGTTTGGGTGTTTTTTAATATTGTATAAGATAACCCACGGAGTTGTATTCTATCGAATAAAATAAGAATTATTGAAGTCGGTTCACTTTGTAAAAAGTTACGCGTCGTTATACACAAACAATTATCCCTTGTTTACATTATGGCTATACATATTCATATTTGAGTTCATTACGTTAATTCAATTAATTCTTTAAAGGAAAAGATGGACGAATAACTTATGTGAAACTTTTTTATTTTATCACTAACGTTTTGTCAACTTTGTTGACTTCTTCGGGACCCTACTAATAGTTATATAATTAAATATAATATAACTATTTAACTTATATTCGCAATTTCATGCGTAAAGGATAAAAAAAAATGTAATTTCAAAATTAATAATTTGTAAACATGTTTCTCGTAAAATAAATACTGTTATATTGATAATAAGTGTCTACTAAAATGAGATGAATAAGAAAGAATATTTAAATTATAATCTTATTATTAAATAATAAGAATAGTTTTATTGCATATCTGCTTACATTTAAGCTTTAGTTGAGAGCTTAAGCCGGTGTTTGATCTAAATTTTTATGACCATAGAATATGGACTATAAATTATGTCTCATCGCATTAAAATACCATGTAATAATATATCCTCCTGTTTAGAACTTTCAACAAGGAATCGATTTATCAAGGTTCCAGGTCCAAGAAAAGCTCGGTTCCCAAGATATGGGTATGTGAAAAACCGAGCAAAGCTCGGTCAACCAGATATTAGATAATTAATTTGATAAAGTTGTGTGAAAAAAACTTTGTGACATTTTAGTCATGGGATAGGTTGGTATGCTGCGTGCTTTGCAATCCATATACTAGGATTGCAAAGGATGTGTGAGGGTGAACGGCATTATATCACCTGGTTTGTAAAATATTATTATTTTAAGTGCTATTTTTATTAAAGTGTCTCCCTCCCTCCCTCTGCAGACTAAACTGTTGGTTTTGGGGGTGGGAAAAAAACATGGTAGTAGTAAATATAATGAAGTTAAAAGGAAAGCTACCACCTTAGAAGGCTTAACCAGTTTTTGAGGATTAGTCGACTAACTTACAAAATGTACTTAGAGAAGTTCTTATAGGTGGTGAACCTATAGTGCGGATATATATTTGTCACTGACATTGAATACCTTAAATGCTCACAGTATGAAACTATAAAAGCGCTCTTCTTAATTCGCATTATTGTGATGAGCATCTTCAGAACCCTACATTACGCGTGGCCTGACACGAATTTAGCCAATTTTTTTAACAGCATTGGATTGATTTCTATTGAAACTACCTTGTACAGAATCTTTTACATTTTTTTTAATTAAACGAGCGTTAAAAGGCATCTACTTTTGGATTTTCCAAATTTCATTATTTTCAAAATCATCCTCTCAAAAAGAGGTTATTGACAAAAAAACAATTTAAAGTTATTTTCACAAATAACTTTTTCTAAAGTAATAAAACTAAATTTCTTAGAAATAATTAAGTTAATCTTTACCTTTTTGTGTGTCATTAAATAACTATAAAAGAGTTTTACGACCAGAAATCGGATACAGTTTGTCCTTTTTTACGAGTACAGTAAGCTTTAGCGGACGTTAACACTCCAAAAATAACCTCCTTTTATAATTTGGACAGTGTAGTTAGTAACCTTTTCATGTTATATCATAATATATGATAATAGCTAACAAACAGGCAGTTCTTCTGATGAAGATAATCATCACCAAAAACGTTGATGTTGCGATGCTTTTTGTGTGGCGGCATCGGAATATCACATGCACGGATTAAATAATAATAATAATAATTGTTCCGATAGTCGTTTCCGTAAACGGTCTTGTAGCGAAGAGTCTTGAGCAGCATCTTAGAAGTCTTTCGCTACAATTCTGGATCAAGGGCCGGATACAAAACGCAGCAGTATTGGGAACGGCACGTATTATGAGGAGGTTCCTCTCTCTGTCACCTTGACCACCGGTGGCTTAACTATAACGTTCCCGCTGGCGGATAACCTATTTTGTTATATTTATTTTTATAATATTGTATTTTTTTAATAATGTTATAATTATAAATGTAATCAAATAAGAATTTAATGTAAATAAAGAGATAATAATAATTTGTCTTTTAAGACAATTTCTTAGTTTGTCAGCATAGCTTTCATTTACCTATAGAAATACAGTATTATACTACTTATAGATGACATAAAATAATTTCAATGTGAAAGGATTCACTTCATGCGAACGTGTAAGGATGTAGGTACCGGGGAAGACCAAGACTGACATACCTTGGTCAGATTGATCGAGTACTGTCCGAAGGCGGTGTCAAGAGTCTTCGCAACTGGCGTGTGTGTACGAAGAGAATGATAAACGTGGAGGAATCGAGACAAGCCTGCAAGGATCGTGATGTATGGCCACTCGGTTCTCTCTGCCTACCCCGTAAGGGATCTAGCGTGAAGATATGTGTATGTGTGATGTGTGTATAAAATCATTTTAAGGGCAATTTTTAAACCTTGTCATCTCAACAGCACAACATGGTTTATTTCTATTTTTTCATTATATAATATATCTGCAAATGTATGAAATTTTTGACAGTGATAGGAGTGTTTCCTCATATTCGCGGCTACACGTTTCCTTCCAAATGGCGTGTCTATTAGTATTTATGTGATCTGTGGTCACATGCATAAGTTTACTGGCCACCTTATGCCCGGGCTACACGAGTCTAATTTTTGAAGCTACGACAGCAAATTAGTACTTTACTAAACTTGGCTAGGCTTGTTGACTCAGCTTGGAACATGCTAGCTCTGTTTATAGGAGGCTAGAGCGCAAGCATGAGCTTGTTTTAAGCTAGTATTATTGCAGTGACTGAGGTGCCCATACATACGAAATAAAGTGTACAAATTAAGTCTCAGAAAAACGTTGGAAAAAAACAAACGAAACGCGTGGTTCCTGCTTACTAGCCAAATGAAAACTACCTTCACCAGTCACATTAAGCTAGTATATAAGCCAGGATAGTAAAAAAGTGGGGGGGGGAGGGCGCTACTAGTCTTAAAAATAGAACTTCATCCTGTAAAAGCAGTCTTGTCTTGTAAACTAGCTTACTGTTTACTAGCTTAGAAATGAAGCTAGTTTTGTCTATACGATGCCAGAAGTACTAGCTTGCTAGCTTATTGACGGTATTTTGCTAATCTAGCTTGAAAAACTAACCTCGTGTGGACAGGGCATTACTCTCCAAATCGGAACACGACAGCGCAAAACACCGACGTTATTGCAGCAGAAATAGGTAAGGTGGTACCAGACCTGGACGAGACGTAGCAGAAATCTACCAAAATCTACATCGGTTAATAAATAACCAAGTTCTGAGATAACAAACATAAAAAATACAGCCGTATTAAAAACTTCTTCCTATTTGGGAAGTTGGTTGAAAATAGCAAAAAAGATTATCAATTAGGCTGAAGAAAGGAATCTCAAATGAAAATGAATAAAAAAAATACGAGAATAAACACGGATGAAGCTAGTTTCATACGTCATTACGTTGAAGAACGTTTACTGGGTAGAATGGCTTTCATAACTTTCTTTAAAGGACTCTGCAGATTCGATCGGCGCCCGTAGAACGTTGAGTTATGAGTGACATTGAAGACTTTCTTCTTAGATGTGGGATGTATGGATGCGGCATTCACGTAATTAATTCGTATTATATCATATCGGTATACCACGGATTAAATTGTTATTTTAAGAATTTGATCGACAAAACTAGAAGTAACTTTAAAACGTGTAATATGTAATGATTCTCATATAATTTTTGGTTCACCTTTAACTTCAAGATCTGACCCATTATATCAAAACATAATGTCAATGTATGTTTAATAAAAGTTTTGTAAATTACATGGAAATATTGTTTTTCCTCGAGATAAAGAAAAACTCCTGTGTTCATACAAGTAACCAACTATTTGTGTGTGTTAACTTTTATCCAGTTCTTTTCGGCTGTTATATGACGTTTGTGTAACAAACATTCAATTACACAAAACATGAAACGTGTATAAGTCTGATTTGTTATGATTTACTAATTATTCTATGAAATTAAATTTCAAGTAATTATTTAGTTCTTCTGTGAAATTAATATACTTAAAGCGTTTGCTATCATTGTAGAAATCGTATTCCATTCGAACAAAGATGTTAAAACTATAATTTAAAAACTATAACTTCAAACATATATGCAATTATTTTTTAAGTAATTTATTATTTATTTTATGAAACGAAAATGCTCAAAGTTTTTGCTATTATTGTACCAGTCATTTTCCATCTTAATTCCTAATATATCGTTTCTAAACTAACACTGTCAAAAATATATTTGCAATTATTTTTAATAGGAGTTATTAGTTATTCTAGAAAACAAAACTACTCAAATCTTTTGCTATCATTGTAGAAGTCGTATTCTGTTCTAACATAAGATACCTTAACTATCACCTTAAAAATATAATAGCAATTATTTTTAAAGTAATGTATTATGTATTCCACGAAATTACCCAAACCTTTCGCTATCAATGCCGAAATCGTCTTACATCCTAACATAAGACGTCTAAACTGCCACCTCCACAAATATATTTGCAATTATATTTTCCACATCCGTGTGTCGTGCCAGGCAAGCCAGTCCCACAATAATAATAATACGTCAACGCCAGTTCACTATCTAAATGGTATTTGAATTGTTCCCATCAATACGCCGCTGGTATATGCCTCCGTGTTTTTATTTTGTTTATTATAGTGTGATGTGAAGCGCTGGGAAATGTTTCATGATAGTTTATTGCAATGCTTGCTAATTTCCTTATATTCAAAAGACACACAATTGTAAATATAATAGTTCTGTGGTTGAGAAAGGTTTCTTTATATAAAAAGATAACAAGCAATCTATCCTGGTGATAAGAGATATAATCGCTTTTTAAGACCAAAGATGTTGAAGTGCCATTGGTGTGACGGGGATGTTATATGCATATATCTATGGTTATATGCATACATTTATTGGCTACCTTACCTTCAAAACTAGGGCATAATAATGACAAAACGCTGATATTATTTCGGCAAGCACAGGTAAGTTCCAAATCCCGAGACGTTGCAGATATCTACCAATTAGTTAGTTTAGCTTTATCGCTTGTATTACCAGATGCCTGGCAGTGAGGTAGTTTAGAGTTGAACTATTCTTAAACTTGGCTATATAATTATGCTCTACTAAAATATTTAAAACAGAAACTGTAAATATGCATATGTTCAATATGGGTGGAAAACTATATTTTGATTAAAAAAGTAGATAGAAAGTGGCAATGAGGTACATTTAAGTGGCAAAGTAAATATTGATCAGTGCTGAACAAAAAAGCACTTGAAAGTACCAATACATTTAAAGGTTTATAGAAAATCGATAAAGAACTTGCTCCGCTGCGTGCATCGATACTTGCTACAAATATAGCTAGAGCAATAGGGTGACAAAGCGTCGCATGTCTACGGACAATGTTCGCGGGACACGCGGACAGCGTGTTCACATGATCAGATTGCGTTTGCTTTATGGGACCGAACGGGCCCCATTAGTACCGTCCGCTGCCTGAATTGCCTAATTAGAATTACACGCCGAGTGCACAGGACCGGTTTTAGTTTTGCTATTTGCGCGGTTTAATCGCGATTGAAAGTTGAAATAAAAGAATACTGTTTCCGAGGTATTCGGTTGAAGTTCTTATGAATAGGAATTATTTTCGAATCGTTTTAAGGAAATTTAGTGGACAAATACGGCTATCTTATGTTGATGCTGATATTGTTTGCTCATTGGTGTTTGCACACGCCTAGATAGTTAGGATTTTTTTTTTAAAATATATGTTTAGTCACAAACGAATGTAGCTAAATGAGCCCATAGATATATATTTCGTATCTATATACAATCGCGCATCAACTTATACCTTTGTTGCTTTTATAAATAAAAGACAAAAATTGAGATAGAGAGATAGGTTCTTCTTATAAGTTACTGAAAAAAAATATTATGTTTACGTTAATACGTACATTCATTAAATCTACAATTAAAACGCATAAACCTAGATTATCGAATAACTATGTATTATAATTATACACTGAGAAAGTATAATTCTGAAATTGGATACTGTAGCAAAGCTATAAATAAGACAATAAGACAAAATATGAAATTGTTGAATTTATTACCCTTCTGCGCAGTTTTAGGTGGTTTATGTGAAAACTGATTGTTTTCACGTTGAAAGTTATGGTTTGTTTCTGATACAGTATATTCGATACACTGTTCTGCCTCAACTTTAAATACATAAACTTTATAATTTATTGTCATTTTATTTTATCGCCGTAAACAAACAATGTCCGCCGTATAACATTTTATGCAAAAGCATTATCTAAATTATATGTACATCCGAGAAATGTACACATAAAGATATCCGTTCCGTAACACAAAAACATTATCTTTGAAATATCGACACAATTTCCTTGATCTGTAAAATAAAATCTCGCGGCTTGACGTTTTGTTTAAATTTACGCACGCGCGCATCGAAAGGTTGTCGTAAAATTGAGGACGTTATGGTCGCTGATAAGTACGATGTCGGGTATCGGACTGTCCACGCCTGACATATTTATTGTGGACACCCCACCATGCGGACTATTTGAACTTGGCAGATTTTTAACGCCAAAGCGAGTTTGAAGGTGCGTAATTTAAACTTTGCGATTGAATTTTTTATTGACGTTCCGAACGTAGGACCTAATTACTCTTAGTAAAATCTTGTGTTGAAAATGAAATGAGATGAAATAAGCTTACTACCGTACCGTTGACTGAATGGTTAGCGACCCCGACTACACAATTGACATAGCTCGGTTTCGATACCCTACAGGGTCAGCCAATTGTGTGACGAGTACAAAAGTTAGTGTTTCTGGGTTTGAGTATTTTTTAAATATATAGCAGTATTTTATATGTACTTTTTTACGTATTTAGTATGGTTGACTAACGTGCATAACACAAGCAAATAATTTGCTGACTTCGGTGTCAGATCAATTCGTGTGATTTGTCCAGTGTATATATTTATTCATTAAATTCTTTGGCGTGTATAAGTGACTGTAATCTCTTTCAATTAAGAGACCAACTGACCGTTTAGTGTTTATGCAATAAATAAAGCTATTTTGAAGATTGTCAATTATGAATTTTTATCTTTGTGTTTGAAATATGAGACTTCGCGTACCTTTACTGTCAGCCATAAATTCCAAATAGAAATATGAATTTGTTGTTTTAATCCCGCTTTGAAGAATCGAGTACTTGCCATTCTGCTAGGCAGTTCATAAAAGGCAAATGTCTAGCTATAACGTCACGGCTAATTATTACCTTCGTGACTTCTAAGTGGTAGATATTGCAACGTCTGGTCCGGGTTAATATTAACGCCTTACCTACTTTTGCTGCAATAAAGTCAATGCTTGTCACTGTCGTGTTACAGTTCGGAGGATACGATAGTCGTTATACTTATGAAGGTGGTCAACACTTCGCCACACGGATAGCGACGCACCATTCATATTTTTTGTGTCTATAGGCGATGGCTTTCTCTTTTCATCAAGAGAGCCATATGATTATATGCAATCATAAGATGTAAAAAAACTGGTTAAGTTCGTGTCGGGCCATGCGCAATGTAGGGTTCCGAAGTTGCCCATCACAATTAAATGGGCTAAGTAAAAGGCTTTTATTGTTTCATACTATGAACATTTAACCTATTTAACTTCAATGACAGATATATCCGCACTACAAGTCCAAAGCCTTTAAAAACATATCTAAGTACATTTTATAAGCTGGTCGAGTATTACTCAAATACTTGTAAAGCCTTCTAAGTCGTTATAGTTTTCCTATAAACTTCATTATATTTAATATTAACGTCAACTTTTCCTATAAACTTCATTATATTTAATATTAACGTCAACTTTTCCTATAAACTTCATTATATTTGATATTAACGTCAACTTTTCCTATAAACTTCATTATATTTAATATTAACGTCAACTTTTCCCGCCCCCAAAACCAACCCTTTAGCTGGTAGAAGGTTGGGGAGAGAGACACTTGACTTTAACAAAAATTAGCACTTTAAAGGTTAATATTTTGTAAACGAATCCCTTAATGGAAACATTGTTTTCAAAAACCTACAATTTTTTATCTAACCCTGCACTATGGGGTACCTACGTAAGAAAAAAAATTACTTAGTGATTTTTCATGTAGGGAAGCTACCCTGAGATAACGAGAATATAGCGTAAAAATCCTAGTTTACTTCGGCACCTTAAAAACATAGTTAGCTTGCAACTCAAATTCAAACCATTTTATTCACTGGCGAATTTTTGTTTTCAGGTATCATCACGCACCAATGCTATGTCAATTAATTTATTTTTTGTTTAAATATTGGTTGAAGTTCGTCTGTACAAAACTGTTTACTAAAAGTAAATATCAATATTATCTGCGCACACGCACCAACGATCAATCTTGCTACAGGTAAACAATATAACATGCCCCCCTAATTGCTATCTAACTTTTTGTGTAAGCAAATTTCAATTTTATTAAGATCAAGGTAAGGTTTAATTAAGCATGACGCAGTTTATAGATTATATTAGAAAACGTGTATGAATGATGAATGTACTGTCAATTTTGGGGCCTTGCTAAATGTCAAATATTGAAAACAGTACTATTTATAAAAAATCCAACAACTGATGACTTGCAAGCGATATAGTATAGCTAAAATGGAAATGTCAAAGTCAAATAAGTTTTTCAATGTCGCTTTTTAATCTGTATGCGATATAAAAACAGAAGTTCAGACTCACTGACTGACATATCAACGCTAAGCTTAAATCCTTGGACTAAGAAGGTTGACGAGGAATGAAAAAGGATTTTCCAAAATTCTCATCCCGTAAGATGGTAACAGGTAACATAAGTTAACTAACAGGTTTATGTCTATATATATATATATATATATATATATATTTAATTTAATTTTTTTAATAATTAGTTTACAAGTTTATCGATTATTCTCAATCAGAATAGTATAATAATGTACGCTGATATGATACGCTAGAAAACGGTGAGGAGGTGGTCCACCATACGGGACATTGCAGAACGCTACCATCTAGTAATCTTAATGATAGACTTGTTTGACTTCACCTGAGTTTTCACCTTAAACATCGTAAAAGCTACACTATCTTGGAGTAATATAGGATGTTTTTTACACAAGTCACTATCATCTCTAATCATGATGATAGTGACTGGTTTGACTTCACCTAACTTTTTAACTTAAACATTCTAAAAGCTGCACTATCTTGGAGTTATATAGGATGCTTTTTTACACGTCACTATCATCTCTAATCATGATGATAGTGACTGGTTTGACTTCACCTAAGTTTTTACCTTAAACGTCCTAAAAGCTACACTATCTTGGAGTAATATAAGCTGCTTTTTTAAACAAGTCACTGTAATCTCTAATCATGATGATAGTGACTGGTTTGACTTCACCTAACTTTTTAACTTAAACATTCTAAAAGCTACACTATCTTGGAGTAATATAGGCTGCTTTTTTACACAAGTCACTATCATCTCTAATCATGATGATAGCGACTGGTTTAACTTCACCTAAGTTTTTACTTTAAACATCGTAAAAGCTACACTATCTTGGAGTAATATATGCTGCTTTTTTACTTGATTGAACAAAAGGATGAAATTATTTTTGATACGCGAACGAAGTCACGAAAAACGGTTAGTAAAGAATAAAGTAACACAATTTTATGAAATTATAGCATGATATCATAAATTATATTTTCTAAATAAACAATGGTGTCCGCATGAAACCCGGACCACACAGATGTCCCCATGATTGATGTATCGCCTGTCACTGTGGATCCATCATCTGGTGACGCCGGCCAGTCGCGTCCGTGTCTTTATCTATCAAACCCTTTCAACGCTGGACGTGAAACTTTTATTGAGGATTATTTATAAAGTTAATCTGTTTTGGTGATAAATCTAACTTCGTCTTTTGCACTTTTGGACTGGGTAATGGAACATATTGCCTATTTTATTTTACATCATTGGGGTAAAGTCTTTTGCTTAATTGTTCTAGGATTTTAGATTTTTTTAAATTAATCATTAAATTTTTATCGTTTATTAATCCTCACTTCTTTCAAATATATTTTTTTTTTCAAAGAGCATTCATTCTTCACAAAGCATCTGCAGTTATGTCAAAAGTTTTGAAGCGAAGACTTCCTTAGGAGTTTCTTCGACTAATAAATAGTTAGAACAAGTTTTTATTTATTTTTTTATTAATCCAGGTTATGGAGAATAGACTATCAGCTTTTCTAACATGCAGTTTGTAAAAGGTAAAGGTATCGCGTATTGGCAAAATTTGCCACTAATGTTGGGACTAGATGGTAGAGTTTTGCATTTCCGTAATGCCTCTTTCGGGTTTGGTACCACCTCCTTCACTTAATAATTGATTAACTCTGTTCAAAAACAGAGGATATAGAAACAATTGTGGTAATTGTTTATTATAAATTTGTTTTCAGTAAACATCGTGATAATTAACAAAATTTAATGATATACGTTATATTTTACGTGATTTAAGTGTTTAAAAAGAAACAAAATGAGAAATCAGCTCACCTTCTATAAATAAATAAATAAATAAAGAAATATTTCTCGACAAATTACACAAATTGATCTAACCCCAAAGTAAGCAAATTATTTGCTTCTGTTATAAGTGTTAGTCAACGATACGAATACATAGAAATACAAATGTAAGTACTGTAACATACATAATAAACACCCAAACTTAGAAATACAAACATCTATGCTCATCACACAAATGTTTATCCCTGTCAGGAATCAAACTCGAGCCCCTCGATTCGTAGTGAGGTTTGCTAACCACTCGACGAACGGGGCGGTCAAATTTTCTATAGAAAAAATGTGAATTTTAACCATAACATTCCACCAAGCCAAATAATATGTGCTTACCAACGAAATACAACGTGAATAGCATCTCTCACTGTAATTACTGAACACGCTGTAAAATTTGTTCTACCTCATAATACGTTACGTCGTATTTCCAAGAAAATAGCTTATTAGCAAAAGAAACGTTTATAGGAGTGTCGCATGCAATAGCATTTATTTCTGTGCGGCTTTTGCATGCAAATTCTAGCCAATATTTGTACAAACATTGCGCTAATTTGTGAATAGGTTTAGCTTGCTTTGTTTACAAAATTTGTTGATTGTTAATGAGTATTAATTCTTGTTAAAATTTAAGTGTTATTAAACTTTTTATAATTCGTATTTCATTTTAATTAGAAAAATTACGGATTTAAGTAAACATGTTTATTTCTTTTAAGTGGGCTAGTGATTGGCTTAGTATAAAAAGACAGAAGAAGAATAGCGAAATTGACAGCTTATTCTGAAAATCTAAAGCCATTGGCTTTTACCAAGTTACATACACACAATTATATTTCATTAGCCAAGCTTCATGATGTTACGTGTAAAATACGATTTATTAGCAGTTACTTTTTTTCTTTTTTTTATATCATAAGATAGCAAACAAGCAGATGGGTCTCCTGATAGAAACAGTCAACCATCGCCTATAGACTTCAAAGATTTTAATGGTGCGTTGCTATCTTGTGGCGAGGTCTAATGCCACATGCACTTACCCTCCAAACCGGAACACGGCAGCCACAAGCACTGACGCTATTGCGGCAGGAATAGGTAAGGCGGTGGTACCAGACCTGGGCGAGACAATGCAGAACTCTACCACCTAGTAGCCACGATGGTAGTGACTCGATAGCCAATCGGTCACCTTTTACGACCTGCCTGGCAGAATGGCAGTTGGCCTATTCTTCAAAGGAGGCCGGGACCAACACGGCGGAAAACATTGTAGAATTCATCGAAATTGTTAATTCACTTATTTAAAAAAAATGTTCTATTTATTTCCTATTACCCGAACTAAACTGGTGCGTAAAGAAATGGAAGATGCCAGAGTAGTTGCAGAAAAAAAAGTGAAGTTTGTCAATAATGAAGAGTGTAGGTTTTATATCGATTAATACATGATAGTCACAAGACTGATTTTACTATTGAAATAGGTACATCATATCTAAATAGGTACATCATATCATAAAGTATTATCCAACAGACAAAAAAAGAAGTTAAGAAGAACTATGCACGAGTACATATAGCTATACAATGAAAATTATTAAATAACGCATAAACGCGATACAGATTAAATTAGGTAAATTAGGTTGGGATATAGAATCCTAAATAATGACTTGTTTACTAAAAAAATCAAGTCTTTATTAGAAAAAACAATGAAACTTCGCATAACGAGGCGATTTGTCAATTACTCGTCGCAATAACACATCGGCCGGCCATCTTGCTTGCGTGTAAATGTCAACCAGCGGTCGACCAATTACAAGCGGACGCAGGCGCACAGTTGACGGCAACAACACACCACTCGATACCATAAACCCTCTCGCCATTTATAGAAGGCGTAATCTTGGATCGCAAAGCGTTCCAATTAATGCTAACGTACAATATTGAAGCTTAAGTATTAAACGTCGGAGATGTATCAAGCCGTTTTCTATGTATTCAATATTGTCTCTGTCCATATTTTGTTACAGACCTTAGAATGTTTAGTTTTATGGGCTTTAGAAAAGCTTGCTGCTTTTGAACAAGCACTTATTTAGCCATTAATGATCTCACTAATCAATTTGATCATATTTATTATTCGCTGAATTTAAAATAAGCGGGAATCTACACAGACTGCTATAATTTTAGCATAGCTTCTTATGCTCAATACTTATTACGATAAAAATTAATAAGAATTAAGTTATAATATAATTTATAACTTTTCATGAAAAATATTTCTGTGTAGCTATATCTATACTAATATTATAAAATTGTGGAGTTTGTTTGTTTGTTTGGTTGAACGGGGTAATCTCGAAAACTGAACTGAACCGATTTGAATAATTCTTTTTGAGTTGGTTAGCCTGTTTATTGAGGAAGGATATATAAGGATATATAAGGATATATATAAGGCTATATAATATCTTGCTACGATCAGTAGGAGCGGAGTAAACAAAGTCCGCGCAAACGAAGTCGCGGGCAACAGCTAGTTTAAAATAAAATCTAACACAGGGGTAGATAAACTTACATATCATTGTAAAACCTATAAAACTAGATCAAAAACTAAAAAATTTGATAATAATTTCATGAGGGTTCGTTGTTCGTGCACGGCACTGAAAGTCCGAATAGTTCCGGTACAGGTACTCATGTCAAATATTTTAATTTATATTTCGCAGAAATAAATATCAATAAATTCAATAATCTCCGCCCAGGTACAGTACAATGTCAATTGCTCGAAGGCATTAATAATTTTACTCCGGATTCACCCATTGTGCTCTCACTACTGAGAGGACACTCACGATCGCAGGCATCACCGGTGCCTATCTCGTAATTCCTCGACGGTATCCGATCGCATCCCATGTAGAGAGAGCCTAACTTAATATGTGCATCACGACGAGCGCGTATATGGCCTGCACCCCGCCCTATACCAGCGTCCAATCCTATCGCGTATTTAAATGCCGCTGCGCATTGTATGTATATCGCAAAGATGCTACGAATAAATTGAGTTTTCCTCGACGCATTGACGTTTTGAAACGCCTTCAGTATCCAGTAATCCACCCAGGCTGGATTTAAAAACACTTATCCCGAGTCTTTTAGCGTCCCCTTCTAAACCTACAAATCAATCGTCCATCGGCACTCCGTAAATTAAGTGGCGAAACAATGACCCCTAAATTATTGAGGCCGTCTCTTTTATCCTCATTGTTCTTTTTTCCGGTTGACTCCTTACACAAATGAGACTGGGCGACTTATTAGGTTTCAGTTTCGACCGCGGTAGATCGACAGCTTTGATATCGTGAATGGGAATGCATCGGTCTCGCGACGAAACCTTATTCAACTTCCTTGTTTAATTTTATTAGGTCTTTGATAATGATAGGATTTTGTGCTAACATTTTATTCGATATCTTGGTAAAGTTACGTTAAATATGTTGTGATTGTAGATAAACTGAACGCTAAATTAGTATTACGTTCGGTATGAAGAGATTGCCTAGTATTTTTTTCTTAAAGATAAACTTAGCGAGATTGCACATAGACTTAAGTTATGAGCATAATACTGGATATGGACTTATACCCACGTAAACTTGATATTTTATTCTAATATTTTGTACTATATTGACTATTGTATTTCATCGCTATCGTCTTAAAGCTAACGTTATGAGAAATATAGTTCATTTTCATTCGTTCATGTTTTGCACCTTGCTTGCAATAAATATCATCGAAAGTAGAAGCAACCATTTCTTTTGAGATGTCAAACCACAATTAAATATTATAATTATATAATTTTGATAGACAGAATTAGGTAAAAAATGAACTGTTTGAGGATGAAAAAAAAAACAGTAGAAATCAATATCGCCACTATCAACAATTTTATTTACTTGGTAACCCACATAATGCGATAAAATAATTTTATACACAATTGACTTTAAACACACGTTGGGTTTCTATCCAAATATGCGTTAAAATATAAAAAATGGTCTTCTTCTTTCTTGGGTTAATGGCAACTTTCAGTGAACTCTGCCAGTTAAAACATGGTCAATTATGACGACAGTAAAAATACATATAATGACGATTATTTTTAATTAATAATTGATGAAATAAGAGTTTCATAAATTAATGCAAATAGGGAACACCATGTTACGAAATTAGTGTTCATGAATTCCACATCAGGTTCAATAACAATATTTTTAATATTTACATGTAATATTTATGCTGACGTAATGTATACGAATTAGAAATATAAATAAAACATAATCCTGTAGATATATCTGTATTTATTGCATCGAATAGTAATTACAAGAATCGCGATTAGTTTAGCCAGTAAAGCTTACAGGTCAGCGGAAGTAGTAAACTTGTGTTAAATTACATTTTACAGCTTGAATGGCATTTAAAATAATGTTGAGCGCCAACTAAGATCTTATCGATGCAAGATGTAATTGGTATTCAACATTAACTTGTATTTCATCACCAATGACGCTCCCATTATTTTTCGCTAGTCGTTTTAAAGTGCATTAACATAAAACAAGAAGGCACGCGGGCACGTCCATATTTCTGCTACCATCGTCGTGACGGCCGGCCGCGGTATTGTGCGCGCGATACAGATCTCTCGACGCATGTGCACGCCGCCACTGGATATTTAGAAGCTGTCTCTTAAATTCGCGTCCGAAGCGACTTAACGAGTCGCATTCTGCGTACGGCGACATGCGATCGGCTATTGTCCTTTTCCTTTATTTAGATCGCTCCATAACTGGACATTCTATAGAAAACGGTAATGTACTCAAAATTTTCATCTTCATTTAAATTTTGTTATTGTAATGTTAATTTTACGGTTTTAGTCCTGACCACGAACGCTTTCTCTTAATTCGCTAGACAGTAATGCGAGGTGACTTTCTCGCTACGAGGTTGACAGATTCCATTACAAAAGGACGTTCTATAAATACATTATTGGTACTGCAACTTCCCCACCTTTCTCATTACGTGCTGTTGGAGATCATTAGTCGGTGATAAAATGTGGTCGCTTCGTTGGACCTCGTTCAAAATCGGCATTCATGACATGTTGCTTGCTTAGAATTGCTTGACTTGTTTTCTCGTTTTCTATAGTTTGTTTTTGTTATGATATTATTTACATCAATCTGTGAGTGACATATTGTTACTCTGATATTTTTAACGTTTTTATATATTTGTGTATTTTGTTTGCTTGAAAATTTTTGTTGGACGTTTTTATCATTATGTGTAGACATTTTATTTGTACTCCTAGTTTATATATAATCTAAGTGTGTAGATTATTTCGACGACTTTGTCTTGATTTCAGTGTAAACTATTATACTCTGGTATCAATTCAGAGTTGATTCTTCCAATTCATTTGCTTTATTTAGTAGATTAGGCCCGTACGAAGAAAATTAATACAAAATTAATAGATATAACCATGAAACGAGTAAGAAAAGATAGCAAATTTCATGTTTGTAAATCACTGTAACTACTTTAAATACTATCTTTTTTTTGTTTTGCTTTTCTGTATAACTATAACCGGATGTTACTTTTATTATTATTATTTTTTTAAGAGCATAAAAACTATAAATTATCTTGTGGTTAGCACCACTTTTTCTAGTATATTGTTATCCTTATTATAAAGGTTGTCTGGAAGAGATCACTTTATTAGTGATAAGACCGCCTTTGTGTATCTTACTTGTATTATTTTTATGTTGTTACTTATAATGTTGTCATATATTTTGGTGCACAATAAAGAGTTATTATATTGTATTGTATCTTATGACTCTAGTTAATAGTTAATCTTTCTCACACTTTTTAAAATTAATATTATAATTGTTCCATTGTAATAACCCTATTTGAAAATTGAGAAAAAAAAACTCCAATTGTCCTTCACATGTTATTTTCATGAGTTAACAATTTTATAACTACTACCGTATAGGAAAAACGAAGAAATAACACGTTTTTTTAACAAAACATCACAATCGTGTAAGTATTAATTTGGTTAGTTAGATCGGTCAAACTTTAAACATGTACTTATTTTCTTTTCTTTGTTATATTAATCGTTACATAATTAAGTTTTTATCATATTAAACTTGTCTGTTTATTTACATACATGTTATGTTTTTATATGACTATGATATTTACCTAAGGTTTCAGCAGAAGATCAAACTGCAGAATCTCACGCAGTCAGCGTTCTCTCAAGTTCCAGAATATGATAATTTGTGCTATCTATTCAAACTTTAGAGTGCGCCACGGCTCTAATCTGGGTGGCGTATCGTATATAGAACGTTGTGTTACGTTGCATACAGGGTGTCTGTATTCGAGTGTCCTCGAAAAGCGGTATGGTAATGAAATTCGATCTGTAAATCCCCAACTTAAAGATGACCCTTAATGCTTATCCAAATATATAATAAAATAGTCGTTTGAAAGTTTGTAACTCACGGTTTATTTTAACGTCGAGCGCAACTTGTATGCGCTAATAATTAAAATTTTAACGTTAACAATTAAGCTGCTAAAATTTTAATTCTTTACAGGTCAAAAGCAAAAAGTAAATAAATCTGTTCACCTAAACTATTTCGAAGAATTTTCAAAAAATATACTCATTTCTCCACAAATCGAAATAAAAATTGTATTTCGGAAATAGAAGTACGTTAAAAATTTATCAATAATAGATAAATTTAACAACTTAAAAATATTTTAAACATTAGGCAGCTTAAGGCAAAATCTATACTACTTACAGCAGTATGCAAGACTTAATTTTATTTTATAGCCTAAGGATGTATATTAATCAAAATATGCTTTTGGTAATTTACCCATGCTATCTAAAGACATCAACTACCATTTTCGTCAAAGGTTTTGTCCAAAATGAGACAGCAGACTTTATTTACATCTAGAATTTGATCCAAACAATTATTACTATTATCCATAGTACGTCTATTCAGTATAAATATACCCCGCAAAAATCTACCACTTTATAGTTCTGTTAGTACTGACAAAATTTAAATTTTGATTTCTTCTTTTTCTTCTTCTTGATTTTTGATCTTTCAAAACATCCCGCAGGTACATAAATATTTTTTTCTTAATTAATAGCATCCTTTCCTATTTCATATAAAGAGCTAAAGATGGAAATCGCTGTTTCTATCTTTAGCTCTTTATCGCTGAAACTTTCTTCAAGTTTTGTTCGTGTTCCGTTGTGACTGTGTGTCTCTTTTAAAACGGACAGTGTGCATCGTCGCGAGTGCCTGCCGATGCACTTGCGTTATGATAATGAGATCGAATCCGAAATTGGACGCAGTGTGACCGCGACTTGGATATTCCGCGGCCTTTCCACATTTATTTACAAAACCCTGATGTATTGTAATACGAATTTATCATTCCGTTTTCGTCAGTAATTTTGTTGGAATTTAATTCAACCTTTGATAGAGTGAAAAATAATACAAAGCCATAAATATTCAAAACTCTTCAAAATATCATGTCGCGTCAGTAAGCGTCGGTTTCCTTGCAAGGCAGACAGAGTTAATCAAACAATGACTTTAAAACATATTGGTGATCTAAATTATAATTGTTAAAATTCAAACAAAAGTTGTTAAAATTCGTAAATGAGTGGATGGAGTCCCACTTGCGAATTTTAACAATTATCGTCTATATTCATGTGACATCACATCCTCCTGAATTGGACAGCAATATTTGGTGACCATAGGCGATATTTATCTCCTTTCAATTTAAACCTATTGGTATGTCCTTAATAAACTTCTGTAAATTCTTATAATAGGTATTTATTTGCATGACTGAATTATCTTCATCTCATGTATTTTAAGATAACTATAGATAGACTAAATAGAAATCTAAAGTACAGCTTTAAAGTAAATATATTAGAACAAAAGGATTACTCTTCGTGTTTAAAGGTAACACGATAACATTGTTATCTTTGCTTTACAATAAACTAATCTTAAGTAAGCTAGATTACAAATTTAATAAGCTTTTATAAACAGAGTACGTAATAGAGTTTTGACAGGTACTAGTTCGGGGCTTGGGTATCTAATTTACATGTTGTTATCACGTTTAGTAATGAATTAGTTTCTTGACGTCGTTCAATTATATATCAAATCTTTAAAAGTATTTTATAAACAAACAAAAATATCGTTTCTCAACGGAAAATTAATTTACATATACAAATTTATTAATTAGGAATCAATTTCCATAAAATCCTAGATAAGCGTTACTTGAGAACGGTTGAGCTGATTCAACTTGTTTTGACAGGATAGCACAAAAGCAGAAACCTGATAGAAATAGATTTCCATCCATGTAGCAAATATGTATGTCCCGATACAATAGTAATTTTTAAAATATCGACTCGATAAAGGTGTATGTAAAGATTTATTGATTTTTTTATTTTGATTGTTTTTTCTGATAACCTTGACCTGTAAACCAGAAAACGACAGTGATAAGTAATGACACTGGTGCGGATGGGAAAGGTGGTATCAATTCCAAGCGTGACATTTCAGAACTCTACCAATTACGACAATCAATCTTTTGCATTTTATGAATTGTGTGGTATTAAGGCTATAAGGCTTACTTCTTGATTGCACACCACCACCAAATTCTATTACTGAGATTTAGATTTTATAAATAACATAGGCTCATAAAAACATTTTTTATGAGCCTAGGAGTCGTACCTGTTATATCTTAAATAATTATTAGTTATTTATTTGTCTCTCGTCACAGTTAGTTCTTATTACAAATTTTGATTGACTTAATACCTATTTGTACACCCGTTTGTAAGAGTCTGATGCCTTAAGTAGGTTCTAGAAGATCCGGTAATACAGGTCGCTAGGCCTTCACTTCGCGGTTTCAATTGACATGTAGCTAGCTGTATCTGAGCCTAATAAGATATCCACGAATTATTTGTCTATTTAATAATAGCCGAGGGTTCATAAATTGATATGATCTGATTAATGAAAGAATAATAACGATGGTCGAAACTTCGAAATACAGTAGATTTTTGTTCACCTACATTCGCGAAGAGCCGCTATCCCTCTAGAAATAATTTAAATAATATCACATTAGTAATCAATCATATGTCGGAAACCACTCAAACTCACCCCGATCTGTACAATTACGTATTGTTGTTTTCTTAACGCCTTTTACTACTAGAGCTACCTAGTCAGGGTTGTCTCTCTCTTAAATGTTATAAAGCAAATCATTTTCTTAAGTGAAACTGTAATGCTTATATTCTCTGTTATTTGTCTACTTTCTTTCCTTCTTAACTTTTTGATCTCCCATTGATGTGTTACTAGAGTGTATATTTCTTTGCTTTCTTACACTTATTTAACAGTGGATACTACCATTAATTAATATAAATCTCACATATAAGTCCAATCTGTTCTCGTTTCTTTCATTTTACTGGTAAGATATTGGATAAAACAATAAAATTGTTAATATTTTAATTTTAAATATTTTTATCTTTTTTATTTTTGTAAGTCTAACAACCAGTTTAATAATAAACAAAGTATCAATCCTTTTGATTTGGATTAAAAAGATTTTATGTTAATTGTAGAGAATCCACTTAGAAGTAATATTTAATGAAATAATATTATTAATATATGGATTCCACACTATCAACCTACTACTTCTTTGAGCCAAATCTCCTTCAGAATTAGCAGGGAGAATATAGTACTATAAAGTCTTTTTTTTTAAATTAACATATTATGTCGCCTCTGTGGTCTAGTGGTCCAGCGTTGGAGTTGACCACATGAGGTCCCGGGTTCGATTCCTGGGTCGGGCACTTTAAAAAAAAGTGTTTTTTCAATTTTCTGAGAAACACAAAAGTTGCCCGGGATTGGAAAGTGCCCGGTTGGCGATAGGCTTGCCACCTATCACATTTGTGGGACCAAGTATCTTCGGCTAATCGTGGGTGCACTTGTTGTACCTCTGCCTACCCCTTCGGGGATATGGGCGTGAAGATACTTTAACATATTATGTGTTATTTATTTAAAAAATAACTAAATTTAAGATTTTGTTTATGCGTGATAAGATGTTCTATTGAAAATCATTTACCAAGTCTACATTTATATCTATCTTACTGCAGACAGCTATAGTGCTAACTTTTCTTATTACTTGATAACGGTTGGTTGCTTTGGAGCTAAAAATATCCTTAGCATAATTCCGGTCCGGAAAAAATCCAGCCACTGAGCCAAATTTAACCACTGAGGCGTGATTGATTAACAAACATCCAAATACTTTCTCAAATTTCACATTTTCCATGGATATGTTACCCTCTGGATACTGGTATAATTATCTTAGTAATGAACTATTTTTTATTTTAAATTAGCAATTAGTTCAACTTTTAAAATGTAGTACATTATTGTTTTACTATCTGAAGTACTACTAATTCATAGGTATTGTATAAACAAATCTTTAATTGTGATCTTAGAAAGCAGGAAACAAGAATGTTGCTACAAAGAATAGAAACTGAAAATCAATTATTGTAAGAATACATACTTCTTGCCAATCCAAAACAAATTGATTTGAATAGACTGAACCATCGAAAGTAGAAGTTTCAGGACGTTAGCAACCCTATAGCTGACCTGCGGGTCTAGACAAGTGGCATAAACGCTAGGAGAATAGAAAGATAAATGTACGGACTTGACGTAAGCGTTCGATTATGCTTATGTCAAATCCATACATTTATCTTTCTATTCTCCGAGCGTTTATGCCACTTGGCTAGACCCGCTGCCCCCCAAGACAAGTGGCATCAACGCTAGGAGAATAGAAAACAAAATGTATGGATTTGACATAAGCTGTTGATACGAGCGTAAACGAATTTGTAATTGGTAGCCAAGTGTCATTCGTGAAACGAAACGTTATATTGTATCGATCATCTTTGATCAATTTCATACAAAACCTTAGCCAAGTGGCACTTTTGACAAGCAAAATTGGTGATCCAATGATTAGCGAACGCTAGAACCCTGTGCATTACGCTAAAAATGGCGGATAATCACTATTATTTAATCAGCTGTTCTAAATCGTGGATAATATCTGTTAGAATTTTTGATAATTTTAAAGTAAAATGAACGCAAATTGCCATAATTTAAGAGTCCTAACCTAACTAGGGGGTTTTCAATACATTTTCTTTTTTTAAGTCGCAGACGCCTTTATAATGAATTTCGGTTTTCATCCCCTAACTCCACGGGGAATTAACTCAGAGCAAAGTGACCTTGACAAAAGTTGGTGTCCCTTACCCCCTCCACGTAATGGTGCAACAAAAAAGGGGTGTTATATAGGGTTGAAATTTTCCATCAAAATTTTTCTAAGTCCTGCGCACGCTCTGACCGCCAACCGAGCTCTCTGTTCATTCTAATATAACGCATTGGCGTCATTTCGACCAAATTGGTAGCCAAGTGGATTATGGCTTGTTTAACGTTCGTTCCACACGAACTTTACGAATTATATCGAATATTGTCTCTGAATTGAATATAATAAAAATAAGAACAGAGTCGCTATATCTGATTCAATTTTGATTGTATGTACCGCGTGAGTGCGAATAAGATAAAATATACTATCTTTTCTTTTTAATTACTGTCATGCCGTAAGTTTCTATATTAGCTAACATGTTAATTGAACTCTGTCAGTACTACGGACTACCAATTTAAAGAGTTATAAAATTAAATACTGTCACCAAGATTTATGTATTTATCTTTATTGCTATCAAATTTGATTGTTTTAACATATTTTAAGTAAATCCTCTTTACCTACCTTACAAGTGAACGTAGAATTGTGCAAAATGTTATCGATAGTCACATTTTAAAACTTATGTTTCAGATTTATGAAAGCTGATGATAAATTTATTATTAAAAATGAACAAAAATATTCAAAACTGAACATTTAAAACTTCTTTTTTACGAATTTTATGGCATACATATTTACAGAAATGTAAAATTGATCGAAATCTATTGCTACACTGAAAAATAAACTATCTTTCTTTGTTTCATTAAATTTACAAAATACAAGGGTTGTAACAAGAATATAGTGTTTATAACTTGAACTTATAGTGTCTGTAAAATATTTAAAGACGAAATATTATATTTATCATCATTAAGACATTGTCAGCATTTTGCAAACCTATCACTACTTATAATGTGTCTAGGCAGTTCGTTAGAAGCGAACAATTGGGTAAACGAGTCACTAGTATTGTGGCTTCTAAGTGGTAGGGTTCTGCATTGTCTCGCCCGGGTCTAATACCACTGACCCACCTATTTCTGCAGCAATAGCAACAGTGCTTGTTACTGTCGTGTTCCGGTTTGGAGGGTAAGGTAGCCGGTAAATGTATGCATGTGACATTAATACCCCCCCCCCCCCCCGCCATAAGGATATCAAAGCACCATTAATAATGTGCCACCAAAAGCCTTCTTAATTTGCGTTAATTTTACTTTAAAATTATCAAAAATTCTCACAGATGTTATCCACGCTTTAGAACAGCTGATTGAATAATAGTGATCAACCGCCATTTTAAGCGTAATCTGCAGGGTTCTAGCGTTCGCTGATTATCGAATAATTCGCTACTATTTTGCTTGTCAAAAGTGCCACTTGGCTACGGTCTTGTACGAAAATTGACAAAAATGATCGATGCAATATAACGTTTCGTTTCACGAATGACACTTGGCTACCAATTACAAATTCGTTTACGCTCGTGTCAACAGCTTATGACAAATCCATAAATTTCTCTTTCTATTGTACTAACGTTGATGCCACATCTTGGGGGGCAAGTCTTTTTTGCTTTTAATGCACTTTTCATATAAATAAAACTTATAACCTCGGTGAAAATAATACTTCAAAGTGACGTTTACCGTCAATTCAGAGACAATATTCGATATAATTCGTAAAGTTCGTATGGAACGAACGTTGAACAAGCCATGATCCACTTGGCTACCAATTTGGCCTAAATATCGCCAAAGCGTAATATTTGAATAGTTACTGAGCGTTTGCCACTTGTCTAGGGGGCCTGTTTCTATTATCGCCTGGCCGACACGCGATTGCATGGATATTAGAGTATATTCACAAAATACCGGGAAAAGCGTGTTTGTGACAGCTGATATTATCTATGATGAATTAGAATTCGATAATATTTAATTTTGCATGATTTTCAGAATGAAATTAACTAATACACTTAATGAGGAAAGGAATTGATGAAAAATTGTCCATTAATCTGCATATTGTGTGATTTTTAATGTAACTGCGTTAAAAGTTACAATGAACTTCTACAATCTTCCATTGAAATAGTGTGTAAGGTAATAAACTTACTAATGGTATAGAAAATCCGAGCGGCACAACAGTACTTAACAGTACTTACCTCACCAAAATATTCAATACAAGTGTATGGCAAAACATCGTTTACCGGCTCAGCTAGTGTTTTATAATTTTTTAAACAAACGACTATAAAACCTCCTTTCTAATTCAGAAGAGTTTTTGACAGTATCAAATAAAAAAAGAACAATAAAAATGTTACGTCACATAAATCCTGAAGGAGTTAATAAATATCTCAAAATGTTACAGCCTTCGGATTCCACTAGAGGAAAATATCGCACCCGAATTCCGCTGATCGTTGACAGGGCAAAGGGAAAAAAAAACCTAAAGCGCGAAGAACGAATTCCGTAGCCACGCCCACGCGCGGACAGGTGAATGCGCGCACGCAGTTGCTCTGTTTTCGCAACGTGGAATACATTATTGATTCAATACAGATGACTGAGCCCTCTATGGACGTTTGCATTTGATTTTTTGTTGCAAAATCGAGCGTATTTAAACTAACTCTTTGAATACAAGTAATAATTTGAGAATTGAAATATTGTTATTAATTACTTTTATTGTTGCCTCTTATGGAATTAATTAACTTATTAGGTTTAATTTTTTTAGTGTAAAATATATAACATAGTTTCACTCCCTGCTTTACTTTTTTAAAACTTCTTCAGTAGACTATTATACTCGTATATGATTACTTGGGGCTTGATCATGATCAATCATTTAGTTTGTCTAGTGATATTTATTCATTTGCTTAAAATACAAAGCCATACAATGACTGTCATCTAAATTTAGTCATCAGGTTGCTTAGGAAATATGTGATTTTTTTCGAGAAATATGTCAGTAGTATAGTTTGGTGGTGTAGTACCACCCCCGTACCTTGAATGAAGATCTATTTTTCGGAAGGAATATACAATCTCGCTGACCAAAAAGCCGATGATTTTTGATGAAGTGGAAAGGTTTTCCCACTTCATGAACGTTTATACTGTCCACGAACTCAGAATACCAACGTGATTAAAATTATTTATTGTTGGATTATAGTTTGCAATTTACTTTAATATTTTGCTATACTACGAGGTTTAAATTGAGTGTGAATGTGAAAAGATGCATGGGTTTGATAGACCACGTGAGGGAGTATATAATATCAAAAGCAGCGAATCCAGCGTTGTAAGAAGAGATTAAGAAGCATCATAACATAACCTTTTAATTAAATTTATTTCTTATTCTCTATAACTCTACCAACAGAATTTAATCAGAAATAGAAGATGATTTCACTAAAAATTAAAAAGTTGACAACAAAACGTAACCTTCAATACTGGTGACCTCTAATATTTTACTTTAGAGGCATCGTAAGTTACAGACAAGCATATCTTAAATTATAAAATGTCAGTTGAACGTTACAATGTAATGTTAATCATGAGCAACTCTGCGATCACGGAAAAACAAAAGTAGATAGGCAATGCATCACGATGCATATGCATGCAAACGTATAGCCAGTGAAAGACATATAACAATGAACAATGGGAGCATAAATCAGTATAATTAGTTTTGCCTCAACGGAGTGAAATCATTGGTCAAAACGCAACAGAGTCTCCGCCTCCAGTACGCGGCGTTAGAGCAGATACATGGCAATGGATGAGATCAAATGTAGCGTCAGCATTGAAAAGCTTAAACGTTTAGATTTTGCAACGAAAACTAGATGGCGTTGTAAAATATGATTTTTGGAAAAATATGACTTTTGAATTGCTGAGGTCTACTGTATAAAACTTACCTTACCATTCAATGATCGTTAAAATCTTTACTCTTTTTTTGTATTATAAGATGAAATTAGTTAAGCCAATATATTTTCATGTATTGTTAATTTCGCTAGCATCTGACGCAAGATTAAAAACACATAGTATGTATCGACTTCTTCTTGTATTTTTTATTGTAGCATATCGCGTTCCCTCTCATAGTCTATCATTATAATGTAACGAATAGACTCTATAATAATAGGTATTACAAATAAACTCACTTGTACTTCCAGTACACGTATATTATATTTGTAATGCATTCTTTAACGTGCAGTGTCACCAAGTGCCGACGATGGAAAGTATCCAATTTAAAGAATAATACTGTAAGAAATAAACTCATATAATATAAAAATATTTATGTTTTGTCACCTAAAGAGTTGGCCTAGTAGTCCGGTGTCGGAGTTGACTACATGAGGTTCCGGGTTCGATTCCAGGGTCGGGCAATTCAAAAATGTGTTTTTTTAGTTTTTTGACAAAAACAGCGTTGCCCGGGATTGGAAAAGGTGACCGGTTGGTGATAGACTTAATTCATACAGGTTTTTCTTATTCTTATATGTAAGTATGAATGTTAGATCCTAGACGAAATGGGTAGTCTTTAAAAGCACTGGCCAAATTTTTTTTAAACAAACTGTTTTGTAAGAATTATCATAACTTGTTTTTAATCACAGTACCATATGAAAACTCAGAAAACATGCGTTTGTAGTATAGTTACATATTATCTGAGCTGGATTGGTAGAATCGATATTTGATGGGAAAAAAGAATATTAATTTTCAACCTTTAAGTATTGTCTAAATACAACATCGTATCCAATCCTATTGATTCCGTCAGAGTATACATTTCACAGTTTACATATATATGTGGTTCCCTGTTTCGGCCCGTCAGCAAATCGAAATCAATATGCCAGTCACGATGCCTCTTACTGTAACTATCAATATTTTATAGACTGCGCTAAATCCAGGTTAAATCACAAAGGCGACACTTACGACGAGCCCTAAGCCCAAGGAACCTAAAATTTGTTTGAGAATTTTACTTGCCCAAAAAACTCGGATGCAGTAATAGACTTTTTTTTTTTGCTTTAAAATCATTTTGATAAAAACCTCAGCATTGAGTTAATAAGCATATTGTTGTTGTAATCAGTTTATCGAAATTATAACGTAGGTTATTGTTATACCAACATAACGACAAATTATGAATATTTACAAATATTCACATAGATTTTTAATTGTTCCAAAAAAATAAATAAGTATCTTCACGCACGTATCCTCGAAAGGGTAGGCAGAGGTACAACAAGTGCACCCACGATTAGCCGAAGATACTTGGTCCCACAATGTGATAGGTGGCAAGCCTATCGCCAACCGGGCACTTTCCGATCCCGGGCAATGTTGTTTTTATCAGAAAACTGAAAAAAAACATTTTTGAATTGCCCGACCTAGGATTCGAACCCGGGACCTCATGTGGTCAAGTCCGACACCGGACCCCTAGACCACAGAGGCGATAATAATAATAGAACTTTTTATTTAATTTTTTTATGTGTTGTTGATGCTGACGGTATCTGTATACCTATCATTTGCTGTGACAGGTTTAAGTTCGAAAGAAAATTATAAAAAAAGTACTGAATTGTTAACTTCAACAGCCTGAAATAGTTTGTTTAAACTTCAATGATAACCTGCTTCATTCCTCAAACTCTAGCTATTTTAATAGTCTAGTTTTGGTAGTGTTGAAACAGATGTTATCTTTGTTCAAGTTTCTATTTAAATAAAAAATAATATAACTTGTTTAATTTATTAATTTACTAATACTAGGTGCATTTTTTAATATCACTGGACAAATTACACGAATTGATCTGACCCCAAAGTAAGCAAATTATATGCTTGTAGTATGGGTGTCAGTCAACGATACTATACATAGAAATACATATATAAAAACTCTGATATATTTAATAAACACCCAAACCCAGAAATACAAACATCTGTGCTCGTCACACGAATGCCTGTCCCTGCCTGGAATCGAACCCGGACCCCATTGATTGCGTAGTCAGGGTCGCTAACCACTCGATCAACGGGGCGACAATTGCTCTACCTATATGAGTTTTTATTATTTTATGTTTAAGAAAAAAAAATAGTACTATTACACTGATTTCACTACAGTCCATATTTAAACCATATATTTTTTAACTACATTAGTAATCACCCTAAAACACATCATGAAATAAAAGCATACAGATATAACACTTCGACATGCGACGATGGGACAGATCGACCCTCCCTCACCGCAAACATTAATATAAATGAGACGAGTGAGGATTCTAATGAAAGTGATGTCCAAATGTCTCGACACTGACAACAACGAATAGCGCGCGCGGACATGATACTGTCTGGGATTTTTCACTAACTAATCCCTATCGGGTCGTTCTGACCCCAGATAATTTTTCTAGCTTCACCTTGAGGGTGAAATAAGACGTTTGTTATATTTAAATGCGCTTTAAGGAAACTTACTCTCAAACGTTTTAAGGGGAGTTTTATTTTAGTCGTTTATTATTTGTCAAATAAATTGTATTCAATTATTCTTTGATTTATATAGGTATTTCAAATTCTTATTCTTACCAAGACTTGTGCAGCTCTTTGTTTTTTTTTTTGATCTTTTATTCGCGTTCCTGTTTATTATATAATTACACATGGTAATTGTCACAACTCTTCAAATTTCACTACATGCAGAAGAAGTTTTGCAATAGCAGTTTTGCAATAGCAGTTTTGTTCCAGGAGTTATCATTAATGAGGGATAAATTTTGGAGAGTCTAATAAATTTTGTCTGACAGGAATTCTATATGACTGACACACTTACATAAATATTAAAATAAATACTATTGAACAAATGATACAAATTAATCTAACCCCAAAGTAAGCAAATGAATCTGCGTGTGTTATGGGTGTCACTCTCTTTCATCTCAAGTATATTTAAAATCAGCCAAACCCAGAAATACAAATATCTATGCTCATTACACAAATGTTTGTCCCTGTCGAGAATCAAACCTGACTCTCTTGATGCATAGTTAGATTCGCTAACCTCTCGACGAATAGGGAGCAAGATTCTTAATTTTTAACTTATCGCTACATATGTAAATAACTGTAAATAAAAGATTTTTATCTACATACGTAGCGGGAAGTTAAAAAATGAGTCGAGGTCCCTACAGGAGGAAAAAGATAGCGGGCATGAGTACAATATCGAGTGAGGTGTAGCTTAGATAAGTAACTATTTCATTAGTTCATATTATAACAACCGATCTAATATTGAATCAACTTGATATTGAAACAAATTGACTGTATGGAATAATTAGTGTGATTTAGTTAAAAAGACCTTTTACCTACATTACCTTATACAACGTTTTTCCTTATTTTCCACGGTGACGTTAAAATATCCGTCATAGATAATGAAACTCCTTGATACCCGATAATACGCACCATGATTTTGTTCCATCACCCATCCATCAACCAGCATCCTGATTGATGTGACGACACTCGATTCATAAAGGTATTAATTTAACTTCGCCGTGACGTTGATTGATATTATCGATATTAATGCGATGTATTCGAATAATTACTGCCTCCCTTTATCGATTATTCATATCAGTATCGCCGGACCTGGGTTTATTAACCGATACGTTAGTATTTATTGCATGTGTGTTTTATAATTTAAATGAGTTTTTCAAGTACGTTAATATTTTTATGAAAAATATGATCTCGCTGGTTCTTTTGTGAATGATGCAATGGCTTGAATGTAAGTCAGTCATCTAGTTGAATTATTTCGGTATGGAATTGGTATTGAACAATTTTAAGGATTATTGCTTAATTCTGGCCTTATTTATATATATAACAAAGACTGTACTCGTTTTTTCTATCATACTAACTTTAATAATCAAAGGTTTCTCTTGATGGAAAGAAATAATCTTTTAGCTTATTATAGCTAATTAGTATATATAGTTATATATAGTATATATAGCTAATTAGCTATAAACACTAAATATGTTACTGGTAGGCTGCTATTAGTGGATTCATATGTGTTAGTGTACTGGATATGTTACTCTCCAAACTCTTCAAGACACAGAAGAGTTAATATACCTAGGTTTACTAAGTGGTAGAGTTCTGCATTGTCTCGCCCGGGTCTAGTACTCTTACCTATTCCTTACCTATTCCTGCTGCAAAAGCGTCAGTGCTTGTCACTGTCGTGTTTCGGTTTGGAAAGTAAGGTAGTCGGTAAACTTATGCATGTGGAATTAGACTTCGCCACAAGATAGCAACGCACCATTACACCATTACCTTTGGTGTCTACAGGCAATGGTTGACTCTTTCCATCAGGAGACCCATCTGCTTGTTTGTTATCTTATGATATAAAAAAGGCACCAGCACACATGCTGCTTTTTCCTTTTTCGTGATATAAAAATTCAGCAATACTCTATCTAAACTAAGATTCGAACATAATAACATAAACATGCGACAATGTTTATAACCTATAGTTATCGCGGCAGTCCCAAACTTATAAAGTCTTTTAAAATGAATAAAAAATACTACTAAAATTCTATCTGAATTTTAATATTATTCTATTGAGATAGCACATAAATATTTAATATCTTCAAAGTTTAATGTTTATTCGGGTGTCTGTGTTATTTGCCGGCTACCTCACTATTGAACCCAAAATAGACGAACGACTAGAAAATATTACATCGACTCTTTATATAATATTGAGTAAAATTATAGTAATATTAAAGTAAGTAATGTTTAGCAAAATTAAATTGGTTATAAAAGAAAATGAAGTATTAAAGATGCAATAAAAAATTATATCAACGAAATGTTCTTACTTTTTCGCGGTGCGTCTCGTTCCGCATATCTTATACTGAGTGCTAAGTGTGAGTTTTTCTTTTCGCATTCGATCGTGGGCGCGTTTCGAGTTTACTAGGAATTTTTATGTGATTTGTACAGCGCCACCTAGTGGTAAACTGGTTTCTCACGTTTACCACTAGGTGGCGCTGTACAAATCACATACAAATCCTAGTAAACTCCAAACGCGCTCACGATCGAATGTGTTAAGAAAAACTCACACTTAGCACTCTGATCGACTCTAAATTGACGATAAGGTGGAAGGTGCATACCATACTCGTTTACCATAATTACTACCGTCATCGATGTTGTAAAAAAGTACACTGTTCTGCCAATTGATCTAGATAATCGCAGCATAACAAAAGTAAATATTATTTTTTTAAGTATTGTATCCCTCTGATGAAAGTTTTTTCAGAGTCCTTTTGTTCTTTTTATATTTTAATTATTTCCTTTCTTGTATTTTCTTTATTTTTTTTTTGTTTTTTTTTATTATCACCTATACCATTACATTTATTCTTACACTGTTTACTTTAAGAATACTATTAATAGTAACTATTATGTATCATACAAGTGTAATTTGTGCTAATAAAACTATTAATAGTCGTTGGTAGAATTCTACATCTCGCTCGGGATTGAGAAAACATTTAATGATAAATATTCTTTATAAGCTATAATTTATACTTTCCATCGTCAGCACTTGGTTAACTGCATCATATAGATTTTGTCAAACACTTGTCATCATATAGATTTTGTCAAAAGTTTGTGAAATAGTACAAGTGTTTGGCAAAATCATTTTTTTTATAAGATTAGTATGTTATTACTCAAGAATGGCTTGATCGGTCTTGATGAAAATTGGTATACAGTTAGAAAACATAATTTCGTAAATTATATGCTATATACTTTTTTAAATTTATTAACGGCAGTGAGTTTAATATAAAACTAAATTCCACGCCAACAAAGTCACAGGCTACGATATTATAGTAATAAATAGAAGCGTGGGAAAAGAAACAAATTTTATGTGTAATCTAAAAGTGTTAAATACGGGTCAAAGTAATAAAACCGTGTAAAACTATATAAAATTCATATACATATCTTATGTCTATTCCAATAAACTTAATTTATATTCCCAAACATTGTTTTTTTCTAAGAACAAGAGCAGACTGAATAAATTAGCATAAATAAATGCAGTGTATAAAAACGCATTTTTTTGAATTGTGGAATAACTAAGAAGCAGACAGCTTAAGCATAGCATCAAAGACTTTTTAACTTCCTGCTACGTATGTAGTTTCTTACTGATTCTGCCCCGACTTTTGAAATTGAGTTTTCACTGGATCTCCAAGTTTTGAGGTCCTAGGAACCTTTTTCGACTATTGTTGCGATGACGGCAGTATGTCTGTATGTATGTATGTGTGTGTGAATGTGACGTGAATAAGTAAAATCTCATAACTATTGAACGGCTTGACTGATCGAAACGCGGTTGGTGGCATTCGATTAGGTTCCGTCAAACTTAGACTTCCCGAAAATCTGGCCGATTTGGCCCAGGTAATTTCAAAAATTTTTTGAAGAATCTCATTTTTTCGGAAAAACAATTTTCTTTATAACTTCCAAGATGATGTACCGATTGTGATTACAAAATCTAATCAGCTCTATATCTTAAAAAAAACTGCGTTTAATGCAGTAAACTGCAGCAAAATCGGTTTACCCGTTCAGGAGTAATCGTTAACAAAAAATTTGAAAAGTTGTTTTTTGACTTTGAGATTTTTGAACCAATTAATTTTTGAATTTTTACAATATTTTAGAACTAGAAAAATTGCGTCTAATGCTGTTTCAAAAAACGTAATTGAATTAAGTTTCCAAAAGTTACAGTTTTTCAAACATCAAAATTATGTTGTTTACAACACATTTTTAAAAATGACTAAAAAATATGAAGCAAGTTTACGAAACAGGTAAGTCTGACGGAATGTTATGAAAGGCACAGGCGAGTTTCAAATCTGGAAGAGGATATACAGACCATGTTTTCTCACTCCGCAATATCGTCAAGAAGCACCTGGCTGATAGCCAGAAGGTTTTCTGTGGTTTTGTGGATTTAGTGAAAACGTTTGATAGAGATGTACATAAGAAATTTTTGGGACACATTGCTAGATTACGAGATAGATGGACCTCTACTGCGTGCAATTCTACCGGGACTGCAAGGCATGTGTGGTGTGTAAAGGACAACATGTCGTCCTGGTTATATATCAATATTGGTGTTAAGCAAGTCAGCATTGTCAGCTTATCTATTTATCCAGTATCTGGATAAGTTCTTTTAAGAATAAAGAATGTGGGAATGTGGATGAGTGATCTGGTGTTAAATTGTCTGCTTTACGCATACATACTGTACTTTTAGGTTCAATTTCATCTAAACTCCAAACACTGTTATGAAAGATGACAGTAAGAAAAATGGATTACAATTGAATTTGGAAACAATGGATTAAAATAGTATTTGAAAGGAAATTAACCAGAACGAAAGTAAGAGTAGTGATAGATGATAGCAGGGATGGAAGGTACACTGCTGATATAGAAATAATGCGGGGAACATCGTAAATGGAGCGTTAAGGAAACTTCTAAGCACTGTCCTTAGTCGGGTGGCCCGTCTTGCCCTGTACTTTTGTACTTGTCCAAACGCTATTGTATAGAAGTGAGAGCTGGGTATGCCAGAATGAGCATGAAAGTAGAATTAAAGCAGTGGAAATGAGAGCGTTGCGAAAAAATTGTGTAATACCGAGAAAAAGAGAGGTTAGGATTGGAAGACAGTATCGGTGTAAGAAATAAAAGGGCATGCTCCATTGATTTAGAAATATTGAAGCAATAACCGATGAACGATTAACCAAAAGATATACAATACAAATTTGGATGGATGTAGAGATACCCAGGGAGACCAAGACTGACGTATAATTATCAAATTGGTTGGGTACTATCTGAAGGTGGTGTCAAGAGTCTTCGAAACTGGTGTGTTTGCATGAAGAGAGTTATGAATGTACAGGAAACAGGGCAAGTCTGTCTGAACCGTTATATATGGCACTCAAGGGATTTGGCGTGAAAATGCGTATGTATAAATTAAATAAATATTTCTTAAACAATTGCAATTCTTTAATTTTCCCTACTATACTGGGTATTTTATTAAATATTTTAGGAGCCAAGAATAGCTTTTTTTATATCATAAGATAGTAACCAAGCAAATGGCTATAGACACCAAAGATGTTATTGGTGCGTTGCTGTCTTAGTGACGTGATCTTATGCATGCATAAATTTACCGGTTACCTTACCCTCCAAACCGGATGGAAATACGTGAGTAACAATAACTTACACTGTTGCGGCACGAATAGGTAATGCGATGATACCAATTACCCGGGCGAGACAATGCAGAACTTTACCACCTAGAAACCTCAATGGTAGTGATTGACATAGCCATTCATTTGCCTCTTACGAACTGCCAGGCAGAACGGCAGATGTTCTATTCTTCAAAGGGAGCCCATACCAACACGAAGGGGGGAGAGGGCTGTTTTAATTATACGAATGGCTACATTTTCTTTAAGGCGCTTATTGCTTAAAATTTATAAAAAAAGTCGGATTTGTAGGTCTTTCTTAGACTATTCACAGAACTTATTTATAACACTCAATTATGTACAGCTGTTCCTTAGTACTTTGTCTTAAGCACTGCCCGTTGCAAGTTTTCTACAATCATAGGGTTAACTGGAAGAGTGTCTACATACACAGGCACGTGATCGATTTCGCTAATTATTTTTTTGTTGTGTTTTTAATTGTCGGGAGAAGGTTCTTATAAAATAAAATATTAAGAAGATTGCGGGGAAAATTATAAAATTTCAGAATACTTAACCACCATATAAAGTTTAATGCCCTTTCGGCTACCTATAAGGACAATCCCGTATACTAATATAACTATAAATAAATAAATATTCACGGGACAAATTACACTTACTGATCTAACCCCAAAGTAAGCAAATTATTTGCTTATGTTATGGGTGTTAGTCAACGATACTAATACATAGAAATACATATATAAATACAAGAATATATTTAATAAACACACAAACCCGAAAATACAAACATTTACGCTCATCACACAAATGCTTGTCCCCGTCGGGGATCGAACCCGAGCCCCGTCGATCGCGTAGTCATGGCCGCTAACCACTAGACTAACGAGGCGAGACAACTATAATATTTTTTTTTATTTGATTGAATAACGATCCACACTCGACAGTGGTTTATATTCCTTATCACTAATAAACGGGCTGCTTTAGCGAGGACTTGTTGCTCGTGACGTCACAATGACGTCTGCGTCACTCTACCCTCTCAACCATTAGTTACGTTCGCATTCAGTCATTTGTCACCCCCGTTACTGAGTGTAAGAACCCTGGTCTGGTTTACATTGCTAAATGCCAGTCTATTGGGAAATTAATTGTTTTTTTATTGATATCAGCAATAATATCTACTTTTTATATTATATGATAGCAATAATTGAGCAGATGGTTTTCTTGTTGGAAAGGCGACCGGTTGGCTATGCAAGTCACTAACGTTGTGATTACTAAGTGGTAGAGTTCTCCATTGTCTCGCCCGGGTCTGGTACCACCGCCTTACCTATTCCTGCCGCAATAGCGTTAGTGCTTGTCACTGTTCCAGTTTGGAAGGTAAAGTAGCCGGTAAACTATACACGTGGCATTAGACCTCGCCAAAAGACAGTAACGCACCATTAACATCTTTGGTGTCTATAGGCGATGGTTGACTCTTTCCATCAGGAGACCCATCTGCTTGTTTGCTATCTTATGATGTAAAAAAATACAGGACCATCGCTTATAGACACCAAAGATGTTAATGTGTGATACTAATCGTGTGTACGTACGTAATGCCACATTATATGTTTACCGGCTACTTTACTCTCTAAACCGAAACACCACAGTGACACGCACTGATGTTATTGCGGCAAGTGATAGAGTTCTGCAATGTCGTCTGGGTTTGGTACCTGTTAAGGTGCCAAACCCAGACGACATTGCAGCACTCTATCATTTAGAAAGTAGGATGGTAATGATAGATTTTCTTCTGGTTCTGAATCACATCTTCACCAGATTTATATTTGACCAAATCGGAAATATACTGTCTTAAACAAATTTTGCAAAATAAATCTGTACCGCCCCATTAGTCGAGTGATTATGTCTGAGTAACTGTATTCTGTACAAGATCTTCATAAAACCAAATTTGGACCACCTACGAAGTATTATTATTCTTGAAACACAAAAAGAATTTTCCAAATCTGTTCAGACGTCTTAGAGTAATCGACGAACATAGTCGTAATTAAAAAAATATTTCGACGAATTGTTAACATCTTTTTTTGGAAATTCAGTTCAAAAATCAAAACAACTCATTCTATCTAGAAGATAAATAGAGTGTTTAACGTATGGAGTGAATGATTCAACCGTAATACTGACGCAACAAGTTCCCATTTATACACGTCACCCGCGCGGCATCATACACCGCGAATTAGCGCTTACTCTAACTGAAACTTGTTTATTCGACACCATTTAGCACTGAAACAACAGATATATTGCTATGGTACATTTGAGTTGGATTCAAATTTAGACACATTTGAGTTATACCGAGTAAAATTTCCAATTTAGTTCTATAGCACTGATTGTATTCACCACAGGCCTGAATACTAATGAACGCTAATGGATACGCCATTTGTAAGGAAACGTGTCTACGCGCATATGAGCAAACGCTCCTATCACTGTCAAAATGTTATACATTTGTAGATATATTATATCGTGAAAAAATCATGTACTGTTTTATCGTACTGAATGAGATGACAAGATTTAAAAATTACCCCTGTAATGATTTCATTTCACTGGTGAGTAGTATAATTGTATTTCTGTGTGTAATTGCAAGCTACACTGATAAAATAAGATATTGTCTTGAAAGGCGTATCCATTTAATCCGTGATTGCGAATCAATTTCCCCGCGTTGGTCCGGGCTCTCTTTGAAGAAAAGACTATTTCCTATTCTGCCAGATGGTCCGTAAAATACTGCCGCAATAGCGTCAATGAGTCCGGTAAACTTATGCATTTGGCATTACCATCCCGCCACACGGTAGCAACGCACCATTAACATCTGTTGTGTAAAGCCGATGTTATAATGTAACATCGGCTTTCGTATTTATAATATTAGTAAGTAATATTATAGATTTAAGTATCGGTTTTGAATGAAATCATTCTTCTTCCTAGCAACACCCAATAACCCGTATTATCACTTTAACAGTTCCGTCAAGGCTACAGTAAAATTGCATTGAAATCGCGAGTCGTGTTGCTAATTAGGTACCTTTGTATGATCGATAATCAGTCCCCTGATACTGATTACACTACAGGTGAATATCATCTCTTTACAATCAATCACTTGTTTTTGAAAGGTGATGGCAAACTCTTAAGGCCCTGATCGATGGGCGAGTAAAACCGCGGTTTTATGGCTCCATAAAGCTCGTTGGTGTGTCATTGTCAATACCGATATTATACAATCTGTGACTGTAGTTTGTGTATTGATGAGCCTATGAGCCTAGCTTGCGATTTGTCATATTTGAATGAATGGATGAGTGAATGAAATTGCTGTATTTTTTCCTCGATTGTCGAGACACACCAGTTTTACTCGCTCGTCATCTAATACCAACAAGCCGCGAGTACAATCGTCGTTCTTTAAAACTGGGGTAATAGGCTTGTACGTCGGCCAGGGCCTTTAAGACTTACTTGTGTAAGTGTTGTAGCATCACACATTATCCCTTGTTGGTTCAAGCCCCTTGTGAAGATTAGATCATCAGCTGCCTTCCAGCCATGTCACTAATATCAGGAATACTAGATGGTAAAAAAACAATGTGTACAAAATGTGAACTCATTTCCACTAGCTCAAACTTCTTCCAGCTACTAAATTCTTAACAAAGAAAAATATTTACTGGGCAACGCAAACATATTTCTTTGTTAAGTTTTTTAAAATCTTTTCTAGCACGGGATAAGTGCTAAAACACATTCTTTCGGCTAATCTGAGATAAGAAACTGGATAATCGATAAGAAGGCATGTGGACAATTAATAAAATTGCTAACCTACTTCGAAAATTAGATCATCCGCCATTTTGTCAGGTTGTGCACGAAAGATAAACGATTGGCTACACCTGTCACGACTATGATGACTACCAGCAATGTCACACCTGCGTTGAGTACCATTGCTTTGCCAATAGCGTGAGTGCTAGTCACTCTCGTGTTCTGGTTTAATACATAAGGTAGCCGGTAAACTTAACTGTGTCATTTCAATTCGTCATGCGTATAGCAGCATACCATTTGCATCTAGTGTTTATCCGTAAATTTTTCTTTCCATGAGAGGAGCCTAGCCGCCTAATTGTTTGATATCCTTCAATTTAAAAATCTGATATAGTTACGTTTATTTTGACATTTGTTTTAAATTAAAGACTTTAAGTTTCAAGTCATTCATACATAGCGAATGACTAGCCGAACGTATCAATACTAGGACGAAAAATTCTGGCAGATTTTGCTCGGATATGATATCACCGCCTTAGTTTTTCCTGTCGCAAGCATCAGTTCTTGTCACTTTCGTACTTTGTTTTGGAAAGACGGTAAATTTACGCTTATCTTATTACATCCCGGTGCATGGAGAGCATCATGTACATGTATAATGTGTATACTGGACGTATATCTTTTTCCTTCAGCAAAATCATTGGCTTGTATGCTGTCTTTTGATACCGAAAATATTTGATGTAAAAACGCAATGAATTTCAATAATTGTCGTTAGTAGTTTCAAAGAAAAAATCAACAGATATATTATGCAATACTCATAAGTTAGGTATATTTGAAGTCAGTCTAATGCCTAGGGACGTCCAATTAGCTGTTGCTATAATTTTATCTGTGTTATCAATAGCATAGTGAGACTGTTTCGCAAACGTGAGTCGTGTTACTAATTAAGTTTCTTTGTATGATCGATAATAATCAGTGCTCTGTTAACTGATTATACTGCAGGTGAATGTCGTTTGTTTACAATCAATCGTTTTTTTTATAATATTGTAGTCATTAGACCTTTTGGATTTTTGTGCATGTGACGTCAAAATTATTGCTTTTTAATAAAATATAAGTAGGAAGAGCGCGTGCCACGAAAGTTGCCACCGAGCTTCAGATCTGTGTGATCCGTGTTGTGAATCTTTTGCGTTAGGTTAGAACTGTGGCTATTAAAGCGCAAAGCCGAGCGAATTTCCGAGCGTGCCGCTCGGAATCGTTTGGGTTAAGTCAGGTTAGAATAGTCAACAGTGGCTACGACGTAAAGGCGAGTACCAGTTCCTCTTTATTGGTAATCAGAATTCGTACTTTTGATGTTTCAAATTGTAATAAAGTCGGATTTTTTGTATTTGATCTATTTAAACTCAGTACTTTGAGAATAGTTACGTTAGGAATATTGAAATCTTGGAATTATAAGCATAGATTAAATGACAAATCGGAGTTTTTATTTTAAGAATTTTGAAATTCGTATTTGTGATTGACGGCATAAAGTTTTTCTTATTTATTTAGTGTACCTCTTATATAAACGTTCATTCGTTCACGGTTTTATACATTATTAATTAGACTGATCCATTATTAATTTATTTATACATTGTTACATAAGCATCAAACATTATCTAGAAATTACAAATTTGAACATTAAATAGGTTTAGAATAATTTAAACATGTCTTAAATTAAAAGTAATCTGTTCATACTTAATTCACAATAATTTTTATTTCTGAAGACAACTTTACTGTGTAGAATCCGTTAACAAAGCTCGGTTTATTGTTGCGTCGACTGCAGAGAGTTTACAAAGACGACTTCGCGACGCCGAGGAAATTAGGTGTCGACGACCGACCGAATGATTGAGACTTGAGGCTCTTTGATTAACCAAAAATGAATTGAATTAAACATGCAGGTGTTGAACTTACACCCTGAGACTAGGGTCACCATCTTATAAAATAAAAAGGCCTGACTCTGCGTTGTATTAAGCCACAAATTTTCCCCCTGAAAGCCGGACATACTCAACAGCCAAATAAATTCGGCATTACTTCGCTTGTTCACGTACAAAGAGCCTAGCAAAGACCGGACAGGTTAGACACATAAATGTGGGCGTGACATGACCAAAAAAAATTCAAACATGTCTGGCTAAAGCAGGACATGTGGTAACCCTACTTGCGACTGGAGCTTGTGTGATTTGATTTAGAATTGGTTCATTTTCTCATTCTGATAATTTTTTTCAAGAATAGGAAAATCTATTTAGCAAACAAGAAAAACTTGGAACGTTCATTGTGTTTAAAAAGATTATTTGAGATGGATTAGTTAAATTATAAAGTTATAACTGACGTGATCTAACTTTATTAAATAAATAAATATTTACCTTGATTTTATATCCCGGTTCGATTAGTGGTAATTTTGTTATATAGGTATTTTTAACTGATTTAACAGTTGTCGCGGATTGTTTTGGAATGGATATATATATATATATATATATATATATATATATATATATATATATATATATATATATATATATATATATATATATATATATATATATATATATATACATCTGCCAACCGGTTTGAACTTTACGGCTTGTACAGGGCTATTTATTATACAATTTACAAAAATAAAGACTTCAATTGTATCATAGTCTTGAGTATGTCGTAAAATAAATGCAATCAATTGACAGATTTATACTGAAATAGTTTTTTTTTGTGATAAAGTACAAGTGCATTTTGACATTACAAATATTTAATACTTTATCCGACTCAAGTATCGAACTCAAGACCTCTTTACTGAATAGACCACATACACTACGACCATGAGGCCCTATATACTGTGGTAGTCTATGGTATTAGTTGTCCCTTTTGAAAAATAAACCATCTGCCACTCTTTCAGGTAATTTGTAAAAGGCGTACGACATATCACTACCATCTTGAATACTAGGTGGTAGATTTCCGTATCGTCTCGCTCGGGTTTGGTACCACCGCCTTACATATTCCTGTGGTCGTCACTGTCATGTTCCTGTTTCGAGGGTAAGATAGCCGGTAAACTTATACTTGTGGGTATACCAACCTACAGCACGGATAGCAACACATCGTTAATATGTTTATTGTCCATAGACCGTGGTTGTATCTCTCCAGACGTAGAGTCATTCGACGCGTCCCAAGAACAAAATCGTATGGAGAGATCAGACGAAATTGGTTTTATAATAAAATTCGCATTAAAGATGCATACATCCAAAAGATAATATATTTTTTATAGTTATTGGTCTTTTGTTTTTGGAAATGCTCAAGTGAACATCATCTTATGTACAATGTACTCCCACAAACAAATATATTGTAATTTGGTGGTTTTGCAGATACGATTTTGTTCTTGGGACGTGTCGCATTGTTTGCTTGTTTGCTATTGATAAAAAACAAACAGATTTCAACACTTTCTTGAAAATCGAACCTGAACCTATTGAGCTCCTGAGCAAAATAGATCTGTTAGACCATGAAGGAAACCGAGGAAGTCTACAGTATTAGTATCGATCTGTGGTAATACTGTTACAAGGAAGTGGAACAAGAGAATGGTGACAGATAAAAAAAAACAATGTGTTTCATTTCACAACAAGTCACGCTAAAATGGACATAAATCGTTGTCTTGATAAAGTATCGATTGCCGAACGGATGACACCGTTAACGAAATGCGATGGATCGCGGTAAAAGTTATAAATCTTGATTATCGAAACAACATAAATAAGGTTTCCTGATAAGGAATGTATCCATTACGCCACTCTAGACCTTATCTACCAATTATTAGTTGTCATATTTGAGTAATAGTAATGACTTATAGGTTTGGAATTGGATTTTTATTGATCTTTGATCGAAGTTTTCAGTTATCAGTTTACGTGTAATCAAACGGTTACCGTGTCATATTTATCAAATGATCAATCACATGGCATATGGTAGCATTAATCTAACTCACTTGAGTGATAACACGCGTGCTTTTGCAATACTAAGTGCTGTGCTTTTTCAATAAAAAAAATGATTTCCAACATAAAAATCGCAGGAACTTTACTAGGTGATAGAGTTCTGATTTGTCTTGCCCAAGTCTGGTACCACCGCCTTAAATATTCCTGCCGTAATAGTGTCAGTGCTTATCATTGTCGTGATTCGGTTTGGAGGGTGAGGTAGCCGGTAAGCTTATGCATGTGGCATAAGACCTCGCCACAAGATAGCAATGCACCATTGACACTTTTGGTGTCTATATGCGATGGTTGACTCCATCACAAGACCCATCTGCTTGTTTGCTATCTTATAATATAAAAAAAAACGCTGAAGATTCAATAAGTGGAGGCGCATCGTAAGAGCTGCTGTACAGTAAAAACGCATCGTCATCAATCAAGGCCGCTCTGTCAAGAGTGAACGACTACTTCCCACATTTTTTATATCGTTAGATAGCAAACAAGCACATGGCACTTCTGAAGGAAAGAGAAACCATCGTCTATATCGTTTGTTTGATGAGCATAAATGTTTGTATTTCCGGGTTTGGGTGTTTATTAAATATATTCTAGTATTTATATATGTATTTCTATGTATTAGTATCGTTGACTGACACCCATAACACAAGCAAATAATTTGCTTATTTTGGGGTTAGATAAGTAAGTGTAATTTATATATTCTACACTTTTCATCGTCGGCACTTGGTGAAACTACATTTTAATGTAATATTTTATCACTTATACACTTGTACTGTTTCACAATAAAGCTATTATATTTATTACCAACCGGTTTCGCTACAACTAAATATAAATTGTCCTAATGATGCTTGTGTAAGCGAAACCAGTTGGTAATAAATGATAATACCTTTATTGTGAAACAGTACAAGTGTATAAGTGATAAAATACGTATGTTACATTAAGTTGTCCCGTGAATATTTATTATTTACTATTTATTCATTATTATACATACTAAAGATGTTAATGGTGCGTTGCTATCCGTGTGGCGGGATAGCAATGCCACATGCATAATTCTACTGCCTACCTTACCCTTTAGATCGAAGTATCTTCACGCCCATATCCCCGAAGGGGTAGGCAGAGGTACAACAAGTGCACCCACGATTAGCCGAAGATACTTGGTCCCACAAATGTGATAGGTGGCAAGCCTATCGCCAACCGGGCACTTTCCAATCCCGGGCAACTTTGTGTTTCTCAGAAAACTGAAAAAACACTTTTTTTTTTTAAAGTGCCCGACCCGAGAATCGAACCCGGGGCCTCATGTGGTCAACGCCAACGCTGGACCACTAGACCACAGAGGCGATTAGACACTTTAGATCGAAACACTAAAATAACAAGCATTGACGCTATGCGGCTGGAATAGGTAAGGTGGTGGTATCAAATACCGAAGAAATACCGATATGCGAGACGTTGCGGCACTCTACCACCTAGTAATCATGATGGTAATGACACGTGTAGCTTATTCTTTAAAGTAGTCCGGACCCGCACGGTGGTTCCATGTAAATATGATGAAGATCTGTTCCGGGATGCCACAGTTGCTGAAGATTGGAAGCTGCAGTTTTACTGAATTTAGCATTTTAACATGAAATATTACCCGGGTGGAAACTATAGGCGTCACTAATTATATAGTCATAATAAAACGCTATTTCTAGCTTTATAATTATATGCCAGTTCATCATTCGGATAGATTGCATCTGACGTGTTTATGCAAAGGAAGTGAAATATTGTGAGAATGTTCTTCACTTCCCTGGTGACTTACAAAATATAGTTTTCTTAGCTGTTTATGCATAATTATGCTGCTTTTTGAATCTGGTTTTATAATTATGAGAATGACAGATTTTGTAATATCGCTGACATATTGATGTTAGAAATATTTATTTTATTTGTTGCAAAATTATAATGTCTATAATAATTACACTAGCTGTTGCCCACGACTTCGTCCGCGCGAACTTCGTTTACTCCAGACAGCTCCTCCCCCTTAGGTGATAGCGTGATAATATGTAGCCTATATGTTGACCCGAACTGTTAGTAATATTTATGCAATATTTGAAGTAAATCCATGCAGTACATTTTGAGTTTACACCGGACATACATACAGACAAACAGACAAACAGATAAACAGACAAACAGACAAAAATTGATTTTAGAGAGATATGTGTGTGAATTTTCAAAATAAAAAACTTCTAATCCATAAATAAAATAAAAAAAAACTATAAATGTGAAAGTTTGTTTGTTTGGTTGTTTGTCGTCGCCTCTGTGGTGTAGTGGTCCGGTGTCGGAGTTGACCACATTAGGTCCCGGGTTCGATTCCTGGGTCAGGCAATTTAAAAATGTGTTTTTTCAGTTTTCTGATAAAAACAACATTGCCTGGGATTGGAAAGTGCCCGGTTGGCGATAGGCTTGCCACCTATTACATTGTGGGACCAAGTATCTTCGGCTAATCGTGGGTGCACTTGTTGTACCTCTGCCTAACCTTTCGGGGATACGGGCGTGAAGATACTTTTTGTTTGTCAATTACGCTTTCAAGGCTAAACCGCTAAACCGATGTTAATGAAATTTGTTCAGAAGGTAGTTGACGGTCTGGGGTCAAACATTGGCATTTTTTTTAAATCAAGACCTAAGAAGCTGGAATTGGGGATAAAATTTGTTTAAAAGATTGTAAGTTACTTTTCTAGAATCAGTTAGTAACATATATTTACGTATGAGGTTTAGGTTTATAATATATAGATAACAAAGATTTTTTTATGAAATAGACAAGAAATGGGCCGATGTTTTTGACTCTGTGTCTAAAAGGATAAAAATTATGCAACAGTCTAGTAGTTTTAAATTTGTTCATTATAATTTCGGTGGTAGAGTATCACAGCGTCTCGCTCGGGTATAGTATCACCGTCTAACCTATTCCTGTCGCAATGAAGTCAATGCTTGTCACTGTAAAGTGTATTTGACAAACTTATGCATGTATGCATGTAACCTGCAACACAGACAGCAACACACCATTAACATGTTTGATATCAATAAGTAATTTTTATCTCTTCTGCGTGTTTGCTCTCTTATGTTACAAAATAATAGTACCCATATTGTTAATGTCACTTATAGTCAAAAATTTGTCTCTTAGAAACTGTTTAACAGAACGAAGATTTATTCTTAAAAAGAGGCCTGAAGACTTCGATACTGTGAAACTAATAAGACGACTCTTTGTATACGTCTTTTTACTTTGTATAAAACATCAGAATTCTCCTTAATTTGTAAGTTACGAATACTTATCGAGCAATTATCATGTCAGATTAACAATGTAAACGACCGTTCCTGTCAAAATCGGTTAATATTGTAGAATACCTGTAGCCGAGGGCCATTCCACACACTGCGTTTCACGAGATAATATGGAAAGCGATAACGCATACGTCAGTTAATTTTGACTCGACCATTCATAGACAACGGTTGCATTCGCTTTGATGAGGTTGAATGGTTGGGCCAAATTGCCTGAGGCGTTTTTATTCATCTTCATGCTAAATCCTATACGAGATTTAGCTATCCGCAGTTAAAAAAACTTCAAATCCTGCGAGCTTTGTTTTTTCCACAATCATAACTCTTTCTAAACAAATATTTATCGTGAACTTTTGCCATTAACATTAGACAACACATCTGTTTAATCATGTTACGTGAATACTCTTTGCCTCGTCTTCACTTTCACATTGTATATTATCTTTTTATTTCATCCAATTTATCATTACTTCGATTTATTTTAGTCAATGTGCAACTACAATTCAAAACTAACTAGTAGGTGCTTAACAAAATGGGATTATTGTGATGGCTGTTTTCAAAGATGGTTGCGATTTTTAAGGCATATAAACAAATAAACTATGTGTTTTAAAGATTTGTCTTTTCAGTTGTATTAAGAAGTATTTTAACTCTCTTTTAACCTCTGAATTGTTTTCCAATTTAAATTAGCGTAGATTTTACAAGATTGGTCATTGCTTTATTTTAGGCTGGCATCAGCATCATTTAGAAACTAGCAACTGAAAAATAAATAATATTGAATATTTAGATGTAACTTTTTTTCTCAATGGCAAAAATCAATTATTGAACATAAATATGAAAGCGGTTATATTACTTGGTAACAAATGTCACTCAACTCTCACTCTCATGCAATAGTTTTATTCGGTATCTTTGCTGTCAGAGGCGGATTGACACGGTGCGCTTTAATCAATTAGCGTGCAAAACGCGGTTCTCGAACCAGTGGACAGTGAAACAGCCGAGCGCAGGCCACCGTGGCGCCGATTTAAAATCTCCGATTTCAAAACTGGGTTTTTTCGACCGTTTTTCGTTGATAACATAATCGAAGCGAAAGTTCTGACTTAATTATGGTTTCGTGAGTCTTCAGTCAACTAGTGACGTGTTAGAAATGTGTTATGGATTTATTGACTTTGAAATAAATCAACACTTTTATTTACTTCTAATGCAGTTTTTGGAATAAATGCCTATATAATTCACAAAACATTTTTCAATTTTTTTTTTTAGAAACTATACTATTATAATATGTACCTACTATACCATTTCCATCACGAGATCCATCTACTTGCTTGTTATCTTATGAATTATAATAAATAAATATTTCAGGACAAACTATACGAATTGATTCTAACCCCTAGGTGAGCGAATGATTTGTTTGTTATATGGGTTATTAATATGTAGAAATTCATACATAAACTTAAATATATTTTAACACCCAAACCCAGATATACAAACATTTATGCTCATCACATAAATTTTTGTCCCTGTCGGGAATAAAACCTAAGCCCCATCGATTGCGTAATCAGGTTCGTTAGCGACTTAACCTATGGCGCCCCATTGTCAATGATACAAAAACTTACTTCAAGGTCACTTTATCGAACAGACACGTGGCGCATTCTCGCGATAAAATTTCGTGTTCCTTCTACTGGCACTACGTGTGCATGGCCACGTGTACTCAGTCGAAAATTATAGTCTATCTCGCTTCAACTTATGATAAACACCAATGCAAAAACGTGATGAACGAATTAGTCGTGGTAGAAAAATGAGTGAAGCCCAAAGCCTTTCGTATGCAGAAAGAATTTACGACTTTTAATGTTGGCGACACACATCGCGCGACAACGCGAATCTACATCGTATCTCTCGACGATGTAGCCGCCGTGTTCGACGTTTGCTGCACCCGCTGAGTACGAAAGAACAGAGTGCTAAGTGTGAGTTTTTCTTTTCGCATTCGATCGTGAGCGCGTTTCGAGTTTACTAGGAATTTGTATGTGATTTGTACAGCGCCACCTAGTGGTAAACTGGTTTCTCACGTTTACCACTAGGTGGCGCTGTACATATCACATACAAATTCCTAGTAAACGCCAAACGCGCTCACGTTCGAATGCGAAAAGAAAAACTCACACTTAGCACTCAGAGTGCTACTTAGCACTTATGACTTAGCACTCTGATAATAGTTGCGACGTGCCTTTAATAATGAAATCATTAGTCATAAATTGATTAAGTGATTATAAATAATGACTTCAATGTCGATATGTCAGTGGTAATTAATTTGATACATTGATAGATTGATGCAGATTGTGAGGGTGTTGCGTGCTAAGTGACGAGGTTTGATAAATTTTAAAGGTGCTGTGAAATTATAGATCAGGTTCTTCACGGATTAAAGGGATACGTCTTTTAAGGCAATTTCTTAGGTTGACAATGTAGCTTGTATTTACATCCAGAAATAGTATTTTTCGATTAAATAAAATCACTCCAGATGTATTATTTAAACCTTGGCTTCTTACCGGCGTGATTAAATAGCACAACGCGACATATTTTTATTTTTTCACTATATATACATATAATAAAATCGTAGAAAAGTCAAAACTATACATTGATTATTTTTTTAAAAGAATACTTAGGGTGTAATCTACAATCGATATCGAAGCCAAAAATATAGTTTTTAGAATTTTTGTCTGTTTGTCTGTATGTATGTCCGGGGTAAACTCAAAAAGTACTGCATGGATTTACTTCAAATTTTGCATGAATATTACTAACAGGTCGGGTCAACATAATATCTACATATTATCACGCTATCACCTACGGGGGAGGGGCAGTGCGGAGTAAACGAAGTCCGCGCGGACGAAGTCGCTGGCAACAGCTAGTACCTAATATATCTGTAGACCCAAGACTTGTAAATCCAAACCACCCACGCTACGAGCCCCAAGATAATTTCACAGTCTGATCCTCATAGGATAGCAAACAAGCAGATAGCTATTACAATTGCACTTGTACCTACTTAAATTTTACTTCTAACTATATATTTTTAACATATTACTCGACCAGTTTCACTTTTTAAAACATCTTTAGGATGTAATCTACCTACTTAACTGATAGTGATTAGATATTGACTGTTGTAGAATATAAACAAACATATACATTGATTGTAAGATGGTAAGCTTGAATATCGCTCAAAAGTGTTGTCAGCCTAAACAATTTTCAATTCAATTTAAAATAAAATTATATATTGCACTATTTTATAACTATAAATATATGTATCCACATTAAATATGCAAAAGCAAATAAATGGTGCCTAGTTACTCACATTATAATATAATTAAGTATGAACACTGTATGCTTTCCGAATAAAATAAAATAAAATAAAATAAAATAAAATAAAATAAAATAAAATAAAATAAAATAAAATAAAATAAAATAATAAATTATGTCATATAAATGTTGTGAAGTAAAAAAGATAAAAATATGTTAATACACATATTACCTACTACACAGTTATTAATGTCAAAATTGAGTAAAAATAATTATCAGTAAGTAAATAATAATAATAAAAAAGAATAACATTAAAAAGTGATTAAATTGAATTACGTTAAAAATAATAATTATATTTACTTTTAGTACATTTGTGTTCTTATTTAAATATTAAAAAGAGTTTAACATAGCTCCGTTTGGCCTTTTGACCGTCTTTGTTCACCTTTGTGCCCATTAATTTCCAGCGCTTCTAGGCAGATAGCTCTCCTGGTGGAGAGAGACATCACAGATGTTAATGGGCGATTGCTATCCGTGTGACGTGTTGGTGATGCCGTGTGCTGTCTACTGGCTACCAAACCATAACAGTGACATGCATTGTCACTATTGCTGCAGGAATAGGTGAGGCGATGATACCGAAACCAGGGCGAGACTTAGAAATCTACCACTTAGGTTTTAGTGAATCGTAACTTGCGTGAATTACATGGCACTTACGCGTTTCATTTAACGAACTCTGACGTAAGTGCAGTCCATGGACTGCACTTTCGTCGAACATAAGTTGCATTGCGCATGCCTTGTCTAGTATATTAGTACATAGAAGTTTTAGTTGGCTCACCATATTTTGGGAAATATATTTGAATCTACGTACCTATTTTTAGTGGCTGTGGCCGCTGTACGGATTGTGTACATTCAATTAAACAAATATATAAAAATAATCCTATACGTATATAATATGTAATCTAATTTCAAATTTGATACATTTAAGTACGAAAATATGAAAATATGATAAAAATATATTTTAATTATTTGTACTTACATTGATTCTAATTACAAATGCCTAGAAGTACTAAGATTTTTTTATAGAAAAGGGGGCAAACGGACAGGAGGCTCACCTGATGGTAAGTGATTACCACCGCCCATGGACAACCACACTATCAGAAGATTTGCAGTTGCGTTGCCGGCCTTTTAAGAAAGAGTAGGCTCTTTTCTTAAAGGTCCTTAAGTCGTATCCGCTTGGAAAAACCGGTACTTCTATTATATAGTATGTAATAACTTGTAACACTTCTTATATATTTCTTACAAAGAAACGATCATTCTTTCTTAAAGGAAAACAGTTATGAAATATCGTGTTACTACAGTTTATTATTTTTTTCAGATTCTTATCAAGCTTGGCTACAATTTTTCCACAATACATTATTACGATAAGTTCTTATATCCTTGATTTGGAGATACTTGTGTAATTGATTGGTAATTGCACCATTTGTTATCGCTTTACAAGTGATAATTTTAATTCTAATCCTTTCGGACTTCAGACCAATCAATCAATCATTACAATATATTCGAAGCTTTATAGTACATGATATAACATAATCAAGGTTGCTGATATTTTGTAATAAGTCGGTATAAATTTGATAAAAACATAGTTTTGCACAAATATATATAGCAGGGGTTACCAATTAGTTTCGCTCGGGGTTCATTTTAAGAAATGAAATGACCATCGTGGTTCGCACATTTTAATGGGGAATATGCATAAAAAATAAAATGGCCTGATTTTTTTTCCCTGAGCTTTTAAGGTCCTAGTATTACACTCAATTCGTTATTTTCTAATTTAATATGTATTTAATTATTTAAAACATAAATCAAAAGTGAAAAATTTACGGGCGAAATTCAAATTTGTGAAATGTCCCACCATTGTTCGAAATGAAAAGTGACGTCATAGGGCATGTCCTGTCAGTCACCTGTGATTCCACTGCTACTTGTTAACTATCAAACTAACTCTCAATGCAAACAATAAACTGACAGGACGTGCCCTATGACGTCACACCTTAAGAGCGCGAGTAATAGCGTTTGAACTTGTCAAATTAAACCAATATTTTTAAGATTTTATGAAAAAATAATAACTACTCTTACAGCTATGTTTATTTTTTTTCTGTATCAAAATGAAGTGAATATTGAATAAAAAAATACCTGAAAAATTTTTATTAAACAAATGTATATTCGAAATAACAAAGGTATTTTGTTGCATAGGTATCAATGTGCAAAATGACATTTTTTGTTTAGATTTATCTGTCTGAAGTTTGCAGTAAAATTGATGCAAGCTATGACATTAAATCCTGAAGATGTTCAGTAGTAATTCGAGATCGAAATTTACTCTTAATTAACATCATTTTCGAAAATGCTGCTTCACAAATATATGTCGATCCAAACAAAGTAAAAAGTTTCAAAGCAATATTTTGTAATTCTGGATATTTATTATTAACACACGCAAATTTTATCCAGAACTCTTCACTGCAAACTTCCGCATGTTTTTTTTTATATCATAAGATAGCAAACAAGCAGATGGGTCTCCTGATGGTAAGAGTCAACCATCGCCTATAGACAACAAAGATGTTAATGGTGCGTTACTATCTTGTTGCGAGGTCTAATGTCACATGCATAAGTTTACCGGCTACCTTACCCTCCAAACCGGAACACGATAGTGACAAGCACTGACGCTATTGCGGCAGGAATGGGTAAAACGGTGTTACCAGACCCGGGCGAGACAACGCAGAACTCTATCACCTAGTAGTTACGATGGTAGCGACTTGCAGAGCCAATCGGTCGCCTTTTACGACCTGCCTGGCAGAACGGCTATTCTTCAAAAGAGCCCGGAACCAACACGGGGAATGTTTGTGTTTGAAAACTGTGTTTTATTGCGAATCGATCATTTCCATCTGCAGAGTAGCTGTATCACTTCCGGAAACAATTACGTACAGCTCACGTCAATCTTTTTGGCGCCACGGACGTTATTTATATCGAAAGTAGCCTATAGTGCAAGTTGCTGTGTTCTCGCGGTCCGCACAAAATGGGTCGGCGGTCCGCATGCGGACCGCGGTCCGCCATTTGGCGACCCCTGATATATAGTATATACTATATCTTTAAGCTAATTAATAGGCTTAAAATTTGATGATTTTTGTTATTTATTTTTATTTTATTTATTTTATTCCATTGGATAGCAAACAAACGAATGAATCTCTTGATGGAAAGAGGCTGCTAAGATGTTAATGGTGCGTTGCTATACGTGTGGCGAGGTAGCAACGCCAAATGTGATAGTTTTTCGGTTACCTTACCCTCCGAACCGGAACATGATAGCGACAAGCACCGATGCTATTACGGCAGGATTATGTAAGGCGTTGGTACCAAATAGTCGGGTGAGATGTTGCAGAACTCTATCATCTAGTACTTACAATGGTAGTGACACGTATAATACATCAGCCAACTTTTACGACCTGCCTGGTAGAACAGCAGGGTGTCTATTCTTTAAAAGGGAGCCTGCCCGCTGTGCTCCGGGCTCAGCCCGGACGAACACGAGGTAAATCGCACTGGGTATAATTTTTTGCGCCATTTCTTATCTGATGGAATAAACCTAGTCGAGTCGTTGCAGAACGCTACCACGTAGGTAGTAGTTACGATGTAAATGACAAATATTAACAACTTCACACACGGCAGCTATAATGTAAAGACGTAAACTAAATAAATAAAAACGGCTGCACTCGCGTTTTTATCGGAGTAGGTTCCGATGAATTTCGGACTGGTCGATCTGTCTCGAACTTGAGACGGGTCGCTACCGAGCGAACGCCAAACTCACCCTGAGGAAGGACCTCGTAAAGGTCCGAAACTAGTCGGACCTATATGAGGTCCTTGGAAGTTTTTAATTATTTAGTTTAAAATGTCTCACGAAAGTTTTAATAAATTTTGTTAATAACTTGCTGACCCAGCAAACGTTGTTTTGCCTTTTTAACTACTCTTATTTTTTTTAAATACTTTCTTACCTTTTAAACCTTCCCTGGACTTTAACAATTAACTCAAAACCAAAATTAGCCAAATCGGTTCAGCCATTCTCGTGTTTTAGCGAGACTAACGAACAGCAATTTATTTTTATATATATAGATAGATTATACGATACATTTCAATATACGAGTATCTTACCATTGAAATCATCTGAAAAAGATATAATCTATATAATAATACGTTAAAGGAAAACTTTGGACCCCTTTTTAAGGCAATTGCGCGAACGGTGAAGTATGAAAATTGGCTCAATTAAAGTTTATATTTCGGAGGACTGCAGAAACCTAATAATTTTAATTAAAATGTACCAGGTGTACATTAAATTAATAAAAATTAACATTACATTCATATAACATACATGATAAAAAAAAAATGCCATAAGGCAGCAAACAAGTAGGTGGGTCTTCTGATGGGAAGAGTCAACCATCGCCTATAGACACCAAAGGTGTTAATGGTGCGTTGCTATCTTGTGGCGAGGTCTAGTGCCACATGCATAAATTTACCGGCTTCCGTACTCTCCAAACCGGAACACGACAGTGACAAGCACTGACGATATTGCGGCAGGAATAAGTAAGGTGGTGGTACCAGACCCGGGCGAGACAATGTAGATCTCTACCACCTAGCAGACACGATGGTAGTGACTCATATAGCCAATCGGTCGCCTTTTACGACCTGCTTGGCAGAACGGCAGTTGGCCTATTCTTCAAAACAGCCCTTGACCATACACATTACACACGCGTATACTATATTCTTTATGGCTAAAATTAGGTGTGATTTTATTGTTCAGTCTTTGGACGAATATCGGCCACATGCGATCGCTAGTTTAGAAATTGCGCATTTGACAAAACTCATGCAATAAATGAGAAATCATTATTATACAAGCACTTGTACTTATTTTGTTTTATTAATTTTTATGTCTACCGGCATCGCGTATTAGTTAATATGAATTTAGAAAAAATAATAAATATCGAAGTAATTTCATACAGTTCAGAACGTTTACACAGGTTTTTAACATTATGTTTCTTTTGATGACAACAACTTTTGGCAACGTTCGTTTTTAGCGTTTCCAGAAATTTTTACTACGGTTATTTTGAGTTGGATATTCTCGGGTAACGGAAAGTAATCGTATCATGGACGTACATAAGGACGAGCGGTTATCCCATATCGGAGGGAGGACGGTGTTCAAACCCTCCCAACCCACCCGTTTTTCTATATTCGTTTTTATGTATAAAATTAATTTAACGATTTATTGCACCATTTTTAATAATGTTAGTATGATAGGCAAACTTCCAGATGTACCACCTGATGGTAAGTGGTCGACGTCGCCAATAAACATAAACTAGTTTACCAGGTAACTCATTTATCCTAAGACATAAGATGTTAAGTCTCGGTGCCAGTAATTACACTGCCTGTCTTGCCCGAGAGAGAAGGGCAAGACAGGCATTGCCCTTCTCTCCGAAACAAAGCATAGCTGTTTCACGGGAGATACAAGCAAGACGATGATACCCATGCAGCCGGGAGCGTGGCACAGCGCATCTCTCCCACCGGTAACACCATCTACACACTTGACGTGTAACTAGCCCTCCCGATAATAAAGCTATAGTTACGCCCATGAATCGTATGAAATTCTCGGATACCATTATCGGATACAGATCGGATGAACTGCTTAAACGCTCTAACCGCTCCTAATGCTTTCATCCACAGCACTTCGATTGTTGCTGCTATCCTTTCTTTATTGCTCCTATTATTCTATCTATCCTATTAATCCTATGCCAACCATTTCCCGCATTATAACATGAGTAAGTCATGATCCCGCGGGAAAATTGAGTTAAAATTCAGTCACTTCTTTGTCACTAAGGAATAATGTAGCTTTAGTATTAAAAGATTTTTTTAAATCGGTTCGGGATTTCCAGAGAGACTTCCTACAAATAAACACACAAACTTAACTCCGTTTTTAAACTAATTTCAAACAAACAAATAGCCTCTCTTAAAAAGTCTTATAAAAACTATAACTATATATATATATATATATATATATATATATATATATATATATATATATATATATATATATATATATATATATATATATATATATATATATATATATATATATATATATATATATATATATATAAATAATAAATCAATTGCTGTTCGTTAGTCTCGAGACTCGAGTTACACTCGAGAACAGCTGGACCGATTTGGCTAATTTTGGTTTTGAATTAATTGTTGAAGTCTAGGGAAAGGTTTAAAAGGTGAGAAAATATATAAAAAAATAAGAGTAGTTAAAAAGGCAGAACAGTGTTTGTCGGGTCAGCTAGTAAGCAATAAAAATATCAAATTTTCGTCGCATTGCATCATTAATTCTAAGTAACATATTATGATTGATCGAAACGTGACTAATGATAGCCCTCTTCTATAAAATTTTAATTCTGTTTTTCTATTGTTATCACTGATAATTGTTAGAGCTGTAACACTACTAATGGCTCGATTATATTTATATAATTTTGATATGGAATATTTTTTTAACCAGCTGGTTATACCTAAAGAAATAATAAGGTATTGAATCAATTTCTTAAAAATTCAATCAAGACGGCAAACAAGCGAACAAGCTTTTCTGATGTGAAGAGATAACTATAACTTGTATCTTAAGGTCAAAAGCCATTTTTAAGAATCGACCGCCTTTTTTGGTTTTGCAACGTCTCGCACAGGTTTGGTACCATCTTCTTGCCTATTCCAGTCTCAATAGCGTTACCGCTTGTCACTGTTACATTCTGATTTGGAGGGTGACGTAACCGCTAAACTTTCGATTGTTATAATTTTTGATTTGTCTCCTCCCCAAAAAAAATTTAAAATGTTAAAGTGGTGAGTTCAGTTTGATACAAGTTATATTCCATTTTTTTATGTAAACATGACTTAAATTTTAAATGTGACTTTTAATATATTTTAGGCTTTTTAAATATCTATAATGACATTAAATAATCAAATGTGAAAAAATAACACGATATGAAGTTAATGTTCTTCTTATTCCTTTTACATTAAATTTTAATATTTAATGAGCTTAAAGTTTTATTCGTAATATGTTTCTGGATAAAAATATAATTAAAGATGCATTATCAGATGTATATTAATAATAACATATCATTGGATATTTTTTGTATTGATTTTATGATTTTAATTAATTGTAAAAATAATTCATGAGCTTAAATTTATAAAATATGATTATTAATTATGATTAAGTAGATTATAGTATATATTTGCACATCGGCATTACCGGTAGATTATGGCGACCTGAAAAAAATGTGAGACCTATTTACTGTAACCCATTTTCATGCAAATAAAATATATTCTATTCAACTTCTGACGAAAATAGGTTTGTTATTTATTACACAGATATTAGGAGAGTCCAAGATGCTAAATGGTAGTTACTCGACAGTTACTCGAGCGTCATAGGGTAGGAACCTATGACGCTCGGGTAACTATCGTTTTTAAATAAAAGAAAAGCAAAAAAATAAAAGAATTTTTAAATAAAAATTAAATTTTAAATAAGAGGTTATATAATGTTTATCATTGTGACATGGGAACACTAAATCGCGTCAGATTAAGGTATGGTGGGATAATTGCCAGCTAAAATTTAGAAAATCTGCCGATTTAAGTGTAGGGTCAGAGTCAGAGGGTCACAATGTTGCAAAGAAAACTTTATTTTGACATTCTCGAGCGCGTCTGAATTTTCTTTTACTATATAGGAAATTATGTAAAAATAACGAAAAATATATAATCTGATAATTTTCATAAGCGGAAGATATTGGAATTTAGTTTTTTCTTATGTCCTAGTTACCTTCCTCTGTATTTGTTGCAGAGCCTCAACAATATACGAGGTACTCCTATGTAAATCTGACGCGCATGAAAAAAAATCTGCTCTTGGGCTCTCCTCCTAAGAGTCTATTGAAAATTTAAAAAATAACAACAAAAAAATAAAGCAAAATTTCGACACGTCATGATTTGAATCTGCGACCTTCCCTCAAGGCGGGACGCTCTAATCAACGGGTGCCAGTGTCGACTAATTTAAAGTGGAGAAATTATTCTTTGCTATGTGATTGATTCCGTCGATTGTACTGATCGCTAGATATGTATAAATACGTATTACAATTCTTATGCTATATTTTCTTTGTCCACAGAGGAAGGAACTAGCCCAGAAAGCGGAGTGAAGGAGCGGGTCGAGAGGGAGGACCGGGCGCGAGCGGAGGCGGATGAGGGAGAGGTGTCCAGGTCTGCGTCTCCAGCATCACACGCCTCCCCCGCGCCCGACGACCGCGACATTGAGCACAGCATACCGGCGACGCTCATTCAAGATCCCAATGTTGAAAGGTAAGGTATCTTTGATTTTTATTTATCAAAAAAAAAAAACGTGTATGCTGTGGCATGTGCTTCTTGTGATAAAATAAATTTACAAGTTATACCTGAATGTAATCGAAAGGAATCGTTCTTTTACGACCGCGATCGTGAACACTAGGATATAGAGCACTGTTTATTATCAAAATTAATTTAAGCAGTCAGTTTGTATGATTGATACGGTGGAACCGAAATTTTAGGACGAGCAAAGACCTTAGCTTAGTTAAGATTGGTGGGCTTAGAACCCGCCAAAGGGCTATCTCTTGTGAGATCGTATCTTGGCTTATGGCAGTACCTTGATAATAACTGCGAGGCTTAGTGCCATCAGGGTTTCGGGTCGTTATTTTTTAAATTTTTACACACGTACACACACAAACAAGCAGAAGGCTCTCTTGATGGCCATCGCTATAGACACCAAAGATGTTAATGGTGCGTTGCCATTCGTGTGTTAGGATGACAATGCCTCATACATAAGCCTACCGGCCACCTTACCATTTATGATATTGCGGCGGAATAGGCAAAGCAAGTGGTACGAAATACCCAGGCGAGATGTTGCGGAAATGTACCATCTAGCCAATCGTTTGCCTCTTACAAACTGCCTGGCAGAACGGAAGATGGTCAATACTACTCTTCAGAGAGAATCTGGACCAACACGGGAATGTGAAATTTGGTACAGTTAAAGTTAATATTGTGGAGGACTGCAGAAAAGTACAATTTTTGAATAATGTGCGTTAGAAATACATTAATCCATACTATATACTATAATATATATAATATTAATATAATATTAATTTTATAAATCGCCTCTGTGGTCTAGTGGTCCAGCTTTGGAGTTGACCACATGAGGTCCCGGGTTCGATTCCCGGGTCGGGCACTTTAAAAAAAAAAGTGTTATTTCAGTTTTCTGAGAAACTCAAAGTTGCCCGGGATTGGAAAGTGTCCGGTTGGCGATAGGCTTGCCACCTATCACATTTATGGGACCAAGTATCTTCGGCTAATCATGGGTGCACTTGTTGTACCTCTGCCTACCCCTTCGGGGATATGGGCGTGAAGATACTTTTTTATAAATGCGAAAGTTACTCTGTCTGTCTGTCTGTCTGTCTGTCTGTCTGTCTATTACGCTTTCACAGCTAAACCACTGAACCGATTTGGATAAAATTGGTACAAATATAGTTTGAGACCCAAGAAAGGACATAGGGTAGTTCTTATCCCGGAAATCCCACGGGAACGGAAACTATGCGGGTTTTTATTTTAGATTTTTTTTCACGCGAACGAAGTCGCGGGCACAGCTAGTTAAATTAATAAAAATAAGTATTACACACACTACATTCATGTGACATACCTGTTAATATACACATATGTATACTGCTTTTTTTATTGTTCGGTCTATGGTCGAATTTCATCCACAGGGCGAGCGCTGGCTTCAATTACTTTTTAACTGAAGGTAGCCAGTAATATTAACATTACATAATTTGTTTATGGACAATGAACTAAAAAAACTATTTGTTGCGTCATAATATGATAAAAAATGAATCATTATATTTATTTGATCTACTTTCAATATAATACAGTATAGGATTCAATATAATACAATATAGAATAGGACTGCCAGGATGACATATTGCTCCGCATTTTGCAAAAACTTAGTAAAAGTAAGGTGTGCAAAAAAATTGTAACAAAGAAATACTTTAAAAAAATATTTTCATTCTAACTGGTATATTTTTTATTTAGATTGCCATCAGATCATGTTACTATGTACAAATACAACCCAAACCAACAAAAATCGAAACAAAATTGGCCCCGTCGTTTTTGACTTATAAGTGGTATAACTAAAACGATTTTATATATATATATATATATATATATATATATATATATATATATATATATATATATATATATATATATATATATATATATATATATATATATATATATAATATATATATATATATATTACGACCTGCCTGCCAGAACGACAGTCGGTCTATTTTTCAAAGAAGATTTTGTCATTTTTTTTTTATATCAACCAGATGATTATTTTGATGGATAGAGATAACCTTCGCTTATAGACACCAATTATATTAATGGTGCGTTGCTATCCTTGTGGCAGAGTATTAATGCCCCAGGGGTAAGCTTACCGTCTTCTTTACCCTCAAAACTGGAATACGGCAGTGACAAGCACTGACGCTACTGTAGCAGAAATAGGTATTTTTTACGTCATAACATAGCAAACAAGCAGATGGGTCTCCTGATGGAAAGAGACAACCATCGCCTACAGACACCAAAGATGTTAATGGTGCGTTGCTACCATGTGGCGAGGTTTAATGTCACATGCAAATTTTACCGGCTAGCTTACCCTCCAAACCGCAACACAACAGTGACCAGCACTGACGCTATTGCGGCAGGAATAGGTAAGGCGGTGGTACCAGACCCGGACGAAACAACTCGGAACTCCACCACCTAGTAGCCACGAAGTTAGTGACTTGTATAGCTAATCGGTCGCCTTTAACAACCTGCCTGGCTGAACGGCAGTTGGCCTATTCTTCAAAGGAGCCCGGGACCAACACGTGGAAACATTCAAGTCTTAAACAAATAATTATCATTACAAGTAGTGACATTTTCTCTTTATATGAACTGCTTGGCAGAAAACCGATGGTCTGTTCTTTATTAGGGGCCTCACAAACACATAAAAGAGATTTTCCTAAGATTTAATCAACAATGGCATTTTTTGTAAAATTTATTAAAAATGATAAGCAAAACAAACAATCGTCTCGTCAAACAGTACATTCATAACGCCACCGACACGATTGCATTGTCTACATGATGGTGGTCTCGCCTTCAATCCACGATGTCCACTTTAACGATCCCATTGTTCTCAATGATCACTTGTCAACAATGTCCACGACGTTTTGACACCACCATTACATTTAAAACCACAACATTCACCTTATTCCGTTAGCTTAAAGTTGATTTTTAAATACAAGAGTGTCAAAGTAAATTGGTTATGTGAGGGAAATGAATGGAGCCTCCATAGTAGTGACACTAAAAATGATTAAGAATTTTTCACATGACACTTCATCAATATATGTTTTAAGTTTTGTGTTAGTGTTATCTTTGAGATTGCAACTATCACTTTACTGTTATTGTGTTCACGTATTAAAAAGATAAGGAAATGAGGTGACTGAGGCTGGCTAATGTTAAGTAATATTGGAATATAAGTATTTATGTATAATAGTGATCGCCTGTGGCCGAAATTCGGACATAGACTAAAAATAAAACCTCTTTTTTAGGGTTCCGAAGTAAACTAGAAGTAGGTACCGTCCGTCCGCACGATTGCTCAGAGATCCTTATTAGTAGAAAGCTGCAATTTGGCACGTATATACATATTGGTCACGTCAACAAAGTGGTAACATAAAATATTTCAGTGTAGCTCCCCTATATTTGTATATACCCCATTGTGCGGAGTATCACTGGATAGGTTTTTAAAAATATTGTAGGTTTATAAAAACAAGCTTTCGATTAAGGGACTCGATTGTAAAATATTAAGTTTTGAAGTGCTTATTTTTGTAAGTCAAGCCTCCAAGTTAGGTGAACAGTAGTGTCCTGCATTGTCTCGCCCGGGTCTGGTACCGCCGCCTTACCTATTCCTGCCGCAATAGCGTCAGTTCGTTTTCCGGTTTGGAGGGTAAAGATAGCGCAAGATAGCAACGCACTATTAACATCTTTGGTATCTATAAGCGTTGATTGACTCTTTCCATCAGGAGACCCATCTGCTTGTTTGCTATTTTATGACTTTAATTTTTATGTAATGTATTTCGAATGCATATTATTTAAAAAATTAAATTTAAAAACTTTAATCGTGCCAATTTTCATACTCCACCGTTCGCGCAATTGTCATAGCAAACATGCAGATGTATCTCGCGATGAAAAGAGTCAACCATCATCCCCTTCAAACCGAAACACGACAATGACAAACACTGACGCTATTGCGACAGGAATAAGTAAGGCGCCGGTACCAGATCCGGGCGAGACAATGCAGAACTCTACCACCTAGTAGCCACGATGGTTATAACTTGCATAGCCAATCGGTCGCCTTTTACGACCAGCCTGGCAGAACGGCAGTTGGCCTATTCTTCAAAGAACCCGGAACCAACACGAGGAGAAAAAAGGGTCTTCAAATGGGGTCCAAAGTTTTTCCTTCACATATTAATTTATACATTCAATAACTAGGTCTATAAGAGCTTTAATACGTGTAGCTGTACAGTGTCACAAACCCAACGGGTATTATTAATAAAACGGTATAATCGTGACTGTAAGTTATTTTCTTAACATAACATTTTTTTCTATCATAGGATGGCAATCAAATGTATCATTGAAGGAATGCTAAATTCTCAAATTTACCGGCTACCTTTAGGGATGCACCATTGCTCATAAAAATCATCGATATCAAGATATCGATTTTTTCTAAGGTAAAGCATCGGTGTTGAAAACATCGAAGGTTATGAACGATACATCGGTTTCGATTGTTTTTGATATTTTTTATTATTATATCCTTTTAACTTCATGATGTGATGATTTGTTAACAACAAACAATGGCCTGCCGATACATGCATGTAAAGTGACGACTTCGTTTTGCGTGCGTTATTATTGACAGAGCGAACAAGTAACTGTTTATATGTGTAGCTGTTGATCACGGACAGGGCGGAAAATGGTAATGTGATGAAACATCGTTCATAAAACATCGCTCATGAAGGACGACTTATCGGAGATTTCAATATCGATGTTTATAAACGATATATCGATGTATCAAAAACATAAATGTATCGTTTGCATCCCTAGCTACCTTATCGTCTAAATCGGAACATAACAGTGACAAGCACCGATGCTACGAGTATTGTGGTAAAATTAGGTAAAGAGGTGGTAATCAGCTGTCTATACTAATGTCTACCTTTAATAATCTAATCTTCAAAATGGGACCCTTATCTCCATGGAGAGCTATTGGTAGAGTTAAATCCTTTTCGTATACAAATAGTTACATAAATTAAATATAATTTCACTTAAACGACAACGTAACCCTTTTAAAAATTGGTAAAGTGCTTGTCGAGCAATGTAAGGTTCCGAAGTTGCCCATCACAATAATTCAGACTAAGAAAAGGGATTTTCTAGTATTATAGATCTCTGAGTTAGAATACTAGACTAGTGATGGATGAGCATAGTGAAACTGTAGAGGTTCCTAGTTTACTTCAGAATCCTAAAAAAATCTTTTTGCAAGACAACTTATGAGATACGGGCAAATGCTAAGTGTTGCAAAGTAACCTGCATCATGATGGCTACGTGGTAGATTTCTGCGGCAAAACAATCTGTGTGGGACACTGATTCCTGTAGTTGAATCGGCAGATAGAAAAAATAACAAATTTAGATCAGCATTGAATTTAAGAATGGTAAAAAACAGATTGATGTTAAATAACAACTTCCTATTGACATCTAAAATACCAAATGTTTTAATTATGTGGTATTAACCTCGAGACCAATATTTAAGAGTAGTTAAAAATACTTCGGTGCGAAGATAACATGATTATTTTATTAGAAAATAAACCACATAGTATTTCTTTGATCATAGAATAACAAACAAGCAGATGGTTCTTCTAATTGAAATATAGGTATAATCATTACTTATAGACGTCAAAGATGTTAATTTTGCGTTCCTATGCACCGGTAAGTGAGGCTCTTAGGGAGGAGGGAGGGAGGGTGAGGAGTCGTCAATTAAACTCTCACCAAATCTCACGTGGCAAATATCACGGAATTTTTTCCGCCGAAAAAGTGTAACATAATGGGGAAACTAGATTAAATTAAATATACCTATCACAATTTATTTATTTTATTTATTTAATAAATACTTTATTTAGTAAAAAACAATAAAATTATGTATATTTAGACAAAAGGTGAGCTTATCTCATATTAAGATTTCTTCCAGCTAACCCATATTAAGAAAACAGTAAATAATTATAGACGTTTGTGCACAACATAAGCAAAAATATGACCTTAAAGCTATTGACAAAAAACTAACGAGATAGGAGAAAAATACTTACATATTAAAATATAAGAAAACATAACACAATATTTGTAACGGATTAATTATTAATTGTTTTTCTAAATAAATCTAACGTAATCGAGCACAGATGAAAATCTCACGTGAGATTCGGGGTGGAGGGAGGGGGTCGAGCAAAATGTCACGATATCTCACCATGTAGGGAAGAGGGCCGTGTCAAAAAATCACCTTAATTGTTTCAACTAAATAATGGATGCCCCTAAGACTACATGCATAAGTTTTCTTCTGTTTTGAGCTCTAAACCAGAACATGGTATTTTTGGAAGGGGCCTGCACACCTGGAAATAGGCGATTTGCAAATTTATTTAAATAGTTATTGTAAGTAAATCCAACATTAATAGTAATATATTTAAAAGTAACCGACTTTAATTTTTTTTACATCATGAGATACAAAACAAGAGACCGCTCTCTTGATGGAAAGAGAAACCACCGTCTATAGATACCAAAGATGTTAACGGTGCGTTTCTATCCGTGGGGCGGGAGGGCAATACCACATGCATAAGTCTACCTTACGCTCAAAACCGGAACACGACAATGACAAGCATTAACGCTATTGCGGCAGGAATAGGTAGGGCGGTGGTACCAAATACCTGGACGATAGTAGTGACATGAATAACCAACGATGTACCATATTCTTTTACGACCTTCCTGGCAAAGTTTCCAAAGGAGCCCGGATTAACACTTAGTGTCTAATTTGTAAAATTTTTATAATTTCACATGCAATTTTATTGGTGGTTGATATTAAATACAATTTGTTTAAAACTAACCTTTCTGGCATCAATAAAAAATGCAGTAATTAGTGGTTCACACAAAAAACGAAAAATTCAAATCTCCCAGATCTAAACAATAGACATAGCCCAGAACCCTGTTGAGAATATGTATGATTGATGGAGTTTCTACTCTGCGACTAATTGACAGTGATGGAACAGGGAACGTGAATACAACATTCAGTTTGCTGTTAAGAAAATTCAATCTTTAACCAACATCCTATCACCTGCGCGATTAGGTTTATATTGTTATCGATGAGAACAAACTGAGATTTATTTATTTAAATATGGCAGTAAAATTGCATTTCATTAATGAATAAATATCTTAATAGAAATTGAAAAAAATATAGAAAAATATTTTTTGTCTATTCAGGTTTTTTGAATTTGCTATAAAAATGAGCTATTTGGTTAAATTTGATTTATAACAGACGATGAAAGAAGAGAGTAGTTTCTCAGTTCGACGCGTATATACATATTTTTATGTTAGGCCATGCACAACTTTTTACAGAGTAGTCTGATTTTGAATTTTTTTTATTGGAATGGGTAAACCCCTGGATTTGTCCCATTTTTTTAAAATAATAGCAAACATAAGGGTATATAAAGGGTAATTGATTGTTCACTTATTGATTATAGTTTATGACTACGCATAACTTAACGTAGGTTTAATGTTTTTTTAAAAATATTATTTCGTATGATAGCAAATTAGCTGAATCTCATATTATATTTTTAGTTGAAACTAGTTTATCACTCACTTGTACTTTTATTTCACTATTATTATACACTAAATTATTTAATTTTATCGACCGGTTTCGCTTTTTAAAGCATCTTCATTCTTTACTCAGTAAAGAATATTATGTCCTGAAGATGCTTTAAAAAGCGAAACCGGTCGATAAAATTAAATAATTTAGTGTATAATAATAGTGAAATAAAATTACAAGTGAGTGATAAACTAGTTTCAACTAAAAATAATGGAATTTCACCAAGTGTCGACGATTGAAAGTGTAAAATCTCATATTATATATTCATATTCCATTTTATTGCAGTCATAAATGTTGACATTATTGTCTTAAAGACTAGTAAGGGAGTCTAAGAAGGGATTTTGGGATTTACTTGAGCACGGCAGATTAGCATAGGGGGGATACCTCGCGTAATCTTGAGGCTCGCCATCAAATAAATATAAGCCTCTATGTAATAATTTATAGAGAGCTGGGCATTTACAGTAGTAAAAAAATCCAATAACTTCGGCTTGTGGAAATTGTCAGATTATATTTGTTTGTTATTCTTCCTTCAAAATAAAAGAAAATTCAACCGCACTCGAGTAGGTATATCAAGGCAACGTTTTCTTTGCAACTTTCGACCTCCCAAATCGTCAGATTTTTGTAAATTACCTAAATTTTTTGCTGGAGATTTACTCACCAGACCTTAATTAGACACGCTTCAGTATTTCCATGTATTTTTTCTATAAAAATCTGAAAACGCTTTCCCCACCATTGAAAAAAAACATTAGGTATAAACCTTTAATTTTTTGCTATAATCTAATCTACCAAATCCAAAAGGTCACTACGATGCTCTAGTAAACCCCCATTTAGCTCCCTACTATATTACAATACTAGCTGTTGCCAGCGACTTCGTCCGCGCGGACTTCGTTTACTCCGCACAGCATCTCCCCCGTAGGTGATAGCGTGATAATATGTAGCCTATATGTTGGCCCGACCTGTTAGTAATATTCATTCAAAATTTGAAGTAAATCCATGCAGTAATTTTTGAGTTTACCCCGGACATACATACAGACAAACAGACAAACAGATAGACAAACAGATAAACAGACAAACAGACAAAAATTCTAAAAACTATATTTTTGGCTTTGATATCGATTGTAGATCACGCCCCAAGTATTCTTTTAAAAAAATATTCAATGTACAGTTTTGACTTTCCTACGATTTTATTATATGTATAGATATTACTAACCCTGGTAGAATGTAGCAATTTAGAGGCTATTGGCTAATATTAATATTTAAATTTAATCAACACATTTTTTAATTTTAATCGACTGTTCTGTTATAACATTTATTTATTAATTTACATTTTTTAAATTTAATCGTCTATTCTAATCCGTGATTAAAATTTAAAAAATATTAAGTTCCTGCAATCTAAAATTAAAATCTTCACGCTGTATCTCCAATTAGCCCAAGACACTTCAGTCCCATAATGTGATAGGCTGTAAGCCTATCCCATCCAGGCACTTATTCCATCCCGAACAACTTTGTTTTTATCAGAAAACTGAAATCCCTGTAATCGAATCCGGGACTTCATGTGATCAGCACCGACACCGGACCACTAATGGCGATATATAAGCATAAAATTAAAATATAATTTACATTTAAGTAATAAATTTGTTACATCTAAGATATCATTCTAATATTGAATTAATTTCTAATTGCTTTATTATAATTCAAGTGATATAAATAATAATTAATGTTTCATTCAAAGTGATTCAATTCCATATTCTTGTAAATTAATTAATTATACATAAATATGTTATATATTATGATGTAAATAACTGATACATTAGTGACTTTTTTTGAAATTGGATCCAATTCCGTCCTTTAAATAATTAATTATTTATTTATTGTTGTGTTACATAATTTATTTTAATGGCATACATAATTGATATGGTAGCTATATCTACAATAACATCTTCTAATTCTGACCTATGAATAATTTAAAAAAAAATACCTCCACGCCTGTATCCCCGAAATGGTAGCAGAGGTAGAGCATATCTTATAAATTAGTTAATTATACATAAATATATTATATATTATGATGTAAATAACTGATACATTAGTGACTTTTTTTGAAATTGGATCCAATTCCGTCCTTTCCATAATTAATTATTTATTTATTGTTGTGTTACAAAAGTTATTTTAATGGCATACATAATTGATATGGTAGCTATTTCTACAATAACATCTTCTGATTCTGACCTATGAATAATTAAAAAAAGTATCTTCACGCCTGTATCCCCGAAGTGGCAGCAGAGGTACAACCAGTGCACTCACTGATACTAACTTTTTTTTTATATCATAAGTAAGCAAACAAGCAGATGGGTCTCCTGATGGAAAGAGTCAACCATCGCCTATAGACACCAAATATGTTAATGGTGCGTTGCTATCTTGTGACGAGGTCTAATGCCACATGCATAAGTTTACCGGCTAACTTACCCTCCAAACCGGAACACGACAGTGACAAGCACTGACGCTTTTGCGGCAGGAATAGGTAAGGCGGTGGTACCAGACCCGGGCGAGACAATGCAGAACTCTACCACCTAGTAGCCACCATGGTAGTGACTCGCATAGCCAATCGGTCGCCTTTTACAATCTGCCTGGCAGAACGGCAGTTGATCTATTCTACAAAGGAGCCCGGAACCAACACGGGGAAAACACCTACAATGTGATAACTGGAAAGCCTATCGCGAACCGGGCACTTATATGAATAATTTATCTAAAAATGGTATTAAAATTGTGGAAATTCGTTCAAAGCATTCATATCTTCACGTCAAATCCCATACGGGGTAGTCTGAGAGTCTGATTATCATGCGTCACGATTTAGACCACTGATTCCCAAAGTGGTCCAGGTGGACCCCTAGGGGTCCACGGGTAAAAGTTTGGAAACCTTTGATTAAGACAGACTTGTTTTGCTTCTTATACATTCATAACTCTCTTCATGCAAACACGTAAGTTTCGGAAACTCTTGACACCACCTTCGTTGGACAGCATCCAAGCAATTTGATCATAATACGTTAGTTTACCCCGGTACCTACATCCATTTACATTCACTCGCTGTCTTATTTCTTAATTGTTCATTATCACGAAAGCGATCCTTGAGTGTTCACCACAGCTTTTTCTTTTTGAAAGTTACTTTGAAGACTTTCAGACTATGGTCCTAAGAAATTTTTATTTTTGACAAGCTGTTGCCCGCGACTTCGTCCGCGCGGACTTTGTTTACTCTGCTCCTACTGGTCGTAGAATGATGTTATATAGCCTATAACCTTCCTCGACAAACAGGCTATCCAACTCAAAAAGAATATTCAAATCGGTTCAGCAGTTTTCGAGATTAGCGTATACAACCAAACAAACAAACAAACTCTACAATTTTATAATATTAGTATAGAAGTATAGATAGTATAGAGTATAGATAAATAACAAGCTGCATTTTTGTAAATATCTTTAATTTTAACGAGATGCCCAACTTTTATCTCTTCGAAAAAGTTCGAATCGGTTAACTACTTAATAAAGTTATTAGGTCTTCAAGTATGTTAATCTGGTTACGGAAAAATACTATTGATAAGTAGGTTTTTTTACTTTAATCGCTCAGTTATTTTATAAAAATCACGAAAAAACTTTTGTCCTACACGTTTGATGGTTTTTCTAACGAGTCCTGCGCTCTGAAGATGTCAGAATTATGATATTTATAAATTAATTAATAACAACCTATTTTTTATCAATAGCTTGGTAATTATTATCTATTATAATTCAAGGGTAAATTTATACTACACGCAAAGTGGAAACTTTTCTTAGTCCGACACTCCAAAATTGTAATTTTTTATGGTTACAATTTTCTTATTAATTTAACTTTATTAGTTACCCGATTCGAGATTTTTCGACGATAGAAAAGATGGGCTTCTCGTAAAAACGAAGCTGTTCAGATATAATCAGTTTGTTATTAATCAAAAATAAAATGTTCCTGCGAACACGGCCCATCTGTAGGTATTTTCTACAGTTATCGTTGAAAAAAATTACTATCAAATAATTTTAATATAAAAAAATTATGATATTATACCAATATTTCTTGATATTATTGGAATATCAAGACACAATACATTTTGTGTGCTCATAAAATTATATAAAATTTTATGTTGTAAAAATAAAAATTACTGCCCGGGACTATCTTTAGAAATTATTATGCGGATGAAGTCGAAGCTCAGTTGTTTAAAATAAATTTAAAATGATTGATAACACAGGTAATAAAAGTAACGGATGATACTTAGAAAAAACCATTACATTATTAAAATGATTTACGATGATGAAATACTAAGTGACCCACGCAGCTTTTCTCGCGTGTAAAGTAAACATGTCATCAGTATAATCTATCATCCCCAATTTCAGCTCCTTAGGGGATGATTTTGAAAAAATAAAACTCCTGAACCAATGAATCTAATATAAAAAATTGACGAGGATATTGGCGATAAACTGGATTGAACCGGGGACAAATATAGTCCGTTTTTTTTTTAATCATTACCATAAAGACTGAAATAGGTGATTTGAATGTGTTACTCGATGAGAAAAAAGCTGCACCGCTCTAGAAGAGAGAAAGAAAGAAATAAAGAAAGATAGAAACCATTTGTTCTGACAGCTGTACACAGCGTGTTTATACACTATTACTTATTAGAAAAGACACGATTAAAATCAAGCTAACACAAGTATATATTAATTATGTTATCATAGGTAGGTGCTGAGTACAATGTAGTCAGAAAAGGGTCTAGGCTCAGCGTAGTGCTGCAAACGACTGCAACGCTGATTTTCAGTCCAAACTCTAGACGACGCGACGCACGGACGAACATAACATAATATGATACATAACGTAATAACATGTTATAACATAATAACATTAAATTTACAGAGTACTTATAGAGACATAAATAAATATACATACATTCAACATACATAATATACATGAAAGAGAAAAAAAAATAAGAGAAGCGAATATCCGGATGATAAAAAAAATAATGAGAAAAATTAAAAAGCACAAAATATTGATAAGACTTATTCGTCTAATCTGTCGACATGATGTTGAGGCATTTAGGCATTGAGTTATGTAGAGAGCTATCGTACTATAGCGCTATCTCCTTGTGTGTGGTTTATAATAAACTAACTGTTGCCCGCGACTTCGTTCGCGCGGACTTGGTTTACTCCGCACAGCTCCCCCGTAGGTGATAGCGTGATAATATGTAGCCCATATGTTGACCCGACCTGTTAGTAATTTTCATGCAAAATTTGAAGTAAATCCATGTAATACTTTTTGAGTTTACCCCGGACATACATTGACTTTTCTACGATTTTATTATATGTATAGAATAGAATGTTTAGATTATAGATACAGATTGTAATCAAAAGGCTATCCCAGGCAACAACAATGTTGGTCTGAGATCCCAGGTAAAAAAAATAATGGATAACACTTAGAAAAAACAACAGTATTAAAATTGTTTTACAATTATGAAATATGTTCCATTTGACGTACGCCCGATGTAAATCAAGTAAACAGGGGCCGATATATTAACATTCCACGCTTTTATTGCTTCGAAGACATCTGTGCCGGTTTTAAAATTCACGTTGTAACTGCGAAATTATTCAAACAGTGTCAGGTGTCCCGTATACACCCGCACATGTAAACTTAACGCTTATTGTTATACTGCGTTCATATGGCACAGTGTATAAATTTATATTCATTGATATACTGATGGTTTTTCTTAAAAAGTAGTTGAGAGTATTTTGTACTGTGGTGTGTAGTTTTTAAAGTGTGAAAGAGACGAGTATATGTCACATACGCGTGATTGATTAACCCGCAGTTAGCTAACGCTAAAAGGAAGTAATAAACAGCTGGTAAGCTTTTCTAAATGTCGCGTAGAAAAATGTTTACAAAAGTAGAATTTTTTTTATTTCGTGTTTACATTAATTTTGAAATTCTAGGGATTGAATTGTCGAAATTCATCCATAGACGAAATTTTAAAATCTATTTTAAATTTCACCACAGACTTTAGCCGAAGATTTCAAGGTTTTAGCCAAAGGGGGAAAAAAATATAACATTATCATGTATGTCACATGAATGTAGTGTATGTAATGTTTATTTTTATAATTTTAATTTACATATATTTAGTGCATGTTTTAAAAATATAAATTTCTACACTTCTTCACGATGCAAACTTTAATTGCGGCTTATTTCATATTCCACCGTCCGCGTAATCATTGTAAAAATAGGTGCGAAGTTTTTGCTTTATATATTACTAGCTGACCCGGCAAACGTTGTTTTGCTAAATATATTTATGACAGTATTTCTATACTATATAATGGATGTCATTATACATATAAATCTTCTTCTTGTATCAATCTATCTCTCTATATTATATCTCTGCTAGCTGCAGCGTGCAGCCCATTGCATTATAACAGTTTTTGGTGAATCCCGCGGGATCATCTAATTTTTCCGGGATAAAAAGTAGCCTATGTGCTATTCCAGGTCATCATCTACGTATGTGCTAAATTCCATTCAAAGCCGTTCAATAGTTTTTGCGTGATTGAGTAACAAACATCCAAACTTTCGCATTTATTATTATAAATTGTGATTAATATTTTAATCACCTATTTTTTCCGGGATAAAAAATTGCCTATGTGCTATTCCAGGCCATCATCTACGAGTGTGCTAAATTTCATTCAAATCCGTTCAGTAGTTTTTGCGTGATTGAGTAACAAACATCCATCCAAACATCCAAACTTTCGCATTTATAATATTAATATAGATAGATATACGGAGGGATAGGGACTGCGGTTTTGTATTCTGTGTCTCCGCCTATCTCCTGTATCTCTCTATAACCTATCCAGAGTGCTAAGTGTGAGTTTTTCTTTTCGCATTCGATCGTGAGCGCGTTTGGATTTTACTAGGAATTTGTATGTGATTTGTACAGCGCCACCTAGTGGTAAACGTGAGAAACCAGTTTACCACTAGGTGGCGCTCTACAAATAACATACAAATTCCTAGTAAACTCCAAACGCGCTCACGATCGAATGCGAAAAGAAAAACTCACACTTAGCACTCTGATCTTTACCAAAAGTATGTAGGTAGGTAAATAGGATAAAGTATTCCTTATAAAAAAAATCCAAGTTAGTTTGACCGGGTTCTGAAGTTACAAACAAAAAGATACAAATGAATTGAGTAAGCATCCTTTTAATGAAGTCGGTAGAAGTGTTTATGTTATATAAATCTAAAAAACCACTTTATCTTATATTTTAGATCATCCATACCTAATATTTTTTACTTGTTTCTATTAATAGTATCTATACACTAGAAAAATATAAAATATATACAGCTTAAATCTCTGGTATTTGGAAAATTAATATCTATTCAGAAAATTTAAAAAAAATGGTCATCGCTTTCGAAATTTTCTCAATTTTTTATGAAGTATTTGCCATAGGATCAAGTTAATAAGTACCGTAGGAAGACTACCTTCCTTATGAAGATTTAATCCCTTTATTTGTATCTTCACGCCCATATCCCCGAAGGGGTAGGCAGAGGTACAAGTGCACCCACGATTAGCCGAAGATACTTGGTCCCACAAATGTGATAGGTGGCAAGCCTATCGCCAACCGTGCACTTTCCAATCCCGGGCAACTTTGTGTTTCTCAGAAAACTGAAAAAACACTTTTTTTTTAAAGTGCCCGACCGGGGAATCGAACCCGGGACCTCATGTGGGCAACGCCAACGCTGGACCACTAGACCACAGAGGCGATAACCCTTTATTTGTGAAAATTATATCAGAGCAGATGAACTTTTAATTAATTAATCTCTCGTTCACGGTATTCAAAAATAAATTTAGAAATAGGCGATAATTTCGAATTTTTTGCTATCGTTTGACGATAAAAATATCGAAATTAATTTATTTGTTATTACTTTTTATTTATTATGAATATTTGCTCATGATCTTGCCAAAATAAGTTATTAAACATTTTATATCTAAATTAATTACGACTGAAAATAAAACAAACTGCTCGAATTAAATTCAAGCAGATTGTTTTATAATGAATGATTTTTTATATATAATATAAACAAGAATGATTTTTTTTTAGAAAAAGTAGAAAATTTATTTGTTATTGCTGTTTTATTAATAATCAATCGAGTTGTTACTTAATAATTACGAGTCGGAAATGTAAATAATTGTTAGGTAAATAGTTATTTTCTTTCAAAAGTTCAAGTTCTATCGCTTTCTATTTGTGTTCGCAAATATACATTATTCGATATAAAAATTGTACAGAAGATATAACACCGTATAATACAATAAAATATTTAGATACTGTCGATTAAACATTGAATCAATCAGTCAATATTACTTCGAAGAAGTTTCGTCGATTGTGACTCAGCTATGTCGAGTAGCTAGCCTTTGTCGGGTGGCTGTCATCAAACGATCGCCCGTCATTGCACGTCCACCTCGCGCATAGCACGCACGCTTGCATTACGCAGCGCACCACCCCTCGAAACTAAAAACGTACATCCGTCTCTGTTCTTCATTAATAGCTGCTGATTCGTGCAGCAGCTGTCTTGCTCTATTGTGGGGCGTGCGGGGAGGGGGCGCTGCAGGCGGGTCGTAAATCACGCGGCGTCTCATTCCACGCGGGACCACCGCTGCCGCCGCAGGCACCGCGCACTTCCCTCCCGATCGCCGGGTATGCGGCGCGTCTTTCGCGACGTGTTTACATTATTATATTGTTTTTTTGGGAAGTCAATCATAGTATTCTGAAAGTGACTTTATTACAATAGTGATAATTGATGGATCAACGACAGTTTCAATATACGACGTTTGGAAAATTCTGAGAAAATTTCGACGAAAATGATCGTCGAAGCCGAACATATGAGGTACGATTTCTACCTATTGTTTTGTGAATTTTAATTAAAATGGACGTAAAATCAAGCCTGATTGTATATGATTACGCTTTTGTTTCATCAATATGTACAATTTCGTATATTTCATTATTCAAAGTCCATGATTAAAAGTTAATGAATTCATAATTATACTTGGAATATTACAAATCTTTACTAAAATATTAATGTGTCTTTGTTTTAAATTAATTTTCTTTAAGTTTATAATTAATTAGTATTTCATCACAATAACATTTAACTAATGATAATAAAACCTACGTTTTCCTATTTCGTATCTTAGCTAATTTGAGTGTCTATTAATCTTGATATATTGTTTGATAAGATTTATTATTACCTTTGTTGTTTATCGAATGATTATCTTGATTGCTTGAACGGTTAATTGTTCTAGACACTTCATAGTTACAAGTATTCAAGTACCTAGGATCTATATTATTCTTAACAAACTATTCAATATTTTTTGTTTACTACATTCAAAAAGTGAAATAAATAAACTTATTAGTAATTTTTAATTAAATATGAGACTTTTTACAGATGTATCAAGTCATTTTTTTAATTTAAAATAGGATTTATAGTAGGTAGGTGATATCATTTTGAAATGTTGAAAGAAAAACTTTCATTCCGTAAAACTTTATACAGGTGGGTACAAGTTATGTCAATAAGGGTATCAAAATTATCAAACGATGTTAAACTTACGTTCAAACATCTTTATTTGCATAAAATAGTGTACATGATCTTATAATGTAATATTATTCGTTCCTGGGATATATTTTTTATTTTATGGTTATATTCAAAGGTTTTATAATAGTAAGACTGCGACCTCCCCCACATTAGTTTGATTCACAGTTCTTAAAAATTATCTTTCGTGTTCTTGTTAAAACCGATTTTATGTATGTTGCCAAAATGTATTGTCTAATCAAAAGTAAATATTGATCGCAGTTTTCGTCAAAAATCACAATAATTTACATCATTGGGCTTGAGCTTACTGTAACTTACCTTTCTTTAAATAGAATTTATATCATAAGTAATTAAATAAATTATAATATATAATATTAAGCTGATAATTACTAACTCGAAAGTAGCATAACGTCGAACAATAAATTACAACAGGTGCCTACACAGTTACAAGTTTACTCGTCAGTGTTCCGTCATTTTGTTCTACTCAAGTATTCGCGGTTTTATCAGTTTATTAAAATTTTCTTAACAGCTGAAACAAGGTGGTGATGTTTCACCAACTGTGTGCCTTTGAAAAACATGAAAAACTGTTCGCGCTGTTTGTTAAATACATCGATAGGGATCATCCATTTTGTCAGCCAAGAAATTGTTCAGGAATACTTAAGTGTTACCTACCGCTTAAGAGAATTAACCTTATGATTTTTATTTTAGTTGCAGATTTTATTAAATATAAGGGGATATCTTTATCTTTCTATCATATGGAATGTATACATTTTTTAGAGCCAAAAAATTTTCAAAATACATGGACATACTGTTTCAGAATCGTACTAGAATGATAATTTAAAATGAATTTAAACAAGCCAAGTTATTTAGATGCAATGTGTAAGAAAAACCAACTATAAAACATGTTAAGTAGGTAATTTAATTGATTTTTTTTCCTACAAAATTATACTAGAATTAACTATTTTTTGTAAAAGTTAAACGGACAAATATTTTTAGGAGCTATAATATTTACTATGATATACTAGGGTTGAAATTCTTTATTTTTGATTCCTTAAAACAAGTTTCATATTATATTTAATGATATATTTTAAGATAAAAACGGTCAAAGTAGATAGGTATACTAAACAATTTCCATAGTTGAATATTTATGAATATATTATGTAAATACATTTAAAAATAAAATATTTTGTCACTTGTGGACTAAGATTGTAGGACTTTTAATTCTAAAGATGCAGTTTTACTAAGTAACACTGCATCTTTAGAATATATATAACGATAATAAAAATTATATATAACGATAACAAAAAATAGAAAAACCAACGTGATATAATTATTTCTATTATTTGAGTATTTATAAGATAACACTTGATTACGATGAAGTTTAATTTAAAATCACTGATTACTTTGCAACATGGGCAGAGTGATCGAACATGCAAACATTTGCGTACACCACATGACATACACCACATGTGTGGTGATTCCCTTGCTGTATTCCCGACTATCACTCCATTGAACGACTATCACTCCTTATCAGTGACAACTTGGATTAACAGCTTTACGTGCTTGCCCAAGGCACAGTTGCGCATCGCTAGACTCTGACAGATTTGTCTCGATATAAAAGATTGCACAACTCGGAAATCAAACCTATTCTCTCATGACCTGAGCCGGACAGGCTAACAATGAGACTAATAATGCAGTTTTATTGAGTACATTAATGTATATATAATCTGTTAATGGGTTGGAAAGAATCTGTCAATAGATTGAGAAAGCAAGAATACTTTCTTGCTCTTTCAAACCTTTTTTTAAACCTTTGTTTTAGATTATGCACCCCAATATATTTTTTCCGTGTTGGTCTAGTAACTCTTTATAGTCAATAATCATTTAATATTTCTCCAAGCAGTTCATAAAAGGTTAATGATTGGTTAAACGTCAATATCATCGTGACACTAGATGGTAGAGTTCCGCAACAACTCGTCTGGGTCTGGCATTCCTGCCACAATAGCGTCAATGCTTGTTACTTATATGTTCTACTTTAGAGGGTTAGTATCTTTACGCCCGTATCTCCAAAACAGTAGGCAGAGGAACCAGTGAACCCACGATTAGCCAAAGATACTTATGGCCAATTGCACTAACATTGCTTAACTTAGGACAATCTTAAATAGTATGCTGTTACATTCTTTTCATTTAAGACAAAAAGTGACAGCATACTATTTAAGATTGTCTTAAGCTATTATTATTCCCATATTTTGGGACATTATGTTTGGGAACAAGGCTATTTGTCCCACAACTTGATAGGTGGCAAGCCTATCTCCATCCGGCACTAATCGAATCCCCGGCAAAATTGTTTTTATCAGAAAACTGAAAAAACTCATATTTTAACTGCCTGACCCGGTATTAATTTCAGGACCTCATGTGGTCTACACCGACACCGGACCATTAAGCCACAGAGGTGAGAGTAAGGTAGCTGGTAAATCTACGTATGTAGCATTACTATTCCGTTACATGGATAGCAACGCAAAATTAATATTTTTGATTATAATTATCTAAAGAAAACTTTATTCAATAAAATATATTTATTAAAATCCGTTGCCATCCGTGTGGATATAATTACTCATGCTAAACTTAAGGCAAGTCTGTCTGGGTCATGATGTATGACACTCAATTCTCTCTGCTTATCACGTCAGAGTTTTGGTGTGAAGATATGTGTATGCAAGACTCAAGTTCTTTGCTTAACTTATATTTATAACCATGTTAGATTTTGATTTAGCACAAATTTTAACAGATTGTTGTTCATTGTCCACAGGGAGAGTCCAAGATGTTTGTCAAGAGAATCGTCGGGAGCGCCACGATGTCCGTCAAACGACTCTGTATACTCGGGACGAAGTGCGCCCAGTCTCCCCCTACCTGCCGCATTGTCAGCTGCTTTACCAGCTGCGTTACCTGCAGCGCTACTCCCACCTCATTCTGCAGCAGTAGCAGCATATCTTGGCGCAGCCGCAGCTGCTGCCCAACAACGACTACTCATGTCTTGCCAGGAAGACATGACGGACGCTGAAAGAGCAGATGCTGTACTAGACTTTAGCACAAAACGAACTGAATCACCTGTTGAAGATGAGGATGATGAGGACGATGCTGTTAATCTAAGTAAAAGCGAAAATGGTCCACTAGATTTATCAGTGGGTACAAGAAAAAGAGGTCCAGAGGATTTGCCATCTCCAGTACCAATAAGGAAAAGTTCACGGTCGTCAGATTTCAAACCGATTCCTACAGCATGGCCAACGCCAGTGGCTCCACATTTGCCGTTCTTTGCTGCTGCTGTTGCTAGTCTATCACCAAAAGGCGGAGTACCTGCTGATTGGAATGGCAAACTGAAACATGGCGGACCAACACCTAGTGATGCAACTAAAGCTCTTGAAAAAATGAGCGAATTAAGTAGGTTAGGTGGCGAAGAATTATTTAGGTCTGTTCAGAGTGCAGCTTTAGGTGCCGGTCTAACACCTAATGCCGCAGCTCGGCACTCAGCCTGGCAATCCCATTGGCTTAATAAAGGTGCAGATCAAACTAAAGACGTTTTAAAATGCGTGTGGTGTAAGAAAAGCTTTAACTCGCTTGCTGATCTGACCGTTCATATGAAAGAAGCAAAACATTGTGGCGTTAATGTACCTGTACCTCCAACAAGTGGAGCTCCTATACCATCATTGCAGCCTCCATCAAGTTCTCCTTCCACACCATCACATAATTCTTCATCATCAAGTAGTTCGTCTAAGCCTAATCATAATGATCTTAATATGTTAATTAAGGAAAATATGCCAATTCCAAGAAAACTAGTTCGCGGCCAGGATGTTTGGTTAGGTAAAGGTGCGGAACAAACTAGACAGATATTAAAATGTATGTGGTGCGCGGAAAGTTTCCGCTCACTTGCTGAGATGACTAGTCACATGCAAAGAACTCAGCATTATACTAATATCATATCACAAGAGCAAATTATTTCTTGGAAATCGTCTGACGAAGCTAAAGGCTCCAATTCAAGTGGTCAGAGTAACAATAACGCGGTTCCTCCTCCAACGGGAACAAGTAGTCATGTTAGCGCGGTCTTAACTTGCAAAGTTTGTGATCAGGCATTTAGTTCTCTTAAAGAACTAAGCAATCATATGGTTAAAAATTCACATTATAAAGAGCATATAATGCGGTCTATAACTGAAAGCGGTGGTAGGCGTAGACAAACACGAGAAAAAAGAAAGAAGTCTTTACCTGTTAGGAAATTACTTGAATTAGAAAGAGCTCAGCACGAGTTTAAAAATGGTGAGGGAAACGGTGTTCCTATGGGAAAACCAATCAGAGATTTTGGTTCTGGTAGCCGTATCACTTGTGAAAAATGTGGGGACAAAATTGAGACTGCCGTATTTGTTGAACATATTCGTCAATGCATAGGTGCCCCGATGTCGAACAGCCAAAGGAATTTCTTGAAAAATGCTTTGCTTTCGAACAATATTATCCCACCCGATGTACCTGGTCACGTCACCCCTACTAATCGAGATGGCCGGAAAAGTATCAACGATGAAATTCCTTCTCCAGGCTCTACTCACCACCGTTCCCCATCTTCTGTAAATGATTCTTCTCCTAGTTCCAAAGACCCTAATACGAGCAATGATAAAAGCTCATCACCTTCAGTTCTTAATGCCATAGAGCAGTTAATTGAAAAGAGTTTTGATACCCGTTCAAGACACTCTGCTCCTGGAATTCCAGGTGGTACTTCTCACGCACCAATGGGTTCTAGTATCCTTAAGAGATTAGGAATAGATGAAAGTGTAGATTATACTAAGCCCCTTGTAGATCCACAGACTATGAATATGCTTAGAAACTATCACCATCAGCAAGGATACGGTCGCCGTGAACGCAGTGGCAGTGAATCCAGTTCAATGTCAGAGCGAGGTGGCAGTAGAGTAGAATCTCTTACCCCTGATAGAAAGCTAGACTCATATCATATGACACCCCGTACAACTCCCGATACTCGTGGTTCACAAACACCCGCCTCTGAAGATCGACCTTCGGAGGTTCGAATAAAAAAAGAGGTAACTGATGATGACGAACGTGAGAACGGAGTAGATTTGAGCAATCAACAATTAAGAGTAAAGACTGAAATAGAAGATGAAGATGAACAAGCTAGACCAAATAGCTCTGTCGAAGAAGATGTAAAGCCGGCTATTCCAAAGCGTGAAAGCGAGGGTCCCAGTCCTGTACCGAGTCCAAGAAGTCCCGCTAGTGATCGTTCAGCGCCTACTCCAGGAACTGATAGAAAACCACCATCAAGTTTAGGTGCTTTGTCATCTATGTTCGATAATTTAGCTGGAGGTGGATCTTCTAATGAGCCGAGTTCCTCACGTCGTGGAGGAAGTCATCCTTTAGCGGCTTTACAAAAGCTATGCGATAAAACTGAAACCACTTCAGCTCGTGCCCCTCCACCAGCCCCATCTCCAGCAGGGCCTCCAAGTATTTTAACGTTTAGTTGGGCTTGTAATGACGCCGTTGTGACTGATTCAATAATGAAGTGTGCTCTTTGCGATACTCCATTTATTTCAAAAGGCGCTTATAGGCATCATCTTTCCAAGATGCATTTTGTTAAAGACGGTACTTTACCAGAGCCAGTACCAATGAAAGCTCCCACTGCTGCTGCTTCTCCCGGCACTCATAAAAGTAGTGGTTCAAATGCGGCTTCTCCTCAGGATCCTCGCAGTCCCGCGCAATCTTTTGACGAGAGTCCTCATTCGAAATTTCTTAAGTATACGGAATTAGCGAAACAGCTGTCCAGCAAATACGTGTAAATTATAAAGGTCGACCGGGCCATCAGATGTGATGATACCATATCCTGCTACGTTGAAACTTCTAGGATTAGGTCGCGACGCGACGTTAAGTATTTCAAACTCTTTGCCAATTTATTATTTAGGTAATCGTTAGAGTTCACCGTATAGTATGGTTAGTGTAATAAACGACTAGCGACATAAGTATACGCCAAACGTCTTACGTTCGTTAGACATAAGAAGATATTTTCAAAATATTGCCTTTAGAAAATACAAGTTTGTCGCGCGGCAGAAAGTCGCGGCTCTTCCACACTACGTTGTAATTCCATTTCAATAATTGTAAATATAAGTCATGTTAAGTCTTAAAATTCAATTCGATCTCTTAATAAATGTATATTTTTTGCTAATATTCTAAAAAAACAGAATTCGTTAGTAATTTTGACTATTAATTGTATTCAATTCGATGCGACGTTCAGCCGCTTGATGTAAAATCAGCCTGATAGTATTTGATAAAATTTGTTGCAATATTTTTCGTGTTACTTAATTTTTTTTGTGTAAATCAGAGTTAGGGTTAAAATTGTTCTTAGTTTTATTCTGTATATTTTGAAAGTTGTTTTGTGAAGTGTTTAGATCCGTCAAAGCCTGTAATCTCAGAGATTCAATCTCACTTGATACAGTTGTGTTGTACATACGACGCAGTGTCATAGAATGCAATATTACAATCTCTTAGTGTAAAGCTATAGGTACGCTCTCATGTGAGGTTGCTATTTATTATTTAGTATTAAGTAAGTATTATTAGGCGACTCTACTGTGAAATCTTGTATACCATTATACCAGCACTTGAAGGGTTGGCAAGTCAACCGATTATATTAAAAGTGATACGTTATACGATTTTTTTTTCAAAGGACTGTAACATTCGTATACGTTTAGAACATTCTGTAATGATATCTTCCAATTGTAACAACAAGATATACGATGATGTATATACGGTTTTGAGTGAAAATGCTCTTTTATATATAATATTATAAACTGTAATGTAAGTATATCAATCACTGCAATATTGAGAAATCTCATCGCATAATTTTAGATGTTAACTTTTGGAGTTGAATGCAAATTTAGCTTAACATTTCAGGTGTAGTCTAAATTATGCGCCGAAAATTCTCACAACTTTGAGATTTGGAATTCTAAATCTATCATTTTATCGATAATTATAAAACGACAAATATTACGTATACGCTAGCTCTGACGAGATTTTGCTCATTCTTTAATTAAAAAAATGGTGTTATTGATTTTACGAAATTTAATAATCTTATTTAATATTTTATGTTGTATTTCAAAATGCAATTAAAAGCTCAAAGAAATATATATGTTAAATACTATGACGGTTCATTTTATTGAATTCCCACACTTAAATGATCTGAGTTATAAACTTGACTGTCGTTTCTATTCTTCTGGTAGTTGACGATTAAAAGGCATTGACTTAAGACTACAGCTGCCCGAAATATATGTTCCTAATTTTATTAATATTATCAAAAGTAAATGTGCTTATGAACTAAAACCAAAAAATATAAAGACAGAGCGTTTCGAACATTTTAATGAAATCTCAAAACCAATTTCTGTGGTCTAGTGGTCTGGTGTCGGTGTTCAGCACATGAGGTTTTCAGTTTTCTGATAAAAACGACGCTGCTCGCTATTGGATAAGCGCCCTATTGGCGATAGGCTTGCCATCTATTACATTATCGGAGTACATATTTTCGGCTAATCGTGGATGCACTGGTTGTACCTCTGCCTACACCTTCGGGGATATGGGCGTGAAGATAATCAAAATCACGCATACTCTCCAAACCAAGCTGATCTCTGTCAGTGCAATCATCATTAAGTAAACTCAGCTGTATCAAATAGTTGCGTCACTATGACATATACATATCTGTGTTCTATCTTTATTTTCTTTTATCTGAGATGAACTAGTAATTATACTACTAGCACACAAACCTAAAATGTAAATTAATACCAATATTAATTTATATTTTAGGTTACCGTAAAATAAAAAGCAGTGCGTAAAGGCATGAATATAAAATACAGTAGGTGCATTAAAAGCACTTGTACTTTTTATTTATTTCTTAACTTAATCGGCTCAGATCATAAGAATCCGAGGGTTAGTAACTGTTGCGGATTTTCCTGGGCTATTTTCGAGAAGCTGAATCTCTAGCAACTCCGAGCTTAGTGTTGAGGTGTTAGTAAACTTCTGCCACGTTAATCTGTACGGTCTTGGGTCCGGTACGGTTATCGCAAGACATAAATGTAAGTCATTATCATGTCTGTATAATGCAGCGATTGGGATCACCACCTATATCCCCAACCAACAAACTAATAAATGAGAAATGTGAAACTTTGGATGGATGGATTTATGTTACTCAATTACGCAAAAACCACTGATTTGAATGAAATTTGGCACATAAGTAGATGACCTGGATTAAAAAGTCAAGCCTATGTATAGTACATAGGCTTTTATTCCGAAAAAAATAGATGATCCCGCGGGTTTTTCCAAAAACTTTTATGATGTAACGGGCTGCACGCTGCAACCATGGTAATGTTATCTACCAGTATTTTGATTCGGCCGTCCTTAAATATTTTTTTTATATCATAAGATAGCAAACAAGCAGATGGATGGTGCATTGCTTTTTTGTGGCGAGGTCTAATGCCACATGCATAAGTCTACCGGCTACCTTACCTTCCAAACCGGAACACGACAGCGACAAGCACTGACGCTATTGCGGCAGGAATAGGTAAAGCGGTGGTACCAGACCCGGGCGAGACAATGCATAACTCTACCACCTAGTAACCACGATGTTAGTGACTCGCATAACCAATCGGTCGCTTTTTACCACCTGCCTGGCAGAATGGCAGTTGGTCTATTCTTCAAAGGAGCCCGAAACCAACACGGGGGAATAAATACCTACAGCCGGCCACGCCGTGCTGTACGTAAAATGCGATAGGGCTGCCCGCCTTCAATATTTTAACTACGTCGACTATTTTAATCGAGTGCATGCTGAACTAAGAGTGCGCGTATTTGTTGTTATAGCGGCAACAGAAATATATAATTTGTGAAAATTTCAGGTTTCTAGATATCGAGGTTTATGAGATATATGGTGACAGACAGGCAGACATACAGACAGACAGTAGAGGCTAAGTAATAGCGTCCCGTTTTACCTTTTAGGTACGGAACCCTAAAAAGTATAGTTACCGCGTGGAAGACACCGGCCTGTCAACAAGTCTAGTCGTGAGTTCCTCGAATTGCTGTTTGTAAACAATGAACTTCGATATCTATGCGCGTCTGTCCGTACTAACCACTTTTATTCTCTAAATTTAAGTAAATTGTTTTATACGTTCAGTATCAGAATTTATTGACCCTAAATACATTATTTATTTATTTAATACTTTATTATATTTTTACTAGCTGTTGCCAGCGACTTCGTCCGCGCGGACTTCGTTTACTCCGCACAGCACCTGGCCGCTAGGTGATAGCGTGATAATATGTAGCCTATATATTGACCCGACCTGTTAGTAATATTCATGCAAAATTTGAAGTAAATCCATGCAGTACTTTTTGAGTTTACCCCGGACATACATACAGACAAACAGACAAACAGACAAAAATTCTGAAAATTATATTTTTGGCTTCGATATCGATTATAGATCACGCCCCAAGTATTCTTTAAAAAAAATATTCAATGTACAGTTTTGACTTTCCTACGATTTTATTATATGTATATAGATATCATAAGATAGCAAAAAAGTAGATGGCTCCCCTGATGGACAGAGAAACGATCGCCTATTGACACCAAAGATGCTAATGGTGCGTTGCTATCCGTGTGACGGGATGGCATTGTCAATTGCATAAATCTACCAGTAACCTTACTCTCCAAACCGGAACACGATAATGAAGGGCATTGACGCTATTGCGGCTGGGATAGTTAAGGCGGTGGTACCAAATACCCTGCCGAGTCGTTGCGGAACTCTACCACCTAGTAGTCACGGTAGTGATACGTATAGCTAATCGGTCGCCTCTTACGATCTGCCTGGCAGAACTAAAGAAGTCCAGACCAACATGGGGTATACAGATAACAGCATAATGAGGAGCAAGTAAACGTTAACATAAGAACAATGGGCGAGTTTATCTCTACTATAAGATATTTCTTCCGGTTGGCTGAGAGAAATTTAAAGGAAATAACAAAAATCAAATGAGTAGACATGGTGTACAAGAAAAATCGTTACGTACAAATATTACTAAACGACGTTACGTTTAGTAATATTAATTATTTGTTTGTGATTAACCCCAGAGATCTTGTCCGGAGTAGGTAGAGTAAGTAAAATGTGTAAAAATATCCTAATAATACATACATCACACGAATAAAGACATGCTAAGAGAAAAATCTACGTAAATGTAACTTTGCAAATATAGTATTTAAAAAAAAATAGGAATAATTGGAAAGAAATTTGCGTTTACGTTCATCATAAGTTCATAAGTTTAGGCAGGAAAATTGTGAAAGGGGTTGTAACGATCGAACCATATATAACGCTACAGTGCATAAAAATTCAAGTAAATCCTAAATCGCGATATAACGATTACATCTTTTAACTATATACATGTCAACGATTCTCAGATGGACTTCGGTCCCCAGGCATAACATTTTGACTGGATGGGATTCTCATCCTTCCATGACGGCATCAACTTTCACACTAGTGACGTCACTCCGACTCGACATCCTGATAGTTGAGACGCTAATTCTACTGCTAGCCGCTAAGCTCTTTAGTGGTCTGGCAACGCCACTGTATACAAGACCAAATACCCGGATGATACTTTATAGAACGCTAAAATCTAGTTTGTCACGAGAGTAGTGATACATATAGCATCGGTTTACCTTAATACAAATGCAAATCTATACATCTATATATATATATATATATATATATATATATATATATATATATATATATATATATATATATATATATATATATATTATAATAAAATCGTAGGAAAGTCAAAACTGTACATTGAATATTTTATTAAAAAAATACTTGGGGCGTGATCTACAATCGATATCGAAGCCAAAAATATAGTTTTTAGAATTTTTATCTGTTTGTCTGTATGTACGTCCGGGGTAAGCTCAAAAACTACTGCATGGATTCACTTCAAATTTTGCATGAATATTACTAACAAGTCGGGTCAACATATAGGCTACATATTGTAGTAAATAAATGTAATTTATAAATGTCTAGCATACTATTAAACAGCTATTAATTAAATATCTAAAATATTGCTATACTTTTAGTGTTTATTTAAAAATAGTTATTCACATGCAAATTTACGGGACGGTGATACATCTCATTTCGTTTAGTTACGCACTATATTGCAAAAATATTCATTTCATAAGAAAAACGATAAGGAAAGGTCAACGAAGCCGGATCTGAAACCATAAGTATGACAAATTTGGAATCAATCGACGTCATTTAGTGGAAAGAAATTGTATCAATAGCCTTTCATCGCCATTCGTCACTTATGTGACTCCACAAGACTAGTAGGTATGTAAATTATATTTATCTTTATGAGATCCGAAAGTATTTTTGCCTTATTCCATTTGTGTAAAGTAACAATTTACTTCATACAAATTAAACCTCGAAATTTATATCATAAAACAAAAAGTACGCCTAGCAAACAACGTAGCACGTAACGTAGCGTAGCAAACATAATTTTAATATTTTATCATTCTTTGCCTCACCGCTCTTTTAATTACAATAACATGGTTAAATTTTTACAGGTAGTACTTAGTAAGGCAGTGGTGCCAAACACAAGAGAGATGTGAACTCTACAACCTAGAGTTCTGCATCGTTTCAAATACCATCGTGGTATTCATGCGCTTCGCCTGTCGTTAGCCTTTTACGATATATCTGGCAGGAGACCTATTCAACTCTTTAGTGCTATTAAGTTATCTAATTAATAATAAAATAATTTGTATTGCATTAAGCTAAGCTTTTATGTATATTTGTTTTTAAGATTGACGTTCGAAAAATGTATCATAGAAATACTTATTTTGAATAAAAGCTTATTCTATTCTATTCTATTCTATTAAATCCATACGTTTTCCTTATAAAAGATATGTTTGCACTCGTACTGGATTTTATTAGGATATGGTTAAAATAAAAACTTATATGAAGACTTTATCAGAAGAACATATACAAATTAAAATGGAGTTTTACTAAGCGCCGACGATATTAAGTGTTCAAAGTATAAAAAACAGTTTTTTTTAATAGAGGAGGCGGCAAACGAGCAAGAGGTGCACCTGAGTGCTAAGTGTGAGTTTTTCTTTTCGCATTCGATCGTGAGCGCGTTTGGAGTTTACTAGGAATTTGTATGTGATTTGTACAGCGCTACCTAGTGGTAAACGTGAGAAACCAGTGCGAAAAGAAAAACTCACACTTAGCACTCTGATGTTAAGTGATCACCGCCCATCGACATCCGCAATACCAGAGGTCTTACAGTTGCGTTGCCGACCTTGTCTAAGTACAAGTGCTTAGAACATAACATAAATAAAAAAAATATCAAACGAGTTTAAATAGTTATTTATTTCTTCTATTCTATTTGAGGTAGCACTTTACTTAGAGTTGAAGAAGTAAATTGCCCGTAGTCTGATTCTTCGGTTATGAAGACGCATGTGGTGTTGGTTATGTAAATTATGTGTTTTTGTGTAAGCTGCTGAAGTGGTGAATAGTGTGATGGGCGTGGAAAAACTGTTGTAAGGTTTGAGCTTTCTTGGCTTCGCTTGGAAAATATTCCAGACCTTAGGGAAATATTTCATTTATAGACTATTTTTCTTGTTTTTGTAGCATTGTTGAAGTAACAAAATAATGGTATGCGAAAACTTATAAATTTAATTTAATTTGTAATTTTTTCTATAAGTTATATAGAAAAAATTAACATAATACACACAATAAATAAATATCGCTGGACAAATTACACGGATTGATCTTAAACCCCAAAGTAAGCAAATTATTTGCTTGTGTTACGGATGTTAGTCAAGTATACGCATACACAGAAATACAAATATAAATACTGTAAGATACATAATTTAAATACTCAAACCCAGAAATACAAACAGCTATGCTCATAAAACAAATGGTTGTCCCTTTTGAGAATGTTTACAACAAACTTGTTACGTTTTTTTTATTGTAACATTTAGGCTAATACTTATACCGATTTATTTAAAAATCTGGTCAGCTCTTGTTCTAAAAAAACTGCATCATATACTGTAAATCGCATTTAAATCGGTTAATTCTTTCGGGATTTATCAATGGCGAAAACTTTTTAAAAAAGTTTTTTTTTGACATTTCTTCAACATCTTTGAATTTATCGGTTTTGTAACTAATAAAACAATTTAGAACTCAAAAATGAATGCCACTCGAAAGATCAAAATCGGTCATCATTTTAAAATTCTACATACTCGTGTTTTCGAAAATCCATTATCACTTTTACAAACTTTTGATTTTTAACTCTTCGAGCTCAAACGTTCATGCTTAGGTACTTATAGTTTTTGCTTCTTTGAGCTTAAAATACTTCAATTTAGCGAAAATGGCCTGCAAGGTTAACCGGTATACATTTTTCTTTAATTGTCTTTATGTCTGAGATAAAGTTAAATAAAATATTAAGAAATCCATACTAATATTATAAATGCGAAAGTAACTCTGTCTGTCTGTCTGTCTGTCTGTTACGCTTTCACGGCTAAACCGCTGAACCGATTTGGATAAAATTTGGTACAAATATAGTTTGAGACCCGAGAAAGGACATAGGATAGTTCTTATCCTGGAAATCCCACGGGAACGGGAACTATGCGGGTTTTTATTTTAGAAATTTTTCCACCCGAACGAAGTCGCGGGCACAGCTAGTATTAAATAAAATATCAAGAACAGTACTAAATATAACTTAGATATCAAATCTATACATACATTGATATAAAATACCCAAGATACACAGTTCCGAACAAAACTGACACTCAAAACTGTCGCCAATTCAGTCTAAAAAGTTTATAGTTATGGCACAAACGTGTTTTTGTATATTCAACCTTAAACGCGAGATTTAAAGTCATTTTTAAAAAACAATGTACAAAAAGCAATAAAATTTTTGACTTAAGTTTGCCGATAGTACAAGGCACATGTGGAGTCGAATATAAATATTTTTATGCATTGAGGTAGTATTTTAAGGGTTTGTAAAATTTACATAAAAAAAAATCTTGTCGAAAATCTGTTTTTGCGTAAAACATTTGTATATCAATAAAACAAATAATGACCATTAAAATAATTTATTTATATTTCAAACGTTATAGGTTATCTATTCTATTACACAGAACCTACACATATAGGCAAACTGTGGGTTTATAGCCATGTAGTATTTGACGCTTGATATTGATACATTTAGTTTGCATAGTCTAATAGACTTAGAATATACTGAAATAGGAAATTTACTGCAATGATGACTATGACTACGTTATAAAGTTCATAGATTCTTACATGATAACAGACACGATTTTTTTCAGACTTATTATGTAATGTATCGACAACATAGTAAGGAAACGCATTAATTTCCTAGAAATAAGTTTAGCTCTTCGTAGAATTCTTGTTTTGAATAAGATTTCAGTTTTTCTGTTTTTTTTTGCAGTATTATGTAAACGAACATTTGTTTGGTTATAGTATCTGAAGACGTACGAGCAAATACTGCCCATAGACATTTGAAACACAATAGGTTAGTTGCTAATGCGATGTCGGCTTCTGAAAATTTCATTGACCCTCGTATAAAAATTCCAATAAAACAATTTAGAGCTAAAAAATTGTGTTCAATGTTATTCGGAAGATCAAACTCGTTGATGATTTTGAAAAAATATACATCTTTTCAAATACTGAATAACTAAGTATCATTTTAAAAAACCTTTGGATTTTTGAACTTTTTTAAATCAATAGTCTATGCTTAGGCATAGTTTTTTCTTTGAGGTTAAAAAACTTAAATTTAGCGGGAAGTTTCAAGTGGCCTGTAGGGTCAACCAGCTCACAGATTTTTTTAATATAGTTACATTAGTTAGTTACATAGGTGTGTTACATACACAGAAATCCTAATAGATACGTATATTTAGTTTGGAGTATAGTTTAGTACATATAATATTATTGCCAAAGGTAATTTTAGATTAGATATTTCCTGTTAATTATAAATTTCTTTTATAATTACGTTAGTTTTTTCGATAAGTGTGTTACTAATAGGTATTTTTAGTTTGAGGTATAGTTAGTTATGATATTAGGTATAGAAAATTTAGAAGTTATAAGAAGTTCAGGTATTTCGTTTTTACTTACATTTTAATAACAAAAATGTCGTATATAAATAATTAAAATGAATATGTAAATATTATTTTTTGTAACGTACTAGCGGCCCACCCGGCAATGTAGAGATTTTTAATAAAATAAAGAAAGGTTAAATAAGTTCTAAAGTAAATATGCGCGAGCAAAGCCGCGGGTAACATCTAGTATGCAAATAAAACAACTCGTACATATAAACAGTCACTTAAAATTTGTTCGATACTAGCTGCAGATCTCTGCATTAAAATAAAAGTTTTTTTTTATATCATAAGATAGCAAACAAGCAGATGGGTCTCCTGATGAAAAGAGTCAACCATCGCCTATAAACACCAAAGATGTTAATGGTGCGTTGCTATCATGTGGCGAGGTCTAATGCCACATGCATAAGTTTACCGGCTACCTTATCCTCCAAACCGGAACACGACAGCGACTAGCACTGACGCTATTGCAGCAGGAATAGGTAAGGCGGTGGTACCAGACCTGGTCGAGCCGATGCAGAACTCTACCACCTAGTAGTCACGATGATAGTGACGCACATAGCCACTCGGTCGCCTTTTACGACCTGCCTGGCAGTACGGCAGTTGGTCTATTCTTCAAAGGAGCCCGGGACCAACACGAGGCTATCTATTCTCTATCTATCTATTCTATGTGCTATTCCAGGTCATCTTATATTCGAGTCCAAATCCAAATTGGTACAGCCATTTTTTACGTGATTGATTAATTATCAAACATCCAAACATACAAACTTTAACATTTATAATATGTATAGTATAAGATATCCGCAATCAAAAACAAAATTTCATTAAAAATAAATTATTAAATCAAAAACTAAACATTCTTAATGCAACCTGTGCCTTCCACTTAAGAAATCGTTATCAACAACACATGTAAACAGAACAAAATTTGATGCTACTTATGATTTCCTATTGTTATATTAAATGTTTCGTAATATATCTCCAAAGTTCATCGTAAGAATCACAATTATATAATGTTATTTTATATTCGTACAGATAGAATAAAAAGAATCACCTAACTTGGTCCTCAAAATAAGTAATCAATATAATCAAACATTTTAAAATCGTCAAATTGATGTCCTCTTCTCTTTTGGCAGTTGGTTAACAACTATAAAATATATTCAAAATTATTAATGAAAAAAATTAATCTTATTAAAAAAAATTAACTTATTAATGAAAAAAAAAATCGACTCCACTAATAATAACAGGATCAATTTGTATTATTCGACTAAATTAAAAGGAGGTTGTAATGCACTATCCTTTTACTGAAAAAGTGACCATTGAAATTTTGTCGTATTATATTTGGAGCGTCGAGTACATTTATAAGACAAATAAAATGAAAATCATACATTACACCCTATATTTAGTAATATAAACGACAAAAATAAATCGATAAACTCTTATACTTACCGAAAATACAATATCTTATATTTTTTTAACGTTCATGATGTTGTATTTTACAATTTATCAGAGAACAATTCTATATTTTTGACGCGCGGGCAGTGACGTGAGCGACGGGCTTCTATTTGAAGTGAGTGCACAATTTTAAATTGTGCACTCATTCTTAGAGGACGTTTTTGAGACACTGATTGTGTATCTTGGGTTTTTATATATCAATGTATACATATAATAAAATCGTAGGAAAGTCAAAACTGTACATTGAATATTTTTTTAAAAGAATACTTGGGGCGTGATCTACAATCGATATCGAAGCCAAAAATATAGTTTTTAGAATTTTTGTCTGTTTGTCTGTTTATCTCTTTGTCTGTTTGTCTGTATGTATGTCCGGGGTAAACACAAAAAGTACTGCTTGGATTTACTTCAAATTTTGCATGAATATTACTAACAGGTCGGGTCAACATATAGGCTACATATTATCACGCTATCACCTACGGGGGAGGTGCTGTGCGGAGTAAACGAAGTCTGCGCGGACGAAGTCGCTGGCAACAGCTAGTAAACAATAAAAAATGTGGTCAGGGCCTCCGTTCAAGAATGGACTGCCACTCTGCCAGGTAGTTAGTGTAAGGCGAATAAATGGCTATAGCATCGTGACTATCAGGACAATTTAGAATTTATGCATGTGGCATTAGACCTCGCCATAGCAGCGCACCATTAACATCTTTGGTTTCCATAAGCCATGGTGTACTTTTTCCATCAGGGGACCCATCTGCTTGTTTGCTATCTTATAGTATATAAAAAAAGAGTTCCGCAACATCTCACCCGGGTATTTAGTACCCCCGCCTTACCAATTCCTGCTGCAATATCGTCAATACTTGTCACTATCGTAACCCAGTTCGGAGGCTATATTAGCCGGTAGACGTTCCGCCAGACGGATAGCAACGCACCATTACATATTTGGTGTCTAAAGGCAAAAGTTTTTCTAACAATCACGACCACAATCTTTTTATTTGCTATCTAATAATATAAAAAAAAGTTAACTTATTAAAATATTTTGTTTAAAATGGCTTTATATTTAAAATAATAATTTATAAAAGAGTACTAAATCTAATACCATCGCCTCTGTGGTCTAGTGATCTAGCGTTGGCGTTGACTACATGAGGTCCCGGGTTCGATTCCCGGGTCGGGCACATTAAAAAAATGTGTTTTTTTCAGTTTTCTGAGAAACACAAAGTTGCCCGGGATTGGAAAGTGGCCGGTTGGCGATAGGCTTGCCACCTATCACATTTGTGGAACCAAGTATCTTCGGCTAATCGTGTGTGCACTTGTTGTACCTCTGCCTATCCCTTCGGGGATATGGGCGTGAAGATACTTTTTTAAAATCTAAATACCGAATCAACAATAAAAAGTTAATTCAGATATTAAAATGTTTTGTTTTGTATCAAACCGTATACATCCACCGTCCCCTTTTCGGGGGTCTTATTTATTTGAAGGATCCCAAGATATGTATGATTTATGTGTCGTTTATCGTGTTTTTACGACGGCGAATGATATAATTTCTCGTTTTGTATAATTATAGTTGTGTTGCATCCATTTTTGACGTAATTAATTTATAGCTGAGAGGGGAATGATGAAATGGTTTTAATTACGGTACACGAACTAATTTATCGTATCGCTTGAGATCGCAACGCTCAACAATGGAACTTTGTGATATATCTTTTTTAATTACTAAAACAGAATTCACTGTGAGATGCGTATCAGAATTTGTGAGAAAAACTCAAGTAAAGAAAATTATGAATAAACTACGCACACATTTGAAGCGGTTAAGAAAACTTCAATGCTATACATAAAGTTCAAGTAAATCCTAAATTACTCTATAATGATTATTTGTCATGTAACGCTACGAGGTATATACGGTGTGCAAAAAAATCCTGTCCTATCCGCAATGGCATTGTTTGGTAGCCTAATGCAATTATATAAATGTTAGTATTTTTTAAATATTTTAAATTAATTTTTAAAAATACAGCGTGTATTTGACGGTGTACCAAAAAATTAAAAAAAACACGCCATTCTTTCTTGGCAGTCATGATGACAATTCCTTTTTATGTGGGAAATGCAAAATTTGCATTTTATTAATTTGCCCGGACTCATCGCGCCCGCGAAGTACTCTCGAGCCAGGTGTTTATTTTGCGCGTTATGTGGCCAATAACACATCGCTTATTTAGTGTATTTCCTTATATTTTACTATTTTTTTAGAATAGGCACTGTAGAGTATTAGAATAAATCAAATGACATAAAAATTGAAATAAAAAAACGTCTAAAAAAAAAAACAAAAAATCCCACACAAATTTCCATATTTTGGTTTTCGTTTCAGAATCAATGTCCATGATTTCGACTTTCGGTAGACCGTCTCTTGCACTCTATATAGATAAATTTTCATCTGATTTGATACATATTTCAAAGATAAGTATGGCAACACAAAATGTCGACATAGAAGACATTTGACCTAAGACATTTGACATGACGAGCACGGACTCGACATAGTATTATTCGGTCCAAAACATTCGCTAAATTTTAGCGAAATTGAAGGTTAAATACGAGCATTTTAAAGTACCATAATATTCATAATATTTTATTTTTATAAATGGAATCATTTCATTACTGTTTTTGATAATGTTATCACCCCACCTATCTATATTGTACATTTAGGTCCGTACAGGATTTTAAGTACTCACTGCAGAATATCGTTATAAGATAAATAAATCTATTCTGACTTAACATGATCAAATTGGTCAGGTGTTGTTCGAAGGCGGTGTTAAGAAACTTCGCAACCGACGTGTTTATATGAAGAGAGTAATAAATATGGAGGAAGTAAGACAAATCTTCAAGGATCGTGGCATATGGCACTCGGTTCTCTTTGCCTATGCCGTAAAGAATCTGGCGTATGGATATGTATATGATATATACCAGTTTCAACGCTTCTCAGACTGACTTCAGTCTACAGGCTGCTCATATTGTCTGGCTGTGATGATATTGCCTTTTCAATTTTTGTGTGACGTCATCAATTTCCACAGAGGTGCTGTCACCTCAATAAAAATTACCCCTACACTTTGAAACGACCTCTCATGTCGGAGTTACATTATCGGCGAAATATTCGAGGTGTGTTGACTGTTGTCGCAATAAAACTTAGCGACTGTGCTACGACGAACTAGATAGCTGCCACAAACATCACGATAGCGCGAATTTTCGCTAGCGGGCGATTATGTTGCCACAGCATTACTGTATTTTTTAATAATTCTAATATATAATAAATGTAAAAGTCTGTCTTGCGGTTTAATTACTTTTTCACAGCTAAACCGCTGTACCAATTTTGATGAAATTCGGCAAAGAGAGTCAACAAGAGAGAGCTACTTCTTCCTTTCAAAGACGACCCTTAGGGGACTGAAATACGAGATAAAAGTGTATGAAAGAATATATTGACGTTATGTTATTGTACTGCTCTAAACCGGAAAATGAAATTGACAAGATGTATTGACGTTATTGCGAAACGAATGGGATTATCGGTGATAGTATGATCAGGCGAGATGGTGGAACCCTACCACGTAGTAATCATGATGTTTGTGATAAGTTTTGTCAATCGTTCGCTTTTTACTAATTGCCCACACGGGGCACACTAAAAGTTTTGCACTTCTAGCTAATCGGAACTATTTGAATTTCGAATGTTATATTTTTAAAACGTTGGAACCTTCTTAGTAATAAAAAAAACAATTGGCGGGAAATGATTTGTCAATTGTTTTTTATCATTTTATCACACATCAAAGTTCTACGTAGCAACAAAAATGGAATTAAGTCGAAAAGATTTTAGAGCGATGATTTTTTATGATTTTAAAAGTTCTCTTTCTCCGCAAGACTGTGCCGCTCATCTTCAAAATGTTTTTGGGAGAGAAGCACCTTGTTTGAGTACCGTGAGGCGATGGTTTGCTGAATTTGAGAGAGGTCGAATTTCTTTACATGATGAATTTCGTGAAGGGCGGCCTTCACTGCCGTTAACGAAAATATTGTGGCTACTGTTAAGCGGTTAATTGAACGAAAACCCCGGATTATCTATGAGACAATTCGAGGAATATTGGGGATTGATATGAGCCAAATTCAGAAAATTTTACACGAAGAATTGAAAGTTCGGAAACTTTGTTGTCGTTGGATCCCTCATGAACTGACAGCGGAGCAGAAGCGGGCTCGCGTGGAATGGTGCTCACAGATGCTACTGAAGTACGACCACGGACATTCTAATGCTGTTTATGACATTGTCACAGGAGACGAAACGTGGATTTATTGTTTTGAACCCGAAAAAAAACAGCAATCTTGTGAATGGGTGTTTGAAAATGAGAACAGGCCAACAAAAGTGAGACAGGCGAGAAACGTTGGTAAAAAAATGATCGCGTATTTTTTCTCAGCTTCGGGTCCCATCTGTACAATTCTACTTGAAGATCAAAAGAGTTTTAATGCCGAGTGGTATTCTACCATTTGTTTAAACAGGGTGTTAGAAAAAGTTCGCGAAAGACGACCCAAAAGCCGCATTCTCCTACACCATGATAACGATTCTTCACACACGGCCAACAAATCAAAGTCATTTTTAGCTTCCGAAAAAGTACATCTCGTCACTCATCCTGCGCATAGCCACCTAGCACCCTGTGATTTCTGCATTTTCCTCAAAATCAAAGATTTGATGAGAGGTTTTACTTTTACCAACTCCGAAGAGACAGTGATAGCGTTCAATCAGCACGTAGAAAACATGCCTTCAGATCTGTGGTCCTCCTGTTTTAAAAAATGATTCGATCGCATGAAAAAATGTTTAACATGTAAAGGAGATTATTTTGAAAAGCAATAGACATAATATTTTGGTTATAACATGTTGTTTTTTTAACTTACGCAAAACTTATATTGTGACCTACGTATAAGATTAGATGGACTATTCTTCAAAGTAGTCCAGATAACGGGGGACTTAACTCACAGACTATTTTTTTCCTTATTTATTTTTTTATTCACATATATCATAGGTCAAACAGAAAACTATATCATAAAAGAGCCTTTGTAATAGGATCGTAAGTAACCGTCACTGAAAATAAAGAAAATACGCAATTTCATGACTCTTTAACCCGTCAATAAGCACACAATTGATTTTAGCGGAGTGAGTGATGGGTCTCTCTGACCCCTCGTTGAGTAAATAGCCAGATTTATACGAAATAAATGATTTACTTTGAGGCCTCGGTAATAAGCGGATTGATGTTCTATGGTGGCCCGCCATTTGTCTTGGCATTGGGTTAAACAGACCGCGTGCCAACGGTTCTTAAAGGGAAACTTAAGGGACTGAGTGGCTTGTATCAATACTGTACTTTGTCTTAAGCTTATCCACATGTTTTTTTTTGTTATTTAAGAAAAAATGGTGCTTCTAAAATATTCAATCATAAATAAAAGTTATCGTTCCATTGGAAGAATGATTAGTGACCGTGACAACGCAATCGATGGGTTTCGAGTTTGATTCTTGATAAGGACAAACATTTGTATGACGAGCATACATGTTTGCATATTTATGCTCATCAAATACAGAATTCTGCGTTGACGTGTTTATTAAATACTAGCTGTTGCCAGCGACTTCGTCCGCGCGGACTTCGTTTACTCAGCACAACACCTGGCCGCTAGGTGAAAGCGTGATAGTATGTAGCCTATATGTTGACCCGACCTGTTACTAATATTCATGCAAAATTTGAAGTAAATCCATGCAGTACTTTTTGAGTTTACCCCGGACATACATACAGACAATCAGACAAACAGATAAACAGACAAACCGACAAACAGACAAAAATTCTAAAAACTATATTTTTGGCTTCGATATCGATTGTAGATCATACCCCAAGTATTCTTTTAAAAAAATATTCAATGTACAGTTTTTACCTTTCCTACGATTTTATTATATGTATAGATATTACCTATGTATTTCTGTGCATTATTGTCATGGGCTAACGCGCGTATCACAAGCGAATAATATTCTTACTTTGGGGTTTAATCGAATCCGATGAAATAATAATTTTTTTTTGCTCAAAATAGGGTAAATCATATTGTACAATAAATAAATAATTAAATATTTAATTTAATTTATAAAATAGTATTAATTAATATATACATTTTTAAATTTAAAACTTAGTATTAATTCATAAAATTAAATTTTTAAATATTTGCACGCTATATAATGGTAGAATATGTTAGTAACTTAATTAATTTTTAACAACTTGTAACACCCATATTTTTGTAAATAAATATTTTCTTTCTTCTTAATGTTAACCACTAAGTAGTTTTCTAAGTATGCGCCATATTTAATCTACCATACTGCAGCTCGGGCACTGTCAATGATAAATACATTTTATATATTTAATTTTTATAATTTTAAAATTTAAATGCATAATGGCACAATATTATGATCAAAATGGTTTTATATAATACGCAATGCATCAAACTATTGCAAGCGCAGCGGCAACATGACTTAGCCAACTGTTAAATACTACGACAAACAGAATAACTTTAGTTTACTAATATGTTTGCACCGAATTTTGTAAATAAAGACTCATTTAGTGTAAGACATAAAATTTGAATCATGAGTCCAGCGATATAAGGTCCGTGTCCGGTGTTATTTTGAGCAATACTTATAAGGTTCGATATACAGGTGAGCAAGGCAGAGTTATATAATATATATATTATAAAAGTGCACCCACGATTAGCCTAAGATACTTGGTCCCGCAATGTGATAGGTGGTAAGCCTATCGCCAACCAGGCACTTTCCAATCCCGGGCAACATTGTTTTTATCAGAAAACTGAAAAAATATATATTTTTAAATTATATTTGTGTTTAGCACTCACCTCGTGCTTAGGAAAACTTGAAAAACCTAAAAAAGAACAAAGAAAAATTTCGTAAGATTGATTAGAGTGCCCCGTATTGAGGAAAGGCCGTAAATTCGATTCTTACGTGTCGAAATATTTCTTTGTTGTTTTTAAAGTTTTTTTAATTGACCGAGACAGGAATCGAACCCGGTACCTGGTACCATGCGGTCATCGCCAAAGCCGGATCACTAGACAACAGAGGCGATGAATTTTTGGCTAATATGCGTCAGAGATACATTAAATTTATAAAAATAAACTTTACACACACTACATTCTTGTGATGTGCATGAAAATAAACAAACATGTCGCTTTTTTGTTTCAATAACTTGTTATTGAAGCAAAGTCGCTTCTTTGCTTGAATAATGTGTTATTGAAATCTTAAAAACACAATTTTACATTAGAGTATCTTTTAATTTACACAAAATTATTTTACTTAATTGTGTAATTATTTTTTTTCTTTATCGTAGATTACGTATAAACTTTCAACACCTTAGCTGTCTCAAATCATAAGTATGTTTTGATAATACATTAAAATTTGGTACAAACTGTGTTTTCAAATTTAGTCACGTTATTGAAGCAAAGAAGCGATGTGTAGTATTAGATGCATTTTTCGTATTCCAAAATGGCATCATGTAAGCAAGGCATTGCTGTCTCGCACGTCACATGTCATAATATAAGTAGCTGTAACTCGTATCATGAAGTATTAGGTATATGTGGACTCGAATTAATCAATTGATTACATTATATCTCAGTCTATCAGGTATCGCCATCTCTTTTTATACAGCTGTGTTAGAAAGAGAGGGTAAGACTTCAGAAGATGACAGCAGTATTCAAAGATTTGTTTCAAGTAGGTATTAGAAGTGTTACCTACAGATATAATACAGTTTCATGTTATGCGTGTCTATTAGGTGCCCCACAGACCTGCATTCATATTGCTCAATACTTTTATTGTGCAATAATATTGAATACCCCTTTGTTTCCAGACGTTCAATAAATTCACTCAATAAAATTGACAAACCCGTCTGATCAATATTTTCGTGCGAGTAACATGTCTGACGATGAAGTTTTGGCGGCAACCATGCTGGTGATTTTGTTAAATAAATCTATACAATTCTATATACTCAAGTAAAAACTCCTGTTCTTCATCTTTTATTGATTGGTCTTGTTTCGATCAACACTTATATTGATTAGTGAATTGGCCTGAATGTCGAATTTCGCCCGAATGTTGAGTTTCGGCCGAATGTTGAATTTCGATCGAATGTAGAAATTCGGCGGAATGACGTATTTCGGTCACATGTTCAATTTCGACCGAGTGTCGAATTTCGGCCAGTAGTCGAAATTTTGCACCATTCTATTAACAAGTTGAATAAAATTACCGCCAAATGACGAAAATTTCTTGCTCGCCATTTTGCTTAAATTTACGACACGGCCATACATTAAACACCACGACTGACCGACCGCGACCGCTCCAAGCTCTGATGTGAAAAATATTGTGCAATATTAAACCTACACAGTGCAAGAAAAAAAAAACAGTAGCAGTCGTGGGACTGCCGATAGAAGTGAAAACGGAACTATTAAGTTGAGAGTAATTAAAACTATATGCAAAACATAGCTATAGATATACTATTATCATTAGCATGTCGGTGACGCGAACCGAGGATTTTACCCTCTACCAAAACGCTCAACGCGCCTAAAGAAGTTTTCACTTCAAAATATCGTACAATTTTCGCCGTGTTGGTCCCGGCCTCCTTTGTAGAATAGGCCAACTGCCGTTCTACCAGGCAGGTCGTAAAAGGCGACCGATTGGCTATCGAGTCACTAACATCGTGGCTACTAAGTGGTAGAGTTCTGCATTGTCTCGCCCGGGTCTGGTACCACCGCTTTACCTATTCCTGCCGCAATAGCGTCAGTGCTTGTCGCTGTCGTGTTCCGGTTTGGAGGGTAAGGTAGCCGGTAAACTTATGCATGTGGCATTATACCTCGCCACAAGATAGCAACGCACCTTTGGTGTCTATAGGCGATGGTTGACATCTTTGGTGTCTATAGGCGATGGTTGACTCTTTCCATCAGGAGACCCATCTGCTTGTTTGCTATCTTATGACATAAAATAAATAAATAAATAAAAAATAAAAATTAAACCCGCTCAAACTTTCGTTCAATCATTGTGCAATCTTCAATATTAACTCTAAACGGTCAATAATATTGTACAATACGTAATATTGCGCAATATTATTGTAGGTCTAGGGGCCGCCGTAAAATTGTAACTTAAAAGAAATGTTGTTTAGTCTATGGTCGAATTTCTGACAAAGGTGACCGCTATTAAAGGAGATATCTAAGTAGCATCTAGGAGTTTGGTTGTGGTCTGTTAACTGTCTCGATTATTGAAAGAAATAAGCTTCCCGTCAACTAAAAATACAACAGAGCGTCTAGCTTCAGTTCTAGTTTAGCTTACTCTATCTGTCCCGTAAGGAAACTTGCTTGATGATACTGCTTTGCTATTTATTATTGAAGTGTGTCAAAGTTTCTGATATAGTAGCAAATGCCATTCATAAAGATGTCTTTCAGGAACGTTTTGTAAGTATACACAATATTTATGACCCACTTATATTTTTATGACTGCATAAACAGGACAGTAGGACTGAATTTCCTATACGTGGAAATATGTAAATGTAAGAAAATTAAAAGAGTGAAATTTTTATTTCGAAAGAATGAATATAACCTGAAGTATTTTTTTATTTCATATTTTAATGCTTTCTTAGAATTTATACCAGTCCATGTTCATAGGTACGAAAAAATAGAAATTAAGTATATAGCATATGGGAAAAAGGAAAGGATTTTCTTTATTGCTCAGTAAATAAACAGATGACTCTGTAGATGGAGTTTTTTTTATATAACATAAGATAGCAAACAAGCAGATGGCTGTCATTACCCTCTAAACTGGAACACGACAGTGGCAAGCACTGACGCTATAGTGGCAGGAATAGATAAGGCGGGGGTTCCAAATCCAGGCGAGACAATGCTGTAATAGATATATTGTCATATTTCAAGGACATCATTTAAGAGATTTAAAAGTAGTCTAGTAAAGTTTATAAAATCAGATAATATCCTATAAAGGCTGTTCTCATCTCTGGGCCGGAGCTCGCCAATACCAGCTTCTTCCTCTTGATCGCATACAGCGTAGAGCGGTTCGAATCGTTGACGATCAGGCTATTTCGGAACAGCTCGATTCTTGGGCATTACGCAGAGATGTAGGTTCACTCTGCGTCTTCTATCGTCTTTATCATGGGGAGTTCCGACGAGTTGTTTGGAATAATTCCTGCCGCCGAATTCCACCATCGGACATCGCGTCAAAAGTTAAAGTTCCATCCTCACCATCTCGATGTCTGGAAATCCACAACTGTGCGTTTCTCCCGACACTTTTTGCCTCGCACTACTCTGTTGTGGAATCAATTACCGGCAGGGGTATTTCCGAATGGATACGACATAGGGACCTTCAAGAAAAGAGCTTACTCATTCTTAAAATGCCGGCAACGCAACTGCAAGACCTCTGTTGCAGATGTCCATGGGCGGCGGTGATCAGTTACCATCAGGTGCACCTCTTGCTCGTTTGCCCCCTCTTCTATAAAAAAGGCTTTTAGCACGAACGTTAAATAGCTAAATATATTTTAATTTCCTAAATGATACTAATTACCCAATATAATGATACTAATTACCCAATAATTCTCTATATCATGATGAATAATTACTAACAAAGTTCTTTTCTTCAAACATTTGTAGCAAGTCATCAAGTCCAAGCTTATACAAATCACAAACCTATAAAGTGAAGTTGGTCTCAGACAAACGCGACCCACTCAACGCCATCTGTCGGAGTTGATGGATGACTGGACATATGTCCATTACCGCCCGCACGATTCCAAGTTCGGTGCTCGGACAAAAGATCACAAAAAACGTTAGGAAATGACACTGTCATTAATCAAATTATATGCGATTCTGTATATCATAAATCTTGTATAGATGTCTTGTAGTTGGATTAGTTTTAATAATGTTTCGCAGGCAATTTTGGCAGCTGCGTATTTGATTCCAGTGCACTGACAGCTAAGCTTTGTAATTTATGTTTCTAGATCTAGTTTTGTAGTGAGTTCGAACATGTAAGAGAATATTTTCTTTCTTAGACTAATATGTAGTTTTTTATTTGTAGTTGTGAGGTAAGAAAATTTTTAATACAGTAATTTGTATAAAGTAGTATTTTCACCTACTTCGATAACACGATTACCGTATTTTTGTAGTTCTAATTCTATGTAGGGCAATTTTGTTTTATCTAAGTATAAAAATGTTAATTACAACATAAACTTGAATTTGTTTTATATCGTAAGATTGTTTGCTATCTTATAGCAGATGGGTCTCCTGATGGAAAGAATCAACCATCGCCTATAAACCAAACCATAGATGTTAATGTGCGTTGCTATCTTGTGGTGAAGTCTAATGCCGCATGCATAACTTATCCTTCAAAGCGGAACACAACAGTGACAAGTACTAACGCTATTTTGGCAGGAATAGGTAAGGCGCCCGGGGGAGATAATGGAGAACACTACCATCTAGTAGCTACGATAGTAGTAATTTGCATAGCCAATTGGTCAACTTTTACGACTTTACTGGCAAAACGGCAGTTGGCCTATTCTTCAAAGGAGCCTGAACTAATATGGGGGAAAATTTTGATGATGTAATGACGCTGCCGTATCTTGGTCCTCGGTCTTGCGTAGAGAGAAAGAAAGGTGATTTATTTGTAATTTCAGTCGGCGGGGTGTTTCCGAACGGATGCGACTTGGGAACTTAAAAAAGAGCTTACTCATTCTTTAAAGGCTGGTAATGCAACAGTAAGACGTTTGTTACTGCGGATGTTCATTATCGGCGGTGATCAGTTACCATCATGTGCTATTAAAAGTGGTTATAGGAAACACTACTATTCTGTTTTCATAAATTTATTTTCATATAAATCTGTTTTCTTAAGAATGCGATAGCCTTCTGCGTATGGTAGCAAAGTCTCAAAGCTAAAAAGCCAGAGGTTTCTGCTAGTTTACCTGGAATTGTGTGTTGATATCAAAATTCTGTATGGTATGGGTGATAACACGTTTAGCCGCTTTAGAGTATGTAACATACATGCAAATAATTATACTCTCGGATTCATAATAGGAGCGTGATTATTTTGATTTTAATGGTCTTGATTTGAAATAAGAATACCAAAATTAAAATTATATTGAAACAATCCTATCCTAAACCGGCGCGGCGGTGCTGTTCAGAAAAGACTGCATATTATAACAATAATTTATATATTTTATGCTTAAAGCTAGTGCTAGACAATTTTGAGACTTCACACTACTTAATAAGGGTGAACTAATAATTATACCAATCAGCAACAATTGAAGGATGACAACAAGGTGTCAAATTCATACATAATTTATTGTCGTCCTTTTTATTTTTATGGATTACCTGCAGTTACTAGCAATTACTTAGTTAAAATTTATATTTACTTAGAATAATTGTTTATCACTGAGATTGAAATTGAGATTGAAAAAATTAATATATATTCAATCGATTATTAATTTTTAACACATGTACTGTTTCACAATTCTCAGACTATATCTTTGTTTTTAATGAAATGGCCAACCGGTTTCACCTTTTACTGCATCATGAAGGCTTAAAACTTAAATTATTTTCACTCGATTTCACTCAGATTTTGTCAGATTCTTTTTATGTATATTAAGTGGAAATACCCCTAAACGTAGACTTGTTTAAAGATTATTTTTTTATTTAGATACTTTAGGTTCTATTTGAATTAAGTAAAATTTTTAAGACGAAATGTGACTATAATTGGAATTGGATGTTTAATTTTAAAAATAGATATTTTAATTGCATCCTTAGGCACAAGAGCGATTGGTCATTAGACCTCGTGATAAGCAGTCATCACTGCTCATGGAAATTTGCAACTCATACAGTAGGTTGTCAATGCTATGGTAATTTCTACGAATTTTTGACCCTCCTCTTGAAATCTGTTCAGAAAAAAAATCTTGGAAAGTGAGCTGTTCCAGGGCTTGTTTGTTCGTATAAAGAACGTTATAGTTCGTATAAAATACGAGCAACTCGAATAATCGTAGATGACCAATCGTCAAGATGGTGTGGATGAAATCCCTCACTACGTCGTGTAGCGTGATGGCGTAACTTGCCGGTACTAAATTGAACAGCTAATCAAGCTCTTCTCCACTACACAGATAATAGAACACACGTATAGATCCAGTGTCTCTCCGGAGACTAAGTAGTTCAAGACCCCTATTAAAATTAGATTATGGACAAAACTTATGACTCAACGATGAATTTTATCAAATTGGAGGTTTTAATACTGGAATATTCTGGAACAAACATGCGAAAAGTGCTCTGTATATTATAAAGCTGTATTTTTCCTATTCCTTTAGGGAAGAATTACAAGAGCGTATTCTTGTAAATCGCGTATACCGCAACACGAAATTTTCACACAAGTGCACGGCCATATGCAATTTAGTTTGCCGTTGTTGATCCGGGCCTCATTTGAAGACAATCTTTATTCTGCCAGGCAATTTACAAAAGGCAAACGATAAGGCTATACGTGTCACTGCCATCGTGACTACTAGGTGGTAGAGTTCTGCAACGTCTCGCCCGTGTATATGGTACCACCACGTTATTATTCCTACCGCAATAGAGTCAAAGCTCGACATTGTCGTGTTTTCGTTTGGAGGTTAATACATAGTAACATCTTTCGTGTTTATAAGCGATGGTTGTCTCTTTCCATTGGAAGAGCAATCTGCTCGTTATTTAGCCTATGTTATAAAAAAAGTTGCTTTTAATGATATTATATTTGTATGATCCTGATAAAATATCAACCTACCTCGTCCATATACCTGAAAAAAGATTATAAAATTTCAATATTTTGAAGTATATTTAAGTTTAAATATAACTTTTTATTTTATTAAAGTTACGATAAGTTTTAAATATTGCTATTAGGTTAAAAAATAAAAGTTGGTAAAATAATAATGCTAGGACAAAGCAACTAAGCCTACGTCTTCGTTTTAACAAATACCACAAGACCCTCGGTATTCAGCACTTACACAAACAAATCAACCAACCGACTAAGCAACCAAGTTAAAAGCTCTTGTATAAATACAATTAGACAATAGAAGAGTCCGTTACTCTTGTCTAAAATGCACTACTTTGTGTTATTTTTTTTTATTAAAGAAAAAACAACTTCTGCGATTAATTTCTTTAATAATTATCAAAGAAAATGATTAATTCCTCACGTATAAGTTTACCGGCTACTTTGCCCTATTTTTCATTGTCCATTTTATTTTATTTATTTATAAAAAATATGCACAAACATGCACAGAGGAGGACTTAATACTTTTTCTCGCATTATCTACCCAGTCGACCACAATTTTAACTTATACTCTCCATCATCGGCGCTTGGTGAAAATCCTTTATAATGATTATTTTTAATTTAATATCTTTTAGTGTTTCATTAATCAAACACTATACATATTTGGTTTTAATTAAATAGCTAACCTGTAACACATTTTGCTGCATTATCAGGGCTAATCTTTTATCTGTATCAATTGCTGTTTGTTGGTATCGCTAAAACTCGAGAACGGCTGAACCGATTTGGCTAATTTTAGTTTTGAATTAATTGTTGAAGTCCAGGGAAGGTTGAAAAGGTGAGCAAATATACAAAAGTAAGAGCAGTTAAAAAGGCAGAACAAGGTTTGCCGGGTCAACTAGTTATTAATAAAAAACAATTTAAGTTTGTAGGCCTGAACATATAAAATGTAAAACTGGTTAAATCAAAAATAAATATATAGTTTCTGCATTGTGAATAATACAAGTGTTTAATTTCTTTATATTATTAGATAGTAAACAAGCAGATGCTCTTCCGGTAGAGAAACCATCACCTATAGATAGCAAAAATGTTAATGGCGAGTTAATATCCGAGTGGCAAGATGGCAGTGCCACATGCATAAGTCAACTGGATACCTTACCCTCCAAACCGGAGCACGACAATGATAAGCACTACCGCTATTGCGGCAGGAATAAGTAAGGCGGTAGTATCAAATATCCGGGCGAGACGTTGCGGAACTCTACCACCTAGTAGTCACGATGGTAATGGTATGTACCTATAGCCAATCAATTAACTTTTATGGCTTGAATGGCAGAACGGCAGTTGGTCTATTCCTCACAGGAGCCCGGACCAGCACGAGGGAAAATAATCAACCTTAACTGTCACATTTTTCACTGCCATTGCCATACTAAAAGTTCTAAATAGAGGTATTTTGTATTACACCAGTCAAGTTAGCTTAGTTCAGAATACCCTGCACGCTTCCAACCCGTCAACGTCACAGGATTGATCGACGGGAATATATCTGGAGCAGGTCTTGTCGCCCGCCTCCCCTCGTCCATCCGTCATCCGTCAACGTCAAATGTGCACACCGCTTTAGGGTTACCAGACGTTGTATTCGAGTGTAAAAAAATACCGTCATGATAGATTAAATAATATGGATACATCTAGCAACACATATTTATCTTTAACTATTCCTCGTGTTGGTCCTGGGCACCTTTGAAAAAAAGACCAACTGCCGTTCTGCTAGGCAGGTCGTAAAAGACGACTGAGTGGCTATGCGCGTCACTACCATCGTGACTACTAGGTAGAGTTCTGCATCGGTTCGACCAGGTCTGGTACCACCGCCTTACCTATTCCTGCCGCAATAGCGTCAGTGCTGGTCACTGTCGTGTTCCGGTTTGGAGGGTAAGGTAGCCGGTAAACTTATGCATGTGGCATTAGACCTCGCCACAAGATAGCAACGCACCATTAACACCTTTGATGTCTATAGGCAATGGTTGACTCTTTCCATCAGTAGACCCATCTGCTTGTTTGCTATCTTATGATTAAAAAAAACTAGCTGCAGCGTGCAGCCCGCTGCATTATAAAAGTTTTTGGCAAATCTCGCGGGATCATCTAATTTTTCCGAGATAATAAGTAGCCTATGTGTTATTCTGGGTCTTCAGCTACCTACATACCAAATTTCATCGTAATCGGTTCAGTAGTATTTGCGTGAAAGAGTAACAAACATCCATACATACATACAAACTTTTGCTTTTATAATATTAGTAGGATTAGCTATGAGCTACTTATCATAATAATATTTACTGACAAACTTTAACCTTAGACTAAACAATTAAATCTATATTAAGTTTAACAACTCTCTTTAACTGTAATAATAATAATAATAATAATAATAATAATAAATGGCGTAGAGATGTGACGACCTCATCGCCCACGAGTAGGATGGCAGTAGTTATCCTACTCGCGCAGTCAGTCAGTACCTACCTCAGCAAGTGTCTTAACCGTGCTTTAGCTGAGGAAATCATAGGGTACTAAAACAATTATGATGTAAAACGGTTTCCACGGGGGGGGAGGGCGACCCTCGGTGGTAGATAGCCCAACAAAAATGGATGGACCAAGTAAGAAGAATGCGCATAGGGCCGCTGCCTGGGGATCGCCAGGGCGCGTCTGGAGCTGGCGCTGGACGCGGCAGCATGCGGGACGCCAGCCAAACCCGCCGACCGGCCCTACCACCTGGTCGGTCGAATACACCATCCTCGCCAGTTGGCTTGACTCCAGCAGGGCCGGCAACGACCCAGCAGAAAGAGTCCGCCGCTGGTGGAGCTAGAAAGCCTCGCATGAGGTGGTCTGCTGACCAAAATAAGAATGCCATGCGAGCATATTATAGGGCGACTGAGGGGGGAACTAACAGGACTGGATTTCGGGTACGACTGCTACGCGAGTTTAACATCTTGGAACCTCACATCACTCTCACTGAACAAAATATGGTGGATCGAGTTCGATATATCCTGCGCAGAAATATTTTTGACGCAAATGAACTCGAACAACTAGGATGTGCGTCTGCTTCTACAGTTGCTTCCGAATTATCGAGTGTCAATGACCCGCCATATGTGACAAACTGCCGAGGAGAAAACACTAGGATGGAGCCGAATGCGGACCAGATAGAGGGGAACGTGGAAGCAGATTCCCAGTATAGAGATAACCTTAGGAGAGAGCTTGAAGAGGCGATTACTCGGTATAGAGGAATGTCGGTAGAGCAACGCTCCCGGTTACCTCGTGTCCCCTACAAGAACGCGACTAGACTTGCCGTTGACACTGTTAACCAATTACTGCCTCCCTTTTTGGAAACCAGCTCCGGCATTGGTGACACGGGAACCATACTGTACGCTGCGGCTGACGTCGTATGCCATGCGGTTGGGATCACCTTTCCAAACATGGGAAGTAGATTACCGCTGCGGCATGTGACTCCAGCATGGAGGCGTCGTATTGAGACCCGTATTGCTGATGCCAGAATCCTAATCGGTAAGTTGACTGCGTTTAAGGCTGGTAACACGCGGCCGCGAGTAATGCGCTTTGTTAGATCTGCAATAAGTGAATTTCACCGTCTGCCTCGAGCAGACCAATTGCGAGTAACAACGGAGCGCATTGATAGCCTAAAACAGCAGATAGCTGCTTGGGGGCGGCGTATTAGACGGTACACTGAGACTTCTAGGAGACACTATGAGAATCGACTCTTCAAAAGTGACCAAAGAAAGTTTTATAAGTACCTTCAAACTACGAATGGGAAACCAAGTAGAGAACAGATGCCTGAAAAGGCAGATTTGCTGACTTTTTGGCGCAGCTTATGGTCCCAACCGGTTGAACACGTTGAAGGTACTAGGATGGCGGAGCTTGAAAATACATGTGCATCTTTACCAACTATGGACCCCGTAGTCATTACAGAACATGACGTTAGTGCAGTAATCCAAAAATGCCCAAATTGGAAAACTCCAGGGTTAGATGGACTTCAGAATTACTGGCTCAAGGGGTTCAATACATGCCATGCTACCTTAGCCCGCCAGTTTGAAGAAGCGCTTGAGAAACGCTCTCTTCCAGACTTTCTTACCACTGGGGTCACCTATTTAGTTCCGAAAACCACTAACACTACTGACCCATCACAGTACCGCCCGATAACATGTCTGCCTATAATCTACAAGACACTTACATCAATATTGGCCGCCAAGATTTCCTCACACGTAGACAGCCACAAGATTCTGGCTGATACCCAAAATGGATGTCGGGCGAAGAGTCGAGGTACTAAGGAGCTCCTCCTGATTGACACGGTTGTTGGCCAACAGGTCAAGCGTAACAGACGTAACTTATCTGTCGCCTGGATTGACTACAAAAAAGCGTTTGACTCGGTCCCTCATACATGGTTAATGAGAATACTCGAACTCTATAAGATTGACGAGTCAATTAGAGGGCTTCTTGAGGCATGTATGGCGCAGTGGAGTACAATGCTCAATCTCCAGGGTGTGTGTCTATCTAATACGGAGGACCGAGTCAGGATAAGAAGGGGTATATTCCAGGGTGATTGTCTGAGCCCTTTATGGTTCTGCCTGGCCTTAAACCCGCTTAGTCATTTGCTAGGTAGCTTGGGGACAGGATTTCAGCTTCGAAGGGGTGGCCTGAGGCTTAGCCACCTGCTTTACATGGATGATCTCAAGCTGTTTGCTCCAAACGCTTCAAGGCTGAATGAACTGCTAAATGTTACATGTAATTTTAGCAGTTCCATTGGCATGGAGCTTGGAGTAAATAAGTGTGCGGTTTTGCATGTAGAGCGTGGCAAAGTAGCCGCTACAGACGAAAGTATTCCTTTCGACCCGGCTCGACTTAGGTCACTCACACAGGCTGAAACGTACCGGTACTTGGGCATGTCACAGAATATGTGTGTGGATGAGGCTGGTATGAAACAGGCCATGGTTGATGTATTTTGTGAACGCATGACAAAAGTCTTTAATAGCTATTTGTCAGGTGTAAACAAGATACGAGCGTACAATGCCTGGGTTATGCCAGTACTCATGTACACGTTTGGCGTGCTCAAGTGGTCTCAGACCGAACTAAGTGCTCTAGATCGAAAAGTCCGCACTACTATGACTCGGCACAGGCTGCGCCATCCGAAATCATCGGTCATGAGATTGTATATCTCGCGTAAACATGGCGGAAGGGGCATGCTGAGTGCTCAAGGCCTGCACAACCGCGAGATATGCAATCTCAGGGACTACTTCTTGACGAAATCGGAGGGCGCAATCCATGCTGAGGTAATAGAATGTGACAAAGGACTAACCCCACTATCCTTGGCCAAAAGAGACTGGCAAAAACCTGCGGTACTTTGCAATTCTGACAGGGAGGCCATATGGAAAGGGAAAGAGCTACACGGTAGATTCTACAAGACTCTGCACGAGCCTCACGTAGACTTGTTATCTTCCGTGCATTGGCTGCGTTTTGGTGACCTTTTTGGGGAAACCGAGGGTTTTGTCTGTGCGATACAAGATCAGGTGGTCAAGACTAACAATTACCGGAAGTACATCATTAAGGACGGTACCAATGACATATGTCGCATGTGTCACCGTCCTGGAGAATCTCTCCGGCATGTTACTTCCGGTTGTGCTATGCTTGCTAACACTGAGTACTTGCACAGACACAACTTAGCAGCCAAAATTATCCACCAAGAGCTCGCTCTGAAATATGGCCTTCGTGATCAGAAACTGCCTTTTTATAAGTACTCGCCTGTGCCCGTCCTTGAAAACGATCGTGCCAAACTGTACTGGGATCGACCCATCATCACGGACAGAACCATTCTGATGAATAAACCCGATATCGTGCTGATGGAACGAGCATCATCCAAGATTTTCTTGGTAGATATTACTATCCCACATGACGACAATCTTGTTAAGGCTGAATCAGATAAGAGGCTTAAATATCTGGACTTGGCGCACGAGGTTGTCGAAATGTGGGGTGGTACGTCTGCTGAGATAATTCCAATAGTTGTTTCCACCAATGGGCTAATTCCTTCCTCCTTGAAACCTTACTTAAAAAAATTGGATTTACCACCCAAGCCCATTATGGCGAGTATCCAGCGGGCAGTCCTATTAGATAACGCTCGGATAGTCCGTAGATTTCTCACCCAGTCGCCTTAGGCTCCGGTCGTTTGGCTTCTACGCCGGAGTTTCTTATACACACCGCTGCAAGGCGAGATCATTCCCATAATAATAATAATAATAATAATAATTATATCGGTGAACAAATTACACGAATTGATCTAACCCCAAAGTAAGCAAATTATATGCTTGTGTTATGGTTGTTAGTCAACGATACTAACACATAAATATACATACTTTGACGTACGTAATAAACCCAGAACCCAGAAATACAAACATCTATGCGCATCAGACAAAAAAATGTTTGTCCCTGTCGGAAATCATTCGATCAACATCGCCCCATCGATTCGTAGTCAGGTTCTCTAATTAGTCGACTGACAGGGCGGTTGATATGAATAGTATACATATGTCTATATTATCAGGTATGTCACGCGAATGTCGTGTTCATTTTTATAAATTTATTGTATTTTAATGCACATTATTTAAAATATTAGTTTTCTGCAGTCCTCCGCAATGTAAACTTTAATTGTGCTAAATTTCATTTGCTTAATTATCTTGACATGGGGTTCAAAGTTTTTCTTCCACGTATTAGTACATAGATATGACAAATCAATTTTGTCCTGGTCTAAGAGCCTGTAGGAGATCGTCCTTCACCTTATGACAAGTCAATATTATTATGAGAAAACATGTTTTATCATCATATATTACGAATCCAGCACAGTTTATTTATTAAGTTTGTAGATAAAGTTGCAATCTAGGCTAGTTTTGGTTTGGATCATAAATTTTTTTTAAAAATACATAGCTACGTTCAAAACGCAATATGTACTTTAAATAATACGTCACTATTTATTTTATATCATAAGATAGCTTGTTTACTATCTTATGGTATTAAAAAATGGCTAAAAAAATATTAAAAAATGATGGAAAGAGACAACCACGGCTTATAGACACCAAAGATGTTAATGATGCGTTGTTATTGTAGTGGCGGGGTTTTAATGGCAAAGTTTTTCGTCTACTCTACCCTCCAAACCGGAACACGACACCAACAAGCACTGACGTTACTGCGGCAGTAAGGAGAGACGGTGATGCCAGACCCGGGCGAGATAATGCAGATGTCTGCCAACTAGTAACCACGATGGTAGTGACACGCATAGCTAATCGTTCGGCTCTTACGAACTGCCTGGCAGAACGGCAAATGGTCTATCCTTCAAATGGGCCCGGACCAACACGGGGAAATCGCTGAGATAACTTATTTTATTATCAATATAAAAGTGCAAAATTAAAAGTAAATAAAGGCCCTATTTTTATGTTTAGGTCCCTTATATACCTAATTTTAGCAACAAATGAATTTAGATTTAAAAATTTATGAGTGATAGTGATTTAAATATGATAGGTAATTTTGTAAAAGCCCCACATAGATGTGATATATGTGCATAAAATACACTAAATATATGTCAGTTCAGTTTAGAAGTATCCAGCTAGCTGCCAAAAATGGTCCATAGAAGTTTTAAATTTTGTTGAAACACAATATTTAAGTATTGTAATAATATTTTCTTACAAAAAAAACATAGTTTGATTGAGCACGATTTACTTTAGTGTCAATATAAAAGTGTAAAATTTGAATCGAATAAAAGCCCTCTTTTTATTTTAGGGCCCAGAATTACATAACTAAATACAACGGTTCTGGTTAGAAGTACCATTCCAGTTGAAATTACAACCCGTTAATGTTACAAAATTGATCGACGTGAAAATACCTATCTGTAGTAGGTTCTGTCAGTTGTCGTAGAGATAACATAAAGATAGAGTAGGCGAGTCATAAGCGCGTACATAAGTGAAAACGTCTCTTAGGTACGAAGATAAATAATATATTCTTAACAAAAAATTAAACCGACGAAAATTTATATGTGGTCACATATTAAAATCAGTGAATTAATAATCAATCATCCTCTGTTTTCGTATGTGTACCCTTTTGGGCCAGATTTTTCTTCAAAAATTATGTAACACAACCCTCGGAGTATTTTTTATTTAATAAAAGAATAATTTTCAAAATCGCATCACTCTGTAAAAAATATGCGTAATCATACATTAAAATCAGTGAGTGAACAATCAATCATCGCTTGTTTACATACCCTTTTGGTTGGAATTTTGCAAAAAAAAAAATAATAAAGAAAGGGGGTGGTCCATTCTCGGGATATACCTATTCAAACGAAAAAGAATTATCAAAATCAGACTTCTCTGTAAAAAAGTTATGCTCCTGACCTAAAAAAAATATATACTCGTCGAATTGAGAGAATGTTTTTTGTTTTTCCGTCCGTTGGTAATAACATTAGATATACATGTTTTTCTCTAATAATGCCTGCGCATTACGTAATTATATTTTATTAACTTCTTCTGTAATTGACGCGTGAAGCCGTCATGCTTTTTATTATGTTTACCTGCTGTGCATGCGTCTATAAAAAAAGAAAGGAGTATCAAATTCATTTGGATACAGAAAGAGAAATGGATGGGTGTATGGAGAATAGATGGAAAGAAAAAATCTTTTTCTGTTGACGGAATGACTTTTTGCTTGTCTTGTCGACTCTATGTATTCTACTTCTACGGCCACCACTCTCTGCGTCCATCCGTCACCCGTCACTGTCAAGTGTGCACAGCGCTTAAGGGTTACCAGACGATGTATTTAACTCCAAGGAAATGTTGTCATTTTAAATATTACGTTATGGATATAATATTTGGCTATAGATTTGTGACTTTAAGTTTTTTTTGTTTATTATTCGAATATTTACAATTACATCTATTTCTTTTAAGAAAGAAAGAAAATATTTATTTGCAAGAATGTGGGTGTTACAAGTTGTTAAAAATAAATTACCAACATATGCTACCAATACAGGGTTATTTTTGGATCACCTGCCAAATTTAAATAGGTGGTTCAGACCATGAAAGTAAAGAACTTTCCCAAAGAAACACTGGTCGAAAAGTGAAAAGAAAAATTCATATCTTCATACGAAATACGAAAATACGTGATCGAGCAGTTTTCTATGGGAGGATCGATTTTTTTTTTCACTTTTTGACCCATGTTTCTTTAGAAAAGGTGTTTAGTTTCATGGTCTGAACCACCTATTTAAATTTGGCAGGATATTCAAAAATAACCCTGTATATGGTGTGCAAATATTTAAAAAAATTATCATTATAATATGATATTACATTTAAAACATGTTATCGATTTTTTAGAATTATTACCGGATCAGAACGTGGCCTCACACTGAGAAGATCCGGCCGAAGAAACTTAGCGGGCTGATCTTTTTTTCTCTATTTTATGTACTTGTTATAAATATACAAGGATGATTTCATATTACACAAGTTATTTTCATAATTACAAGTTTCATATTTTGAGTAATTAATTTTTTTATAATTTACAAAATGTTCACCATTTACAAAATTTTACTACATTGAATTTTTTTTAAGGACAATTCAACAAACTTATATTTCTATCCATTAACATTTAATTATATCGGCTAAAAATTCTTTAATATCATAATAAATTTTATCTAACAGCAAATCAAACAACTTTTTGCGAAATTATTTTATAGGCAATGATTTAAGACTATCAGGAATATGATTGTATATAATAATAGACATACAATAAACATTTTTTGTAAAAATATTTAATTTTTGGTTAGGCACATATAATTTCTTACTATTTTCTAAAATATGAGTTACCAGTGACTTCAGCATTTGTTTTAAATAACTTTTGGTGCTTTTTTACAAATACGCATACCTCTAAAATATACAAATCATAAAAAATATATTAAAAAAATATATCAGTGCAATGCTATTCTGTATCAGTATTAAAATAATGTAATGTTATTAATGTAATGTTAATAATGTTTTAATTTTGGTACTTAATTAAAATTAAGTACCAAAATTAAAACATTATTAACATTACATTAATGACTATAATAAAATCGCAGGAAAGTTAAAACCTATACATTGAATATTTTTTTAAAAGAATACTTGGGGCGTGATCTACAATCGATATCGAAGCCAAAAATATAGTTTTTAGAATTTTTGTCTGTTTGTCTGTTTGTCTGTTTGTTTGTTTGTATGTCCGGGGTAAACTCAAAAAGTACTGCATGGATTTACTTCAAATTTTGCATGAATATTACTAACAGGTCGGGTCAACATATAGGCTACATATTATCACGCTATCACTTACGGGGGAGGTGCTGTGCGGAGTAAACGAAGTCCGCGCGGACGAAGTCGCTGGCAACAGCTAGTAAATCAATATAATGATGCAATCCGTTGCAGATAAAAGAGATAACATTTCAATGCACGTAAGGCAGGTCGTAAGAGGCGACCGATTGACTGTACCTACATGTCATCGTGTCTACAAAGCGTTAGAGTCTTGCAACATCTCGCCCGGGTATTTGGTGCCACCCCCTTATCTATTCCTGCCGCAGTAACGTCAGTGCTTGTCGGTGTCATGTTCCGTTTTTACAGTTTTTCAAATTATTTAATATTTTCAAAATTAGCAAAGGAACATTTTGACACGCCAGGAATTAAACTTGCGACCTTGCTTCTGGACGACTGGTTTGTTAAGTTTTTTTAGCATGGGATAACTTTAGCAGGTTTCCCGTTCGGGATACTGTTAGTACGGGATAACTATAACAGGTATATAGTTAGAAACACGAAAGTATTGATCAATATTAAAAACGTTAAGTAAATCTGTAACTATGAACTCATTTAATCTATACATATAATAAAATCGTAGGAAAGTCAAAACTGTACATTGAAATTTTTTTTAAAAGAATACTTGGGGCGTGATCTACAATCGATATCGAAGTCAAAAATAAAGTTTTCAGAATTTAATTTACTGTATGGATTTACTTCAAATTTTGCATGATTGCATGCACGATTGCATTAAATTACTAACAGGTCGGGTCAACATATAGGCTACATATTATCACGCTATCACCTACGGGGGAGGAGCTGTGCGGAGTAAACGAAGTCCGCGCGGACGAAGTCGCGAGCAACAGCTAGCTAGTAAATAAGATTGTATATCTACCATGTAGATATTATGTAGATACATGTACTAGTACTTTAGTATCTACTATACGCGATACTCATAATACGCGAAAAAGTGTTTGTTTGTTTGTAACTCTTTCACGCCTAAGCTACTAAACCTATATTTTTTTTTTCGGCAATAAAAAAATATCAGCTTTTTCGTTAAATATCTCTACCAACATTACAATAACGTAACCAAAGGGCTTGAAAAAAATTGCATAGGCATTTTTTTTAAAACAAGCAGAAAGTCATATTAATAATGACTTCTATAGAGAAGTCTTTATTAATGTGACTTTCTTCCACGTCAAAAATAAAAGCAATAACATACAAAACATGTTCTCTACTCTAGTTGAGTATATATTCTACACTTTTTATCGTCAGCGCTTGGTGAAACTCCATTTTAACACAATATTTGCTAGCTGATAACACTTGTACTGTTTCACAATAAGATAATTATATTTAATTTCCGACCGGTTTTGCTTACACAAGATGATCCTGAGGATGCTTGTGTAAGCGAAACCGGTCGGAAATTAAATATAATTATCTTATTGTGAAACAGTACAAGTGTTATCAGATAGCAAATATTGTGTCTAGTTGAGTACATAATTTGTGTGCCTTTGCTATTGATGTGAAAGAAAGTGTAGTGTAAGTGGTGAACTAATGTGCCGCTGTGCTCTCCTCTAATTTTCAGGACTTGGATAAGTTTATCCCAATATCTTTCGTTTCAGTTACGTCACAACAGTTCCATATGAGTTTTGGCAGAAATTTTGCAAATTAAATACCTCCTTTTTTTCTTTAAATCTTATCTACCTTGATTAATATTTGCTCAACATGAGTTTAACACAAAAAATTTACAAAAATATTTAATCTTCAAAGGGAAAACTAATATTTTAAAACTTTTTGTAAATCTAACTTAACACTGGTATTTACTTTTATTGTTTATAAAAATAGGTACATTCTACAGACGATCATTGCTATTATTTATTGCTTGTGTTGCTCACATTGACTTAATTTCCCGTTTTAAGAGAAAAAATTTTGGTCAGTTTAGTCATTATTTGACTTGTGCTGCCATCTTGTTATTTATTAAAAAAATTGGGTTACTATGGAGATTTTTTTATATCATAAGATAGCAAACAAGTAGATGGGTCTCCTGATGGAAAGAGTCAACCATCGCCTATAGACACCAGAGGTGTTAATGGTGCGTTGCTATCTTGTGGCGAGGTCTAATGCCACATGCATAAGTTTACCGGCTACCTTACCCTCCACACCGGAACATGACAACGACAAGCACTGACAATATTGCGGCAGGAATAGGTAAGGCGGTGGTACCTGACCCGGGCGAGACAATGCAGAACTCTACCACCTAGTAGCCACGATGGTAGTGGCTCGCATAGCTAATCGGTCGCCTTTTACGACCTGCCTGGCAGAACGGCAGTTGGTCTATTCTTCAAAGGAGCCCGGAACCAACACGAGGAAGATCTTTTTGAAGCTTTTTTATGCCCGGTTCCTATGTCAACTTCGACATCTCCGCCGCATAGGGTCGTATACAGTTTTTTAGTTTAAGTTTATTTTTGTCTTTTTAGAAAATATACGACCATAAGCGTTTCTAAAACTATTATAATTAAGAGTATGTTTTTTATTTACATTAAAAGTAATTTTAAATTTCAGGAATTTATAAAACTCATATACGTAATTAGTAATTACGATAATATAAAATATGGATTTTCAATAAAAAAAGGCGTTACGACCTTATGCGCCGGACTTGTTTTAGTTACGATTTACGAATAGTATCATTTTCTACGAGGCGTAAGCTAAAACTCTTACTATAAATGTCAAATAACTAAATATCCAAACAACTTGTGACACGCCTCGTTATTATTAAATTGATAGCTAATGTTGACTGCTACGAATACGGTTCGTTGATTATAGAAGGTGGTAGAGAGAACATATCCCTTAATTTAACTGACACCTTTCACCTATTCCTGTCGCAATAGCGTCGGTGTTTTTCGCCATCGTGTACCATTTGGGAGGGTAAGGATACGGTGCCTGCCACACGAATAGCAAGGCATCATTGATAGCTTTAAGTTGTTAACGTTATCTTTTTTTATCATGTCATCGGCTTGTTTGTTATCATATGATATAAAAATAAGTGGCTACGTGAAACTAAATCGAAAAAAATACACTTTTTTGTGATTCAATAACTTTTAACAATATTGAATACAAAACTTATTCGAAGGTACCAAATCAAGCAAAGTAAACATCATTATAAGTTAAAAAACGTCTTATTTGTTGAGGGCTTCTTAACCGGTCAATGCCGGTGACATTCGCTGACAGCTGATTGAAAAGTGAGAAGGGTCCCACCATTTATATTATTGTGACAGAATCAGGTGTATACCTTGAGCGGAGAAAGGATTTATCTGACATTTAATATTCCTGTTTTAATCTGTGCTGTTGTCACGTGTACAAAAGAAAGTTATAGCTTTTAAATTTAAATGACCGAGCTTCGTCCGGTAACTTTTTACATCGTATTTTTTAACAATCTTGTCAAGAAAGAGGAGAGGGGTTCATCAATATAAGGAAGTTGGAAGTGGATTGTTTTTATTTCAAATTAAATATACATTTTTTTACCTTTTAAATCTATCTTGAACCTCAATGAATATTTTAAAACCAAAATTAGCCAAACTGATCCAGACGTTCTCGAGTTTTAGCGAAATTAACGAACAGCAATTGATTTTTATATAGGTATATATATAGATTACATTTTGTCTATGAATATGTCACATACATCATCTCGAAGATAATTTGTTGGCAAAATAAAAGTACTACAAAAAACCACGAGATGATGCTGTATAGGGAATAATTAGAACTGGTGATCGCCTGAGGCCGAAAATCGACCACAAATATGAATAAAATCTCTTTTACGTTTGACAACTGACTCTATCCGTAAAGAAAATTGCATTCATGTGTGTATATTACTTTGCCAAGAAAAAGATAAGGATTTGGCATTAATTTCCATAAACAATCAAAATTATAAAATTGCATACATTCCAACGCTGAACAAATAAAAATGGCTTTATCTCTATCTAACAAGTTAAAATTTTCATAATAGACAAAACTAAAACAATTTTGTCAGTGTCCTAATTTCATATCATTTAAGAAAATTAACGTCACCTTAAACAGCTTGCGGTTAAAACGCCATTACTAAAATACGCTGTCAATGTAGGTAAGTTAAAATTTAATGTCAAATAACCCTTTGATTACAAAATATTAAATTGTTTTGAGCGTTTACTTGTATTTTTCTATAATTTTAGTGTGTGCCTTAAATCTAAAATAAAACCTAATTTTTAAAATAACAAGCTCGGGTCCCGGGTCGGGCACATACAAAAAAGTGTTTTTTCAGTTTTCTGAGAAACACAAAGTTGCCCGGGATTGGAAAGTGCCCGGTTGGCGATAGGCTTGCCACCTATCACATTGTGGGACCAAGTATCTTCGGCTAATCGTGGGAGCACTTGTTGTTCCTCTGCCTACTCCTTCGAGGATATGGGCGTGAAGATACTTTTTTTTAACAAGCTCAATTGCAATATATCAAACTGTTATGTAGGCAGTAAACAGCTGTTCTTAAGTCCGCCATTGGTAGGGACGAAATGACACGGTTTTCCCTTGGTTATTTCATATCTAGTAGTAGTTTCATTCATGTAACTTACATGATGTAAGGTATATTATCATGTATGTCACATGAAAGTACTGAGCGTAATATTTACTTTTATTATTTAATGCAATGATATATTATTTTTTTACTACTAGTATGTTTTTATTACTAATATATTATTTAAAAATATTAGGTTTCTGCTGTCCTCCACAATGTAAATCTTAACTTTTCCAAATTTCATGGTCCACCGTTTACGAAATTGTTTTGAAAAGGGGCACAAATTTTTTCCTTCACGTAATATACCTAGAAAGCGGATAGTTATAAAAATAATGTTGTGTTTGAAATTGCATTTTTATAAGATATTTATTTCTATTTTGGAGGATAAAGTAGCAGGTTAAATTATGTACGTTTCATTCTTAGCCTGCCATACGGTCAGCAACGCATAATTAATAAATTTTCTTCTTGACTCTTTTACTTTTATCAAAGACCTTTCTGTTTGTTTGTTATTATATAAAATATAACGTGACAAGTACATATTTTATGAAGTGAGTGACGGTGTCAGGTGTCGTATACCATCATAACCAACGGGCTCACAGATCGAACGTTTCCACTTTGTTATCTGCCCTACCATTGTATGCCACTCTAGCATTAGTATCGGTCAATGTCGTCTTTTAAATTAAAAGAAAAAGTAGTAAATTTTTTTTATATCATAAAATAGCAAGATATAAAACAAGCAGATGGTTCCCTTGATGGTGAGATATAACCATCCCCTATATATATCAATGATGTTTATGGTGAATTGTTACCTGTGTGGCGGCGAGTTAATGCAACACGTATAGATTTACCGTCTACCTTATCTTTCAAATCGGAACTTAACGCTGACAAGCATTGACGGCAACAGTAATAGGTGAAGCGGTGGTATCAGATCCGAGCGAGACGTTGCAGAATTCTACCATCTAGTTATTTAAAAAAATGTAGATATACAATCAAAACTCAGTCAAAGAGGATATTATAGAATATCTGAATATTTGGAAAATATAAAGCGTGGGATTAATTGCTCCTCATACCAATCTCTTACAATAATTGTAATACGGGTATTTAATAAATTTATTTATAAAATTTATTAATAAACAATTTTACATATATTATGAAAAAGTATATGCACAAAAAGATTAGCTGGCTGGAGTTTTTTCGCCGGATCTTTTCAGTGTGACCCAATTCCCCCGATTCGATAGTACCTAACTTAAAAAAAATCTGTAAACCAGTTGACTCTACAGGCTATCCCTGAAACTTCCCGTTAAATAGAGGTATTTTAAGGTTAAAGTACTTAAAACTATAAGCATAGATTTTTTTAGTTCAAACATATAGTATGCTAAAAATGACAGTACTTATATTGATATTAGAAAAGCTGCATATTTTGGAATCGGCGATTAAGTTTGATCTTTAAGCTCTCAAAAATGTCAAAAAACACATTTTTTTCAAAAATTTTTGGCATTCATACATTACAAATAAATAAACCGATTTTGATACAAATCATCCACTTTTTTAAAGAAAAAAGCTAATAAGATATTTAAATCAATAAATGTATTAGCCTAAAAGTTATTTTAAAAATACCAAGTAAATTTGAGTTAAACAACATGATTTTGATATTTAAAAAGCATGATTGGATTTTGATTTTTGAAAGACATTATACGCATTTAATGACTATCTACAACATTTTAAGTGAGTACTAAAATATTATAGAGTCATGAAATAATTGGTTAAAAATTTCGAAGTTATGTCGAAAAAACACTTTTTTCAAAATTGTTTGTCAGCGATCATTTTTGAAAGGATAAAATTTTTTAAGATAAGAGCTGATTAGATTGTGTAATCAATCGATTCATTTATTTTAGAAATTATTATATAAAAACATTGTTTTTTTCGAAAAATTTTGACGTTTTTGGATCAAGTAGTTTTCGAAATTTTTTAATTTTTTCAAAATCTACTTGGCTAAATCGGTCCAGATTTTGAGGAAGTCTAAGTTTATCATGGTCTCAACTTGGTCAAGTTGTTCAAAAGTTATGAGATATTTACATACACTCACACACACACACACACACACACACACACACACACACACACACACACACACACACACGCACACACGCACACACACACACACACACACACACACACACACACACACGAACACACATACACACAAACGTACACACATACAGACAAACTGACGTCATCGTGAAAGTAGTCGAAAAAGGTATCTAGGACCTCAAAACAAAAAGATCTGGTGAAAATTTGATTTTCGAAAATCGGGGCATAATTAGTAACTTCCCTATCTACATACGTAGCGGGAAGTTAAAAATGTTGACTCTTCAAAAGTGTTTGTAAAGGATAATTTAAATAAAAAAAATTTACTTTGACTGACTCATCAAGGTAGTGACTTGTATAGCTAATCGTTTGCATTTTACAAATAACCTGGCAGAATGGCAGATGGTCTATTCCTACATTGGGGTTTGGACTAATATGGGGATTACTATTTCCTACAAAGCTTTATGTTATTCATGAGTATAGGAACTAATCTGTTCCAGGAAATTCCTGGAATATTGATTTCTCTCAACGTCAGAAGGCTTCACTTGATTCTTAATTAACCCACCGCAAAAAACAGCACAGGTATACATAATATTTCTTTAAAATAATACTAAAATCCAAACCAAAACAGAAACGTAATAAAATTGTACGACCTCACCTCGTTTAAAATAATATTCGTAACCAGTTAATTTAGTATAGCACTTAATCGATTGAAAACGTTACCTACCCCTGACCAGAACAAAGCGATAATGTAGTAATTTGTACCTTAATAGACTAGACATAAGGTACTGAAATGCTTAAAGTCGTATGAAATATGAGTGGTACAGTCGCCGCCAACAGTGATTGATGTGCGCTGACTGACGTGTGCACGAAAGTAGGGTGTGCGACAGTTGTAGGGTTAAACTAGAAGCGAAAGCGTTTCTCGGAAATTAACTAATTCCTTTCTTTTTCAAAAATGTGATAATAACAATATTATATGGAAAACCATCTAATATTGTTATTATCACATTTTAAATAAAAATGTATGCGTATAAAATACTGTTGATTAAACTCAACCCTTAAAAATAAATAGGTATTGTCTGTATCCCCAAAAATCAGAAACTGGACAAGGCGATGAGTTGATATGTTTTTTGTTCACTACATATCTGTTGAACAGGAGAATATTTTTATATATTTTTGTATTACGAACTCCTATCAAAAATGGAAAATTCTAATTATTTTTGATTGACTTGTAAGTTATATTTGAGCCACAGCGAAGCGTGGCCTGGTTTAGCTCATAATTAAAAAGGATTTGAATTTATTTCTTTCGTTGATCGTCACAGTAGGGAATAAACATGCTTTAAATAAGAATTTTATCGACTAATGTTTTGTTATCGTCTTGTTGCTAACCCTGGCAAAAGACAGAAGTTATCTTCTTTATCTAGTACAAACGATATAAATCAAACCAGCCCTAATTGATTTTACTGACTTCCCGCATTATTAACTATTTATACAATTGACTGAATCTCATATATATTTTTTGTAATATTGTGATATTGTAAAAAAATAGATGATATGAAAAAAAGACAAGCCGCTGAGTTTCTTTCACCGGATCTTCTTAGTGTATGGCCGCGTTTCTGATCCGATAGTAGTTTTACAATATATGTTGACGTATCAAAATAACTTGTAAAAAGTTATAATGAATAAAGCACTTCTGTTCTAAGTACTCAATTCTGATACCGACTATATAAAATAGGTACTTAAATTTTTGCCTAATTTTCCAATAAAAATGTTCAGTACAGACGCCTGCGTATGGCGCATAAAATTAAATTGTATACAAACACAGATTTACCGAACTCGTGACTAGACTCGTTAGTATATCCAGTAGTAGACCATACTTTTTGAATTTTACATCACTGATTTTGTCGAGGTTTACTATATAGTTTAGCAATATTATCTTTTTATTATATTTTTATTGTTTACTTATGACCATTCACTATCGTGTCCTTCAATATGTACAATCCTGTTCAAAAAACATTAAATGCCCCGTACCGTAAAAATATGCTAACTAACTTTATCTTTCTTTGAATTTCCATGCATAGATGTCAAGCAAAATTAGTTAATTTTACAAGTAAAAGTCAATAACGTGTTGGTTAATTGTTTTATTTATAAAACCATAAAAATATACATTAACATAATAATTTCACCATATAAGGCAATACGCTCATGTCAATTCTAAGGTTAGTCTTTTAAATTGCACCACACTTATCGTTCGGGGTGAGTTGTATTACGTAAACAACAATATTATAGAGTAGAGAAGGTAAACTGGACGTTTTGAACTCACGAAGCGACGAAAGGGTTAGTCAGCCGAATTCAAATGAAGGAGTGGTGTTTAACCCTAGAAAAGCTATTATTTCATTAGGTGGACATTTTAGACCCAATAAAGCGATAACATTTTTACAAATGAGATTTCTTCATACAATATTTCTTTATACGTAATATTTTATTCTTTAGTAATTCGAGGCACTTAGGAAATATGTAATAAATAATAGTAAATAAAATAATTTTATTGCAGACAGTAATTCCATACTAGTAGAGTTCTGCATTGTCTCGCCCGGGTCTGGTACCACCGCCTTACTTATTCCTGCCGCAATAGCGTCAGTGCTTGCTACTGTCGTGTTCCGGCTTGGAGGGTAAGTTAACCGGTAAACCATTGACTATAGAACCAATTGGTTAGCACATAACCAATTGATTATGTGCTCTTTGCGGTAAACTTATGCATGTGGCATTAGACCTCGCCACAAGATAGCAACACACCATTAACATCTTTGGTGTTTGTAAGCGATGGAGACCCATTTGCTTGTTTGCTATCTTATGATATAAAAAATTGGGTTAGTAACAGATTTTTTCTTAATAATTATGTTAGTTATTTTTTATTAAATTATGTATTTTTTTAATTATCTTTCTCTAGTACCTATTATATTCAAAATTATGTTATTTTTCGTGTAAATTAGCGTTCATTCTATCTCACTGACTACGACGTAACCATACGTGATAACTGATAATGAACAAGTTAATACCATGAATATCGTAAAAACTTTTTCGATGCTTTTTTTAAACTTAAACAGCAAATAAGTGGATGGATGGGGTCTCATGATGGAGAGAGACAACCATCATCTACAGACACAAGAGATGTTAACAATGTGTTGCTATCCGTGTAGCGGGGTTAGTATGCTACGACCGTGCATGAGTTTACCGGCTACTTTACCCTCCAAACCAAAACACGACTTCGAGGAATAGGCCAGATAGTGGTACTGAACCCCGTCAAAACGTTTATTGGCTATCTTACCCTCAAAACCGGAATACAATGTCACCCACTGACCCTATGGCGGCAGGGATAGGTAAGGTAATTTAGCATTCACGATGGTAGTTATGGGTAGAGCCAACCGTCCACTTTCTACCACCTGCCTGGCAGAAAGACTGATGGTCTATTTTCTACAGAATACGACCTTTGCACTACCGATGACAGCTAGTCGTTAGTCCACAATTACTTACCCTCCAAACCGGAACATGACAGTGGTAAGCATTGACGCTATTGCGGCAGAAATAGGTATGGCGGTGGTACCAGACCCGGGCGAGACAATGCAGAACTCTACCACATAGTAGCCACGATGGTAGTGACTCGCATAGCCAATCTATCACCTTTTGCGACCTGCCTGCGTTCTGCCAGGCAGGTCGTAAAAGGCCACCGATTGGCCCAGTTGGTCTATTCTACAAAGGAGTCCGGGACCAACACGGGGAATTAATTCCACCCACTCCGTTTTTCTATCGATCATCGCGAGGCACAGATTCTAGGCATCGCCATACAGTGGACGTTCCACGTACCTGGATAAAACGGTTCGACTCGACATTCTTGAACCGAACCTCAAGAGAATGGAATATGCTTCCTGAGTATGTGTTCCCCGTCGAGTACAATCTGGGAATATTCAAGAGAAGAGTGAACAGGTACCTTCTAGGGAGCGTGTTCTATCTTAGGCCGCATCTTAGCTTACCATCAGGGAGATCGTAGTCAAGCGCTTCCCTATCGATAATAAAAAAAAGCTGTTCTCTAATTTATACGAGGCATACAGACAGAGGGAATACTAAAGGCAGAAAAAAAAATGGTGTATGTTTTACGTGAATACGTCTACGTAACGCATTATATTTTTCGGTATCATTTTTTAGGGTTCCGAAGTAAACTAGGAACCCTCGTAGTCTCATTATGTCTGTCCGTCCTTCCATCCGTCTGTCCGTCCGTCTGTCCCGTTGGTTTTGGGGATGGGAAACAATTCACGGTAGTAGTAAAATAACAAAATTAAAAAGAAAACTATTGCGGCTTAGAAGGCTTTACAAGTATTTGCGTAATAGTCAACCAACTTATGAAATGTACTTGGAGAAAGATTTTTAGGCGATAAACTTATGGTGTGAATATATTCGCCATGGGCGTTAAATAGGCTAAATGTTTACAGTATTAGCCATATTACACAAAAGTTTGGTAATGGGATGCACGAATTGATAGATGTAATGAATGAGAGATGCTTGGATGTTTACGCTTAGTAAAAGTAGAGCAACCACTGATCTCCCTGGTTACAAGATGGCTCTGTGGTCTGGTGTGCCCACAATTAAGTATTTTTCTATCATCACTATTAGTCCCGGGTGTAAACATTATGGTATGGTTGATAATGGTATGGCTACGCGTTGGGTAGACGATAACACATTGTCCTGGTTCGATGTCAACATTGGCGTCAGGCAGGGTTGTGTGCTGTCAGCTCGCCTGTTTATCCTATATCTTGATAAGTATCTCCAAAGATTAACAAACTAAAGCTCTAATATTTGAAAGAGAAGCAACCAGAGCGGATGTAAGAGTTGTGGACGATGATGTAGTGCTGGAACAGGTGGACGAGTCTGTATTTCTAGGATGTGATTTTAGCAGGGATAGAAGGTACACTGCCGATGTCGAATGAAGAGTGTGCAGAGAACTGAGTGAATTAAGCGTTAGGGAGATTGCTTTAAAAGCACAGTTTCGAATCAGGGTGCCCGTCTTGCATAATTATGGTCTCAGTCCAACGTTATAGTACAAAAAATTTATTATAAAAGTCATCTTTTTAGTCCATCTTATTGTGATGGGCAACTTCGGAAACCTACATTGCGTGTACCCCAACACACACTGTACTAATTTCTCATTCGTCGTCGTACAGTTGCCGTAGTTGATCGGTTCGGGCGCTTCACCTTTTTACGTATTAGAGACTTCTTCACTCTTTTGTATGGGGGTTCATGAGTATCATTAGATTGCTATTTAAAGTCCCGTTTAGATAGTATACGTCTTTTTTATATTGATTTGGCGTTTGAAAGATTTTATTAACCGATAAAAAATGTCCTATTTTTTTAGTTAAAAGACATATACCTATGTCTACTATAAGCATCCTACAGAATCGATAAATCTTTAAAAGAGCTGTCGAACAAAACTTAATTAAATGTCATAACTGCTCCTATCAAAAAGATATACTTACTATATGCAAATTCAGTAACGCAGCGAAATTACTTATAACGTAGCATCGTAGTCCGCACTTAGTTTTGAAATTTTTCTTGATTCTTTAGCTATCCAACGGTATAATTTGATTTTGGATGTTGATGATAATTATACAGCTATAACACCAAATTGTATCCCCCAATTTTGTTATCATCAGTTTTCTTGAACTCTCCTTCACTATGAATGCAAATTTAATGACGTATTCACATCAAAAATTTAAAAATGATAAAATTTATGTTAATCACAAGAGGAATACTTACAACGAAATTTGACTAAAATTACATGCACAGTCATATGCGTATATAAAAGTTAGAGACAGCAAAATACATCTTTGTCTTAAGTGATTACGGTTCGGTTTTGATGCCTCATTAAATTACTTCTCTCTTGTTTATTAATAAATTGATGAGCATTCAAAATATGATTTTGTCATATTGAACCCATTCAAAGACAACAGATGACATCACTTGTAGTATTAATTGCAAGCGAGTTAATCGATCGGCTCCCACGACATTATAAAATATAACGAACACATATATTCAATTTCACATTAATAATATTACAGGAATATCGCCTTACTACGGATATGTTTAGATGTTATTTTTGTGGGTACGAATATTGGATGATGTCGAGTCTCACACGAGGCAGGGTACAGTTTAACGACAGTTTTTGTAATGTCGGAACGCCACTTGGTCTTATTAAGCATTGCGTTCAGTTGTTGTTGTCCTTTAACCATGAGAATTGTATGGACCTAACTTGAAGTTACTTTCACTAAAATAACAATTGTTCAAATATGGTAAGTATATTATTAATATTTGACGCTTTATTATAATTTTATATATTTATGTTCAACTAGCTGCGCCCGCGACTACGTCCGCGTGAAAAAATTTCGAAAAAAAGTAGCCTAAGTTATACCCTGTCACGTCAGCTACCTGCCAGTGAAAGTCCCGTCAAAATCGGTCCAGCCGTTCCAGAGATTATCCGGAACAAACAGACAAGACAGATAGATGGACAAAAATTGTAAAAAATGTTATTTTGTTATATGTACCGTGTATACATCCATATCCACTTAGCAAAAAGTGGTTATTTTAATATTACAAACAGACACTCCAATTTTATTTATTTGTATAGATGTATAGATGAAATTGTCTATTATTCGATTCTTTTAAAATTTTCTCTCATAATATATTTTTATGTTATATAATATAGATTATACATATTGTCTTTATTCGCCTCTGTGGTCGATACGAAGGTTTCAACAACGATACCGGACCACTAGTCCGGTATCGTTGTTGAAACCTTGAAGTAACGGGTTCGTTTCCCATGTGGGGCATATCAAAATGTGCTTTTTTCAGTTTTCTGATAAAAACAACGTTGCCACCGGACCGGCAACAACGATACCGGACTTTCAAGGTCAAGGTTTCAACAACGATACCGGACCACTAGTCCGGTATCGTTGTTGAAACCTTGAAGTAACGGGTTCGTTTTCCATGTGGGGCATATCAAAATGTGCTTTTTTCAGTTTTCTGATAAAAACAACGTTGCCGGGGCCTGGAATAGGCTTGCCACCTCTCACACTGGGTGCCCTGGTTGTACATCTGCCTACCTCTTCGAGAATACGGGCGTGAAGATACTAATAATATAGATAGAGGCAGACAATTATATACATTGTCTTTAAATTATTAAATTAATTTTCATTACTTTTTTGCAACAAACAGCATAGTAGTATAAATTCTGCTTATTTGCCGTTTTATGATATGTAAAAAAAAATTGCAGAACTCTACCACCTAGTTAGTAGACACGATATTAGTCTAATACCGGTCGTATTAGACTTTCCTTGCTTTTTACAAGATGCCCGAATCAACAAGGAGGAAATAGTAAGCTCTGAAAAAATAATAAGCAATCGTCATTGTAAGAAATTTAGCATAATATGCAAATATGTATAATTACCATAAATCATAATGAAAAATACTTAATCACAAAATGAAATGTTTAATTAAATGCAGGGAAGATTATTTTCACAGGATGTAATTAAATCTATACTAATATTATAAATGCGAAAGTCTGTCTGTCTGTCTGTTACGCTTTCACGGCTAAACCGCTGGATCGATTTTCATGAAATTTAGGGCATGGAGTAGCTGAAGATCCGAAGTCAGACATAGGCTAATTTTTTTTCAAAAATCAGTTCCTGGAGGGCTGCAATAGGGGATGAAATTTTTATTAAAAGCTATTTGGACGACTTTATTAATATACTCGCGGGCGAAGCTTCGCGGGTCAGCTAGTTGAATATATTCCTATAATATTTATCAATTAAAATATTTGTGCTGTTTCACAATAAGATGATTATAATTTACAGCCAACTGGATTTGCTTACAAAATCGGTATTTACAGCTATTACCAGGTTAACAAGTTAATATTTGTAAATACCCTGGTGATTCTTATGTAAGCAAAATCGGTTAGATATATATTAAAATTATCTTATTGTGACACAGTACAAGTGTTTTATTGATAAATATTTTAATGAAATGTAGTTTCACCATGTGCCAACGATGAAAAGCTTAGAACAAATATATTTCTGCCACAGTTTCGGGTATTGTATTACCACCTTACATATTTCTGTTATTATAGTTTCAGTGCAAGTCATGGTAATTTTTTGCTTTGGAGCGTTCGGTAGCGAATAAATTAAGGATGAAATTTCACATTATACCTTTGAAGATCCTTTGATCTTAAACAACAACTCATTAACACATTTGATTGAACAGCGGTTAGTTCTCAATATCAACATATACGTTTTCTTCTTGTTATCGTTTGATAAAAAGCATGCAGGATGTTAGCTAGAAAGAAAGAAAGAAAGAAATCATTTATTTGCCAGAATATGGGAGTTACAAGTTATTAAAATTTGATTAAGTTACCAACATATTCTACCATGATATGGTGTGCAAATATTTTAAAATTATAATTATTTATCATTAAACTAAAAATGTTGTGAGTCGATTTTTACAATTACTACCGGATCGGAACGCGGCCACACACTGAGAAGATCCGGCGGAAGAAACTCAGCGGGCTTGTTTTTTTTTTTTTTTTTTAAATTATAGTTACATGATACAATTACACACATTAATTGACATCACAACTTATTTCTATGAATTACAAAATTAATTTTTTGTTTAATTAAAATATTGACATTTTACAAAGTTTAAGCACAGAAGAAAGATAATAGATAATTTGTATATCAACATGTTCTACCTTATAAACTAAATTTTTTAATATGCAATTTTATAAATTACATACTTGTAATTTAAAAAGAGTAATTTCTAATTCATGTTAGTTTAAATTTATTAATTACAACATTTTTTTATAATTATACACAGTAAAAGATTTATTATTAGATTAATATTTAATTTTATCAGCAAGAAATTCATTTACATTATAATAAGATTTGTCTAGTAGTAAATCAAATAATTGTTTGCGGAATTTATTAAGAGGTAAGGATTTAAGACTATCAGGAATATGATTGTATATATTAATTGCCATACAATAGGCATTTCTTTTAAAAATGTGGAGTCTTTGGCTGGGCACATGTAGTTTTTCACTATTCCTAAAATATGTATTACCTAATACTTTAGCATTTGTTTTAAACAAGTGTTGATGATTTTTTACAAATACGCATACCGCCAGGATATAAAGACAAGGTAATGGTAGTATTTTAAGTTTTTTAAAAAGTGGTTTACAAGAATAAAGTTGATTCACATTACATATTGCACGTATACATTTCTTTTGTCTTCTAAATATTTTTATTAAATCTACTGAGTTTCCCCAAATAGGGATTCCATATTGCAATACAGATGAGACATATCCATGATATGCTAACAAGGTAGCGTTTAAGTTTGCTATTTCTCTTATTCTTCTTAAAACATACACAAATCTATCAATTTTATTGCAAAGGGAATCAATGTGTGCTTTCCAGTTACAATGTTTGTCAATTAATATTCCTAGAAATTTAGTATTATCTGTATTTTCTATATTGGTATTGTTAAAAAATATGTTTGAACTTTTGATATTATTTCTGTAATATGTTTGAAATTCAACTATTTTTGTTTTACTCAGGTTAATTTTTAGATTGTTGCTTTTAAACCATTCTGAAACTTTAAGTAAGGTTTCAGATGTTTCCTTTACTAAAAGATTTTTGTTTTTACATTTAATAAGGAGGGTTGTCTCATCTGCAAATAAAAATGATTCATGTTCGATAGTTTCTGGGAGATCATTAATATAAATTAGAAAAATCAAGGGCCCTAAAACACTTCCCTGTGGTATTCCACAGTCACTACAGCAATAACTTGAAGTAAATATTTTTTGATGATCTTTTGAAATTTCAACACATTGTTTCCTTTTATCTAAATAACTTTGTATCCACTCTAATGATTTTCCTCTGATGCCATACTTTTCAAGCTTTGTCAACAGAATTCTATGTGAAACAAAATCAAATGCCTTACTCATATCTAAAAATACACAAAGTGGATACATTTTTGTATTCAGGCATTCCGTAATACTTTTTACTAACTCAAAACATGCTAAAGTTGTAGATCTACCTTTCCTAAATCCATATTGATTATTTTTTAGTAATTTAAATTCCAGTAAATAATTATAAAGTCTTTCATACATAGCTTTTTCAAAAATTTTTGAGAAAACTGGAATTAAAGTAATAGGCCTATAATTATTCAAATCAAACTTATCTCCTTTTTTAAACAATGGTCTTACAATAGATTTTTTTAGTCGTTCCGGGAAGTTCCCTTCTAAAAATGACAAATTAACAATATGGCTGAGTGGTTTTGATATTACTGGAGCAACATATTTGAGTAATTTTGTACTAATATTATCATAACCAGTTGCACTAGTGTTTTTTAGAGAAAGTATGATTCTAAATATTTCATGCTCATCTACTGGTCTTAAAAACATAGTTTTATTACTATTGGAGAATGTATGTGATTTTGGAATATTTGTGAGTGTATGATTGTTATTACTTGTTTTTGCCTGGTTTATAAAAAAATCATTAAATAGTTCACATATTGTTTGAGTATTTGTATAAACTGAGTTATTTACTCTTATTTTCTCAATTTCTTTATTATTTGTTTTATTCTCAAAAGTGTTTTTAATTAAATCCCATGACGCTTTGCATTTATTAGATGATTTATCAATAAATTTCAGAGATGACTGCTTTTGTGATTCTAATATACATTTTGATAGAATTTTTTTGTAACGCAAGTAATTACTTTTATTTTCTTTTTTATTATACTTAGTGTGACGATAATTCAAGTACAACTGACGTTTGACTTTGCAACATTTAAGAAGACCTTTTGTGAGCCATTTATTTTTTATTGGTTTATTTGTCACTTTGATTTGAACTTTTGGAAAGCATAACTCAAAAAACAATAAGAATATGTCATGAAAATTATTAAATGCCTCTTCACTGTTTGTATTTGCAAAAACCTCACTAAAACTTAAAGATGATAAACATTCATAAAATTTTTTCTTATTTTCCTTACTGAAGAGTCGTCTCGTTTCAAACCAAAAAGCTCTTCTTGTTTTATAGTTTGAGACTGATTCAATATTTAATTTTATACTCTGTGCCATTTCATGGTCAGATAAACCAAGTGGATGAGTGAGAGATTGGACATTTTCCAAATTGCTAGCAATTACATCTAAACATGCATTCTTCCTAGTAGGTTTTAGTATGTGTTGATTAATATTATTATTTAAAAGAATGCCTTGTAATTGTTTATGTGCATAGTTATTCTGCATTAAATCTATATTCCAATCTCCACAAAGAATAATTTTTTTCTTAGAGTTTTTCATAATATGTTCTAATAATAATTCTAATTTATTTAGGAAAATTTCAACATTTGAACTAGGTGTACGATAAATACAAATTATTATTAATTTGTAACATGTTATTTCAACAGCACAGCATTCGAAAGAAAATGTGCGCGTATTTGTAAATCAAGAGTTTTAAATTGTAGATCATTTTTTACCATAATACAAGTGCCACCACGACGCTGGTTAACACGAGAAAAATGAGAGGCCATAGTATAACCATTTAGTTTAAAGTTTTGTTCAGAACCTTGTTTCAGGAATGTTTCTGAGAGGCAGATAACATCAATTTTTCCTAATGTATCCCTAAGTTCAGTTATAGCTAATTGCAAATAATCTTGTTTACTCAGTGCACCTGCTATATTTTGGTGTAATAATTTAAACTGGCAATCATTTAAGAAAAAACTGATTTTTAGTGTGTGTATTTTCTAAGTTATTACCAGATTTAACCCTAAAGTAATATGGGATTGTACCCTTTTTGATTATACTATCAGATACTAAAAGATTTGAGTTATTTATCTCTTTTTTACTTCTCAATTTTAAATTAAAGTAATATGGTATTGTACCTTTGTTTATCTTAGCGGTAGATTGATCACTAATCCTTCTTTTACACACTAATTTTTCTAAGTTTTCCATATATTCATTAAATGTAATTTTTGATTTATCTAACTGCTTAATTTTATTCTCACTACTTACTTTACTATGTTTTTGTTCAGAAAATGGCAAAAATTTATTTTTGTATTCCTGATAATCCATTTTTATAGTTAGTTTAGTATACAAACAATTTATATAGGTATTATGTGCATAATTATTATATTTTGGTAAATAATTATCTAAATCGATAAATGTACAGTTATTATACTGCTTAGCAATTAGATTTAGTTTATAATTAAGTAGTCCGACATTCAAATATCTATTTGATTTAACTTTCACTAAAAACACTTGTTTACACATCTTTAGTCTATCTAAAATATTACACAAATGCGTAAAGACAGAGTAAGGTTCCTTGTCATTAGTACCAATACCTAGAATAGCAAAATCTTTGTTACATAGATTTGACAGGTCATTAAAATTATGCAATATATCTGATGACTTTGCATTAGGTTTTATGGTTGAGACAACTGAAAATGTGTTTGGTTTATATTTCAATAATTTTGTTGCCAAACCCCGAAGTCTTTGATCTCCTAATATTAATATCTTGTTTTTTTGTATATTTAAGGGATCTTGATTACATTTTTCAGAACACACTTTTAATGAACTACACACATCTTTCTTCGGACTGGAATTGTTTAATTTCCTTACTTTTACTTCTTTCTTGTTAGCAGACTGTTCAATTTTTGAAAGATTTGTGTTTGATTTTGGTATGTTCTTTGTGGTGTCTTCAGAAGTTAAATTTAGAAAAGACATACTTGCATTCTTTTGTTTACTTGATTTTCCACGCTTGTTCTTTGGTGTAGAACATTTATAACTTATCCTAGGTGAATTTTTTGTTATTTTATTTAAAATTTCAATGTTTTTTGCCTGTTCCTCATTCACCTTGCGCAGAGAATTAATTTCTAAAATTAAGTTTTGAATTTCATTATGTGCACTTTGTAACTGACACTTCAGAGTATTTATTTCTTCACGCAATTCCTTATTTGTGTTGTCGCTTACTGCTGACAAATCCGGTAGACTTCTAGCAACATAATCCGAAGTAGTTGTCTCAAAGGACTCCATCGAGGCATTGGACATGGATATATTTTTTCTTCTTAAAGTAACATTTTCATAGACAAAATCCATTGTGATAGTGTCTGGTTCTGCAAGATATTAAATTTTTTTTTATACAAAATAACAACACTATTTTGGGTGAAATGGGACAAAAGTTTGTAGTATTATGTATTTGTTTTGAATATATGTACGTTAATAATTTATGTGAAAAGATTTATAGTTGGTTTAAAGTATTACTATTACAATTCACGTATTTTATCTACGATGATTTGAATGTATTGACTTTATTGTAAATAGTTATACGTAATTAAAGTTAAAATTGTATAGGAAAAAGTAAAGTGTAAAGAATGAACTAAAACTAATACTTCCCCGGTTTTCCGTTTTGAATTTGAATTGTTTTCTCTCGATGACGTCAATTTTAAAAAGGCGAATTCTTGTAGTTTGTGTTACTTTTTACAAAAGTCTTTATTATTTACGATAATAAACTTTAATTATTAGTTATTTTACACACTTTTGATATTTATTTAAGCTATTTATATGTTAAATTATTTAAAAATTATCACAGCTGTTTGAAATCACTTTTGACACGTCTAGGGTTGCTAGCTCAGTTAATATACATATGATGCATACGAAAAGAAAAGGGAGATATATGAGTCGAGGTATATCGAATATAGTAATATCAAACTAATCAAAATATTGATGTAAAGTATTCTCTAATTTGCATGCACTCACGTCGGTTCCAGTTCATCTATTGCAAGATACAAATAAAAACATAAAATCCCATTGTATTAAATAATTGAAGCGTATCCACAAGTCACCCGTCGCGGGCTATTAGTCTTTTGAGATTAGTGCTCTGGCGGTTTTGACAATTGATTTATACCCGTCAAGGCTCGTCACGGCGGCGGCTGCGCGAGCGCATGTGCGACTACACCGCCCTCACAATGCTTCTAAGAACTAATTTCGGCCAAAGATTATGTTGCAGACGTGTCATGAGCATCTTATTCCTTTTTTGCTATATATAAATATGTTCACGGCAAGCTGAGTAAACTTTTTTAAATAATAGCAGCAAACAAACAGATTTTTAGAAAGGGAAAACCATAGCTTAGAAACCAAGAATATGGATGTTTTTTTATTATTATTTAATGCTTTATTTAATGTTTTATTATAAACGATTGAAAAAGAAGTAATACACAGAAACTTATTTAAAACAAACTGTACAATGAGCGAGCTTTTCACTACATAGTATAAAACAAAGTATCTTTCTCTGTCCGTCCCTATGTCCCTATATATGCTTAAATCTTAAAAACTAAGCAACGTATTTTGATGCGGTTTTTTTAATAAATAGATTGATTCTTGAAGAAGGTTTTGGTATACAAACCTTTCCGATATTCTCACGGGAACAAAAGTTACGCGGGTGAAACCGCAGGCAGGTGGCTAGTCCCCAATAAAAGAGATTTCTTCCAGCTGATCCAATAAGAGTAAACACAATTATCGAAATATTAAAATAGTGTACAATAATTATAAAACTAGATACATATGAATATAGAAGTCTTGTTACAAAAAGTGAACAGCAATCGTTAGAAATAAAAAATAAAAATCTATATTATATATACATATAATAAAATCGTAGGAAAGTCAAAACTGTACATTGAATATTTTTTTAAACAATACTTGGGGCGTGATCTACAATCGTCATCAAAGTCAAAAATGTAGTTTTTAGAATTATTGTCTATAATATTTTTTTAAAAGAATACTTGGGGCGTGATCTACAATCGACATCAAAGTCAAAAATATAGTTTTTAGAATTATTGTCTGTTTGTCAGTCTGTTTATCTGTTTGTCTGTTTGTTAAAAAGTACTGCATCGATTTACTTCAAATTTTGCATGAATTTTACTAAAAGGTCGAGTCAACATATAGGCTACATATTATCACGCTATCACCTAGCGGCCAGGTGCTGTGCGGAGTAAACGAAGTCCGCGCGGACGAAGTCGCGAGCAACAGCTAGTTAGTAAATAAGATTGTATATCTACCATGTAGATATTATGTAGATACATGTACTAGTACTTTATTATCTACTATATGCGATACTCATAATACGCGAAAAAGTGTTTGTTTGTTTGTAACTCTTTCACGACTAAGCTACTAAACCTATATTTTTTTTTCGGCAGTAAAAAAATATCAGTTTTTCGTTAAATATCTCTACCAACATAAAAATATAGTTATTAGAATTTTTGTCTGTTTATCTGTACGTTATGTCCGGGGTAAACTCAAAAAGTATTGCATGGATTTACTTAAAATTTTGCATGAATATTACTAACAGATCGGGTCAACATATAGGCTACATATTATCACGCTATCAACCACGGGGAAGGAACGGTGCGGAATAAACGATATCCGCGCGGACGAAGTCGCGGGCAACAGCTAGTACTTAATAATAAAAAATAACCAATAGGCGATTTTAAATCCATGTTACTAAGATGTAAGTTTAAGTAGGTAGTAGCCGATACCTACTAAACCGGAACACGACAGTGTACTGACGCTATATACTGACTCACGGCAGGAATACTAAGTTAGTGGTACCAAACTCGGGATCGTAATGCGGCTTGAACAAGATTACCGGCTACATTACCGTCCAAAACAAAACACGACAGCAACAAGCATCGACGTTATTGGGGTATAGAATAGATAAGGAAGTGGTACGCGACCTGGCCAAGATATTGCAGAGCTCTACCACATAGTAGTCACGACACTAATGACACAATTAGCCAACCGTTAGCTTTTTACGAACTGCCTGGCAGGACTTCCAATGGTCTTTTCTCTAAAGGGTCCGGACCATTACGGGGTCGTATCTTGTAGATATCGTATTTTGTTCTAGCCTTTGTTATATTTTAATATTTTTTTATATCATAAGATAGCAAACAAGCAGATGGGTCTCCTGATAGAAAGTCAACAATCACCTATCGCCAAAGATGTTAATGGTATGGTGCTATCTTGTGGCAAGGTTTAATGCTACATGCATTAGTTTACCAATTACCTTACCCTCCAAACCGGGACACGAGTGACTAGAACTAACGCTATTGCGGCAGGGATAGGTAAGGTAGTGCTAACAGACCGGGCGAGACAATGCAGAACTGTACCACCAAGTAACCACGACATGTTAGCAAATGACTCGCATAGACATTCGGTCGCCTTTTACGACCTGTCTGGCAGAACGACAGTTGGCCTATTTTTCAAAGGAGCCCAGGACCAATATGGGGATAAATATGTACTTGCATATTTCATTTGTTCGCATATGCTTGTAATGGACAAATGTTTAAAAGCTAACAAAGTATGTACAGGCAACAAAAATAGTTATTAAATTAATAATAAAGTATTTCCTCGTTATTGTAAAATTTATATCTTGAAACAAAAAGATTGGGTTTTTCATGTGGGTTCGTACCACGGATTAAAATGGATGCAACTTTCAAGGCAATTTCTTAGGTTGTGAACGTCGCTTGCATTTACACTCAGAAATACAGAGTTATAATATTTACCGATGAAGTAAAATGACCAGAGGTATTCATTGAGGCATTTATTCGACACAATAAAATAGCACACTAATAAAATATTTCTTTTTTTGGTATAATATTATAATATCTACAAGCGTTGGACATTTACATACATTTGCTCATACGAGCGGCTACGCATTTTACGCCCAACACTGTGTCTATTAGTATTTGTGTGGTCTGTGGTTTATACGGACACTGAAGAAGAGACCATTTGACATTACAGAGTAGACGATTGGCTACATGTGTCTCTATCGGGACTTCTATGTGGTACAGTTTCGCAGTCTGCCCTGGGTTTTGTACCACTGCTTGACATATTCCCGCCGCATCACAATCATTGCTTATATGGGTGATTCCGTTCTAACTGTGATATAATGTCAGTACCGTGTCATGTCTATTTTTAGAATTTATTTATAAATTGTTAGTTTTTTTTTGTCGTAAACATTAGAATTTATGAGGTAATTAGTTTAAATCATTTATTACGACAAAAAAACTAACAATTTATAAATAAATTCTAGAAATGGACATGACACGGTACTGACATTTAAGTGATATATTGTAAGTTTTCTGTAAGTGGCAAGTTATATTATATGAAAATAATGTTGAAATATGTTTATTATTTTCCAATAAGTACAAAAATTTCATAAATTAATTATTAATTAATGACCTGTGAGAACAAACAATACAGGACATTGAATATCACAGTTAGAACGGAATCACCCATATCTGTCTTGTTTTGGTTTGGGGAGCAGAGTAGCCAATAATGTTATGCATGTGGCTTGATCATACCGCTACATGGATAACAACGCATCACTAACATCTTTGGTATCTACAAACGGTGGTTGTTTCTTTCTATCAGCAGAACCATATCTTTATTTGCTATCCTACAATGTATATGGTTAGAAAAATCCAGAAGTACATGCCTTAAAAAATTTGTTTTCATAATCTTTATGCGGCATTCAAATTCAATTTAAAAGAAATATGTAGATTAAATTATTCGATTGCCATAAATAACACCTGAACGTTAAATATAATGATAAACAAAATTTAAGGCAGCATGGCTGTCGATCATAGTATGTACCGTGTGGACAAAAGAAGTATTGTCACTAAAGTTTATTTTCGACATGTTATGAAATATGAAGTACTAATAAACATTTATCAATAAAGAAACATAAAACATATATTTTTATTAATTTTAATTAAACAACACGGAATTACACAGCCATCTGCAGTAGAAAATTGCGCTTTGTAATTCTGAAGCGAATAAAATAAAAAAATTGTCTCAATATGTTAAGGTTTACGCACGTGATTATGTCAGATCTGAACGCACAGGCATCCGATCAGGCTTGGATTTTTCAATCTATTTTATTTTACACTACATGTCTCTTAAATATATTAATTACGTTAAAACGAGTGTTTTTCTTGACATACGTGTAACCATATCATTCTAAAATTGCGTTATATATACGAAATATAAATATTTTTACTTCAGTGAAATGGTTTATTTCGATTATTCATGAGTAGAGCAATACTTAAAACGCTTCGCGATGAGGTGTGCAGTAAGTTGATCTTGAATTCAAAATTTTTTATTTTTTATTTTATTATCTGAATATTTACATTTCTCCTATTGTTTTTTTAATTTATTTTCGTTATAACTATACTTGTACCAGTTTTCTCAATCATCGCCCATGAATGGACTGTCGCTTCTATTTCGAAGTCAATGTTTACAAGAAATCTCGGCAATATATCATTCCTCTAAAATAGTTAGGCAATGTTTGCGGGAGCGCATTTTAGCGGAAAAAGAAACAATATATTTTAATCTATTTAAAAATTCTAATCGCTTACATCTGTTGGACTGTATAAACATGTATATTTTTATACAAAACAGCCTGAATAATTATTACGGCTGATTAGGAACATAATAATTCAAAATAATATGTTTCGCTGTGTTGGTCCCGGCCTCCTTTGTCCCGGCCAACTGCCGTTCTGCCAGGCGGCGGCGGCAGTAAGTCGTAAAAGGCGACCGATTGGCTATCGAGTCACTACCATCGTGGCTACTAGGTGGTAGAGTTCTGCGTTGTCTCGCCCGGGTCTGGTACCACCGCCTTACCTATTCCTGCCGCAATAGCGTCAGCGCTTGTCGCTGTCGTGTTCCGGTTTGGAGGGTAAGATATCCGGTAAACTTATGCAAGTAGCATTAGACCTCGCCACAAGATAGCAACGCACCATTAACATCTTTGGTGTCTATAGGCGATGGTTGACTCTTTCCATCAGGAGACCTATCTGCTTGTTTGCTATCTTATGATATATAAAAAAAAGTGCTTCGACAATTGTTGCGTTCAACGATGACATAGGTACCTAATATACTTACTAGCTGACCCGGCAAACGTTGCTTTGACAAATAAGTTATTGAATTACTAATGTTGCTATTAAAAAATAAAGGCTTATGGTAGAAGGGTGCAAACTTACGATTGTATGTATTTTTAATGACATATAAAAAAAGTTTTGTCCAAATAATTAAAAACAAAAATTTGGGGTGGTCCACCCTTATCACTTAAGGATATAAAAATAGATAACAACCTATTCTCAGATCTATTGAATATACATATAAAATGTTATTAAAATCGACCAAGGCGTTTTGGAGGAATATGGTAACAAAAATTGTGACACGAGAATTTTATATATTAGAGATCGCAGTGAATTTGTAGATTTCATCGTTATACAAAAAGAGTCATCATTTTGTAAACGCAAACGCCTAATACAAATTGCCAAAGGCTGATTGTCGATGAATTCAAAAGTACCAATCACAAAACAAATAAATAAATCAGGTAGGAATGTATTGGTATTACTTTGGTGTATTGGTATTGGTGTTGGTGTAGAATCTAAATGTATAGGAATGTATTGGTATTGGTGTAGAATCTAAAGGCAACCTAACAAATCTCATACTAATATGTATAAAGTGACCAGTTTCCCAGAAAAAACAAATAAATCAGGTAGGATTGTATTCATTATACTTTTTAGGTGTGGAACCTAAAGGCAACCTAACAAATCTCATACTAATATGTATAACGTGATCAGTTTCCCTTTGAGTCAGAGCGGGATGCTTACGGAATTTTGTAGATAAATAATTAGCTTTCAAGGGGGAAGGGGGGAGATATTAAAAACTTTTAACAATTGATTAATAAAAACGATTTTATTTAAATATTTAAACAATCATTCATCACCTGTCAATCGGTTACTAATTTACGCTAATTCTTTATATATATATATATATATATATATATATATATATATATATATATATATATATATATATATATATATATATATATATATATATATATATATATATATATATATATATATATATATATATATATAATATTCTGTCTTTTGCTCAATTAGAATGCAATAAATTGGATCGATGAATAAGTATAATTAAATTGTGTTTGTTTGCAAAAGCGGGACATTATTGCTCTTGCTGACTGACAGCGGGACAAACAGCCTGAGAGCGGGACAATCTCGCTCAAAGCGGGACGTGTAGTCAGCTAATACAACAAGTTGGTTAGGGTTCTAGTTCATGTAACAAGTACTTGGAACGAACTGCCTCGGCAAGTTGTTAACGGTGGTGTTAATGTCATGGAGCACATTACGTATAAAATGACGACACACTATATTCGACATAGCGTCGTTGTCAAATGAATACCTGCTATGTGAAAAAGCATATCTTTGTGTTTTTAATCGACGATATTGCAGCTGATCCACTTAGTATATGCTAACTAAACTGATCTGAGCTGATCCACTCAGTATATGCTAACTATATGCTAACTGCTTTTTTTTAACAATCACAGGTCAGTATTATATACTGAACGCTTAAAATCACATAGCAGTCTTTTTTATGAGAATTTGGTATGTCTAGTAACTAACTAGTCATGATAGTAAAAATATAGAAATCTCCAAAAAAGTGCACATAGCAGTATTCATTTGAACACAACGATAAGTTATTTTGTAAAAAGTATGTATCCTTGTAATCTGACGTCACCATTTGTATACGAATAGCCGTTTGTATACTTATTGAAGGACATGATACTTAATGGTTATATGTAATCAATAAAAATATGACACACACACGCGCACACACACACACGCGCATACACACGCGCGTGCACACACACGCACACACATACGCACAGGCACACATACACATACACACACACGCGCGCAAAATTTAAAGAACGGTGTATCCGTGTGTAGCTGTGTTTAAGTATCCATACCATGTGTGTGTCTCACAATTTTTGCCCCGTGCTGGATCCGGCTTTGAAGAATAGACCAACTGCTGTTTTGCCAGGCAGGTCGTAAAAGGCGACCGATTAGCTATGCGAGTCACTACTAGTTGGTAGTTGGTACCAGTCATCGTGGCTACTAGGTGGTAGAGTTCTGCATTGTCTCGCCCGGGTCTGGTACCACCATCTTACCTATTCCTGCCGCAATAGCGTCAGTGCTTGCGCTGTCGTGTTCCGGTTTGGAGGGTAAGGTAGCCGGTAAGCATATGCATGTGGCATTAGATCTCGCCACAAGATAGCGACGCATTAACATTTTTGGCGTCTATAGGCAACGGTCGACTCTTTCCATCATAAGACCCATTTGCTTGTTTGCTATCTTATAACACATAACAAAAACAGTGTCACTAAAAATGTTCTAACTCAGTGTTTGCCAGACATGAGCCGGGTGCTGGTTTTCAGTTTTTTTGTTGTTGTTAGGGATGCGTACTAAAATTTATACCTATTAAGAAGTAAGTATTTCTATTGTATTATTAAATGTCTAAGATTATTATAATTATTATTATTATAAATAACTTATACGAATTTCTTGAACAAAAAGTTGCAATCATATTGATATGTATCTTAAAATTTATAAAAATATTTTTTTTTTTTACACTTCCAAACTTTGTATACGAATTTCAACTTAAATTATTTAGCTAAAAATACCCACGCGTAAACTAAACAAATACACAGTTAAACTTGCTGCGTTCAAAACAAGGATTATTATGCCTGTCATAGTACAGAAATACATTTCGTTATGTTTCACTCTAATTAACAATCCGTCCCGAGAGTTGACAGGTAAATGACGTTGACAGCTGGCAGGTGACAACTGACAGGAACTTGATGTGACATTGATGTGCGCGAGTAATGAAATTGTGATATACAAACTTGGTTGGAACCAATTTATGGAATTTTAGCCTTAAACTACGATAGAATACAGTCTAATCAGTGTTGCATGATGTCAAATATTATGTTCTATTTTAAGCTCACTTGCAATTTTAATGCATGAATGTAATATAATAATAATCTGTAATAATGTTATGACTACTTTATGGTCTAGTGGTTAAACTATTTAGATCAGATCATTCCAGACTCCATTATAGAAACGGGCAAACAGGTTTTTTGTGCCATAACATAGAAAACAAGCAGATGGCTCTCCTGATGTAAAGAGACGACCATCGCCTATAGACACCAAAGGTGATAATGGTGCGATACTATCCTTGTGGCACGGTCTAATGCCACTTTCATATGTGTACCGGCTACCTTAACCTAAACTGGAAAATGTCAGTGACAAGCACTGACATTTTTGCTGCAGGAATAGGTAGGACGGTTGTACCAGACCTGAACTATGCAGAATACTACCATTTAGTAGCTACTATCCCGTCCGGCAGGCATGGCTGCGGGCTTGCCCGCGGGCATGTTCGTCTAGGGAATTCCCCGCTTTAAGCTCAAAGAAGCAAAAACTATAGCTAAGCACAATCTTTGAATTCGAAGAATTTGTAAAAATAATAGTATTTTAATGTTCGAAAATATGTATATTTTTTTTGAAATATATGTATAAATATGTATAATTTTCGAAAATATGTGAATCGAGTTCATAGCATTTTTTGAGCTCTAAATTGTTTAATTTGGCTACCAAATTAATAGGTTACAAAAATTTTAAAGTTGACAAATGTCAAAAAAACTTCTTTCACAAATTTCCGCGATTTTTAAAAATATATTTTTGTTTGTACTTAAATATAACTTTGTTGCAAACTACGTAATTTTAATATTTGAAAAGCTGTAACTTTTGGAAAAAATATTCGATTTTAATTTTTGAAGCGCAGTTTTTAAATACTAAAATATTGCAAAAGACCAAAAAATGATTGGTTGAAAATTTTTGAAATTAGGTCTAAAAACACTTTATAAAAATTTTTCGTCAACGATAACTCCCGCACGGAGAAACCGATTTTGATGCAATTTATGTATTGGACGCAGTTTGTTGAGGAAAAGAGCTGATTAGATTTTGTACTGTTTGTACATTAAGTCGGAAGATATATATTAAAAAGTATTGTTTTGCCAAAAATTTTCTTGATGTTTTTTTCTCAAAATTTTCTTAAAATTTCCTGGACCAAATTGGTTCAAATTTTCAGGAAGTCTAAATTGAGTAGAATCCAATCGAATACCACTAACAACGTTTCGATCGGTCAAGCCGTTCAAAAGTTATGAGATGTTTATATCACCATATTTTCAGCATCCAGAATTCGATCGGAATCGAGCAGGCTATATCTAGAACTATGCATTTTCTAGTATCAAAATTAGCCTAGATATAGTGAGATAGATAGATAGATTACGCTATTCAATATCAAATTTCTTTTAGTTGTTTGCTATAATGTGCATAAATATCTGAATAAAATCCGATAATTTTGTCACTTTTTTAATCATCGCCTCTGGGCTTTAATGGTCCGGTTTCGTTGTTGACCACATGAGTTCCCGAGTTCGATTCCCAAGTTAGGTAATTAAAAAATGTACTTTTACAGTTTTCTGATAAAAACAACGATATCCAGGATTGGATAAGTCCTGGTCGGCGTGATAAGCTTGCAACCGATCACATTGTGGGACTAAGTATCTTCGGCTAATCGTGGGTACACTGCCTACCTCTTCGGAGATAAAGGCGTGAAGATTATCAGCTAAAGTTAGACACAGGAGGTTCCATTTTGCAGAAACAGTCAGGAATATCTAGTCAGTTTTTATTCAGTAGTCAGCTGGTATTGAATATTTAATTATTTAGCCTTCAAATATATTTCGGTAACTATATATTAATATAAAATATGGTAAATATGTAGTAAATAAAATACATTAACGGCGTATTTGTGAAATGTTTCATTTTTATTGCATATTAGAGAGTTAACATCTATTGTACAGTGAATTAAGACATTTAGTAGAATTTACAGTTCAAAACTTGTTTTTCTATTTTAAGACAATAATATCGTCGCCTCTGTGTTCTAGTGGTCCAGCGTTGGCGTTGAACACATGAGGTCCCGGGTTCGATTCCCGGGTCGGGCACATAAAAGAAAGTGTTTTTTTCAGTTTACTGAGAAACACAAAGTTGCCCGGGATTGGAAAGTGCCCGGTTGGCGATAGGCTTGCCACCTATCACATTTATGGGACCAAGTATCTTCGGCTAATCATGGGTGCACTTGTTGTACCTCTGCCTACCCCTTCGGGGATACGGGCGTTAAGATACTCTAAGACAATATTATGACGAAAACATGTGATATTTAAAATAAATTATTCTTAATGTGCTATTAAATAATATTTTCAGGCGCTAAATTCATGCTCAATAGCTTAGCTTTAGCTTAAATTAGCTTTAAATATTATGCTCAATATTTAAAGCTAATTTAAGTTTGTCATTTTATTAATTTTGAATTACACGCGTCAAGTTTATGTTATATACTATGTATTAATATAAAGTTTTGGATACGATATCCCATTAATTAATAAAAAATTGTGAATAATATTTTGAAGCCGTATAAAAAAAACAAGAAGCCTAATAGTTAAGACACGGGATTTTTTATTTATTTTATAATTTTGTTTAAAGTAGGAAATCTATACATGTAATAAAAGAGTAGGAAATTAATATTAAAGTTTTTTGAAAAATATTAATTGAGTCGGTTAACGCTAACAGAAGCGAAAACAACTAATAAGACCTTTGTCTGTGTGTTAATTTGTGGTGGGACAGGGGATGAAAGTTGAAACGTATACTTAATACAATAACCTATAGTCCGAAATACTTTATTATTTTTTTGTTTCAAAGGAAGTACTATAAAGATTGTCCCTCAAAAATTTCAAGGTCATCAATTTTGTAATTCAGAAGTTACAGATATCACAAGTTTCAAAGGTTTCCGTGTGACAAATCCAGTTAAACGTGACACCGGGAATGTATAGGAACCTTTGATCGTACTGCTCATTATAAGTTAGTGTGTGCATTTCATTGTGTATGTGTAATGAATATAACCCAGGTATTTAGGGTACCGAAATAAACTAGGAACCCTTATAGTTTCGCTAT